>JAOWCC010000655.1:6494768-7094768 GCA_030867875.1 Actinernus sp. WN-2022 | reverse complement strand
GTAAAAAATGTGGATTAAGGACTGGACACTGGATAATCGATAGACTATGTAATATAAATGAGTATGGCAATTGATGTTAATAAAAGAAGGAACACTGATATGATAAAGAACAATGATCTTTCCCTTACATACACACACACACACATAGGAATATGATAATCATGGTTGAGGGAATTACGGTGTATTGGAACTTTAACGGGTTGTTTGTTGCAAAGCGTGGCGTGTTTTGTTTATTTTCCGTAACCTTTGATCGGTGGGATGACCCAGCAAACGTTTTGTCTTAGAAGGCATTCCCTTGTTGCCACGAATTCTCGGGCAGATGGGTCGTTTCCTCCGGGCTTGGGTTTCATCTAGGGGTACCGTAACTCTTGGTTAAGCACCCTTCTCCTTTTGCCTTATTGCAGCCTAAGAAAAAAAGGTAAAGGCGGGAACAGCAATTTGATCCAATCACGGCATGTCAAAATGCCAAACTTCGCAGTATTAAGTGGGTACTCCTGGATGGAACCCCAAGCTCGGAGGAGGTGACAGAGCCTGCGTTATTACTCGGAGAGTTTGACAGAGTTCTAGACGGAGATTTGCGACGAGAAACCGATATCCCTTTCCGAGACCCTGATTCTTTTCAGGCGGGAGAGCTCCACAAACATTTTAATTCTTGGGAGGCGATATTATATGGTCATGAGAAGGGGGAGAAGATCCTACAATGGATTAAAGAGGGGCTTAACATTAATGAATTCATGAGGCCATTTAAAGGAATTTTTAAAGGCCTAAAATATGACAACGACATCCCCCCGACTCAGATATTTGGCAATCACGGGTCGTGCAAAGAAATTTACAGATTTTATTTCAAGAACCTTAGAAGAGCGCCTACAGACAGGAGCAGTCCGTTTATGGGGAAAAGTCGGCGAGGTAGCCCCACCAAGGCTAGTGCTGCCATTGACCGTGGAACCTTCGAAACCAAGATTCCTGAACTTATGGATGGGGAACACACCCTTTTCATTAGATAAGCTAAGAGATGTGCCACGCTATGTTTATCGGGACTCACTAATGTCTAAAATAGACGACAAGTCGGGTTATGACCATATTTTTCTGACGGAAGAATCTAGGCAGTATTTTGGAATCAGATGGGGGACTGGTGGCTAGTTTGCGCAACTCTCCCATTTGGCTGGAAGAACTCGCCTTTTGTCTACCAGACAATAGCTTTGGCAGCAACAAATTACTTCAGAAGTGTGGGGATTGCTTGCTCCCTCTATATAGACGATCGCCTAAATGGTGAAATTTTCACTAATGAGGGTTATTGGTCTAAACCTATAGCAAAGAGGGATGCTGTTTTCAGCAAACAATCTGCTGAAGCCGCCCTATATATTGTGTGTACGCTTCTGATCCAACTGGGATATTTTTTTAAGTCTCAAGAAGTGCGTGTTGATGCCAGTGAACTGCATTACGTTTTTGGGAATGGAGGTTAACTCGTCTTTACAGGCATTCCAGATCCCCGCAAGTAAAAAGTCAAGCTTCGCTGCGTTAAGAGAGGAGATCTTAAAGTGCCTATCACCCTTTTACAATTTTGATAGCCTATGAACCTCCGAAACGTTGTGAGTGCTTCTGTGAAGAAATTTTTGGTTTAAAGTGAATACTTTATGTTCTACGCTTGTTTGAAATCGTGTAAATGTGACCTTTCCTGACCAATGACCGCGTAAGTAAAAGCCTGGGTCGAAACCTGGGTAGACGTCATCTCATTAATGCATTATTCTCCATGGCGCCTTTTTATCACAACAACATCGATGCATAGAAAATATACACAGTTTTTGAGTTGTTAGTAAAGAAAAAAGTCATTTTAGTCAACACGTTGAGTATTTCTTCACATGATTGCAAAGCCGAATTAATTATATGACGTCAAGATGACGTCTACCCAGGTTTCGACCCAGGCTTTTCCTTACGCGGTCATGGGTCAGGAAAGGTCACATTTACACGATTTCAAACAAGCGTAGAACATAAAGTATTCACTTTAAACCAAACAATTCTTCACAAACGTACTCAAAACGTTTCGGAGGTTCATAAGCTATCAAAATTGCAAAAGGGTGATAGGTACTTTAAGGCTCCTACTGTCCCCATTAAAAAGTTGCAAAGGTTCATGGGGAAAGCTATTTCGTTTTCCCTGGCATTCCCAGGCGCGAAGTTTTTCATACGTGAGATCGCAGCAGCAATTGGTTCAGCATCGTCTCTTAAGGCGGTGAGAATGACTTCAGCGCTTAGCTAGGAGCTCGCCTTTTGGAGATTCTTGGACAACTGGACTGGCCATGTCCCATGGCGGATGGAAAAACACGTGGCAGTCACAATCTCGACTGACGCATCACAATCGAGATGGGCAGGCGACATTCACCGACAACCTACAGACATCGTGTTAGGAGACTATTGGGAAGGTCACGTGGCCTCGGAAGGTATCAATGTGAAGGAGTTCTGGGCGGTTGCTAAGGTGTTAGAACGGCTCTGCTTAGAGATATACGTGATTATGGAATTAATGTCCAGGTGGACAATCAAGCGGTCATACACACTTGGGATGGGCCGCGGAGGTCGCGCGCAAAATATGTATCCAATAGCCAAGAGGATCTTTCATTTTACACAGGAAAGGAACCACCAATTAACTATGACCTACGTTCCTTCGGAGTGCAACCTGGCGGACGGGTTCTCTCGGAAACTAACTGCTACGGACTCCATGCTGGCACCCCAATGTTGGGATAAAGTTCAGGAGCTGTTTGGCGGAAGTCGTGGTCACAGCCTCGACTTGATGTCGCTCGATTCGAATGCTCAACGAGATCGAGACGGCAAGCCTTTACCTCATTTCACACCTTATCCCACCCCAGGTTCTACAGGGGTAGATGTATTCAGCCAGTACCTCCAAAACTGTGACGGGATGGAGATAAACGCATATTGTTTTCCCCCGTTTGCGTTAATACACGCGCTGCTTTGTTTCCTTCAATCCCAGAAGGCAATCGCGACTATGGTAGTCCCCGGTCAGTCCCCTCGTCCAGCTTGGTGGCCGACTATAGTAGCTATGTCGTCCAGAGGTATGATCCTGGCTATAAAAGGCGCCTGGGGTGCTCTATTGACGCCCACGAAACATGGTTTTAGACCGATAAGACTACTATTTGACTTGTGGGTTTTTCGAGTCGATAGGTTCTAATATGTGAGACTTTTCTCTAGGCGCTGCCCATTATTCCAAAGCTATACGTACCATCAGTGGGATGCCCCCGGTGCGCCTACCCTAATGACGAGAGTTTCAAGTTTTGTCAGCGTTGTGAATATCAGAGAAAACTCTTCAGGAAAACACCACTCACCTTAAAGTGCATATGAGCCCTAGCCAGTTATCTTTGATATCGATTGTACATGAAGTGAATAGTCCAACGGTATAATATTTCTTGATTTGGGTGTTGCGTCTACGAGATATAAAGGTTTATATTTCCAATATGCTAATGATATGATGTCATCGCCGACATCACTTATTATACAAAAGCATGCTGGTAGAGACAAATTACCTATTTTTAAATTCTAAGTTATATTTGAAGCTTATCAAAGTGATTTTACCCCCCAAAAATTCTAAATTAGAAAATAGCTTAATTCACAAGCACAAAGAAATTCAGCAAATGTCGGTGATGACATCACATCATTAGCATATTGGAAATATAAACCTTTATATCTCGAAGACGCAACACCCAAATCAAGAAATATTCTACCGTTGGACTATCCACTTCATTTACAAACGATATCAAAGATAACTGGCTAGGGCTCATATGCACTTTAATATTCAGGACATTAAAGCTAGAAAGTCGGATTTATTAGATCGGAGGCAGGCCACCCCGTATGGAAAGCAAAAAATCAGCATTGGAAAAGGAATTCACGGGGTTTTTGGCGGGCCTTGTCCCGCCATTCGATATCCAATCAGCAACCCCGGACGCAGTTGTGGACTTCCTTATATGGAAGGATAACGGCGGAAAAACGAAAGTGCACCAGGAAGGTTGTCGTTTCTCTGGACAAAAGAGAATTCCCAGTGTACTTGTCCCAAGAGATTAGCCTACGGCACGGTCGATTCTTTAATAGGGAAACTCCGCTCTATATTTTGTTTGCACGGCAGGGGTTCAGATGAATCTACAATCCCTGGGTTTGGTAACCCAGCAGCCTGTCAAAGAATATCTGACCATGATTCGAGAAGAACAGTTACGGGCTAGGATTACCCCTACCCAGGCTCAACCTTTTTTCATTGCGGACTTGTTGGCTCTTGGGTCGTATATCGTTAAGCGGCTAATGGAAGGTGATCTCTTATCTAAAGAAATATGTTTTCGCAAGAGATCAGGCCTAGACGTTGTTTTTTGCGGGTGATCGGGCGGGAAATCTCTGGAGGATGAAAACTGAGGAAATGTTGTACTTCCCAAATAAGGAGGGCCTGCTGTTTAACCGTGTCCTGACTAAGTCACTGAGGGATGGGACCTCGAACCTGTTTTCTTTAAAACGCTACTGTAAGAATGTGGCTCTCTGCCCGGTCACGGCAATTGAAACATATATCGCTTTATGCGATATAAAAAATAAAAATAAATACGCCAAGGCTACCTGTTTAGACCCCTTTCTCCCCAAGGGTATGTTCAGCCATTACCGTTTGACTCATCGGCGGCGCAAGGCCGGCTACACTTTTATGTAGAAAGACTTCCGCATATATTTGGAAACAGAAAGGTAACCTTGTATGGACTGCGCAATGGGTGCGCCATATCCTTGGCAATGGCGGGAGCAGACATCCAGACCGTAATGGATCATGTGGGTTGGAAGACTTCCTCTATGGCCCGCCACTATATCAAGTTGAACCAAGTATTCGGATCGGGCGGTGCGGGGGACTTGTTATCTACGATGCCAGTGGACATAACAGACAACTACCGTAGACAAAACGAGCTGCTGGGTTTTTTCTCAATCCTTCTAAGGTTTTTTTGGAAATATATATATTAACCTCCATGCATTTTGAATGACCAATAAACGTGAACTCATTCTAGCTCGTTTGTATGGGATTCCAGATTTTAAGGTTTTGGGAGTAAAGATTTGAGGGTAAGGATTGGGATAGATTTGTTATTTAGTGTTGTGGTAGGGTGGTCGCTTTAGGAGGACTTCCCCAACCGGGTGAGACAGGGAGGACTTCCCCATAACTTAATGCTAATGAGGCAGCAAGAGCGATAATGAACTATTCAAACCTCATTGAATATTCATGACCCCCCGTAATGACGTCATTAGCATTATATAAGCAACTTAATGATATGCATCTGTGACAGTTAAGCTAACAAGTCACGGGGAATACAACTCGCCCCACCCTCCCTCCCTCACGTTGCCTCTCTAGCACTTCGTGCTTCTCTCCGTCGTTAACTCGACAGGGAGGACTTCCCCATACCTTAATGCTAATGAGGCAGCAAGAGGGATAATGAACTATTAGGATGCCACTAGTTTAAAACTGACGCAGGTATAATAAGACAACACGCAGAGAACGGAATGCGCGGCTTCGAGGAGCCGGAATAGATATAAAATTGGATGATTACTTTAAAATGGATATGAATATTGCATGGTAGAATCGTCATTCAGGCCGAAAATAGTCAAAACCCGACTCATGATCAGTGATCAGTATATTCACAGACGTGTTCACTGCCATTAAGATGCCGAGTATCACGTGAAGTAGCAACTTGTATTATTGTCAAAAAATCGGGACCTTATTCACACGGCGGCCATGTTTAATCCCAGGAGAATAAAAACGTTTGTTTTAGACCCGTGAACTCGTTCTGAAACTGCTCAGTACGAGGCTACGCGTGGGAAATCTATTGTTTCAAGCCAACATGGCCGCCGTGTGACAAAAGCCTATAACGTACGTTCAACGCAGGTTATCAGCCCGTTTATATACTTAATCTAACCTGTCACTATTTTTCCGTTTCTATTTTCTCCGCCTGAGTGTTCCTGACTGGATAACCCATGGTTTTTATCAGGTCCATCTCACTCTTATTGGTTTCATATTTAGACTAATGTTGTAAATTATATAAGATTACCATCAAAGAGTAAATAAAAGTTGCTTTGTTGTCGTTGTCCTGCAGTCTCAAACTCATTAATTATGCACATATTTATGAGATTTCAAGCCAATGGAATCTCTCGAGATAGTCACATGGATGGATCTTGATTCCAATTTCCAACCCTAGGCATGATGAACTCCACACCGCGGCAAAACGGTATGCTCCGCTGGCCAAAAGAACGAAGGCTCTGCTGTCAAATACAAATTACCGAGGGTTTCAACTTTTTTAGTAAACTCACAGTGAATTACAAATTAAGAAAACTTCAACCTGTTAAAGTCTTAGGCTTATTTTGACAAAACAGTTCACAAATGGATGCTTTTAAGCAGAAATTTTAAAATCACGGGTATGTGCCTGTTGTTTCATTTCAGTTTTCGCGGGAAACTGGGGGCGGCCGCGCGCCGACAAGAAATAGCAAATACGCATGCGCGTAACGTTTTGCCGCGGTGTGGATGAACTCAAAGTACGAGCAATAGAACATTTTCATTATGGCGTCATTTTACTACAACTACCAGAATCCTTTACAGATTCTCTTTCTCTTTCAGATTTTAAAACTCCTTTGACAATTCCAAGACATATATCAAAATAATGAATTTCAAAATAATTCCAAGACATATATCAAAATAATAAATTTCAAAATAATCTTAAAGATTATTCTAGTTTTGACTGGAAGCCAGTGTAAGCTAATGAGAACCGGAGTAATATGTGCAAAACGGGAAACCTTACATATGATTCTAGCGGCAGCATTTTGAACTCTTTGAAGTTTTGCTATTTCGTAAGCAGGACGACCATAACATAAACTGTTACAGTAGTCAAGGCGACATGAAATTCAATTACAGAAGTTAATCGGTGGACCAAATTGCTATTTGTCTAAGAAAGCTTTCTCTCGGCAACGGTAATTAGAAGTGTTTACGTTTTGACTTTCAATGGCCTTTTTCGACTCGAAAGCAGTTTATTACGCACTCATTTGAAGCTATAAGTGCTTCGTTGTTGTAAAAAACAATGTATGAATTAGGTTGAGACAGAATTAACTGACATGTACTTCAAGGTGCCATAAATAAATAAATAATTTACGATGGTAAAATGAATTTCAGGGCCATGTAGTAAAATACATCACTCTGTACATTTACCTGTTCTTTTAAGCGGTCCATTGTTTTTCTAAGAGCATTTAAATCTTTTGATGTAGATACGTACTTCTCTTTTAAATCATGCCTTTTCTGGGCAAGCTCCCCGAGTGCGAATCGCTGTTTCTGCAATGCTTTGCTTGTCTGCCGAACCAGTATTAGTTTTTTAGAGCCCATCGCCATTTTTTGACAAATTTTCATCGAAAACAAACGAGGTTTAATCATGATAAACCGAAACAATAAGGTATACATTGTGGTTTTAGGGTTTTAATTTTTTGATTAATTCACATGAAATACGGACATATTGGGCTAAATCAAAGCAGCATAAAACAGACAAGTATTCCAGCTTCCAAATATATTTAATAATGACCGCGTAAAAAATCTCAAAATGGGGACTGGGTCCACACCGCGGCAAAACGTTGTGCTCCGCTGGCCGAAAGAATGAAGGCTCTGATTTCAAATACAAGTTTCCGAGGTCTTAAACGTTTTTAGTAAATAATTGTATAACTTAAACTCACAGTGAATTACAAACTAAGAAAACTTAAACCTGTAGAAGTCTCAGGCTTAGCTTTTAATTCATGTACTGAATACACGTACGTACGTACGTAAAACTAGAAACACGGGTGGTGGCCTCGTCAAAACGCATGCGCATCGAACCAATCTCTCGCTCGTTTTGCAAACGACGGATTGATTTTTACTTATTTGTTAGTATAGGTAATTGTATGGTTTCGAGTGCAGTTCGGGATTAATTTCAAAACTCATTTATTGACTCAACCCCATTTTTACCCTCTGAACATTGTAGATTACCGCGCGCCGTTTTTGTCGATTTCATGACGTTCACGAATTAGGGTGATTGAACTGTCAAACGTGTGGTTTAGCGAGCCAATCGCAGTTTGAACGTACGATAAACGCTGTGTTTTGATCGTGGGAACCCTTTTAGGGTATTTTAGTTCACGGCGTAATTTTTAAATTCACGGACTAAAAAACGGAGTTTAAGGGGGTCATTGGAATAAATGGTCTTATGGAGGGATCACGTGAAAATAAGGCGTTCTGTATATACTTGAATATTGGAAGAACAATTAATGTTATTAGTCAATTATAGTCAAACCTGTATTAAGCTGTCACCCTCGGGTTCCTAGGTTTCTTGGAGGCGAGTTTCTTGGCCTCTGTTTTCTTAGCTGCTGGCTTCTTCTTCGGCTTCGCCTCCTTGATGGTCTTGTTCAACTTGAAAGAACCAGAAGCACCCGTGCCTTTGGTGTGAATAATGTTCCCCTTCTCGCTCATACGCTTGAGCCCTAACTTCACATGACTTCGGAAATTGGCCGCTTAACACGGGTAGCAAATACAAAGTTTGTATGGGCGAAAATAAAGTTGGGACTATGAAAACTGCCCGCTTAATAGAGGGTGGCTGCTTAATACAGGGCCGTTATATACAGGTTCGAATTTATTATCTATAGACATACAATTTGCATGGAAAATCTGCCCTGGGAAACACAGGAAATGGCGTTTCTGAGGCTCTGTGCTCTATACTGTATTTATCTGAAGATGGGGGTTCATGCAAAAATATATGGATGTGGAGGGGGGTTGGTGAAGAGAAAAATTGTGAACAAAAGCATGGAAATAACATGCAAATTTTATAAGCCAGAGTTCTCAAACCTACCCCTCCCTTCCTCCTCATCCTAAAAAGAATAACGGTCCCAAAAATGTTATTTCTTTGTTATCAGGACTGATGAGCGCTTGAAGGAAGACAAAAGGTATTTTTACATGCTATAGTCAGTTTAAAACGGTTTTGTAAAAGATAGCTAACACTATGTTATTTATTTGCTTTGATAGTAATTTTGAACAGAGTCCTTATTCAAAGTCCGTAAAAGTAGCAGAAAGTCGGTAAGCGTAATTTTGGCTGTAATATATTACCTTATCGGCATATACAGTATAAAACGTTAAAATAAGTAAATAAAGGGTCGTAAATAAATAATTGCATTCAATGAGTTACCAACTAATTTAATGATTGATTCATAGTGTCGTTGTTTTGTGTTGCGGGCAATTTTCCAGGCCCGTCCACAAGGCCTCTCTTTCGCCTGCTTTTTAAAGGAAATCGAGTTCGTTTGCGAGTCTAATAGCATCGAAAAAGGCTCCTCGAAAAACACCTTTTCACACCATTGTGTTATTTTCAATACTTATGTATTTTCTAACGATTTGGAATGCACATCGGTGTGCGTATGTTGTGTTAAGGCGTTGCCAGTGCCACGGTGTTATGATGTACCTTGTTTAGTTAGTTGATACCACTCGAAGGTGTCTCTAGCTATCTTTCATATTGTTTAAAAATATTGTTACGTTCTTCGCACTATATGTAAACTGATAGCAATAAACGAGATGCCCAGTCCCTTCTTCAGAAACGAATTAAGTCCATACGTTTTGCCGATAAAAGTCCAGCCGGTTGGGCTGCGGTCGAGGAGTACGAATCAGACGACCTTGCTGACGATTCCGAAGACGAAAAGAGACTACGGTCCGCTGAAAAACGAGCTCTTTCGAAGATTAAGAGCAAGAAGCAGGCTCAAAGGCGTCCTTCACAGACTCCGTCGCGTTTTCAACGCGCACCACCAGTCTCAGCCTCTTAACGCTTTTCAAGTTCCTCACTCTTCTTTGCCTTTCAAGCAGCCATTTCGTGTTCAATCTCGAGCCAACCAAAATGCTGACAAGTGCTTCTCCTGTGGGCAACGTGGCCACTGGGCTAAGTCCTGTTTTTCCAGTACAAGCACCTCCACTAACACAAGCTCAAGCCAGCTTGCATCCAAAGCACTTCTCTGCCCTCAAAAGATTAGATGAAGATGAGTATGATCTTGAATTCAATTTTAGCTGTAATGACAATGAACCTGATAAGATATTACTGTTCACTAGTTATGCAGAATACATAGAAGGATCAGATTCAGTCATAGTAAAAGGAAGGTTAAGGGCTAGTTATCCCTTTTGGGAGACTCTAGTTTTATTCTTGATACTATTGCTTTAGGTTATAAGATTCCATTCTACCACACGCCGCCTTCCATAGAGTACCAAAGCCATGACGTCACGTTGTCATGACATCAAAATTTTCTGTTCTAAACAAAGCCACGTTTGTTACCAGAACTCACAACAATGTCTTCGCTTTCGATTGCTTCGCTGATTTCTTTCTTCTCGGAAGAACAGAAATCAATCAAGAGAGGAGAGAACCACTTCAAGTCAGAACACATAGAGTATTTTGTTTATCATCAGGGTGTTTTGCGCGGGGAAGTTCACGCCAGCATGAAGAAGAAGGTCTACAAAGTCACGGTGAGTTGTCTAAGCGGCGGCCATGTTTCCTTCGACAAACTTTGTGCTAAAACTTTAGCTGTTGTGTAGTCTATATAGTAGGTTTTGACGTCAACTTGCACTTTTCTTGTAAAAACATCTCGTAGCTAGGTAGAAGTGCGTGAATTTCGTATGCTTCTAGAGTTCGATGATGTGGACGAAAAAATTATAAGAGAGCTACATGTAGCTTCGATGGCTTCAATTATCGATATGCATCGTTTCGTACTACAGTACATCTCACTTACGTTTTTCTTATTTATTTTTCTTACCTTCTTTAGATACATCTAGATGAAAAGAATGACATTAAATCTACGGAATGTGAATGTCCTCGAGGAGCGTTCAAATGCAGTCACGCGGCTGCACTATTCATACATGGGATATATAACCTCAGTCGCACTGACATTGAGAACCAGTGGAAAAAAAAGAAGGCAATTTCTTCAATCAAAGCAGCAACTGAGATGTTTCCTCCGCCTAAGAATTACTGTCCTTTGTCGAGGCAGCCTACGCAAGACGATCGTGCGGCTCTGTACGAAGACTTGTGTAGTTATGGAAAATTCACTGGCCTTTGCTGGATCATGAGCCCGGAACCCGCACCACTCACCCTCCCCAATCACAACAGTAGAGGAGATTATTTATTCAGAGGAGTTTCTTGTGGCAGTTGGATTGGAGAAGCAGCTTGAGGTCCTGATTGACAAGATAAAGGTCCAGGAAGCTGCCATCAGACATATCAGTGTTCTCACCTTAGGTCAGCGAGACAACCCTTCCTGGCACCTGGTTAGAAGAGGACGGTTAACTGCCAGTAACTTTGGCTGTGTCATGAAGGCTAAGAGGGTGACCCCTTCCTTGATTAAGCGTCTTCTGGGAGATTATGATCTCTCGAGAGTAAAAGCAGTCGCCTGGGGTGTCACCAATGAGAGTGAGGGTGTGAAGGCTTTCACAAGGTTGACTGGGTTAACTGCCACAGATACAGGTATATGGCT
Organism: Actinernus sp. WN-2022; assembly: GCA_030867875.1. NCBI lineage: Eukaryota > Metazoa > Cnidaria > Anthozoa > Actiniaria > Actinernidae > Actinernus > Actinernus sp. WN-2022. The sequence continues at coordinate 7,083,260 of JAOWCC010000655.1, read as the reverse complement.
ACATCCTTCTGGAATTCTTGGTGCCTCCCCAGATGGCCTTGTTGGCAGTGATGGACTACTTGAGGTCAAATGTCCCTACTCAGAAAGGAACTCGACAATGGATGAAGCCATCAAAAACAACACATTCTGCCTAGAGAAATGCAAAGATGGTTCATTTCTCTTAAAAAGAGAACATGTTTACTGGCACCAAGTTCAGGGACAGCTACATATCACAGGCAGAAAGATGGGCTACTTTGTTGTGTGGACCACAAAGGAAGCTGTGTGTATAGGAATCCAAAGGGATGAGTCATGGGGGGCTAATTTGGATTGTAAATGGTGAATTATAGGCCATGATATTATTTTGGGTGAGGCTTAAGGGGGTATTTGTTTTGTTTTTATTTATGCGATGCAGCCAACATTTCATGTAACACATTATTTTGTTTTCAAATACAGCTGTATGTTTCATGTTTAATTAAACTGCCAATTTCTGTAAGTATTATTACCCTCCCCCTCCCCCCGATAAAAAATCAACGGTCCCTGCACATCCAACATGGACAATGACCCAGCCACATAAAATATCCATTCTCTTTAATTTCTAATAATACTGGAATAAACAATATATATATATATACACTGTATACATGTATTTATCACAAATTGATACAAATGTACCTCTTTTGTTTACTGGTACCAGAATGATTATATACATAATCCTCTACTCAAAGTCTGTGCCTTCCTTGATAAGAGGGAACTGCAAATTAACAAGTGCTGCACTTAACTGAAAAAGAATGTCAACATAGCCTCTCAAATATGCTGGAATGAAGCTTAGGATTTTAAAGGCTTTAAGCCTTGCATTGGCTCTTTCTACATGTATTCGGCATCGTGCAATTGATTTTGTAGCTATGGCTTCACTCTCTGTAAACTTAGCATTATTAAGGAATGGTGGGATGTTTACAGATACATTATTTGGAACAATATCCTGAATAAGGAATCCTTTATCTGCTAAAATTAAGTCTTCAAAAGGCCTGATTGCTGCACTATAGCCTTATCAGATATTGAGCCAGGGTAAAGCTTACTAACATAAGTAATGACTGCATTTGGCGCAACACCAACAATAACTTTGAATGAATTCATTCCCCTGTAACTGGAATAAGTTGCATTCTGCTGGCTCATTAGGCCAAGTTCAAGTTCAAGTTCAAGTTCAAGTTTATTTCACACTATGTATAATATTTACAATAAGGAGAGTAGATAAAAATGTATAAACAAAATAAGTACATGGAATAAATTAAAAGATTCAAGTGTACAGTGGTCAAAGTAGCTAAAAGCTTTCGAGTTGGCCACTGCTTACATGCAAATAATAATTGAATAACTGAGCGTAATACATAGAATACATTAAATAAAGTATTGATTAGAGTAATAAATTGAGCTTGAGAGGAACTACAATATGAGAAAACGAAAGAAAAAAATAAGGAGAAAAAAAGAAAACGAAAGAGAGGTTTAGGAGGAGAAATAGTTATTGTGAGAAGGTTTATAACAAAGTAAAATGGTGCTCTTAAATTTGATGATTAAGCAGGTGAGCTTTATATTGTTTTTTGAAATTGTTTGTTTTTGTTAGGTGCTTTAGGCTAGTAGGTATAGTTTCCCAAATTTTCGTAGCAGTGTATTTAAAAGTAAATTTACCTAAGTTGGTTCTAATTTTAGGGGGGTAGAAATTTGTCCTAGCTGCATACCTGGTATTGTAATTATGTACATTTGTTACGGGTATTAGGAAATCGTACTGCAACTTCAATATCAGTACAATCTATGATTATTCTGCAAGTACCATATTGGGAAAAGGAGGAAGGTGCACCTATCTTGTTCTTATCTCTTGAGGGCATTGTTGTCATTATGTCATTAAATAAAATACTATGCAAAACATGAATAAAAGTAGTAACAATATTTGCTATAGTCGAATCACTGCAAGAAAATAATTGAGCTAGATGAAGGTTGGTATAATTCTGTCTTACTTTCATAAGGGTAATAAAAATCTGGTCTTCAAATGAAATTGCCTCAACTTTCCAACCACAAAAATAAATTATTGATTCTTTAAATCTCAGGGCATGCCTGACAACAATATCAAAAACCTCTTTGGTTGGAAGACCAGTCTCCATTCGGATAACATTGGGGCTTAGTGTAGACACAGAGTAATGACTTCGCTGGTATTGTTCAGTTGCTTTGTGCTGTTCAAGCTCCCTGGTTTTCATCTCCAATTCTGCTTCCAATATTACCTGAACTGGATTAGCTCTTCCAGCAGCTTCACACTTTTGTTCATCGTATTCTTTCTTATAGGACTCGACCATATCTTGAATATTTACGCTGGTGTTTGGACTTTGTTTCTTTGTCTTTTTTTTGGGGGGCCATCTGAAGGAAACAGCTTTTTCTCATTTCTTTGATGAATCTCTGGGCCATTGGATTTATTAGCATCTCTGAAATGACAGCTACACACACGTGAATGCGGTCCGGGTTCTCTGTCTTTTCGTCTGATAAAGATACAATTTAAGGTAAGAACAGATTCGCTGTAAGTAATATGACTGGAAATCAAACCTTAGCAAAACGACCCAACGTTTGTACTCTTCTTTCTTCTTTGCCTTGTTTGGGAAGCCAAAGAACTTGCACGTGTGGCTCTCTGAATGGTGGTTACACTCTGGAGCGAAGCAATGAACCATAATTCTAACGCACACTGCAACTGACAACAAGTTGACTAGCTCGTGAAAATAACCGCGTTCAACTTCTTTCTTTTCCGTTTTTAACGTTCGCCTTCCGTAAATAATGCTGTTCGCCTTCAATTCGCTATGTTATATACGCTAGAACGTTTGTAAATCCAAGTACTTTTGATCAAAATACGAGAGCAACATAGTCACCGCCGTTTGTTTAGAACAGAAAATCTTGATGTCATGGCAACGTGACGTCACACTTCTCCACTCTATTGTTCTGCGTAATAATAAATCTGCTTTACAGTATCCTGCCTTTGTTTCCAAGGCCATTCTAGAATTAGTCAATCTAGGCTCGGTAATTGAGTGTCCTTGTCCTCCTTTTGTTATTAATCCTCTTTCAGTTTCTATTCAGCGGTAAGAAACGGCTGATTCTCGATCTCAGACCTGTAAATTGTTTTGTTAAGAAATCTAAAATTAAGTTTGAAGATGCTAACTCGATGCTTATTGTACTTTTACAACGAACGTGTTTCTGGGCTTTTTCTTTTGACATCAAATCCGGTTATCACCATATTGAATTTACGAGCCTGATCAGTCGTTCTTAGGTTTTTCGTGGTTCCTTTCCGGAACTCTTAAATATTTTAAGTTCACAGTTTTACCCTTCGGTCTTTCTACTTTCCTTACATTTTCACTAAAGTTATGAGACCGCTTGTTAAGCATTGGCGCAGTCAAGCAATTAAAAGAGTGGTATATCTGGATGACGGTTTTGGTGTTCATTCTGATTTCCATTCATGCCTGCAAATTTCGAAATCTGTCGAGTCTGATCTTTTCAAAGCTGGTTTTGTTCCTAATAAGGATAAGTCCCAATGGACTCCTGTTCGTTCGCTTCGCTGGTTAGGCTATTTATGGAATTTCGATTCCCAGTGTATTTCTATTCCCTTAGATAAAAAAGCTAAGGTCCGTGAAGCAATTCAGCTTGCTATTGCTGCCAAGAAGTTGTCTGCTAGGGAAATTGCTTGTGTTAATGGTCTTATTATTTCAAATTCTCTAGTTTTCGGTCATGTGTGCAAGCTTATGTCCAAGGCTTTACACAGGTTGGTTGAACAACGTGTCGGATGGGATTCTCCTGTGATTATAGATTCCGCTTCTAAGTCAGAGTTGTCTTTCTGGGATTCGCATTTAGAAAAACTTAACTTCAGGTCATTAACAATAGTTTTTTCGGATGCTAGCCATGTCGGTTGCGCTTCTTTCATTTCAATGAATGGTATTCCTATTTCACACAAGAATTGGAGCAGCGTTGAAATGTGTCAGAGTTCTACCTGGAGAGAGCTTTATTCGAGTTTTTATGGCTTGACGAGTTTTTCTTCTTTTCTTCGTAATAAAACCGTTAAGTGGTATACTGACCAACCAGGCTGTTTCGTATATCGTTCAGTCCGGTAGCAACAATGTTCGTCTTCAAAAGTTAGCTCCAGATATTTTCCTTTTTGCTAAAGAAATAAATCTTCAGGTTAGTGTGGACTGGATCCCGAGGTCTTGCAACGAACAAGCAGATTTGTTAAGCCGCATTATTGATTGATGATGATGATGATGATGATCTAACTTTATTTAAACACGCTGGTTCAACTTAAAGAGAGGCGTGCATTATAATTATAAACATCTATCTGATTATAATTACTAATACGTATCCTAAGCTAATATACATAACTGATAAAGTAATCTATGTGGTAATATAAAAAAATTAAAATAAATTTAAAAAAATTTTATGATATAATACACAATCATTTAAAACATATATATTTCTATGTACAATAACTAGTTTACTAACTTCTAAAAGTAATTAAAGCCTGAGGAGGATAGTTTGCTACAAAACGATTCATATGAGCTAGAACCCCTTATGCCCTCTGGTACCTTGTTCCATATTTGAGCTCCGCTATAGCTAAAGCTCTTTAAAAAAAATTCTGTTCTAGGTCTAAGAATAAAAAGCTTAGTTGAGGATCCCCTTAGATTGTAATCAGTTTTTGAGTTTAAATTGTGAAAAATATTACACAGTCTTTGGGGCGCTAATTCGTGAATCGTTTTGTACATGAGTCTGGCCTTCATTTGTGACCTACGCTCGTCTAAAGATGTCCACCCGATTACGAAGATTGGCGAGTTAAAGATCATTATTTTGACCTTGCAGCTGCCTGTTGGGGTTCCTTTACGCTAGCCGGATTGTTTTGCTAGTTCTAACAATACCAAGGTTGCTCGATTTTATTCTCTATTTTACAACCCTGGCTCGTTAGGTGTTGATTCGTTGTCACATCAGTGGGCAGGTGAATTTTGCTAGCTTGTTCCGCCTGTTCGATTAATTCCTCAGGTTATTTTGCATGTGCTTTTTTGCCAGTGTCAAGGCGTTATTGTAGTTCCATACTGGCCTTCGTCCATTTTTTGGCCTTATTTGGTAGACGGCTTAGGGTTTTTTAACCCATTTGTCGTTGACTGTTATATAGTTCGACAAGGTGCTGATGTTTTTGTTCACGGTTCTAACCAAGAGTCGCTTTTTGGTTCGGAGAACTTTAACACGGCTGTTCTCTTTCTTAGGATTGACGGTTCAAGATTTAGTTAAATTAGCATTAAATTTTCTTTTTGTCATTTTTGTTCGTCCGACATTCATAATTATTCTTATTATTTATTTTCATTAGCAACAGTGGTGGTGTTATTACCGATGAGCTTAAAGTTAATTATAAGTATTTATTACAGTCACTAGCAACAGTGGTTGCGCTATAGCCAATGGGCTAAGCAACAGTGGTTGCGCTATAGCCATTGGGCTAGGTGGCTTTATTAGTAATGATTATAGTCATAAGGAACAGTGGTTGCGTTATAGCCGATGGGCTAGGTGGCGTTATTAGTAATAATTATAGTCATAAGGAACAGTGGTTGCGCTATAGCCGATGGGCTAGGTGGCGTTATTAGTAATAATTATAGTCATAAGGAACAGTGGTTGCGCTATCGCCGAAGGGCTAGGTGGCGATATTAGTTATAATTATAGTCAAAAGGAACAGGGGTTGCGCTATAGCCGATGGGCTAGGTGGCGTTATTAGCAATAATTATAGTCATAAGGAACAGTGGTTTCGTAATATAATAATAACAAATAATAATAACAAATATTCAGTAATAATAATAATAATAATAAATAATAATAATAAAATGTTTAGTAAGTTTGCCTATGGGCTTTGTTATTGTTATTAAACTGTACTGTTCAAATGTGCTCTATTGTGTATCTCACTATATATTTTCCTTGCTTTATTTACAAGGTTAGCAAAGCTTTGAATATGAAAGTGAGCCACCTGTTGGATCCCAGTTTAAGATGTTTGGCAAATTGTTTGCTCCAGCGGTCTGTCGTTGCCAAAGCCCCTTCGACAGCAGACAGATATTCCAGAGCTTTTTATAAGTTTAAGCTGTGGACTTCCCAATATCTTGAACTTTCTAGTATGCCTACTGATAGTTTAACTGTATGTCTCTACCTAGAATCCTTAATTCTAAGTGGGAGTTCATATTCTGTGTTGGAATCTGCGTTTTATGGGATTCGGTGGGCTCATCTAACGTGCTTTGTCCAAACCTGTCCGTAAAAAAGAACCAGTCACCCCTGAAATGATTTCGAGGATTTGCGAGTGTTTTGCCAAACCCAGTTCTAGTCTTTTAGAATTGCGTACCGCTGTACTTTGCTTAACTGCCTATTCAGGTTTCTTGCGTTACAACGAGCTTGCTGGCTTACGTTGCTGCGACGTGCAGTTTATTGGTGATAGTCATGTTGAATTAACGATCATTAAAAGCAAAACGGATGTTTATAGAGATGGTTCTAAAGTCCTTCTAGCTAAGAATAATGTTGATCCATGTCCTTTTTCATTGTTAACTAGGTTTGTTCAAGAATCTCGTATTGATCTCTCGTCCGAATTGCCGTTTTTTTGTAATCTTCGTTATGTCCCTAGTGGTTCGTATGTCCTGTGTGATCAAGGTTTGAGTTATTCTCGAGCTAGGACAGTAATGTTAGGTGCATTAATTAAGCTCGGTTATTCGGCTCAGAATTTTGGTTTACATAGTTTCAGGTTTGGTGGAGCTACAGCTGCTGCTAATGCAGGCGTTCCTGATAGAATGTTTAAACGTCATGGCAGATGGAAGTCAGACAAAGCGAAAGATGGGTACATCAAGGATAACATTAGTACGCTTCTGTCCGTTTCTAAGAGTATTTTCAGTTAAATTAATATCGATATCTCTTTCTTTATCACGAAAATTTTGCTATAGCAAAATGATTTGTATTCGTTCGGAGATATAATACAAATGTATTTTCTAACGATTTGAAATGCACATCGGTGTGCGTATGTTGTGTTAAGGCGTTGCCAGTGCCACGGTGTTGATGTACCTTGGGGAATAAGGAGCAGTATATAATGAGTTGTTTAGTTAGTTGATACCACTCGAAGGTGTCTCTAGCTATCTTTCATATTGTTTAAAAAATATTGTTACGTTCTTCGCACTATATGTAAACTGATAGCAATAAACGAGATGCCCATCCTGTAATAACTTGTTTTTACATGTGTCATGTAAAATAGTTTGAAAATTATTTGTATTCGTTCGGAGATAGAATAGAAGTTTGTTTCAGAAAAGGAGAATCGGAAAAAATTAGAAAGGCATTGTTTCAGTGTTTTGATGATGATGGTGAGACGATTGTTATCTCAAGTGGAGAAGAGACTGAACAAGATGAGGACAGACACTGTACTGATTCAAAAGTGTATTGCCTCAGGTACAAAATATTGTTCTTGTTCACAGATTAAAGCTTAGCATATTTTGAATTACATTTTGATGTTTAATTATATTTCAGGCATTCCCTTGGTAAGCTGCGCATCATTCAGAGCGAGTGCTTCTCTTGTGGAGTAGAAACGTCTGTTAACGATCAGACCACTCAGCTACAACACAAAAAGAAAATTAACAGCTACGTCAACAACTGGGGGGAAAAGAAAGCAAGTCCCCGCAGATGGACATTGCATCCTACATGCATTCTATCTAGGGCTGAAGGAGTCACACTGTGATAAAATCAGCAGCGTTCAGTCCTTATTGCATATGATAAAGGTTTAAATATTGGACAATCTCGATTTCTATGCACCTTTTGTTGGGGAACAAGATCTGGTTGAAGAACTAGATGACTACATCGAGTCGAGGCATTACAACTCTAGTGTGGTTGATCTAATGTTGCATGTTTTGGCTAATCTGACAAATACTTAGGCCTTAGTCTTCTACATGATTGGCGATGATGTTAGAACCCTCCTTATTCGTCCTGCTAAGGAAGCACCTCAGCGCACCATCTACCTTTCAAAGATTGGACAGCATTACGATGCTGTGTTAGACGTTGACACAATCAAGAATTTAAACGAAAGTGAGTGTTTTTCTGGTCTATTGGTTCTTGTTAGTCCTTTTTTTGAGTTAATTGTTTCTGACTTTCTTCTTTGCTTCCTTTCTCTACGAAGAGGGTGCGAAGGGGATGGAATCCGGCGATCCTCAATGATTTCATAATTATTTGGGGCAATACAACCAAATATACTGAAATAGTTGGCTTACCAAACTCATTGTGCCCAACCAACACATTGTTTCAAAATTTCCTGAACTTTATTTTGCAGAAATAAATATCTCAAGTATCATTATTATTAAATGTATATTAATAACTACATTTTGCTTTGACGTCGTAGGTAAATATGTACCTGTCCAACCCGAGGACATAGGTAATCCAAGTAAATTGCCTGCTTTAGCAACATACAACAGATACAGTTCTTTGACAAATGCAATGGATGAAGATGGTGATGCCAACAATTCAGCTGAAGATGAGGAAGACGACGAAGTTGTGATAACTGGTACTTGTGACCGCAAGTCTCAACAAATCAAACGGATATTGCCGCAGTATCCAACACTGGAAACCAACAACAGTAGCGATGAAATTGAATGCAGCGAAAGCAGTATGTCAGAAAACTCTACAAACAGTAGCGAGGCAAATGTACGTATTTCTTCCGGTAAAGTCTACTTGGACCAGAACTGTGGAAAGATGTTCCAACAGTCAAGAATCATGACTGTCTACCTTATGACATCGATGGTTTAAAGAAATATGAGTTGCCATTTCATCCCAACAAGCGTATGGCGTCGTCTCAGGATGGTCGCAATTGGCAAAGGTATGTGCCATCAAAAAGAAGTGGATTTGATGGGATTCGTCGGCTGGCAAAGTGTAAGGGGTCTTACCGCTGTGATAATACACATGATTTCATTAGAGAGTACGGCAAGCCAAATCAACACCATTTTAAACAGAAACGAGAAATGAAATGTAACCATTGTGATATGGCTGGAGTATTTGTTCAATGTACCGCTAGAAAAATATGGGAATTCCATGACAGATATAAAAAAGTAACGGTTTTTCATTATGGTGTTCATTCGTGTATCCCAACATCTAGACGAAACAAAGATGTGGACAAAAAAATTGAAGCGATTTTCAAAAGAAATCCGAAGATGAAACCAGTTCAAATGTCTGTCAACTGTGTGGTCGAGGCAATCAGTGAAGGTAAAACCTGACAGGAAATAGACAATATATCTCAAAGTCTTCTTGACGAACAGCATACGCATAATCTTAAAAAGAAGGGAAATCTGCATGGACATTCTTTTTAAGCGTTGAAAATATTGAAAGCAAAGACCAATCAACAAAATAAATAACCGTCGTCTAAACGGAAAACCTTCATTTTTTTCAAAACAAGTGCATTCAAAGCACGCTTATGTATTTCCATGGATAGGAAAGGCAATACCATACTTTCAAAAGAGTAGTCATTTTGATGGAAAAGTTAACAGATGTCCAGGGTTTACAACACTTACCGCCAGTGTTTACCACCCGACTCTCAGAAAAATGGTTAAGTTAGCCATAATGGAAATGGAAGGCAAGGCAGAGGAATATGTAACCATTTTTTGGCAAGAACTGGACAATGTCATAAAGGAAGTAAGCGGTAATCCAGAGGCATCATTTAATCCTTATGGCATCATGACTGACGAAGCAGGAGGGATCTGGAACTCAATTAACAAACATTTTCCTAATGACGTTGTCAAGAACAGTGTTAGTTGTGAGTTTCACAAAATGCAGAGTGTGAACAGACACGCGACACATGTTTTTGGGGATAATATGAAGCGATGTTACAAAAAAAATTGCTAAACAGCTTATGGATTCAGCCACGCCCTCGGCTTATTTTGAAACTTTAAATGTATTGGAGAATTACATTGATAGTCAAAACGAAGGCAAGAAACAGCTAATGAATTGGCTTCGGTGGTGGGATGTCAGAAGAACACACTGGGCAAAAGCATTCAAATGCGACTTGTCTTCCCCCCAAGCCAATCTTTCAGAAGCAGTCAATGCTAGTTACACCCATCGAGGAAGCTGCCAGATAACACGTTTGCGAGCAGCTTATGAGGATACAGCTGATTGCATCCTCGTTGAAAAACAATGGGAACAATACCAAAATGGAGGGAAGACTGGAGCCTCCGGCCCTTCAGCTGCTTTCAGAGCTTCCCAAGAAGTAGCTAAACAAAAAAGAGAAGTAGTACGTATGGCGGAAGAACTTGACCTCCTTGACACTGTTCACTGCGTGGGTACAGATGCGGTCGAAAAGGCTTACAAAGACTGAACAATTGATCTGACTTGCAGTTTTGAGTCTCCAAAGACAATTCCAAAAAAGAAAGGCAGACCAAAAAAGAAACATGTTAGTGTATACGATACAGAATCTGAATCATCTTGTTCTGAAGAAAATTTTCAAACAAGGAACAAAAAGCGAACAGCCAGTCGCTCGAGAAGGCAATAAAGCAAAGTAAGAGAATCAAGGCACAAAACATTGAGTATGATGCCAACAACAATTACTTTGAAGTCATGTTAAAAAGCGGAACTACGATTGTACGTGGAGAGGGTCAAAAAGTGTTTGGAACACATACAAATGCATGATAAACTCCACCCCGTCCTGTGAATGCTTACACTGTGTCAAAGGAAGGACAAATTTGTAAGCACATAATATGGGCTTTGATCAATCTGTTCGGTGTAAATAACAAGAGCAACCTGTTATTTCAAGTTGTATTTACTGATTCCGAATTTCGGAAACTAAAGTCACAGGCGTGCTCTCAAATACCTTCAACTGTTCGTTTTTCATGAGACGATAATGTACAGCATAATCAACAGCAACCAACTGATATCCGTTACCACGGCAATCGATCAACAACCACAGGTACAGTCGTCGCAACGTCGACAGCATTGGCTACAGGCAATGCCACCACAATTGCAATAACATCAACTACAGCCAACACCTAACTTATATCAGGCACAACCACCTCAATTGCTTCAACGTCGAGAACACCACCTGCATAAACAGTCACAACAACAAATACAGCAGCAACAACAACAAGTGCAGCCAACGCCTTACCTATATCAGCCACGGCAACAACAGCTGCAGATACAGGAATGTTTCAGTCTTCCCCAACACATTATACAACCGTTCCACAATTATAACCCTTTTGTGTTGTAATTCCGCCATGGCAATATTCGAAAATGTGCAGGATGTGATGGGGAACTTTCCAAGAACTTCCTCGAAGATTTAATACTCAAGCATATGGAGAGATACAAATACCCCACAGGCAATCCATTTCAGCTTTTTGAATATTCTGCGATGAAAGAAAAGCCACATTACTACCACGCAAAAACGACCTGTGTGACAAAGAGGCATCCATATTTTACGGCTACCACTATGTGAACAGAACAAGCATCATTTAGTTGTTCAAGGGCGGATCCATGGGAGAGGTCCAGACTTCCCTCCCTGAGAATATATATATTATAAATTCCATTGATAATGCAAAATTATACTTAGGACGCCCCTCTAGTTGAAACAAGAACCCCTCCCCCAAACTAGGTTGGTCCCCCTCCCATTCTAAATTCCTGGATAAATCTCTGATCATTATTTAAGTTTACTGACCATCAGGTAATTTCTTTTTTCGTAAACAAACAAATAAACGATGAAAATTTAAAGTTTGAGTGTATAGGTATCGCAATTTCTAGTTATCAAGTAAAAATGTACAGTTATATAGTTGTTATCAAATGTAAAGGGTACTACCTAGTTGTATTCAGCCGACACCCGTATTAAGCGGATGTGGACAACAAAAGGCATTCACTTTGTAAGATTTTGTTAAAAAAACAGTATTAAGCGGACGCTTCAGTATTTCAACCAGATCATTATATCATTAAATGTAATCAGTTAACATTTACACCAAGAAGCAAGTGAGCCACTTGAAAAATACTCAGTAAAGCTGCGGCTAATCTGGCCAAACAATAGAAAACTTGATGAATTTTGCTCAACATCACACTGAAAAGAAGGAAGATCGCTTTAATACCTCGGATTTCTCAGAATTCTTGGTGAGTAATCGTTGCGTTTCCAAGCAGGCTGATTCGATTTTCGAAATGCATTCCAGCATTCCAAATATGGCACGTTTATGAGCCCGCAATGAGAGGGGATTAACACGCCGACAGCGGGTAATATTTTCTTTCTTTCCGCTTGCTGGTGCTCGCTCCCTGGTCGCAATAATCAAACACTAGCCTTAATCTCTTTTGTGTATAAATTAAACATAAATTGAACACAGGCAGCCCAAGTAAGTACTTTGTACGACTACAAAGAAACCTCGCAACTCGCAACTTCATGACTAGCATATTTCCCACTCACCCTGAATGGCCTTCCGTCTGTGGGGCAAAGAGCTGTACTACAGAGACGCTTAAAGGGCTCTGATGTAGCGAACGTCTCCTCCTCGTACATTGATTGAACTTCAAGAAATGAAACAAGCAACACGCCGACATGCCCCCAAACTGAAGCCGGTGATTTTACCGAGAGCCAAATCGCCCAAATCAAGCAAATTGTAGAGGAATCTGTCAATGCAGCCACTCTGGAGGTAGCTAGGGAAGCGGTTAGTGCCGCAGTGAGCACCCTGGAATCACAAAGATCGTCTTCACTCTCCAATCAGGTGGCCAGCGCTCTCAAACCCACAATCAGGGGATGAATGTCTACATACATCAGGCTATGGAACACTTGCCCAGGACATTCCTGCCAACTACGTTAAGGACATCCAGTCCGGTGAGTTTTTTTAGCTTTGTAAGCTTTTGCCAAAAAATCTCTCGCTGTACGACGAGGGAGACAACCTCGTGTTGTCATTGGAGAACTCAGTAATTAAGGTGGCAAAAAACCAAAGGGCGACATCGCCGTTCACTGATATTGAACAATGGACAACCGCATTCACTACTTATATGAGCGTTTTCTATCATAAGTTCCCGACACGATCACAATAACTTTTACAATACCTCAGCTTAATCAGATATGCTGCGAGAGTTCATAAGGGCCTTTGGTGGGCAATTTATGACCACAAGTTTAGACAAAAGGCTAGTCAGAACAAATCCTTCGTCTGGTCAAAGATAGATTCCTACTTGTGGCTTACTATTTTTACGGTAGCAGTATTAAGAGAGGAGTACCACCTTTTTTCCAAAGGACCCCAAGACAGTGTGTCAACAGGGGGCGTACACAGAGGCACCTGTCACAATTTTAACCAGAACGGGTCCTGCGCCCGAAACTGATGTAGGTTCAAACACGTGTGTAACCGGTGCAATGGTCCCCACCCCGGCTGTGACTGCACCTCTGGGCAAAAGCAGCGGAGCAGGGATAGGGACAGGGGACAGGGATAGGGACAGGGACCATGGGGGTCTAAATCCAGCTCTAACTCCCGTAGAAATAAGTAGGGGACCCCTTTCCTACTCCTATTAACACGATCAAATTAGAAGGCATACTTTCAGGCCACCCAGACCAGGATTTTGTAGCTAGGCTAATTTCGTCTCTTCGGTATGGGGCCGATGTTTGTTATAAAGGGCCTCGCGTGGCTAGATTTTCCAAAAACTTACCTACAGCCCTCGCACAGCCACAAATTGTGACTGATAATTTAACTAAAGAGGTCGCCTTGGGGCGGGTTGCAGGTCCCTTCTCCAACTCATCCTTCCAAAATTTCCAGATCTCACCTTGTGGTCTAGTGCCAACGAAACATTCAGATAAGTTCAGAACAATATTTCACTTATCATTTCCTAAATCTGGGGTCACCAGTATCAACCACTTTATTTCTAAGGAAGACTTTAGCCTGCAGTACATAACTATCGATAATGTTATTGAAGGTGTTTTAAGTCTTGGCAAAGGATGTTTCCTTGCCAAAACCGATATGGAATCAGCATTCCGGCTCATTCTCCTCTTAGGCCTTCAGATTATGAGCTGTTTGGTATACTGATAAGTAGAACCAAAGAGCGCATCTGTCCGGTCAAGGCTATGAAAAACTATGTTCTAGCACAGGTTCATGCCGCCGGGCCACTTTTTCAGTATCTATCTGGCACTCCCCCGTGACTAAGTCTGCTTTGACCTCAGAAACCAGACAGCTTATTTCATTATCAGGGCTCAATCTATCCCAATATGCTGGTCACAGCTATAGAATAGGAGCAGCTATAGAATAGGAGCAGCAACAACTGCAGCTTCAGTAGGCCTCCTTGTCTTGGCTAATCAAAACATTAGGCAGATGGTCTTCCGATTGTTTCGAGAGACATACTAGATGCCCTAGTCCCCTTTTACGGGGAAGTATCCAGCAAATTAGTGCAAGACATGTGTCAATAGCCGGGTATTTAATCTGATAATTTTAATTTCAATTCCCTTACTTTATGCTTGTGGATCGTCTTGGGGAATACACTGTGTGTATTTTGTGGGATGAAGTGCTCCCGCACAGGTCACCCTTTGCCCCATAGACTCACATGATTGGCTATTTGGGGCATCGTGCCTCCTTCTATCAGAAAATATAAGGACCTTACCCATGGGGGATTATAAATCCGACTTGGGAAGGATCGGGGGATTATGACCCCCGCGAGAGCACTCGGGCCTCTCACCAGCATAAGGACCTTACCCATGAGGGATTATGAATCCCTGGGGAGGATTTGAGCTCCCATTACCATGGTAACCTAGACCTAAAAGCAATACGTGCCTCAACCCGAGTACTTCATTCCACAACCCCTTTACCCCAGAAGCTGTTGTATGTCTCACTTATTTCAATGGGTTGGGAGCATTATTGATTTTAAAAGATGAAAAGCCAACTTTGAAATACCAGGAAAATAGCTAGACATTTGTATCAGATTTTTGAAAGCACAAAAATTAGATTATTTGGGATGTGTTTGCATCTGTGTTTGACGGGGCAACGAGGCAACGAGCCAAACTTTGCGCTGCCAAAAAATGCTTTGTTTGGGCAAATTATGCTCCAAATCAACTTTGAAAAGATAATTAATTGTAAAATAATTGCCGAATAATTTTAAAAGCTGAACATTTTAAACTGTGTCATAAAGGTTTTTTTTTTATATGTGTACAGATGGCGATGATGTGGAAGTCGGAACACGATACTACATTGTTACAAGAAATCGTAACAAGAGAGCCACATGCTTACAACAAGAGGGGAAAAGTGTGGGAGGAGATCGCAGAAAAACTTAATGCGACAGCCTAGAGAAGCGATTTAATCACAAGATGGCTGAGGAGGAAAAAGCAAGCGGGATTACTCCACCCGAGTGGAGTCACACCGAAAAATTGTTGGGAGGAAATTATAGAGAAATTCGCAGATGAGGAAGGGAAGAATACAACAGGCAACGAAAAGGCAGAAAAAGATCGGCAAAAGGCGGAGGATATGCGGCACGGAGAAGCATGGGTCAGAGCCCACTCCGAAAAAGAGGCAAGGAAGTGGAGGGGAAACATTGGTCTACCTTAGAGAAAAGGCAGATACCCAATTAGCACTAAGAAGGTAAACGTAGGAGATGGAAGTCAAAAAGAAGGAACAACAGCAAGCTATGATCCAGCAGCAAGCACAAATGTTCAAGTACATCCAACAACAACAACAATGGCAACAATAGCAATGACAGTGGCAATTGCTACAACAACAGCAACACCTGCAGCAACAACAGTAGCAACAATAGCAGCAACAGATGGCCCAGACAAAGCTGCAAATAAGTCTAATTGAAAAACGTAACAAGGAGCATTGAAATTAATGAACAAGTATTTATTTATTCTTTCGAGACATTTTCTTGATGACCTCCAAACTATTTATATATATTTTGTGGAGCAAAAATAAGTTTAATTAATCAAATATTATAACCCTGAGCTTCATTCAATAGGTGTATTATTGACAAAATTGTACTTAGTAATTACTCCGGCGCTGCTGTGGCAGCAGCCGGAGTCTTAAAATGCAGTCTGTGTCTTTTTTTTTTTGTTTCTTTTTTTTTTGTTCTATCAACGACAGAAGTTGATCAGTTCAGACCTTTGCAACTAACAATGTGGGTCGGAGACGCTGTGATCGAGCGATAAAGCAGGAGGCATGCGCATTAAACGTTATAGATTTATTTAACGCTGTTTACATCACATAATATCATTACCGTATAATTACCACTGTGGGAATGTGAAATGAGCAACACGTAATACTTCGAGGCGCTACAGTTTTTTTTAACTACTTTTTCATCTTCTGATTCTTGTAAAAGAACTGTTATAGACCTAAAAATACACGAACAACGTAATACATTAGATCTGCGCTGTCTGGACAGATATAAAAACGTAAGCGAAATACAATCTCAACTTAAGTGTTTCTAAACACGTTTAGATATAAAAGGTATCGCATTATAATCTCAGGGTAGATTTCGTCAGGCGCGCTCAGATAACAAAGGTCAAAGCTCTCAGACAAGGCGAGACAATGAGATATCGATTTCTATGAGTCATTGTCAGAAATCTATTCCCGGCCGTAAAATTAGGCAATGGGTAACTGAACTGTCAGGTCAACTACACAGCTAGTCTTTCTACTGGATTGAGAGACATTAATATACTGTTACATGTCTGTTAATATGGGGAAAACTGAAGAAACCTCAATGCATTGAGTTTGATAACTAGCCTGAAATACAGCCGCCTTCTCAGCTCGTTCCAGGGTCCTTGATTTTTCAAATGGCTCAACTCGTCGCGAGCGCAAGTGAACTTGTGAAATTATCGCCATCACGCGGCGTATACAGTCAAGTCTGTTTGTCTCGGAAAGTATTTATTGTAGTTTATATCTCTTCCCTAATTGCACTGATGAAGGACTCGAAACCCTAAACGTCCCAGCAGCTTGTGTTACAGCTGATAAACGGAGGAAATGGCTCTATAAACAAAATCAAAGCGGACGAGTTTCGTGTTGTTTAGCTTTGGGCCGAAGTCCATCATTGTCTGTGGTTCGGCGGGGAAGAAGAGTGTTCGTTGGGATTACATTCAACAAAGTACACTGTATTTCAACGATGGTAAGTTTGGAGCGATTGAAAAATAAGGATGATTTTCAAAACCGGTGGCTTAAAGTCAACTGCATATGACATAAATAGACATGGTAGCCAAATCTAGTACTTCGGCGAACGGGAAGCAAAGTGATTGCGTTCATGTGTGGGCTACCTGTGCTTTCCCAGGCGAAATAAATCGAGATTGTACTTTTTGGAATAAATTATCTCGGCCGGGGAACTGGTAAATACATGATGCGCGCGCACGACTTTACAGGCATGTGCTCTGCTTCTCGCCATTGGCATTGCGTTTGGTTTTCGCTCGCTGGTGGTTTTGTTTTGATGTGTATGTTGCCTTGTTGTTTTCAAAAAATCAAATGCGATGTTTATAAAGTTTGCAAGTACGATTTATCAAAGCCTGAGGAAAGTGTGTGTTACCTCTGGGGCATTCGAAAAAGTCTGATATCTAAACTATATATCAAGTCAAACATGGTCTGTTCTGCACCTTGAAGACGAAGTTGAAAATCAACTCGGCCATAATTTGTGCTGAACCCGAGTGCATTCTGTTGGCTCGCTCGCTGTATTGGATTCTGCTTTTCGCTGTACATGCAAGTACCAAAACTACAAACAGTAAGATACTATAAATCATGCCTTGCTGAAGAGGAACTAGGTCTGAGTTTTCTAGACACCCTTAATTGGTTGTGCGAGTTGTGATTGTGTTCTACACTAATTCCACTGTATACCACACAGCAAAATGTGCTACAAATGCTCAAATGAATGATAACCATATAAAACACACATGTACTTATATAGCCACATAAGCATCGTATCCAATGATAATTACACAAAGATAATTACAGTTTTATACCCAGATGCATCCCCTTGTATATTAACTTATAAGTCAGGGCATTCAAAATTTGCAGATTAGTTAAAAACAAATATTTTTGATCAGGATTATTGACACCCACAGTCTACATACATTATTGCAGCAATCAGTTTCAGTTTTTTGGGTTACCACAGAAGCCCAGTCCTTTCTCTTAAAAAAAATATGTCTAACGCACTTTGATAATCTAAGATTACTTCTAGTATAACTTATAATATGGGATAAATATAAACATTGAGACAATCAATCATCTATTAGTACTCGGAACCTGTAGTACAACAGAACAGCAGACTGTAAATTGTAGACGTGTGTTACATGAGTAGTGTTTACAGTAAAAGGGCAACTCCTTTAATTTACATACGAGAAAAACATCTCTAATTTACATATGATGAAAAACAAAAATATTAAATTACATACATATACTAGGGGAGCAGAGAGCGGAAAGTCACCGCGACTGATAACTCCACTACCCCACCCCTAATAAATAATAGGAGTGGAGTACCACCCCTCCCCTGTGACCACGCCCTAGAATGGAATGTCTGGAATGTAAAGAATGCAGAACATTAAAATAAAAAATTGCGGGAGAAGACAAAGCGCGTGTGATGATTATGTGTATACAACCCGAGTTAAGGCTGCACCCAGCCTCTTGTTAAGAATTGTATGGCACTTCTACCCGCTACAATCCGTACATTCTCCGATACCGGAAGTGAGTTATCACCTCAATTATGAATCGCTAGTGTACTCGTGTTCTAACTCGTGTGGAGATTTAGAACAGTTCCTCAGCATTTGTATATTTGTATTTTTGGGCTATCTGTGTTATCCTAGAGTATCCTGCCTTATTTGACCTCGATCGTGTTAAATCATGTTCTACTTGTGTTCATTCATATTCACTCGTTTTCTAACTCGTGTGGAGTTTTAGATCAGATCGACTGTCTGTGCGTACTTTCGCATCTGATTGTGCGTTCGTAATGACACGCAGGTGTATGAGAGCATCCACGTTGCAAAAGATACGCCGGAGTTCAAGCTGCGTGCAGCTTCTTGTTATACTTAAAAAAGCATAGATTTTTATGGCTATATCTTTATCTTTGGCATTGGACTACATCACTGTTTATACCCCCAGTGATATCAGATATAAGTACAAATTCATCATCTTCAAATATTTTGCCTTTTTTCTTTAATAGTTTGGTGTTTACTAAAATGATTTATAAGAATTGTAAAAATGACCGCATGACGTCAAATATTTTCTCCAAATGAGTTTACCTGACAAATACTTTTGTAATGTTGTCCCTTTACTGTAGCTAATAAAGAATCAGAATATTGTTTCTGTTTTTGATAAAAAAAAATTGGAGTACAGTGAAAACCAGCATGTAAACCAGTGGGATTAAGAACCTGCAGGCTGCCACTATATAAGAACCTATTTCTGCAGCTGTTACTTGAAATATTATTATAAAAAAAAAAGCTGGTTTTAGTTTTAAAACTGCAGTAGACACTGATGGTCTAGCAGTGAACTGAACAGATGTGCTGATGTGTTTCAAAACACAAATATTTAGTTTCCAATTATTTGTTCAGATGCGATATTATTTGGGAAGGGCCACACCCAGTTTATTTACATATTTGGCACCATGACCAGGGGTGTCAGTAGAAATAGAAACAAGAGGCTATACAGTGACATGCTCGATAGAGATAAATATGGGCAAAACAAGTGGGTATTTATTTTAACCTGACATTCCAGCCGGTGGAATTCTCCAGCTTATACTGACAACCCTGCACAAAACTTTTGTACACCTAAAAAGCAGGAACCACTTTGAAAATCTTACTAGCCTCATTTTGATTAAACATCACATATGTGGGAGTAAAAATGTCCATTATTTTAATATGATACATTTGATAAAACAGAACTATAAATGAGGCATGTAGCTTTGTTTCAAACTGACTTGGAAAATGTAGGTTCATACATGCACGTTATTTTACATTATAATGATTTTAATATGTTGCAAAATTTGTCTTAGTTATATAAAGCTCTGTGCTCCATGGGGAATATTTTGTTTTATTTAATAGAGAGCAAAATTAAATTGTCAATTCTATGACCCCATATCTCTGGTGTATATTGAAGTAGCTATAATATAAGAAGTGGTGTAAGACACTTCTGACCTCTAACACTCCAATATACAAACCTAACACCTCAATCACATTGTCTCTAGTGTATACCAGCCTATTATTGAAGTTTTCACTTCCAGGGTACTGAAAAACAGCACAAATTACACAATACCTGCCAATCATGAAGGTTTATAGTAATTACAAGTTGCTGCTATAGTAAAATGTCAGTTAATAAAAAGAACAGGTTACATTGGAGTCGTTTTAAAACTGTTCCATTTTAAGATTATGAAATTGATGATTTGACCAAATGGAAAAATGGAAAAAAGAATGATTAGCACAGGAGACAAAAGGGAACCACTCAAACCAGGATCTACCAATGGCATTGTTCGATATGCTAATCACTTTCTGTACTTCTAGTGGACATAAGTATGGTGGACCATAAGGGGCATGCTGCATGAAATAAAAATTAGTTGCTGGAAATAATATAAGAGCTCTGAAAATAAAACTAATTTAGCTGCTGCAAATAAAAACAATAGGTGCTGCAACAAAAATATTTTAATTTGCAGCAACTTATTTTTGTTTACAGCAGCTTTTCTTTTTTGTTTGCAGTAATTTCCTATTTTTTATTTGCTCAATTATTTATTTACAGCAACTTATTTTTATTTGCAGCACATCTCTCGTGGGCCACCATATAGATATGCTTTACATAATTAAGTAAGTTATATTAAACAAAATAGTCCTGAAGGTCAGGGGGGTCAAGCCCAAAACAATGTTGATGAGCCATATAGGCAGGAATGGGCATTGCGCAACAGTGCACCGACAATGTCCATATTGCCCACAGCACTCAGGCCAACTTTCAGGTCTTGTAATCCAAAAAGGCAACATAACTTGAAATATCATAGAAAACCCATTCCACTGAAACCCTGACCTTACTCATGGACTTCATTGTATGCTTCTTGAAGAGGAGTGAGTTGTGCCCTTTTGAATGGCCCTTGCAGATGTACTCTAAGGGGGTAGGCGGGGTCTCCATAGAGACAGAGTGGTTGGCCAATTGGTGTCATTGCATACCTTTCCAGCCTTGCTAACAGCCCAGATGCCGCTAGCATGCCGCTGTCGTGCCTTTCCCCCTCCACTGGACCGAACAGATTAGCAATAAGGCCATTTGGAGCGACAACACTGAAATTTAATGGCATGCACACGCTTGTGCCCGTTGTGTAGTACTCGTTGGTGAGCTCCTGGGCGACAAACTGGGCGTACCGTCCCATCTATATAACACCAGCAATTTTCTAGAGCTGCCCCCTTGTTGTGACTCCCCTGACAAATTCCTGAAGACATACAGGCTGGAGCCAGGCTTGGCCAAAGCTGGTCAATAAGTGGCTATGTTCTTCAAATAGTAACTCCATAGTCTTGTTGACTACGATACTCGCAAACCTTAGAACTAAATCTTCAATCCAGCAAGGGTAGGCAAAACGCATGAGAGTCGTACACAAAGCTTCTAAACTTGACACCTTGAAACGGTTTGGGTATTGGATTTCATCAGGAAGGCGTAAAACATCCAAGAGTCGGTAAATGTCATGCTTCAAAAAACGGTATTCGCTTTTGCACTCTTCATCCGTCAGATTTTCAAGGTCTAATTTTTCGTATTTTCCGTACGGGATATCGAGGTTTTTGGAAGTGTTTTTTTATCTAGCAAGAGTAGAAGCTCTTCGTCATATAAAACATCCAAGTGATGAGCTAAAATAAGAGCTTCCCTTGTTTCTCTGAAGGTAGCCATGTTCTTGTTGCCGATCTGAACGATTGCGTAACGTTTGTTTACAACACGACGGCGTCATCGCCGACGTACTCAACCCAGGCCGCTTGCGGCCTCATAGCAGCCTCACGTCGCTCGGCGTCCTGTTGCGTAATGTATCTATTATCTGCGAGAGGGAGGTGCTCTTCGCTGTCAAGTACAAAATAACAACGTAATATCCAAAACATTGTCATGCAGCATGTTGCGAAAAGAGAATAAACTGAAAAGAGACAAAAATGCCAAATTTGGCATTTGAGCGATTTGTTTTTATATAAATTACGCCTATTGTCTTAAGTGTAGCTGGAAGCGGTCATGTAGAATTTGTTTTCAGCATTGCCACCGAATTTGGCACATGTAAAATAGATTAATATTCTGCCGAGAATGGTGTTTCTAGTCCAAAGTTAGTTGAGAGATGGCGGAGTCAGATAAATATATTTTTATAACTCCTGGGCCGAGTTCCTCTGCAACATCGTACCTCCCAAATTTAACGTGTTGTTTGGAATTGAGTCGGAAACTGAGGAGACTGAACTGTTAAAATTCAGCGAAGAGAGCAAATGGTGTAAAATACACAAAAAAAATCGGTTTCCAGAACCCAATACGGATACTGAATTGGAGAATCATGTTGGTTCTACAAAATTGCAGTTGGTCACAATACTTTAGCTGTGACCGTGAAGAAGCTGTGCGAACAAGGAGACAATGAAGGGTATAAAACTAATCATTCCTTCGGGCTACAACAGCTACAAGTTGATAATGGAGCGGACGGAACACCGAGTCGTTCAGTCGCTACACGCATAGCAGCGACCATCAGAGGAAACGAAACAAGAAGTATCCAATGCGCTGAATTCTGTCACAACTTTTAATCCTAGGACTTTTAATCCTACCATCTGGAATTATTGCAAGAGATGTACATGGTCGTCAAACTTCAGAATTAATCTGTCCTCAACAGCAATGCCACCACCAATACAGGATTGCTAGGCTTAATTTATGCAAGGACGGATTGTCAGGAATTTATTGTTGTGAGATTATTGGCGAGGGCACATTTGGAAAAAGTCATCCAAATGTTGTTATGCTGATTGGAGTGTACACAATGCAACCCTTTTTGCTTGTAACAAAATTATGTGTTAGTGATGGGAAGTTAAAGACATATAATAACTTTGTAAGAGAGCATGAACAAGCAAAAGATATAACTGTTAGGCTATGCCTTCCATTACTCCTTGGTATCGCAAAAGCACTTAGACATATCCACAAGCAAGGCATTTTACATAATGATGTGAAAGGAAACAATGTTGTTGTGGAGGAAGTTTGTGGAGTGAGACGCTCCGTTCTTATTGACTTTGAGAAGGCCAGTCTTTTGAACAAAACCAAAGGTGATCTTAATTACTTGCAGGACATGTTGACTTAGTTATCTAATTATAATTGTTTGCAAAAAATTGCCTAGAAAATGAAATTTATTTCCCCCACAATTTGCCAAAAATATAGTTTTCCCCTTTCAAAATGTAATTTTATCCGCATTTTAGACTAAAAAGTCCTGATGTACAGTATATTATGACTTTGATGGTTCAAATTTTACACAGTCAAAGCACATAAATTATGCCTGTGCCCATAAATACCTTTGCAATCACTTTTCTTTTCAAACTCTAAACAAGTGACCACAATTTTTTGGGTAGTCGTCTGTTGCCAGCTGATTGGCACTGGTTTTGGTTTTTAAGGTACAATAAAAAAAGTGGCTTTATGCATAATTGATTTTCTATTTGTAATTATCATTGTCGACCCCTTGGGACGTTCATGCACATTATAAACCACTCCTTAGGCATGTCACACCACTTGACGTCGCACTTGCAGCGGCCCTAGTTTCCTAGCTGCTTTTCTGTTTTCTTGTATGATTGTAACACATTCTGTACGTCTCAATAAAACGTTGCTGACTTCCGTGCGGCTCCCTCCAATATATTGTCTCATTTGTCATTATTAATGTAAAATAGAAATGTTTTCTATTCGGCTGAGCGAAGCGAAAGATAATATAATTTTTGTAAACATACATGTACATAACTTTAACTGTTGTTTTACATTTCTGTCTGGATCTATGAGAAGTAGGCGCATGACTTATGCTGAAAGGGAGTAATATCACAAAGCATATTCTCACATTGCACCTGAAGTTACAAAGGGTGAATGCCAGAGTCCTTCAAGTGATACATACTCCTTTGGATATGTTTATTGCAGAACACTTGGACAATTAAATGGTATGTTAGGCAATGATAGATATAAACTGCTCATTATTGGGCAGAAGCTAAGCCATCACTACAAGAGGCTGACCATTAATGAAGCAATACAGTACTTGACCCAGAATGCATAAAAAGAAGAGCCATGTGGTTATTATGGTCGATACATAATATAACCTAGCCTCATCCCTTGGCTTCTCAGGTTACTATGTGCAACTGGCCAAAACCTCTTGCAAGTGAAATCGAGAGGTCTATGACAGATTTTGAGCGGTCTTTGAAGTAAAACAGAAATCCCCCAAAGCTGGGATAGGTACTTTATGTATGTGAAAGACATAAACTGACTAAAGAAAGGCATTTCATTTTGCAAGAGTTCCACCCCAAAGGGTTTGCCAGGCTTCTCTTTCAGGAGTCAGTCAGCATCTGCCATCTTGGAAAAAAGTTTTGTATAATAGGACGACTGAGCAGAAGCCTGAGGACAAGACTAAATATAACCTGTTATTCAAACAGTTCATAATTAACGATTAGACCCGCAGCCCGATTGGGCTACGAGTCAATGGCTACGAGTCAATAGCCCATGAGGCGCAGCCGAATGGGCTATTTATTGTAACTGGTAGCCTAAGAGGGCAAGAGGTCTAATTGTTTCAGCATAAATTAACTAGTCGGACAGTAGACAATAATAGAAAGAAACAAATTGAAGTTGAAAAAAAAAATCATTTCGTGAAAATGCGTGCCGTTTTTCTCTACCATGGGATATCACAAATAGATCTATAGTAGGGTAGCCAATAAGAATGCAGGAGTTGTAATAGTCCACTAGTTTGCTTTATTAGTACCAACACACATTATAATATTTTTACTAGTGTACTAAAATGTAGCTGGATTCTTATTTGGCAATTAATAGTACAGTACTCGGGGCCCAAATCTGGAAAATATCTATGTCAATTGTCTAATAAGAAAAAATAATTATACACCTAATTCAAACAAGGTTGTCATAGCATTATGACATACACTGTATAGCTTAGTACAACTGTATAGCTTAGTACATCATACATACATGTAGTATGTTGTGAGACAGCTATGGAATGTGGTCTTGATAATGTGCTTGTGCTTTAAAGGTAATTTGAATTGCAAATATTAGCAAAAATGCTATTTTATTTATTAGTGGAAAACAAGAGCAGCAATACAAATACAACAATGCAATCCGTAGTGATCTAACAATGTACTACAATGTATGTACGATGTATATTGTGTCATAACATTGTGACAACCTTTTTATTGAATTAGGTGTAGTTATTTGAAGGGCTGTGTGCAAAAAGGAGATAAGTGACTCTTGATCACATTCTAAATTCTAGATTTTAGAATGTGATCAGGAGACACTTACACCCTTTTTGCACACATCCCTTCATTTTCCCTTTAACAAATTCCATAATTGTTGGGATAAGAAAGTAATGAATACAGTATTTCTTAAGTAACTTGGAAGTGCTGATTCTGAAAATGCTGTTGTGTGTGATATTTTATTGTTTATTACCCCCAAAATAATAAAGCACAAATGCATGTGGTTACTACATTCCCTATTTATTACACCTGATATTAAAATTTAATCAATCTATTTTGGACCCACCAGGATCTTCCATTGAAATAAATGGTCCCTATATAGACCCATTCGAAAAATGCTTTGGATTGACTAGCCTCACATACATGCAAAACTGCTTGTGTGTGTCAATGTGAGAACAAGTCCAGGACAACATCTGTTTTAAATTGAGCATCATTTTTTCGAATGGGTCTATACCCTGTGCCCAAGTGTATGTATGTTTATAAACATATGTAGTCTAACCAAAACCAAGAATCGTATAACAACAGTGGTTGCATTGGAGGCTGACCTGAATAATGACATCGATGTTTGTGTCGCTTCAGAAACCGGATATACCCGATAATACAGTGAACATTCCGAATTATTCGATTTATAGAAGGGACAGGAACTGGGTTGGCATAGATAAAAGAAGCAAGGGTGGAGTAGCAATTTATACTAGAAACAATTTGACTGTAGCTGCTCTGTGTTACCCTGCTATTACCCTCGGGACAGTGTGTTTTGGTTTTGGGAATCTACCATCCACCAAGGCACAATTACAAGGAATGCGACTTAATGAAATATTTGATTAACATTATTGACGACACTTTAGAAAAATATCCCGACACCGTTTTTGTATGTGGTGGTGATATGAACCGTCTCGACTTAAGTCAATTACAGCTTCTTTCAGGCTGGAATGTACTTGTCGATTTCCCTACAAGAGGTGACGCTTGTTTGGATAACTGCTTAACCAATCGCCCGGACTTATTTAACAAATGCTATCCAATCCAAATATTAATCAAAACTGATAACAAAGGCGTTGTTCTCCCAGCCGGAACAAAACTAAAACCTTCGCGCAGCAAAGTCTACGTACAAGATTGTAGAGAACATCGTAAAGTCATTTGCGGATGAAAACTGGGATGATGTGCTCGGTATTACGGATATTGAACAGGCGGTATGTCTCCTAGAGGAAAAGATCCATGGTCATATTAGCAGATGCATGCTGGCTAGAACTGTTTCGATGTCATCTTGCGATCCGGCCTGGATGACTCCTCTTGTAAAGTCTATGCTCAGAACAAAGTCCAGAGTATCCACCAATCTTAATGCATACCGCCAACGTAGTATTAACAGACGGTTATCTGATGTTATTTCTGAAAACAGGAAGAATTATATGACAGCGGCGTTATGAAGTAGGGACTGGTGGAAAGGTGTCGATAGACTATCTCAGCGGCGCAACTCTTCTTGTAGAGTAACTCTTAACAGCAGCTCTTTGCTGGCATTGAATGACTATTCTGGCAAGCTTTGGTTTGACGACACCTATGTAGAGCTATGCCCTTGACGATCAATAGTGAGATGGAAATTCCTGAAATCACTGAACGGCAGGTCTGGAACTCACTCAGATCGCTCAAAAGAACTGCAACTGAACCGATCTCATTCCGTAGTGAGTATGGAAAGAACACGCAGAATTTTTACTCCTATTGTCACCAAAATCTGGAATCTGTCAATCTCCACTCAATCATGACCTTCATCTTGGAAGCAGACGAATATAAACCCGCTGCCTAAAGTGGAACTGCCCAAAGAGAACGGCGACTATCGCGGCATAAACATAACCCCTGTGATAGCTAGGGCTTTCGAGAAAATTGTGTACCGCATCCATGCCAGAGATATTGTGGAAGAGAATCTCAGCCCCACACAGTTCGCTTATAGGGGCGGTGGAAATTGCACGGACGCCCTTCTCTCTATCCAGCATAAGATCAACAATTCCTTAGACAATTCTAATTGTAAAGCCGTACGCATTTTCGTAATGTATTTCAATAAAGAAACTTAAAGAATTCCCTCTTAGTCCATACATTAGTAACTGGTATTTAATTTTTTTAAAGGATAGAAAACAGAGAGTATACTAAAATAATTGTGAATTGGAATGGAAACCTGTGAACAAGGGCACCACGCAAGGCATCGTTAGCGGTCCGTATCTTTTTAATATTTTTTTGAATGATCTCAACACTAATTTAGAATATCAGGCCATACTATTTAAATATGCCGATGATTCTATTATAATCGCACCAGTCTGGCAGGATAGAGATTGTTCCAGTGACTTGTTAGCTCAGTTCTTACGATGGACAGATGAAAATAGTATGTCTTGTAATCCTACCAAGTGCAAAGGACTTACGTTTTATAGGAAAGGCAATAACGATCATTATCCACCTATCTCAACTATCTCTACATGCAAAGAACATGTTATATTAGGAGTCACCTTCCAACAGGATAGCAGATACTCTACCCATCTAAAAACCAAACTTATCAAAGCTAATAAGTGTCTGTACGTTATCAGATCTTTAAGAAAAGAGGGATATAATCAATCTGAAATAGACTTGTTTTTAATAGTATTGTACTATCTAACATAACTTATGCTCTATCTGTATATGGTGCTTCCGAATCTGACACAGGACGAAAACAGAGATTTAAGTATCAGTAAAGTTAACTTAAAGGTTAATTAAAGAACAGATTACTTGACCTTTAAGTGACGATTAAATAAAGTAAACAAACATTTTCACAACCTTTAAGTTTTCACTTACAGACAGTAATGAACAATTTATTAGCCTTTAAGTTTGTGATATTAAAGGCCAATTAAAGTAACCTTTACTATCTTTAAGTTGTCTTTAATGGAAAAGTAAAACCTTGCTTTAAAGCAACTTAAAGGTTCAGTAAAGTTTATTAAAATGAATATTACTCTCTTTAAGAAGCTTTAAGTTACCTTTAATTGCAGTGTTTAAAGTGCCTATGAAGCTAATTTTTTTATTTTTTCAAATCAAAATATAAGCTATCTGGACAAACGATTTCTAAAAAAAATTGAATTTGAAGCGTCTTTGTATTTTTTTTCCGAGCATTAAAAGTGTAGAAAGTGCCTGATTTGGGCTGCCTGTCGTGAAGCGACCGAGTGAAGGGAATCTTATGGAAGTCTGGGTTATGACGTCAGTAGTATGAGAGGCACCGAATTAGCCGTTTTTTGGGTGCGCTCTCATTAATTCAATGACGTCACGAGTGTATTTTTGGAAGTTCAGGAATAAAATGCGGCGCTCTCGTGAATAAAGTGCGGCGCTATGCTAATTTTTAAGGCGCTCATGAATAAAGTGTGGCGCTCTCATGAATAAAATGTGGCGCTATCATGAATAAAATGCGGCGCGCTTATAAATATCTATTGTTCCTTTGGATGAGGTCATCGATCTATTCGGGCATGTTTGGGCAAAGCCTATTGTTTGGATCGGAGAGGAAAATCAATGAACTAGGTAGTCTGGTCTAGGCTAAAAACTCTACTTTAGCTATCATTTTCTAGTCTAGAAATTGTATTATTTTCTAGTCTAGCCGTTCTAGATTACAAAGTATCTAGTCTATAAACTCTAGAAAGTCTAGCTAAACTAGCCACAACACTCACAACGCCCGTCAACGCCCGCCTCCTGCAACGCCCGCCTCCTGCAACACCCTCCTCCTCCTCCCGCCTCCCGCCTCCCGCAACACCCTCCTCCGCCTCCCGCCTCCCGCCTAGACCAGACTACCTAGGTCATTGATTTTCCTCTCCTCGGTAAAAACACAACTGTCTGTAGCATTTGTCAACAAGAAAAAAATCAATGAAACATAAATCAGTGTAATCTTGTGACATGGTATATTATATCAACCCAAGAACTGAGAAATAAGAATGTTATCAACTCCGCGAGGATAAAGAAAACGAACTGTTTTTAAAATTGGTGTTTTTGAGATTGAATAAACTTTGTTAATTATCTGGTGGTTTGTTTATATTCGTATGGTAATTATAGTTCAGTTTTAGAGATGAATTTGCATCACAAGAGTTTTCCTCAAAACAATAGGCCCTTCAGTTATCGCTAATCTCTAATAACAACAGCAGAGTTGATCTAATGAACCATACCGGATTTTGTATACAATTATCTTATGAGTTATTAACTGTAAATGAAAATAATAAAGACAGTTTAGAGCTTATCACGAGTAGTTTGTTCTTACTATTTACGCTACGAAGGGGTTTAGATATTGCGAGATATGTTTTACTTTTTTCATTCAACTTCGAATGGATTTTAGATGACTTCCATCTTGTTGCTACTCAATTTCGCGAATGTATTCAGGGCCGACGGCTCCTGGTTTTACAGACGATCCAAAGGAACAATAGATATTCATAAGCGCGCCGCATTTTATTCATGAGAGCGCCACATTTTATTCATGAGAGCGCCACACTTTATTCATGAGCGCCTTAAAAATTAGCATAGCGCCGCACTTTATTCATGAGAGCGCCGCATTTTATTCCTGAACTTCCAAAAATACACTCGTGACGTCATTGAATTAATGAGAGCGCACCAAAAATTAACATAGCGCACCAAACAAACGGCTAATTCGGTGCCTCTCATACTACTGACGTCAAAGGAGTGTGGCATTTCTCTAGCCTCTCCGCGATCCTTACACTTTCAGACCTTTATAACTTGTCATTGCTAAATTTCGAGGGAAAAAATGCCGTATCGATGTGTAGTTTGGGGCTGCTCCAACACACCAGATTCGAAGAATAATGTGGCCCTACACAAGATACCATTTGAAGGCAATGAACGACCAGAGGCGAAGAAAAGGCGAAGACAGTGGTTGCAGTTTGTAAGAACAAAACGCGCAAAATGGGAGCCAACCAAGAACTCACGTGTTTGTTCTGTCCACTTCTTGGCAGATGATTTCATGAGGAAGTTTGCTAGTGTATCGTCCTATTTGCCCAGACTTCGGTCAGATGAAGTAGGAATCGTACCAATACCAACGATCCATTCAATCCACTCCGCCACGGACAACACAAAAGATGACCAGTCGAGTGCCTTGTCAAAGAGAGCTCGTCGTAAGGTAAATTCGATGAAATTTTATACCGCACCATGTTTTACCAATCAAATATAAGCTTCTTTAGCTTCGAAGCCAAATTAATCACTTCGATGTTTCACTCTTTAGATTATGAAAGAGATCTTCGTTGAAACGACGTCAACGACAACAAGTTCTACTTCTGAGCATGAGCCAAATGAGGCCGATGCCCCAGAAAACTCTGCTTCAATTCCAGAACCAGCTGTAAACTCGGTAAGATCCTTTCTCCGTTTTAACAGTCAAAACCTGTTCGAAAAAAAACCAAGTTGTACACTAACGTGATGACATACAAACTTATAGGTGAGAGATGCCTGTAGTCAGACCCCAGAGTGCGTTGGTTGTAGGGAATTCACAAGTCTTAATCGCCAACTAAGAAATAAGATTGTGGGACTACGCAGCAAACTACAAGAGAAGCAATCGGCGATTGTACAATTAGAAAGTGGTAGGTCGTTTTTCTCAGGGTTGAGTTAGGTAAGGGTGGAGTTACAATTGCCAGCAATTTGTAAAACTGAGATACAACTACACCGCCGCTCAGATTATGAATAATTATCAGTTTCTGCCTCACGGTAGCCTCATGGTACCAAATGTCTTCAAATTCCGAAATAAAACTGACGAGCAGCTATATGAAGAAATGTACCTTATCAATGCAGCATCTGCTATGTCGACAATTTGTTTGTATTTTACATGCAGATATACAGGAAGCATCAACTAATCCTGATTCCCAAAGTGTCCATGAGAAGGAAGGGGAAGATGAAGAGGAAGAAGGGGGAGAAGAGGAACCTCATCCATTCAGTGATACCTCATCTGAGTGCTATTTTGACAACCATACAGAAATGGAAACAGATACAGAAGATGATGAACAACAACCAAAGCGAAGGTACTGTTCATTCAGTATATATGCTTCAACATATATAAATATATATATATCAAAAATATATTTGAAATTATGGGATGGCATCGCTGATATATTTTTCAAGGCATTCTGAAAAAGATATAAGTAGAGATATTGCATAATGTTAGATATATTTTTGATAAACATATCAACATATACCCTACAGATCGAAGTTTTTGCACTTGGCTGTAAATATATATGTTGGACTTTCATAGTTTTGTTGTTTTTGTTAAATTGTTCTCCCTTTTCATTTTTTTTTTCCAAGGTCAATGTGTTTTTTGTGCTAATAATTCAGTTTATTTTCAATACTGACATAGCATTGCTTTTATATATTGTTATTATAGGGATGGTTTTGATAGCACCAACCTCCGAACCCAACCAAAGTTCATTGTATTTTTATCAAAGCTTCTCCTACTGTTCAGTGTATGCCCTGTGTGCAAGTCTGAAAACCCTGTTGTTGAAACAAAAGAAGTTGGCACCATGGTTGAAGTCAAAACCAGCTGCATCAATCCAGAATGCCCTAATCCAGAATGCCCTAAACCAGAAACTGTTTGGAAAAGTCAGCCAGATATGGTTGGTACAAGAATGCCTGCTATGAATTTTCTTCTGTGCTTTGCCATATTGGTTGCTGGTGGCTCTGCATCTAAAGTTATTCAAATATTCAGCCACATGGGTTTGTCCTGTATCTCCCTGAGGACTTATTTCAAACATCAAGGTGTAAGTAGACTAATATGTACTGTTCAATAAATTAGCAGTACGCATTTACAATGAGGGAAGCCGAGTGCTTTTTTTACCTCGGTGATAAAACAGGTATTGCAAGTTGATTAAACTAGTTCTGCAACAGGAACAATTTTATTGAACAGGGGCAGATCCAGAATTTTTGAAAGGAGGGTGGCTGGCATAGATTTTTTCTTTTGGAACATGCATTGCCTCTGTAAAATGCTGCAATTTGGCCAGTCCAACCCCCCCTAAATATGCCTCTGCTGAACTACATGTATATAACTGTAACAGGACAAAGGTGCAGTGTAGCCGTGTTCTGTAATCAATTAAGGAACCAAAATCTTAGAGATTACAAAACATCAGATTTAGCTGGTATAAAGGCTGGTCATGTGACCCCTTCATATTAGCCATTTCGTAAACGAAAAACTGACTGGAACCAAGTAGATAAATGTATTTGAATGAAAAATAAATATGAAAGATCACACCACATGAAAGATCACATTAAAATTAGTGTGTTGACAGAGGTTGTGGATTTTTGGATCAATATTTTTTTATTAAACTACATGATTGTACATGTAGGTAATGAACTTTCAAAAATCACTGAAATAAAAGAACTCAGTGTGGCTTGGGGGATGGCTGTACATCTCCCCAATCCATATTGAACTCTTATTTTTGAGATTTTCAAACGCTTGTTAATCGTTCTTATTTACTCAAACATCCTCAAACTCAATTAAACATACTGTGATATTTTATGTTATGGGGTTAAATGTTTTAAAAAAATCAAATAAATTTACACAGTCACTCAGTCCTTTCATATCAGTTTACAAAATGGATAATTAAGGTAACTATTGACTGTCAGGGTAACAAATTATGAATGAGTTTTTGAAATTCAATTATCTAGTGTAGTTTTAGTATTTTCGTTATTTGTATTTACAGTTTTTGTTTCATCTATAATATTTTTGTTGCTGTTGATTGACAGGAGAAGATTTTCCCAACAATTTATCTGAACTGGAAAGCCTATCAAGCAAGCATTTTTGCAAAGCTGAAAGGGGATGGGCGGCATGATAGTATGGGGCACTGTGCAAAGTATTGTGCCTATACTATCTTTTGCTGCACTATTCCCCTTATTATACATTTTTCACTTGTTCAGGTGAGTAGAGTGATACTTTTTGGTGTATATTTGAGGTCATCAGTGGAAGAACTATTCTAGTATAGGGAGATTGGGTAAGAAAAATGTAGAGTTGCCTACTGGTAGGTTACTCTATCTCTGACCGTAAAGCAATGATATGCATGTATGTCTAAATAGCCACAAGATCTGAAAGCATGTTTTTTTCCTCAGAGGAATGTTACAGGAAGCAGCCCAGCCATGGAATACCTGGGTTTCCAGAACTGCATGGCATATCTCCTTGGGTGTGGATTAACCTTAGGCACAATGATAACTGACCGGCATACATCAATACTTAAGCACATGAAAGAGAAATTGAGCCACATTACGCATTACTTCGATCTTTGGCATCTTAAAAAAAGTATGATATTTGTAGGATTTGATTTTGTTCATTATTTTCTAAAATAGGAAATATTCAAATTTATAAGGTCCACAGCTTTTCAGGTAAAGAAAATGCTTCACATATCGTCATCATTGTAATTTTGTATTTTCCTTATCTCTACAGAAATCCACAAAGTCCTAACAAAAATAAGTAAAGAAAAAGACTACTCTTGCCTGACAGAGTGGATAAAACCATGTGAAAATCATTTCATTTGGAGTGCTACAACCACTCTGTCAGGCAATGGCAGTGTGATATGGGCAAAATTTAAGTCATTCTTCTCACACATTATCAACAAACATGATGGTCTAGAAGATCCCCCTTTCAACAAATGTGCTCATGGTGATGAAATAGCTCAAAGAAAATGGTTACAAAAAAGGTTTGTTTTAGACTTTTTAAAATCCTGATTCTTGAAAAATCAATAAATGTTTGAAGATACATGTCCTAGGGGGGTGGGAGGTGTACTCCCATATCTAAACTATACGGGTAGGTGCCACCCAGGCCAAAGGGTATGGTTTTTGAGCTGTTTCAGTATGAAACAGGGTCATAAAAGTCACATTTGTAGACTGTCTGGAATAGGGTATAGGGTATGATCTTGACAGGGAAGTATGAGACTGCACATATATTTCTCTTGTTATGAAATTGAATACAGGTCTGAAAAAGGGTATAGCAAATCTTATATTTTGGTATGAAATAGTCAGGGTTTTGAGACCAGGTGGCACACTCCCACCCAAAATTCCTGGGAGAACTCCCCCCCCCCCAACTGTGGAAATGCATTTTTCAACACCAATCAATAGCACCTGTATACAAATGATGAAGTTTTTGCTTTGTTTTGTTACTTTTCTCAGAAACCATTGTGTATGATAAGATGCGTTCAGCATTGAATAACCCCTCCCTAGTGAAAGGGATTAAACAGGCTTCGCCAGTGGCACAAACCAGTTGCGTTGAGGGTTTTCATTCAGTTGTTAACCAGTTTGCACCCAAAATGACTGCCTACTCATATCCTGGAATGTTTTGTAGGTGAGTTCTAATAATGATTATATTTACACAGGGTGCACGTCCCATCACCAAAGTGGTTTTCAGAGTGGCCCTGTTATAAAAATAAATTAATAAAATGTAGTTTTCATCAGACAACATTAATTTTTATAAACATCCAACATACAATACAGGACGTATTAATTTGTTTACATTCTTTTGACTATCCCCTTTACAGGCACATCATGGCCTCTGTTCATTTCAATTACAATCTCCACCGTGATGTAAAGAAGAATGAGGATGGGACAGAACAACTGAAGTTTGTATACCCAAAATTTAAGAATGGAGAGGCCACTGTGAGAAATGTCCGGGTACAACCCATTTTTGGTGAGATAACCAAAAATACATATGTATCCTTTAGAAGTATATGGTATTTACAGGTAGTGAAAGTAATTATTAATTATTGGACCAGTCCTGGCAAATTCATTGTTTGTTTAGAATTCTTCTTCAGTTGCAATATTATTATTCGTCCATGGCTTCTCTAATTAACAGATTACGTTGAAGATATTTATCAAACCTGTTACGGCACAACGAGAGGAAACACTGATTGCTGCTGTCCAAGAACTTGAGGGACTGACCCCTCCAGTTATGAACACCATGCTGGAAAAACAGACCAAAGCGGATGCAACTCAAAAGAGGAATAGAAGAAAAAGTATGGTTTTCCAAGATGTCCCACCAACCGTCCCAGGTATCAACACATACACTGTAAAAGGTTTTAGATACAATGTATAACTTTTTATATCATTACTTCCTCCATGTAAGGATAAAAATAAAGTAACTTATAGCCATGTTTTTTTTTACTTCAGTTTCTGAATTTCAAGCCCGAGCTGATGAAACAGCAACACAGTCCCACCCACAACTAAAGACAAGCCACGTTGCTCAATCTGCCAGCATCTAATGAAAGGGCATAAGAATGTAACAACTTGCCCATAAAATCAAAACCAAACCAATCGGCAATAAAACGTAATGGTTTGCCAGTTTATAGCCTTTTGCACGAGGTGGTCATGTGACCTTTATTAGCTTATCAATATAAATAGTGTTAGTAAAACATGGATACTAGAATGGAAAGAGCAAGCTACCTTGTAAAATCTCCACCTTTAGGTTCATATCTTAAAAACTGGTTTCTTTTTGGGAGGGCAAGCCATGCTAACTTAAGCCTCATAAATTCTGTTAAATCTTGGAAGTTTTCACAAATTATCCCTTCCTTCACTTTTAAAGATAGGAACCTAAAAGTGGATGTTTACTAAGTTTAGCTCGCTTCTTTCTATTACTGGTATCCATGTTGTACTAGCACCATTTTTATTGACAAGCTAAACACAAGTTTAAATTTAACAATATCTGATATATAAAAACACTGTAGTATACTATAATATAATATATAGTCACTCCACCATCTGAATTGAAGTTTAGATAAATTTAACTAAATTAGCCAACTATTTAGTTGACATCACCTAAATTATTGTACCTGCAAGACGAACAGTCACACCAAATTCAAGGGGTTTGAATGTAAACTACAGTAATTCATACAAAATAATGTACACTAGACTTACGTGTAGTCAAACTGTGAGTCTGTCTCCACTGCATTTGTCATGATGTCAACTAAATTAGTACTACATTTAGTTAAATCTGAATCACCGATGTTGGAGTGATTCTGACTCAACTCCCTCACTGTCACACACACTCTCTCTCATTCACTCACATACATTGTATATATAGCATAACTATAATATTTAGTAAATAAAATGTGTTAACTTAGGAACTCTAATGCATGATTAGATGTCATCTTCTTGAAATCCTGTGAATGAGTCACCTTTATCGCTCAGTAAAAATGTCATTCTTATTCTATGGTAAGCACATGCTGGCAGTGGCACCCTATTTTTTCCAAGATGACCATACACAAGCTGAATAAAGTCCCAATATGAAATACTTCTCAGGAATCTGAAAACAGAGAATACAACTGTTAAATTAATTTTCTAACTCTAAATATTTCTTTCAGTTCCTGAGGCCCAATTCAAAGGTCCAATTTTTCATGCGCCAAACGCAATTGAAACAAACAATAATTAGGCAGCTTCTTTTGAAGTAATTAGGTTTGGCGAATGGTAAGTTCAATTCTTAGGCCTGAGCCTAAGAATCATTACAAACTTTGAGAAAGAAATTTGAACAACAAACATCATGGGCCCTTACCATTTGCATGAAATTTTTGGTGAGAACAAATGGTTACAGTTTTGTCACCAATAAAATAGAATGAAAGGAAGTTGTACCATTTATCATTCTTCATAACTGTAGCCGTAAGAGCCTGGGTAACAACAATAAAGAGCCTGGAACTAGTGGTCTAACCAAATGGTACAGAAATTCCTTGTCATTACAGTAAAAACAAGAAAAAGACAGTACCTTGGAAACTATTACCTTAATTTTTCCAAAAAATGTTCTGGTGGGAAGAACCATTCCACTTGATTTCCATACAAATGGTAAGTGACGCTACACAGTCATTGATTTCTCATGCATGTCATGATAGTCTATAAAAAGTAGACTTATGTTTCCTCTGAACCAGTTTGATGATACCTTCTCTTGTCTATGGCTATATACTTCCCTACTGATAATCGTAAGGATCATTTATCAAGGCAGATGGAAGGGAAACCAGGATGGAGCGTAATACATGTACATGTTGGTGGCTCCTGTACTTCCTGTAACACTAAGTCAGAACTGAGGGCTTCAACACACTGGGCCATATCATGACAACAATATCACTCATTTGCATTCTGTAGAAATTATGTGGAACAATTAACACATGTGCACCTTGAAATAAGAAGAGTCAACAATAATTATATAAGCTTCCTATGCACATATACACAAAAAAGAAATTCTGACACAAGTTTTTAACCTAACCCTTTAACTTAGAACTAATAGTCTGAACATGGACTTCCAACTAGAAACCAGTCGCATTGCCCCCCAAGCCACTCATACTGTAGGTAATTTGATAAGTTATAGAGCCAGTGTAATACCATACTGAACGAACTCACAGTGCCATAGGTTGTCAACGAGGTGTATGCACACTAACCCTTGCCAATATTTGGGAATGTTGTTGTTCTAAAATGTTTGATTTTTGAGTGATTCTCTAAAATGTGCTTTTTTTAAACAAGAAAATGGTTCCTTAAATTAAGAAACAGCTCACAAAATTGTTTTGAATATTGTTTTCAGCCTAAGAATATTGTTTTAAGCAACTGGCTTTTTTAGCAATTACTTGTTTGATCTCAATAGGATATTTTTGACTGGAGCCGTAAATTATACTTGATCCCAGTGGTGCTTATAACCGATTTCAGTGTTACATATTACATACAAATGTAAAGGCAGTGTTGCAACTTGCAAGACGTGTTTGAGACAGTCATTTCATATACTCATTCCACTCAAAATTCGGTCACTTCTGATCAGCAATGAATGTTCAGGAAATGTGATCATTAAACCAGTGAGCCTGGTTACACATTAAAGCATGTCGAATGATCGTATGTTGAATGAGCCTGGAATCGGTATTATTTTTCTATGATTTTCGTTTGTTTTATTAGCACGCTTTAATAATTAATTTCATGTCTTATAGTAGAACCAATAAAACTCGAATGGGTTTCTAACAAATAAAATATTTACTGAATGAGCTGAACTTCAACGTGTTTACCAAATATTAACATATAAATGTACATGTGTTATTTCATGTTTACATTGTCGTTTTAATATGCTTTCGTTACTTTAAGATGAACTGAATCAATTCCATTGAACGCTTAGCAAGGACAAAAACGACCGTAATTAATATCATGTGGGCTTTCGATTCAAAAAGGTAAACTTGACATGATCTGATGAGATCGAGAATCAAAACAACTCACCAGTTATTGAGAATTTCGGTGCCATCTAAACGATTCTTTAAGCCTTCTAGTCTCTGCTGTTTTTCGGCTTGTCGGATTCTGTATTGCCGAGTCCATTCCTCGTCAGCAAGAGGTTCATCTGAGTATGGTTCGACGACATCATCGACATGACGTTCACTGCAGCTTCGTCGTGAACTGTGTCCTTGGCGTTGTCAGCCTCAATATACTGGAAATTGGGTATGTATCCCGGTATAAAGTTGTACTCAGAATCGTCTGAGAGTGAACTGTTATCGGAATCCGAAGAAACAATTGACATTTTCGTAAATTCAGTACTCTGTCTCTGGCCGGTGAACGTTCGAGTACACAATGTCAATGGACTCCGATTTCTCTCTCACTCCTCTGACGTCACAGGTCCCAGTCTCCGTAGTCGCTCGGTCAGTATTCTGATCGATCGGTTTCAATGCTCGGAAAAAAATACAAAGACGCTTCAAATTCATTTTTTTTTAGAAATTGTTTGTCCAGATAGCTTATATTTTGATTTGAAAAAATAAAAAAATAAGCTTCATAGGCACTTTAAGGAGCTTTAATTTATCTTCAATTCATTTATTAGCCTTTAGTTTGTGATATTAAAGGCCAATTAAAGTAACCTTTACTATCTTTAAGTTGTCTTTAATGGAAAAGTAAAACATTGCTTTAAAGCAACTTAAAGGTTCAGTAAAGTATATTAAAATGAATATTACTCTCTTTAAGAAGCTTTAAGTACTGTTTAAAACACGAACAGCAGTGTTTTATGAAGTTTAAAAATTCTAGGGCGAAGCCCGAGACTTTTTAGACTTGATAAAACACGTGCTGTGAGTGTTTTAAACGGCTTCAAAAACGCTTTAAGAATGCAATGAAAGAAAGACGCACATCTCAAGGGAATGGTTACTTAATGAACCATTGAACCCTTGTATTCACAACGCTATGCAAAATATTCGAGTAATCACCGCCTGCAATTACAAACATCTCAAGGAAATGACATGAAGAAATTACCATACTATGTTGTTTGAAGCGGCGTTTCGCAATGCAAAAAGTACCTGCACTTGAAGGATTTGGTGTCGTGGTTTACCTCGATAAAGTTCAAGACTTGGAAAGCGATGTGACTGACATGACGGTAGACTCTAATTTTTTGACTCCGGCATAAAATATGTAAGTTTACTGCACGTTTTTATTATTTTACGGCTTTGAGTTTGGTTTAATAATTGGAACTAAACAATGGCTCGGTAAAAAAGTTGGATAACTTCATTTTAAAAATATTATCTGTGTATCTCGGTAGTCTGCTGATATCAGTAAATTTAGTGCAAAATTTATTATCTAGGTACCTTATGTTCCGTGTACTTTTTGCTATCTTTGGGTCTTTATCAGTGAATTCTTAATTAGGATGAAACTTTATATAAAATTTCATGTTCATTAGTATTCTTTATATAAAACGTTCATCCTAATTAGCAATTCAATGAGAAAGCTGAAACATCAATAGAAATTCCATTGTCTCAATCATTAACCCAGTTTCCCCCTGGGACAGAATTCAAATCCCTCCGCGGGCCTTTTAGAATGATGAGATTTTATCAGGTATAAAGGAGCATGCACGTGACTGATTTGCTTCATCTGATTGGACAAAATGCTCATTAATTATTCATGAGTTTTTGAAGTTACCTTTAATTGCAGTGTTTAAGGAGCTTTAATTTACCTTCAATTCATTGGAAAATTAAATTCTTCAGCTGTCAATTTGTTATATATACTTTATTTTTGCTTGAGAAAGAAAGCTACATGTACTACCATGTATCATTTCCCCAAATGAAATGTATATTACTGTACAGTGAACTCTCTCAAGCTGGACAGTGAGTTTTGGTCCCAACCAAATTAAATCTGATCATTGTCCTGTATGTAAACTCTTGATCTCTATAAGGCGGACACCAAGAGCTGGTCTCGATGGTGTCCAGCTTAGAGAGACTGCATCAGTACCCACATACATTAATGAGTCATAACTGTCTTGATCAGTTGCAAATAATATTTATTAACATTTAAAGGATATTCTGTATAATTATATATAGAAGTACATGTAATACAATTATTTTTATCTTTATCGTATACTTTTTAATGCATTCGGCATGATTATATATAGTGGGATGTCTTAAACAGACCACAAAATAACTGTATATTAATTGTTGCTGATTGACTGATCAGTGTAAAGACTTGCAATTATAAGTTCTAGTAATAAACACAGTCATAGTTGTATTCTTTAAAAAATAAAGCTAAAAAGGTCGTCAACAAAAGTGGACAATAGTGTTTTACTAGAAAATATACCACTTGTACAA
Organism: Actinernus sp. WN-2022; assembly: GCA_030867875.1. NCBI lineage: Eukaryota > Metazoa > Cnidaria > Anthozoa > Actiniaria > Actinernidae > Actinernus > Actinernus sp. WN-2022. The sequence continues at coordinate 7,042,388 of JAOWCC010000655.1, read as the reverse complement.
AATAAATTATACAAAAATATACATCTAGACCTGAGTGGCATATTAAAGAAATTAAAATAAATCCTGAAGCAACGCAGCCTGGGTAAGAAGTTAAAGCACAGGGAACCCAATTTAAATAAATTATACTTTGAAAGTATAAAGTCTGTAGTTGAATTATACTCCTCGTATACCCAAGGATGGACAGCAAATTAGATTTATTTTATTCTAGTGACTTAACTTGTTTTAATGTTTTCTAATCAACTCTAATCTACTCTGCACTTTATTTACTCTGTACACTAATCCTGGAAATTTCTGCTTGTGGGTTCTAAGCCCACTAAGACATTATACACAGACTTTACTATGGAAGTATGTGCACTACAGCCATGTAATAAAATAAATGATAGGCATGAGCAATACCTTCACAACAAAAATATACAACAGCTACATGTACATGTAGCATTGGATGTATTTTCTACGCCATGGGCTGAATCATGTTCAAGTAATTCATTCATTATTCAGTAATTGCATAACTAAATTTTTGAATGCTTATTGCTTACATGCATGCCCACTTAGGGCAATCCTTAGGGCAGGGGCGCTGTGAAATCAAGCCTGTTCTCACTCGCTTGATCACCCTTCCCCTGGCCCTTTTTGTTTGAGTTTCTACATATAACTCATCTAACTTTCGTTTGCGCCGTGCCAGCTTATCGGAGGCCCAGGGTAATTCCTTTATGTTATACCGTGCTACAGTTTCTGAGCCTTCTTCATGGGAAGACTCCTCGGAGGACATATAGTCTTCTTGTAAAACTTCTGCCATCTGTCCTTTTTTTTTTTTGACCACTTGATATTATCGAGCATCAAGGTTCTCCGTGTTACTTTCTAAATAATATTGGGGGAAAAAGAGAAATACTGGTATTTACGGAGTATTAGTCTTGCAGGTACCTGAAATTGCATACAAAATACCATAGAATCCGATTAATAATTAAGCCCGGCTCATAACCCTAGGTCTGGGGTGTGTGGCCTCCCAGTTATGGTGCCACCAGATTGCTAAGAGAAATCTCCAATTATGGTTATAAGCTCCCCCCAGTTATAAGACCCCTCCCATATCCCCATCAAGTAATGAAAAAGAAAATATCAAAAAGTAAGAATCAAGAATTCTTAATATATATATGCTCTCTCTTTAAAGTGCCTATGAGCCCTGGCTGATCATAATGTTTTTCTGAAAGTGGGAAGCCTCAAAATACATATTCAAAAGAAAAACATTGATTTGAACTTTTTGTCTTGATTTTATCGGCCTTCAAATCTACAAGTAAACCCTAATAAACTGTGAAACAAGGGAGCCTGTGTAGAGCAAGTGCTGATGTGACATCCTTTAAGGGATTAGGGTTAGGGTTAAAACTATTAAAACTATAATACAAGCATTGTATTTTAGTAAATGATTAAAAAGAAAACAATCAGACATTACCTCTCTTAATCTTCCCTTTGTTCGACATTTTTGTTTGTGGGCTTCATACTTCCCACTGGCCCTCTTCTTGTTCGTCTCATAAACAGATAGGAAGTACCTTTGAAAGGCACCTTAATATCATAAAAAGAAACCAACATTAGAATAATTTAACTTGTTTGGGTACTGCACTAATAAGTATACAACAGTATGACATACCGTAAGTGTTAGATTTAGCACTGGGATGCTTACTTAATTTTGAGGGTTTAAAAGGGGGCCCTGAATAAGAAGAGGCTCTTATTCAGTATTCTCTTACAATCATCCTTCAGTCAACCAAAATATTTCCTATATTTCAGATTTGAAATTATGCAGGCTGCTTAAGTTACAACTGTAAGGTGGCTCGACTGGATTTTTCTGAGGCACACTAGCTACCTCAACTTTGAATGCTTGATACACTCCTGCGAGAATTTGATTGGGATAGCTAATATGCCATACATTCTTGAGACAGAATAACGTTTCTAATAAAGTAGGTTTGGTTGAGCTTGGAGTTACCAGCGATGATGTCACCTGTTTTACATATTACCAAATATCTCGACTTCTCAATGTAACCTTTTAAAATGACCCAATCTCCATTGTTGCTGAGATGGTGGCCTTCAAGACTGCGAAGTTTCAAAAAATTTCAAAAAGGATTTTCCACAAAAATCGGGTTGAATATTTTCCCTGTAAAAAAATGAAAAATTCACCCGACATCCTGTTTAGTCGACGAGATCAGTGTTTTCCGGACTGATCGATTATTTTTTTCTAAATCTGTCTTTCTGAAGTTCAATAAGTGCATTGTGCATTTTAAGTGCATTGAATCATTTTAAGGGCATCAAAAATAAATAAACGTACAGAGAATTTCTGCATTCATTCACGCAAACGTTATTGACGTATTATTTGTTGATTACTTGTGCCTTTCATAAGCTTGTCTTTTGTCTAGAATGTGCATATTTGTGTGCCTATGGCTGATTGATACAATGGTAATTATCATGAAGCTTTAGTCATGTAGTAGCATAAGGAGGAATATATCCACTTATTTTTCACATGGCTCTGTTTCCTTTGTTTTACTACCTCCAATATCCCACATAACCCCTGCCCAGTTCTCACATTCGTTACATCACACCTCAGTATCTATGGGTCTCACCTCTTGGCCTTCTTTGGAATGCGGGGAACATACGTGAGACGGGGGAATATGCGGGGGAACATACGGGAGACTTAACACATAACCCCCTTGCATATTAACACATATTCCGCTCGCCTTATTCCCTCGCACTTTTCCTTCGACTTTGTCCTGGTACTTTGAACTACTGACTTACTCTTTACGGAGAAGTAACTTGAAAGAAGAAGATGAAAAAAACGTCAGGTGTCCTGAGCGGGATTCAAACCCTCGAACTCTTGGTTGCTTGTCTACTGTCCTTAATCCACTACACTATAAGCTACTTTGGTAGAAAGAACCGTGAACAAAAACAATGATAAATCCTACGAACAGTAATTTCATGCAACAGTAAACCAGTCAAAAAATGCTTCCTAATGATGTATGAAAAGATATATTGTTATTGCGCTCAATGAGAAAACCTCGCCATTGTGAAAAATAAGCATTTTATCGGCCTTCCGCTCGGGGGTATGAGATATATTCAAGGCCGATAACCCGTACTAATACAAGAACAAAAGCGACCCATCTCTACACTCCGTCTTTTCCTTCATTATTTCATCTAAAGAAGAGCAGCCTTCTTTTTCTCTGAAATCTAGATTTCGTCATGTTTGAAACAGTAGATATACAGGAGCATCACTAACAGCCATAGTACATGTGTATCACACAAATAATATGTACACTTTAGACATAAAAGACAAGTTTATGAAAGGCACAAGTAATCAACAAATAATATGTCAATGAAGTTTGCATGAATGAATGCAGAAATTCTCTGTATGTTTATTTATTTTTGATGCCCTTAACATGATTCAATGAACTTAAAATTCACAGGGCAAGTGTTGTACATATTGAACTTTGGAAAGAAACAATTAATATAACATTATTTTAGAAAAAAAATCGTCAACTAATTTTTGAATAATATGTTCATTAGTGTCGACTTATGGCATTACTCATTCATGATTGTATCAATTGAAATCGAATGAATATATGCGATTGAAACCTTAATGTGAAGTACATGTAGTCCTATATCATAGACACAATACTAGGATATAAAATCCTTTCAGTCAGTCCGGAAAACACTGGTTTCAACGACTAAGCAGGATGTAGGGTGAATTTTAAAAGTTTACATCTAGAAATCGAATTATTTGGTAATGTGTAAAACAAGTGATGTCATCGCTGCATTGCTATGGTAACTCCGATCTCAACCAAACCTACTTTATTAGAAACTTTATTCTGTCTCAAGAATGTATGGCATAATTATTATTTAGCTAACCCAATCAAATTCTCGCATGAGCGTATCACGCGTTCAAAGTTGAGATGGTGTGCCCCAGAAAAATCCAGTCGGGCCACCTTAAATTGTGCAACTTGAACATTGGTGTTGTTTATAAGGCTACCACTAGCTGTTTTCTTTACTTTATGTATGGGTGCTTATTTGGGAGAAGGTGCTTATTAGAGAGCAGTGCTAAGTACAAAATCACTTCAAAGGGGGGACAGTTACATATGTAATAGAGTAGAGGCGCTTAATTGAAACTCGGTACTATGTTGTACGTTGTAAATAGGGCATTTGCGTTACTGTGAGCTTCGTAACTACTGAAGTACGGTGAAACTCTTTCTAAACCGAACACCATCGGTACCAGCTCTAGGTGTCCGGCTTATACATTGTGTTTGTGTAATAGTGAGAACTAGTACAAAATAGAGAAGAGAAGAGAAAATGAGAGAGAAAATGCAGGTTTTCGTAACGAAAAAGCGAAGTTGAGTTTTGAGATTTTCAGCTCAAATCAAATTTTATTTTACTGCACGAATTGTGACATTTGAACGGATTTCAACTGACAGAAATTTGATCCTGTGCTGAAACTGAGTGTTGTGACTGTAAATTTTGAGGATTCCCGGCGAAAACAAAGTTTGGCAAAAAACATACTACTTAGGTCGTTCTTCCCCCGACGTCTTCAATTTTGTTAGGCTAAATGTACCAACCATGATTCGAAAAGGTCGCTTTGTCTTTGTATATGGAACCAATGGATCTCTGGTTAGCACATTAATAACAATTAATACATGTAGATGAAGAGGCAGCAAGTATCGCTATATAACATCTACTTTGCAACAATTACATTTTAAATGTACCTTCCATTTGTTGATTGGACCACTGGCATTTTTCTGCTCCTCCTACGTAGTGAATCACCTCACTTTTGACTCTATCATAGACAGTCTTGTTGTTTCCTGAATCGACACTAAAAAAAACATTAAATATTACTTAATTAGTACACAGTTACATGTATATAAGCAGGGCTCGAAAAAAAAATGTGACTTGTTACAGAAATTGAGTCTCAAATCAGAAATGCTAGTCGCATTTGCGACCTGATATCGGTCGCAATTTCGAGCCCTGATAAGGTAACAGTGAAGAATAACATGCCAGATTCGCTGTCAGTTGGCTGTCGGCCGACAACTCACCAACAGCCTACCGACAACCTACCAACAACCACATAAAATCCGCTGACAACCTACCGACAACTGCATTAAATCAACTGACAACCTACCGACAGCCACGTCTATCTTACCAACAGCTAACATTCTATATCAACAACACACCAACAACAACCACCTGCTGACAGTTTTTGCACCGACAGCCTATCGGCAATCTACCAACAACCTACCAATACAAGTTTGTATTAGGCTTTTTAGGGGGCTTATAACATGCACTTTTTCTGTAGTAAACAAAATAAATACAACTTTATAAAATGTTTCAGGAGGACAAATGTACAACCACAACATCCAAACAAAATTGGCATTAACCTTCTACAATACTCTTACCAGAAATTTGTGTACCATCCTGGGTGTATCGAATCATCAGCATGACACTATCTAAAATGTTATGTTAATTGATTATTGTTAATAAAATTAGTCCTGGGTAAAGTCATGCATTATCATTTTAGAACTGTTGATTGTCAGCAAGTGAGTCACTCGCACAATCTATAGCTTAAACTGGAACAGTTTTACTACTAAACAGCTTCAAATCCCAACTATTACATAAGCGTAAATAAGAAGAATATATTAATGATAATTTAATAGACTAAGTTATGAGTTTGGAACTGTCGATTGTCAGCAAGTGAGTCACTCGCACAATCTGTAGCTTAAACTGGAACAGTTTTACTACTAAATAGCATCCAATCCCAACTATTACATAAGCATAAATAAGATGGAGTTGGATGAGAAGAATATATATTAATTTTATTTAATGATAAATTAATAGAATAATTATGTTATGAGTTTGGAACTGTTGATTGTCAGCAAGTGAGTCACTCGCACATTCTGTAGCTTAAACTGTAACATTTTTACTACTAAACAGCATCCAATCCCAACTATTACATAAGCATAAATAAGATGGAGTTGGATGAGAAGAATATATATTAATTTTATTTAATGATAAATTAATAGAATAATTATGTTATGAGTTTGGAACTGTCGATTGTCAGCAAGTGAGTCACTCGCACAATCTGTAGCTTAAACTGGAACAGTTTTACTACTAAACAGCATCCAATCCCAACTATTACATAAGCATAAATAAGATGGAGTTGGATGAGAAGAATATATATTTATTTAATGATAAATTAATAGAATAATTATGTTATGAGTTTGGAACTGTCGATTGTCAGCAAGTGAGTCAGTAGCACAATCTATAGCTTAAACTGGAACAGTTTTACCACTAAACAGCTTCAAATCCCAACTATTACATAAGCTTAAATAAGATGGAGTTAGATGAGAACAAAATTATATATTAATGATAATTTAATAGACGAAGTTATGAGTTTGGAACTGTCGATTGTCAGCAAGAGTCACTCGCACAATCTGTAGCTTAAACTGGAACAGTTTTACTACTAAACAGCATGAAATCCCAACTATTACATAAGCAAAAATAAGATGGAGTTGGATGAGAAGAATATATATTTATTTAATGATAAATTAATAGAATAATTATGTTATGAATTTTAACTGTCGATAATTAATTGGCATGCCATGTCGTCTTTTTTCAGGGGTTTCATTAATTTTTGAGAAAGGCGTACAAGATGATGCAAGTAGCCGTACAAAACATGGCCGCCTTTTAAAAGGAAGTATGACATTTTGGGAAAAGTAGCCGACGATCAGTCAAGGAGTAGATGTTGGAACTCCAGCGGTAGCCGGCTTCTATTGAAACCCGTTTTTTTGGGTGTGTAAACAAACAAAATAGCAACTTTATTAGTATCTTCAAAAATTACAGTTAAGATTACATATGAAATTGAAAATGTGGGATAATGAGGTTTATGTCTTACAGTTATATACAAACTTTATGCACCTATCAATGTTAATCCTGTGTAGGGACTTGGCCCGAGGCTGAGGTAAGTTTGAACAAGCCAAAAACCTGGGACCGAGTTCTTAACATGTGCAGCAGCAGAGCGGAGCATATCTGATTGTTTGATGATTGATTCTCTTTGGGTTTTTTTCAGTTTAAAAAATACTTCATGTTAATATTCTTTTTGCATTTCTTTTCATGTTTAAAGTGTTATTTGTTTACTTTTTTAATTTGTATTTGATTTGCCAGATCGACAAGAAGTTCTGTACCATCGGCCTTAACACTAATAGATGCATTACAGGTTGATGTTACTGCAGCTTACCTTTCTTCGAGATTAAATCCCTGAAAGTCGTCTTTTTTAATCAATGTTTGGTATACCTTTCGCAATGTGCGATGTTGTATGAGAAAATAAGCTTATCACATTACACTGTATCACTATATGTCACTTATCATGCAAAATAATGCACCTAACAATGTCAACCCCAGGGATGGGGGTTCAGGCAAGGGGTGGGTGATTGACATTTTTGCTATGAAAAAAAATCTAAATCCTCACCCTTGGGCCAACCTCTGATGTCAAAGATGCCTTAATTTGTCATACATTTATTGTAAGATTTCACCTATAAAAAGGTCATAGCATGCCAAAATGCACACCCTGCACCCCTTGCCCACACCCACCCCCCTGGGGATTGACATTGATAGGTGCACAAGATGTTATACATGACCATGGAATTTGGATTTTTGGCTCAATTTTGAGCTTGAAACTTTTGATGTAAGCTAAATTATCTGCGATTTTTCAGAATTTTCAGTGCTGTCGCATAAAAAACCGCCGATGCGAATGGACAATGATAATCTAATAGCTTAAACTAGCCTTTGTACGTAGGTGATTTAGTCTACTTCTCTTTACAAATTGCAGGCCAATCGCGGGTTAAATGGAGCTTAATTCTGCCCCAAGGGAATAAAAAACATAACCTTTTAAAAATACACAGCATAAGTTAGTTCAATACTACAATAGTTGCACTCACGCGACAGATCGTAGGCACTTTGATGGCCGGCGTCCTCGTGGTCTTTCCCGCTCGCTGGCGAGGCTTTGAGCTCTGGTCTGTCCTGTTTTTTAACTCTTGGAGCTCGCTTAAAACATCACGGAGCACTTTAGAATGGTTTTCTTCCCTCGCTCGAAGGTCATCCCTAAGTTTTTCGTTCTCTTGTACAACCTCTTTGTTCGCTGTTATGGAGTTTTCTAACAGGATAACGTGATCGTCGCTAAAGTTTGCCATGTCGACTCCGTTGAATGAGCTTTTGGCGCCCAAACTCGCTATCTACCGAGATCTACATAATGTTCAAATATTTGTACAAAATAAACATTACATGGAGGGTATGGTGTGACATATATTTAGTAGGCATAAAGTTTACCAGCTTTTACTTCGCTTTTAATAATAATATCAAATAACCTAGCGTCTCAATAGTATAAAACTACATTGATAATCTTATCTTAAAGTCAATTTTCATGGATTAGATTTTTTTCTTCTGAAAATGGCTTTTGTTTCCCTGTCATACCCCCAGTAAAATCTTTAAATTAGTTTTACCGCCACGGGACTCTGCGGCCCGCGCAAAGTGCCCCTAGTTCCAAGCCTCTATGTCCGGCTGAGCCTGCTGTTCTCCGCTGTTCTCGACCACTGACCAGACACCGGGAAGACTGGGGGGCACGAGATTGCATTTTCTTTTACACGATTTCAACATAAAGTTTCGAAATGGAGGCCCTGAATGAATATATTTTCTGTTACCATTGTAATGAAAGCGTTTCTCGTTCAACTTATCGGAGGCATGAACTGGAGAGTAAGAGGGATAATGGAGACGCTTCGGATACGACATGTCGTGTAGACCAAAGTGAAACTGACAGTGTCTCTGACAGTGACTCCGATCATGAAAGCGAAAAGGATTCACCAATATCAAGTAAGCATCCGATGTACATGTACAAAATGTAGGCTTAATTTCGGGCTTTCTTCCTGTATGGGAGAAGTGGTTTGTATAAAGACAAGTAGTTATGTAATGCAACGAAGTAAGTTATCCAATGTTTTTTTTTTCAGTTGTGGACGTGGTTGACATTTTGTCATTATAAAGCCATTAATTGATTAAAGAGCTCGTTTAATATACAACTACAATGAGCTAGGGTACCCTAGCACTACCTAGGTGTTTACAAGGCTAGAGATAAGCTACCCTTATATCAAGAACAAGTCAGGCATTATAAAAAATAACCATTACAAAGGTGATACATGTATGTGACCTTTGGGAAAATTTGCAAATTTTGACTCTGCATCAATCAGGGCGGGGATTTGACATTTAAGATTTTCGGTGTCAAACTTCCCACTCAGGGGCAAATTAAAATTGTTGTCATATTCCTTTAGGTGAGTCTATATAAATTTCATTACTAAGAATGTGGTATTAAGTTTCTTTCTGGGATGCAACATTTGTTGCTATAATTAACCATTAATATCTATTGTTTAGACTTCAGTGAAGTATATAGTGACATAGAGGACTCTCTTGCAACAGATGATGTGTCTGTAGATGCAGAGGAATTACAAAACCACATGGAACAGGTACATGTAATTATTGTATGATTATTGATATTATTATTCATTGTACTCAGTATCTCTTTTCTGATTGGTCGAGAGCCTACGGATAATTCTGGCAGTCGGCGTGCGGCAGCGATTTTTCCAGCAGACTGGTTATCTGTAGGTATTATCTGAGGTGCTCCAGAGATTGTCCAATGGACTGGTTGTTATCTGTAGGTATTATCTGCAGGCGCACCCGAAAATGCTGAGGTTTGCTTGTGTCAATGAGAAAGAAATAGAAAAAATAGTCGAGAATATATTATTGCCATGTCGATCACAATGAATAATAAAACAATTATTAAATTCGGTTTTGGTTGATACATGTATCTAGAATTATCAAGATCTCGGCTGATAACACCTGCCTCGACCTTGATAATTCTAGATATCAACAAAAACCTCATCCAATAATTGTTTATTATCATTACTCCATTTTTAGATATGGTGAGTTACACACAGTATATAGCATCATATTACAATGTACGTGTACCTGCACCAAAGTGTTTTCAATTGTAATATGTTTTCTGATTTTTCAAAACATTTCTTTGTTTCCCAAAATTATGAAGCTGTTATACATGTAATGTCAGCATCATGTTGCTGGACTTGTTGCAGTCAGGTGTTCAGATGAGCAACATTGCCTGTAATTGCATATGCCTCTCTACTTAGGGACCTCAGAATTACAAAAATTATAATATTAATATCTACTGCAGATACATGTAACCAACCAATTAAAGTTTTTGTTTTTATTTAAAGGGTGAGAGGTTAAATGAAGAGATATTGATATCTGATAGTGATCTTGAAAGTTCCAATGAAGACACTGCAAATGGTGATCAAGATTTGGATACTGGCTGTTCCAGTACTGACGATGATGACAGTGTGGAAGAGCACTGGGATGAAGTTCCATCAGAGATTTTTGACCAAGACATTACCTCGACACCTCTTCCTGAACCAGATTGCAAAAAGACCAGGTTACAGCAAGTGAATGCCTTAGTCTTCTGGTTTGTTTACTTTCTACTTGTATGGCAGACAACATGCAAGATCAGTGATAATGGCTTGGCATGGTTCATTCAATTTATTCTTCAGTTCCTCAAGGTTCTTAGAGTTGAAATATCCAGAGGACAGAGGAAAATATGTGATGCTTCCCTTGTGAGAAAAGTCGTGCTCAAAGATGGACAGCAGAAGTTTTACCCCATTGCATATTACTGCTATAACAGTATTATAAATGAATTAGAATAACTTCTTCAGCAAAAGGGATTTCCTGAAAAGTGTGAAAAATGGAGAGATGAAGATGAGACTGATGGCCTCTTAACCGATGTGTACAGTGGTCAAATTTGGAAGGACTTTCAAACCTTTAATGGTCAGGACTTCTTCAAATCACCTAGGAATTATGGATTCATGCTAAATTTTGACTTCTTCCAGCCAATGAAGCACCGCAAGGACTACTCAGTTGGGGTTCTCTACTTGGTTATTTTGAATTTACCAAGGCACCATCGTTTTAAGTGGGAAAATGTTATTGTTGTTGGAATTATACCTTCAATTGATGGTGAACCTAAAAACTTAAATGAATATTTGCAACCAGCTGTTAAAGAACTCCAATGCTTGTGGAAGGGAATGCGACTAAAATCAAGCCTAAGCTCTATTCGATTAAAATTTAGAGCAGCTTTATTGAGCATATCAGCAGATATTCCTGCAGCGCGTAAGCTATGTGGCTTCAAAGGGCATAGTGCACAACTTGGCTGCTCCCGCTGTCTTAAAATGTTTCCTGGAGGTTTCGGTGAAAAAAGAGACTATTCTGGTTTTGATAGAAACAGTTGGCCTAAACGTAACAATGCCAGTCATCGGATGTATGCTAGAAAAATCCAAAAATGCAAGCAAGTCACAAAGAGAAATAAGTTGTGCACAGAGCATGGAATAAATTATTGGAGCTCATTGCTAGATCTAGAATACTTTGATGTTGTGAGGTTCTGTACATTAGATCCTATGCACAACTTATTTCTTGGTACTGCCAAGTATGTTTTCAAGCTTTGGGAAAAAAGAGGAATTCTTGGAAAAAAGAAATGAAATCACTTGAAAAACGAATTGAGCAGATGGATGTTCCAACAAATGTTGGCCGCCTCCCAAAAAAAAAATTCTTCTAACTTTGGCTCATATACTGCAGAGCAGTGGAAAAACTGGACTGTGATATACTCAATGTTTGCCCTCAATGGTTTGATTGGAGATGATCATTTGAGGTGTTGGCAATCTTTTGTTTTAGCCTGCAAGTACCTGTGCAGAAGTAATGTAACTCGTACAGATTTACAGAGAGCGGACTTTCTCTTATTGAAATTTTGGAGTTTTGAGAAGTTGTATGGGAAAGAATCGATCACACCAAACATACACCTCCACTGTCATTTAAAGGATATAATTGAAGATCATGGACCTGTATATAGTTTTTGGTGTTTTAGCTTTGAGAGATACAACGGCATCATGGGAAGTATCACAACCAATAAAAGGTATCTGGAGCTTCAGTTAATGAGAAAGCTCATGTTTTCCCGCTTTCTAAATACAATTCAGTTACCACAGGAATATGATAACCAATTCCACAATATTTTCACAAATCACTTTAATGTACAAGAAAATGATGTTTCCTGTACTGAAGATAACTTTGGATTTCGTACATGTAAAATGTCAACTGCTTGTCCCATAATGGGGTTAGACTGGTCTTTTCCATCAAATGTGAATTTGTCTTCTGAATATAAATTACAACATTTTGATGGTAGTGATTTGGACATTTTACTCAAAGTCTATAAAGCACTTTATCAAGCAGAAAATATCAACAGTGCAGCTCTTGCTGAAACTGTCAAAAAGTATGCATCAGTAAACATTGGCGGTGAACACTATGGGTCAAAACTTGAATGCCGTTCCATGCGTTCAGCTAGAATATATGCATCATGGCCAGCTGCAAATGGGGATCTTAACCTAACTGACCTACATTTCATTGCAGGAAAAGTCCTTTTTTATTTTTCCCATTCCTTGAAGTTAAATGGGAAATATATAACTCACATATTTGCTTGTGTTGCTTGGTATAAAGCTGATGCTGACCCAGATATGTTTTGGAATCCGACCAAGACTGCATTTGTCTGTGCAAACTCCAAATACAAGTGGTAAGACTGTGATAAAATAAGAAGAATAAAAAAATTATTCAAGAAATGTAAAATATTAACAATTATAATCATAATTGACAACTGGGTAATCTACAGTGTTTTCTACATGCAGTAATCTGGATGTGATTTACAGTATTGGCAAACTGATTGGCTCAGTACTAAACTACTATGCAACAACAGTACAGTTAGTCTGTGTAGTAGCACCAACAAAAATTCATACAATCTTATGGTAATTGGGCTGAAACTTACAGTAAAACTCAGGCACTTTTCTGCAGATAGTATGACCAATCGGAAAGGATAACGAAAACACAACAATTGCTCAAAAGTTAATTATCAGGGGACTGAATTTGTTTTGTCTGGTTTATAAAAAAAAATCATAAGAGGCAGAACTTTTCAAATAAATAGTTTTTTAAAGAAATGTTAGGGTGGCCCTGTAGTTTGTAGAGTGGTGGCACAGTAACTTGTGAATGACAAACCTGGATGATCAAATCCACGAATGATAGATGCTTCTCTTTCTACACATGAAACTGGTGAAGATTTAAATCTTTTTTTCAGCCACTTGGAAGCCTCGGTACAACTTCTTGGTAACCTGTCCAAATACTCCTTCCCCTAAAATAGGATATTCATGTGTATCGAGTATTTCCATAATGTTCTGTCGCTCAATCATTCTAGAGGAACTGCAAGATGTAGAAATAATTATAATTATTGTATAATCATTCTATTTATTTTTAGTGAATGGGTTACATACATTTATGTATGATAATTAATTTTAAGTATCATTTTTTTATAAACTAAATACATTCATCTTCAAATATCACCCAAAGAATTCCTAGTCAGACATGTAAGATGTATGTATGCTTATTTTTCTACCTCATCTTAAACACCGGAAGTTAATTTTCAAAGATAAAAATAACTCATGCATCCCGGCCCCCCTCCCCCCGTTTTTAATGTTAAACAACATGGGCAATTACACGTTCATGCTGTGAAGCCTTTTCTTTTCTTCGTCTTTCCACTATCGCCAACAAAAGGCAGAAAGCTTTTTTTCGTGGCGATACAGGGTCAAACATTCCTTTAATTTCGTTTTTAGAGGATTGGTTGCCTTCTCTTTAAACCAAGCCGCCCTCTGTTGTTTTGACATTGATGAAAGCTTTTCTTTCTTCTTATTCTTCCTCCTGATTCTTTTCTTTCGTAGTTCTTCCGTGTTGTTTTTACGATATTTGCCCTTTATCAGTTGAGTACTCAGTCCAGGATTTTTATCTATCTCGTGGTTCTTCGCATTATTGATTTTAATATCTATTTCGTCCATTGCAACAACTCGCTTGCCGGTCTCAATTCTATGATATTTTGTGGTGAACAATAACATATTAGGGACGGACCATTATTTTTCGGACGGGGGGGGATGGAAAATTTGTCAAGGCAAACATTTTTTGTGTGTTGGTGATGCTGCAAACAATTTTTTGGCGGTCTACAAACTGTATTTACCATGCTTGCCTTACCATAACTTTCCCGCCAAATTTTATGAACGTCATGAACGTCATGACCGTAAGTGTGCAACATTTCTTATTAAATACCTCTGACTTCTACATTGCCACAGGTAACCCAATTCTATAATAAATCGCAATTCCGGTAGTGGGTCAAGCCGCTTTTCTGAACATTTAATATCAACTTAAAGAAATAAAATTAACCAGATAAACTTTACTAACTTTAAGAAGCTTTATGATTATCTTAAATATGGGACTGTCTTTAATTTACACTTAAAGCTCAATAAAGCCAGTGCATGTTATGAATGTACTTAAATGTCAATTAAAGCTTCTTAAAGATCTCTTAAAGGCTATTATGAACTTTACAGACTTTAATAATCTTTAATAATCTTTAATAATCACCTTAAAGACTGATATCATCTTTAAGCTCACTTTAAGTTTTCCTTAAAGGAAATTATATCTCTGTTTTCGTCCTGTGTGACCTTACTCCGGTGCAATGTTTTTTAGATCGATGTTATAAAAGGAAATTCACCTCTAAGCCTATTAATGTGTATAAACTTTTAGAAAAACAAGATCGAAATATTTGTAAAAAGGATCTAATTCGGACGGTCACCACTTTTGTCAATCATGCCGCGTTCCAAGTCTACCAAATACAATCTAAGAAAAAAGTCTAGCTATATCAACACCAACCGTTTTAATAACTCTTTTATAAATCGCCTATTTTTTAAATATAACTTAGCTTTATATAAAATATTTGCATGCGAATAGGATTTTTATGCTTTCTTTCTGATCCTTTATTTATATGAAATGGTAATAATTATATTAGTAATGTACTGACAATTATCGTTGCATAGCAACAATAGCCGGCACGTGGCAAAACAGTATAGGTTCAATTGGGGGATACCCCCTCTAGGGCTATGGAGATAACACGTGGTGCACGCTGACTGTGATGTCACTCGCTTCAACTCTTCGACCAGTGAAGACTTGCTCTTTTGTCGTCAAAGGTGAGCATTATTATGGCTTATTATATGCCAACTGTTCTTATTCTATGACATTCTTTTGTACGAAGACTTCGGTCTGATCTTAGCTCTAGCTTTGATGAACGCATGGACGAGTATCTTGGCCTTCGCGG
This sequence comes from Actinernus sp. WN-2022, assembly GCA_030867875.1. Lineage (NCBI taxonomy): Eukaryota > Metazoa > Cnidaria > Anthozoa > Actiniaria > Actinernidae > Actinernus > Actinernus sp. WN-2022. Next base: position 7,027,096 of record JAOWCC010000655.1, on the reverse strand, counting down.
CACAGCTAACGTTCATTTGTTCGGTGTTGGCGGACGAACAGTTTCCTCTCTTCGGAAACACGACCTTCACGTGGTTTCTCGTCTTGCTCCCGATATTATAATTTTAGAGATTGGTACTAATGATCTTGCTAATGTTGGACCCGAGGTAGTTGGGTCTGCTATCGAGAAATTGGTCCATGTTATGCGCGTTAAGTTTTCGGTGCGAGTTATTTGTGTTTGCCAAGTGATACCACGTGGCGAGAATTACCCTTGTTGTTTTTATTTCAACGAGCGAGCGCGGACGTTGAATCAAGTTGTTAGGGCGCTTTTAGAGTCATTGTCTGGTGTTTTTTGTTGGTATCACAAGGGGCTAACTAACCCCGATAGAATTCCTTTTTCGGCTGATGGCGTCCATGTTAGTAAAGTCGGCCAGTATTTTTTATACCGCAGCTATCGGGGCGCCATCTTGAAGGCTCTGAGCATGCTGTAGTGGGTGGTTTTCGCACCTCGCAGGGCAGCGTACTTCTTCGGTTGTTTCGCTTGATATTTAGCGAAGTTCAGTCAGGTTTGTCAGTTATTTTGGCTTGAATTCAGTGATTGTTCGCTGTGTTGCTTTTGATTTATGTTGGTAACATTTATTTCCTCATTTTATTTTACGGGGCTTAACTCCTTGGTATGTTAGAGAGGCTTTACTCCTCGTTTTATTTTACGAGGCTTAACTCCTTGGTATGTTAGAGAGGCTTTACTCCTCTCGTTTTATTTTACGAGGCTTAACTCCTCGGCATTTTAGAGAGGCTTAACTCCTCTCATTTTAATTTTACGAGGCTTAACTCCTCGGCATTTTAGAGAGGCTTAACTCCTCTCATTTTATTTTACGAGGCTTAACTCCTCGGCATTTTAGAGAGGCTTAACTCCTCTCATTTTATTTTACGAGGCTCAACTCCTCTGCATTTTAGAGGGGCTTAACTCCTCTCATTTTATTTTACAAGGCTTAACTTCTCGGTATGTTAGAGAGGCTTAACTCCTCTCATTATATTTTACGAGGCTTAACTCCTCGGCCTTACCTTGTCATAGATACATATTGTATTTTAATTTTTGTAATTTTTTAGGGCTCTTTCTGCTGCTGTTCTCTTTCTGTCTTAGGATGCCTCCTAGACGCTCCTCACGCGAGAAGCGTCCATCAGCCAGAGCTGAAAATGCGTCAAAGCGTCCTAGAACATCAGTGGGGCGCAATACAAGTTCCACTAGTCTTGTCTCTCAGAGTGTAGCCCAGATGCCCAGTACCAGTGCTCCAGGTGTAGCCCATGCTGGCCCAGTCTCAGCCCCAGGTGTAGCCCAGATGCACATTACCAGCCTTAGTGCTGGCCCAGCCACCAATGTAGCAGGCCCAACTACTGTCACCAGCTCAGGCCAACTAGATGCTGGTTCCGGAGGCTCTGGCATCGGAACACCATCGCTTCCTCCTGCCCTTCTGGAGCAGATACTCGCAAGGGTTACGGCCGAAGTAACGAAGAACATAGCTCCACTGCTGGGCAATCCCCCGTCTCACCAGTTGCCACAAGGTGCAGCAACTCCAGCTTCACATCTGTCCTTAGCGGAGATGCCGCTGACACAGACCAGCAACACTATTTTGCCCACCAGTCCAGATGCTAATATCAACGGAGCTGTTGCTTTGGTGAACTCAACCCTAACAGGTGAGCTGTAAAGACAAGCTAGCAACTCTGCAGAACCAACCCATTTTTATGATGATTTTATGATGAAAATTTTCGCTACCTCAGACAGAGCCAAGCCAACACGTTGCCCTGGGGTAATCTGCATTGGGAGTTGTGGCTAAGGTCTCAGGTAAATGATAACAAGAAACCGGTACAACATAACAAGGCCAATGTATCCAAGAACGATAAGAATAGTCCTATCCCCAAGGATTTTTGCTATCGTTTCCACAATGGGAAGGATGGCTCTGGTTGTGACTTTAAACATGCCTGTTTTAAGTGTCAAGGAACACATAGAGTCACTAATTGTAATTTTCGTGCCACCTTTCGATCAACCAGACCCCTCAAGCTGCAAAGCCACGATCTGCCAACCCCAGTAAAAATCGATAGATTTCTTCATTTTCTTTCGGGGTATACACCTGCCATTGTTAACTTTCTAAAATCCGGTTTTACAAATGGTTTCCCATTGCAATTTGAGGGAGAGAGCATTTCTTTTGAGGCTAAGAATTTGATTTCAGCAATCGAGAGCCCAGATATTGTTGATGCTTAAAAAGGAGCTGGACGCACATCGGCTTGCAGGTCCATTTTCATCTCCCCCGTTTTCTGTATTTAGGGTGTCACCCTTGGGCACAGTACCTAAGAAAACCCCGGGAGAATTTAGGCTTATACACCACCTGTCTTTTCCAAAAGGGTCGTCAGTGAATGATGGCATACTGCCTGAAAATACTAGTGTGCATTATTCCACAATCGAGTATGCCATACGTTTTATTAAACAGAATGGCCCTTGTTGTTTTTTGGCTAAGACGGACATAAAAAATGCGTTTAGAATTATCCCAATTTGCCCGGCTGATTATCCTTTACTAGGATTGAAATGGCGTGGTTCTTACTATTACGACCGCTGCATGCCTATGGGCTGCTCCAGCTCCTGTAAAACATTCGAAACGTTTAGCACAGCAGTGGAATGGGTGGCTAACAAGAAATTAAATATTCAATTTATCCTTCATTTATTGGATGATTTTCTCATCGTTGCCCCTACTGAAAAACTCTGCCAGGAACAATTGAATTTATTTCTTGATTTGTGCAAGTATCTGGGTATTCCCATGGCACCAGAGAAGACCTGTGGGCTTTCTACAACCATGGCTTTTGCCGGTATTGAGCTTGATTCAGAGCAGCAGGTGGCTCGTTTACCTCAGGAAAAATTGAGAAATGCGTTGAATTGATTTCAGCTTTTCTTCATTGTAAAAGGTTACGTTAAAGGAAATTCAATCTCTGATTGGCTTGTTAAATTTTTCTTGTTCAGTGGTTGTGCCAGGGAGAGCATTTTTAAGAAGGCTAATTGATCTTACCATTGGTTTTCCTGGATGATTATTGGCGTAACTCCTTTAAAATTCACTTGTACACTGATGCAGCTGGCTCGCTAGGTTTTGGTGTGTTTGGGAGTCAATGGTGCTATGGGAAATGGCCAGATACCTGGATCGGAAGGAATATTGCTGTTCTAGAATTCTACCCTATTGTCCTAAGTTTGTATATGTGGGGGCATCAGATGCAGAATCGTTGCATCTTGTTTTTCACTGATAATGTGTCTTTGGTTCATGTGATCAATAAACTGTCCTGTCGGGATAAGCCTTTGATGTTTTTTGTTCGTAAGCTGGTGTCAGTCTGCCTGAAACAGAACATCTGCTTTCGTGCAAAACATATTCCTGGAATTCACAACACATTAGCAGATTGTTTATCTCGCTTGCAGATTCAGACCTTCAGGAAGCTGGCACCAGCTTGCATGAACTCCCTGCCAACAGAGGTACCACTCCATCTGCAACCTCAGAATTGGCAGCCATAGTTTCTGAGCTAATCAAATCCAGTCTCCAACCATCTTCAGTCCCCACTTACAGAAGGGCTTGGTCTCTATTCAATCAATTCCTTAGTTCAGTATTTCACAATTGTGTTTTTAAATTGCCTGTTCGCCTTCAGTGTTGGCACTTTTTATCGCTTATTTGTTTAACCGGAATTATGCTCCTTCTACGGTTAATACATATGTTTCTGCTATTGGCTATTCACATAAATTAGCGAGCTTTGCGGACCCGACTAAGGTTTTTTTATATTGTCCAAATGCTTTAAGGCTACGGAAAACTGGGTTTTAGACTGGATAGCAGACTGCCCATTACTCTTCCTATCCTACAGCAGCTGATTCTTGCAGCTCCCTCTGTTACTGACTCCAATTATGAGGCTCGGTTGTTTAAAGCAATGTGTTCCTTTGCCTTTTTTGCCTTCTTGAGAGTTGGTGAAATGACTGCAACTGGTAAAACCTCGAGCAGCCCTTTGCAGTTGCATCAGATTTCTAAACTTTGTAATATTTCTCAGGAGGTAATGGCATTTAAGATCATTTTTGGGAATTTTAAGCATAATTACAACCAACGCCCATTTTCTTTGATTGTTCATCGCCAGGCAGGGGCGTGTCCGGTTAGGCTACTGCTTGATGATTTGACCCTCAGAGGTCTTTCTGCTGGTACACGTTTTCAAACTAGCTCAGGGGTTCCTGTGCCTAGGGAAAGATTTGCTTCACTTCTTTCTTTAACTATTAAGCATTGTGGATTAGACCCCTCCTGTTATAAGGGACACAGTTTCCGTATAGGGGCTGCCTCGCATGCAGCGGACCATGGGCTATCCGATGCCCAAATAAGATACTTGGACGTTGGAAATCCAATGCTTTCCAGCGATATATTCGTGTAAATAGCCTCTCAGCAGAAGCATATATGAACCGTTAGATATTGGCCAGATAAAACTGTCTAGCAAGGGCAGCAGTGTTTATCTGGCCAAGTCTGCGATTAGTAAGTTAATTTTTACTTATATTGGTCAGATAAAACTGTCTAGCAAGGGCAGCAGTGTTTATCTGGCCAACTTTGCGATTAGTAAGGTATTTTTTACTTATATTGGTCAGATAAAACTGTCTAGCAAGGGCAGCAGTGTTTATCTGGCCAACTTTGCGATTAGTAAGTAATTTTTTACTTATATTGGTCAGATAAAACTGTCTAGCAAGGGCAGCAGTGTTTATCTGGCTAAGTTTGCCATTAGTAAGCTACGTTTTACTTATATTGGTCAGATAAAACTGTCTAGCAAGGGCAGCAGTATTTATCTTCCAAAATTTATTACTTAATAGTTGTATTGCTACATTATATGGCAGATATTTCAGAGCCGTGCTGCATTTGCCTGGGGTGGGGCTGCATCCTTGTTTTTCATCAGTATGCATTTGGCGTTTTGTGTTGCCCTCACCTTTACTGGGCTAAATATATGGATTTATTTAAGTATGTGATCATATCAAATAATATTTATTTGATAGAGAATTTAATACAGCGGCTTTGTGTTTATGACCCATAGCCATTTTAGCTCAAACTTTGGTTTGGTGTAATTTATTCCCCCAGTAAACATAGCTCAGGCAAAGGCAGCACTTGATGGATATTATATAAGATTTGGGTATTTGTGAAGAAGGAAAGCATAAAGTTTTTTTATTGTATATTCTCATCTCGTATAATATTTTTCTTATCTATGAATGAAACGTAAGATATGTATTTTTATCTTTTGACACATTAAACACTATTATTATTATTATTATATACGCGAGTTTCAATAGGAGCTGGAAGATCAAGGAAAATCTAGGAAAATTTAGACTATGATCAGAAGCCACTTTCATGTACTCTGTTCTCGCACGGACCCTTTCAAGTTAAATCGTTTTCGGAAACAGCACATCCAATACAACAAAGGAGGTTTTTACTTCTACAAACAGTCAGAATCCATTCCCAGGAACGTTAATCTAATATGCAAACACCTGGGTTGTACACTAATATAGAGTGATGCCTTCCCCTTGTTTAAAAGTGGGAATTTCAAATGTGTTTGAAAGTTGTGCATACATCTCAAGCATTACTATGAAGTAATTTTATATCATGACTTTATTCACGATGCCTCCTATAATCTAACTTTCCACAACATCACTTACAAGGATATGGCAAGTAAATTGTGATTTGTCTGCATATATTTGTAAACTAATTAAGAGCTCGGTTAAGCAGATGCTATTTTTTCCTTTATGAGAGTTGAAAAAATGTGTCTGGTGAGCAGACTATTGACAATTATGTCATCTATTGAAAACATTCCTCTTTATGCAGCATTCTCTAGTCTATGTCTGATATAAAACTACCAAAAGTTCTTAATGAATGTACAATTTTAGCTATTGAAGTAAAGTACACTTTGTCATTAAGATTAGTTAGGCTCCATACCCCATCTCTTCTTGTTTCTCTTCTTTCCCTGTCCCTTTAACTTTAACGGTTTCATTGATGTCTGGATAAAGAGGAACCCTGACAGAACTTTGTATATCTGGTGATTTGAAGTCTATACACAAAAAGTAAGCAAGATTGTTCAAATTGGATGGTTCTGGATACATAAACCTTTTTTATTATCTTTCTAATAATCTGGTCGCTATTTCTGTTGTACTGTAAATTAGCTTTGGGGAATTGGTCCATGCATTGTTGTTTGTTGTTTGACAGCAACACACAGAGCATATCCTTTATATTTTGACTTCGAAATAACAGTGGTATCTCGCGAATTAAACTAATTATCTAGTTTTCCTATTAACACTGATGCCTCGAGATCAATTGATTTCTATTGCACTGTAAATCCCATCAATATTGGGCGAGTTGTCACATTTGCAGTGTTAGGGCATAGGCCAAGCTGTTTCATGTGTACTAGTACCCCTGGGAGCCTCAATTCTCGTCAAGTTCCCCACTGTTGAGAGCAAACTACCGGTCAAATGCCAGGGGGAGGGATGCATAGGTTTGGAATTGATTGATACATAATAATTATAAGCTTAAGATTTCAAATGTCTAAACTTAAAGTTTAAAAGGGCAATACGCACACATAAACAGCAAAAACACAATTCTAAAGGTTTGGAAAAGACTTTTGCTGAAAGAGAAATCATAAGCGCTTTTCTAGAATGCTTGCAGACAAACCAAAGTTTTCATTTAACTTGGATTTGAAGGCAGATGTTACCAGTAATGCAGAACCATTGTACTTCCATGAATCATCATATCAAGCAGCTAAATCATTGCTTGACGAGATGGAAAACAGTCCATTTCCTAAGATTCAACATGCCATAGGAAGAATTAAGAAAAAAACCTCTCTGATGTGGTTAAGGCAGACATCAAGAAATATATCACAGTCGACTTACAGATGCGTGATTCTGTCATTCCTGGTTTCATAGATTCCCTTAAAAGAGTTGTCCTACAAAATGAGTATTGTGACATTGAAAAGTTTGTTCGAGGAGACACAGTAAAGATAGCTGGCAGTGATGATGAAGAATGGATTATGGAAATTGGGAGACCTCGTCCAGGTTGGCCCAATTCAAGGCACTTATTACACATTTGTTAATGGGAGATACTTCATTTGTTGCTGTCAAACACACTTGGGGCATTTGACCCAGTACGAAAAAATATTATCTCGGCATGTGTAATGGTGATCAAGGATTAGGATTCGTTCTTTTAAATGGGTAGATAGAATAAAACTGCTAGATCTGAAGTTTATTTTAAAGGGTAATTGTGTTTTATTTCTGAAAAATATTAATAAATCGCAGAGTTGACTTCACGGAAAGACGGTGAGTCGAACTGACCATTGAAGGTTTTAAGAAGACAACATTCGTGCCGAGTGCCACAACTAGATTCAAATAAGACTGTTATCAATATCTGTAGGTTTATCTGAACTACAATGATCTTGCAATATCACAAGCGACAATATTTATATCAACATCCAAGGACTTGCAACTTTTTCCAAGAATACTGGTTACTTCCTAATGCAGAACTCAGTCAAACCAAAACATTTATTTACCGACTATGTTATAATGTATGATTCATATATAATTTATCAATAAAGCACATAACTCATAAGTAAAGCTAGGCACGAAGAGCTGCCGGCTAACACAGGGAAGTGACAAGGTGACTTGATGTATTTTAGAAATTATCCGATCAGGCTGGTGCTCGATAGTGGGGCATTTGACCAGCCTGAAGGATAAAATGGCGAGGCATTTGACCAATTTTTTTTGCCTTGGTATTTGATCGAAATTTATTCGAAAAGTTCAAATGTCCGGTGGATGCCTGGGTGAGGGGGGGGAATGCACGGGTTTGGAATTTATTATTGATACATTAGTATAATGTACCAATCAAATTGAAAGATCAACATCCCCCCTACACGGCAACCCCCGGGCATTTGATTTTTTTGAGTTTGGTTTGTTCAAATTCCCGTCCCGCGGGCCAAAAATGTTGTTCAAATGCCCCACCCCATCGTCGTATTAGGTGATCAAATGGGACAAAGTATTAGTTTTCACACCGCATTTTGTTTTTAACAGACAGTTTAAATATACTCTAAAGCAATTTACATTTATATTTTAATACCTTCAAATTCAGCACAAAGCTTTTGGAGTCCTTTTGCTTTTAAGCCAGTCGCTTACAAAAGCAGAATTTTGTCCTTTGAAGTCGTTTAAAGTGACCTCCCCCGCTCCCCGCTCCAATTCCACCATGATTTTGATCGAGGAAACATACGCAGCACATAACATGAAATCGAGACAACTTGTTCAAATCCCCCCACCCCCCCCCCAAAAAAAAAAATCCCATCCGGTGTCAAATTGCGAGGCACATGCCGAGTCAAATATCGGGAAAATCAGATGTGATGAAATATACAAGAACATACAAGCAATCGTACAGAAGACGCGCGATACATGGAGCAACGCGAATATCACTGTATCGGGGCTAATCTACAGTAGGGATGACGAAAGCATACAAGAATGCCAGAATAGATGAAACAAGAGGCCCTGATTGGCCTTAACTCGGGCCATCTATAGCATGTACTGCATGGAGTGCTAGCATAATTTTGTGTCAACATGGTTTGTGCTAGAGTAGCCAGAGAATTGGTTCTCTACTGATGCTCTTGTCTGTCAAATGTCAATGTGCAAGTACCCCACGTATTCCGGGGGGGGGGGGGGAGTTAGGTTAGGGTATGCCTGGGGGGAGTTAGGTTAGGGTATGCCTGGGGGGAGAGGGGGGGGGGGGGGGGGTTAGAAATGATAGAGCCATAATACACACACATACATACATGCTGTGCATGTACATTTCAGCCACAATTTCCCTCAATTCTGTAGTTTAAATATTACTTTCTTTTCAATATTATTGTTCCTTGAGGGTTGTTAGAATTACAAAAAAAACTTGGTATGGGTGTTGTTGATTGAAGTGCAATGGTTATTTGAGTAGTCTGCACGATATTGAGTCACTCAAATTTGATGCATTCTAATTATATCAGGTGCAGTACAACTATGAAAAATCAAGCAATTTAGAACAACAAATTCCACATAATGTTGCTATTCATTGTGAATAGTTAGGTAATGTCATTCTACATGTAAAATAAAGTCATATCTATTTGTAATTCTCAATTATTAACAAACCAGTGGAGATGGCTGACATTCAGGCTAAATTCTCAATACAATATTTTCGATTGAGGTCGTAAACTACAGACCACCATTTTCTAGTATTAGTGAACTGCCACTGTGCTAGTGCTCATTTTCTACATCTTGAAGGAGACTGAAACTTATAACGGCAGGCCACAAATAAACATGCAATGTCCACTCTTTTTATATCATTGGGGTCGCAGCAAAATTAATTTTCATTCCCAAATAATTCGTAAAAGTACTCGTACTCCTGATCATGACCGAGTGAAAGTGACGATGCAGACGCCAAGAACTGAGGAACAACAACAACAATTACATTTATTTTCTCATAAGATGATGGAAATGTTTACGAGTAATAAGGCATAATAAGAAATACAATGATGAGAAGGTAGGTCCTTAAGGTAACCTTAGGGTTAATATCTTAAGCCAGGACCAGCTCAGATGGAAAACACTGAAACAAGATCTAGCTTGCATGGATAATATATAATGGTACCAAGAAAGGGGAAGGGAAAGAAAGAGTGCCACTTGCATGTAAGTATACTCTCAGTTCTGGACCAAATTTAGTTATGTTATGTTATAAACTTGCAATAATGATACATACACTACTCGATACATAATATCATTATGTCAGTTCTAAAAAAAAAAACATTAAATACACTGTAGAATGCCTAAACCTAGAGATAATAATCAAATACAAAGTGCTACAGGCCAGATGTAAATAGACCTGAGAAATAGAACAACAATAACACGCCACAGATAAATATGCGATTTCCACATCAGTCATTTATCGTTCGTTTGAAAAAATCTTCATTTCGGATTACTTACTCAGTTTATACTCACTCACTGCATGCTGGATTTTCGTTCCCGAATTTATACATTTAAATACATGTGCATGGGGGGCGAAACGACTGTAATTCTTTTAAAAGGCCCCTGTCAGTCAGAACTGAGAAATCGGGTCATTTCTATTACACTTTCGAGAGGTTAATAACAATAAATAACAACACAACGACAGTCAATTGGTATAAAGGTTATCATGTTCAGATTAGCGGCTACTTACATTTTCAAGCTGTTGTCTTTATATACAGTCAGTGTTGATCGCAGAGCAGATCAGACTCCGCTGTCACGTCTCACGAGTGTATCTTAAAGCATGTCGCATAATATGTGATAAATTCCCGTCCCAAAGCCCGTAAAACACCTCTCAGCTTTAGAAAAGACAAAAATCTTGGTATTGCACTTGAAGGAATCTTTGGTTTACACAAAAAAACAGCTGATATTAAAGGTTTTGCTAAGTCAAAACTCCCACTCGCCGCCATCTTGAAAAACCTGGAAAGTTGTCCACTGTTCACGTGACCAGCACAGTGCAATCTGATTGGTACGGTGGTGAAAAGAACTTCCAAAGTAGGCACAATCTGATTGGTTGACGGCGCCAACCAGCGACACAAATAATAATAATAATAATAATAAACGGCTTGCATTTTCTGACTCGTGCCTCGGCCGAAGGCCTGGCCCGAGTAATAAATCGACACCTAGAAGAAAGGCTATGCACGTCATCCCATAACGTATCGTTTTCTGACAATAGGCACATCACCTTAACCCCTGGTGGATTCGTTAATCACAATATCATCTTCGACAGCGTTCACCTAAATAATGAAATAGGAACGAAGAAATTGGGCGCAAACCTGAAAATATGTATGGGGCTTCGAAATCCAGGGATGCGACGCAAGAGCAACCATAGCCCAAGAAGAAGACAATACCCACAATTACTAAATAGATGGGATCAAGCCAGTTATCAATCCCACAACAATGACACTACGACTGACTATGGTCAACACCGTCGTGGTCAACAAAACATCGCGCACAACAACAGCGAACAATACAACAAAGGGTACCAACAATAAAGGAATCAGCAACTCAACTATGGATACAGAATCTATGCCGATGAGCAGCAAGAGAGGAATCCACCTATCGGTGAAGCCTTTAGAGTTCTAGCCGTCTATTTCAGACACACAGCTATTAGTCAGCCTAACTATAATTACCGGTAACGTAATCTACTCGCCAAAGACGGTATCGTTGTTTGTTTGTTTTTAATCTGAGAATTCTAAACGGAAGAATAATAGGAGATAACACTGGCCAAAAAAACGTGTTTCAAATGCAATGGTTCTGGTCTCGTGGACTAAGTAATACTCAGTACCAACATGTTACTTCTTCGCTATTTAAAAATAAATGCACTTCAAGCCACACATTTCTGATCACTGCCAGATTTCATACATGCTCAAGATAAATAAACCAACACAACCTAATAAAGACACGTTACTGTAAAACATAGAAAATTGATTTGGAATGACGATGCAAAGGACAACATACCTGAAATACTCAATTCCGAGGAACATCAAACAAATTTCTCAGAAATCTTACATGAATACAATGTAAACAAGGACCCAAGTGCAGTGACTCAAAAATTTTCAAAAACCCTTATAGAAGTCAGTGAAAAAGCAGGACTACAATACATAGTTACAAACAATAAATCTGACACCAAGGAATTCAGTCAAGAATGGTTCGATCATGAATGCAAAACAGAGAAAGGTAATATAGAATCATTAGGAAAACTGATATGTAATAATCCAAAAGACGAACAGCTGAGAAATAAACTGCACGACCATAAAAGGCAATTTAAACATCTATGTAAGAAAAAGAAACGTCGATATATAAAGAACAAACTCGATAAAATAGATTACACAGACACAAAGGGCACATGGAAACAACTAAGAAATTTATTTCACATTAAAAAACAAAAGCACAATCAAAAATCCCACATAGAAAGCTCCAAGAAATAAGGCCGACTCCGGTCCATTGGATTCTGAAATTACTGAAAATAAAATCACTGAAGCCTTGAACCATCTGAAAAACTCTAAATCACCAGGTAGAGATAACAACCTCAATGAACTACTAAAGAACGCCAAAGAACAGCTGGAATTTCCACTTAGAAAACTTTTTAACCTAATCCTTGAATCAGGTCACTTCCCAGAAGAATGGATTTTCGGACAATAACTCCGATACACAAAAAAGGAGATTATGACAATTATGACAATGTTGAAAACTACAGAAGTATAACCCTGCTTTCGTCGCTAGGAAAACTGTTTACTTCGATACTTAACAAAATATTATATGGATACTTATAAGTAAAGGAATATTAAAACCTGAGCAAGGCGGCTTTAGAAAAAAAACATGGTACCATAGATAGTATTTTAATTCTTAAGGCAATGATTGATAAGTATGTCAAAAGTAAACCTAAGAAAAAGAGGAACTTGTTGTTTACTTGTTTTGTGGATTTAAAAAAAACGTTTGATAGCATACCAAGAAGCTATTTTTTTATTCGAAAAAGTAAAAAAGGTAGGAATAACAGGAAATTTCTATTCTCTCCTAGTCTCTATGTACACCAACGACAAATCAGCAGATAACATGGATACCTCAGAGCTTCAAATGTTTCTTAGGAGTCAAACAAGGATGTATTTTGTCACCTACACTCTTTTAACTTATTTTTACACGATTTACCAGAATCACTTAACCAACCCAATTCAGAATTGGTCCAAATGCAAAATCATCAAATCAACTGTCTCTTGTACGCTGATGATTCAGTTATCATGTCCAAAACCGAACAATTTATAGTCTCTGACAAAAGCAAACTATCAGATCAGGCTATTTTGGATTGCCTTCATTACCATCACTCATTTAGCTGGACCGAAAAGCTGAAACATATCATCTAACGACTCGGTTACGGATACATTTGGCTCGAAAACAGCTCAAACACTTATTGATTGGAAAAACCTACGTAGACAAGGAAAACAAAGGCTTAGAGATATCGAATTCCAGTCTTAGGACTTACCGATTCTTTTAAATAGCCTATAAACAAGAAGAATACCCTCAATCATATTAGTAATATCAAGCACAGGATATCACTTACTAAGCTCCGTATCAGTAACCACTGCCTTCATATCGAGAAAGGTAGGCACTTGAAGACCTTTCAGAAATTAGAAGACCGAATCTGTCAAAAATGCTATAGAGAAATTTAAGATGAAAAATACTTTTCAATTCGATCCCCTTATTATAACCCAAAGCGAAATCGAAAACTATAAAAAGAAAACTACAATACTTAACGGAAGATGAGATATTCTTATTATAAATTAACCCGCCCTATAAGGTGCAAAATTTAGTATCGAGATACATATATGAATGCATCAAAGAAAGGAACAAATGAACAACTTCTACCATGGCTTATTAAACATATATATTAGAGAGTCTCGAATATTATTATAATAACTTATTTGGATAAAAGCCAATGTATTTAGTTATGCAAGGTCCAAATAAAATAATGTCTATGTCTATGCCCGAGGGTTGCCGGGGGGTGTTCACGTTTCGATTTGATCGGTACATAAAGTCTTACTGGTTTATATCATATGAATGGTCTCCATTAACTGATTACGGCCAAGGCCGGCCTCGTGACACAGTTCATGGCACTGGAGATGTAGCCTGCTTCCAGGCGGTAGAGTGTTTTTTTTTTCGTGCAGAACACTGATCGCAGAAGACGGATATCGAAGCGGCCGCCATAATGGCCGAACCGCTTCGATATCCGTTTTCTGTGATACACACCCTCTACCACATGCAAGCAGACTACTAGCATGGTTAATAAAAAGAACGTACATGATTTCGTAACTTCTTCAATTGGCTCGGTATCCTCCAGGTTGCGATATTTCTGAAAATGAAGCTACGTGAAACGATGATGATTTACATTTGTACGATTTCCCGGGCAGGCGCGCCACTGAAGTAGCCTCGGCTTGAAGATGAGATAGAAAGCGTGCAATGCAACTTGGGTAATACACATTTTCGCACCCTTTTCGAATCCTTCCGCTCGATCTACCAACGTTAACGAATTCCAAGGTATATATCTCTTCAAATTCAGTGCCAGTGGTAATAAATTCCAACATTGCTTCAAATTATGAGGTACATGTAAGTACTCAAGTTGTAATCCTAAATGGGCCATTCAAAACGTAATTATAGCAATTAAGAGAGCCCATATTCATGTCTTGTGTGTGCTTGGCGGTTAGAATTATAATAGTTGAGCCCCGAAATACTGAATAAACAGACTGCTAGTACTTACGCAAAATATTTCTATTATTGGTAAACGAATATACTCTATATAGTCTCATTGCCCCTGCCTCACACGGAAACTGAGTTTTCCCGGTGCTCTAATCCCGGTCTGTTTTATACGAATGAAGTCATGAAGGGACTTCAGACTTCAAATTTCAGAGGATGGGACTTCAGACTTCAAATGTTATGGTTTATATACTAATATATACCTTAATTTGCTTAAATTTCAAACGTACGTGTACGGTGTATTTAACGGGTATATAAGTATTGTACATCCTGCACATCTCTAGTTTACTAAATATCTATTCTACATTAATTACTATAACTGCAACTGTTATTGTCAAGCAACCCCAAGGTATTTTAAATCACTAAACTTAAGTATTTATTTATATTTGTTAGCCTAGAGTTCTATGTAAAAATAATGCTAATCTTGTAATGTAATAATGTTTATGCTACAGTCGATCTGTTAATTCTGTATTTGACTTCAATCTTTTAACATTTAGTTGCATAATTTTAATAGTTCATTATCAGAAGGGGCTGTTGTGATGGGTAATATTTAAATCAAGACTTCAAAGAACGTGATGTTGTTTGAATGAAAAGGGGATCCTTTCAGATTTCTAAATTTAGTTAAGTTGGACCTTAAAGTTAAAATGAAATAAAAGTTTTGAGCTGATATTCAATGAGAATAATATAAATTGATATAAACCCTGGTGGGGATTGGCTTCCCTCCCAATATTATCCCAAACCCTAGACATAATAACTTGTACTATAATGTCAGCTAGAGTGCAATGTTCTTGCTTTTAGTTATTCATTTTACCTACGTACAATCCACGTATGGAACAAATTACCCAAGCACGTGATCAATGTCCCATCGTTACCACTATTAATTATTGCTATTAGACCTTCGATCACGACAATGAAGATACCTACATATCTTAGGCGCTTATAAGCTGACTATACTTCAGCAATCATTTATCTGATTATTTATTTCCATATTTATTTATTTATATACTTATCACCTCCGTTGTTGCACCTACACGTTGCTGTTGTCATAAGGTTGTATTTTTCACTGTTTTATTCTTTTTCCAGTATTAGTGTAAACTAAAATAGAAGTATATATCTAAGATCTAAGTCTATTACATGCACTTATATACACTTAAACAGGCCAGCAATGCAAATTAATTCTTGGTGAAGCATGGATTACAAGAATCCCTGAATTGACAGAAAAACTTAAGGTGTGTTCACATGTAACTAATGTATGTAATAACATCCCACTTATATAAGCCATCCTGAAATGACATAAGCCAATCAGCTGTCTGGGTAACATGAGCTACCTATAGATGTTGATAATAGGACCCTGGTATAAACTCTTTCCTTTTCCTGTCCAACTTGATTGTTATAGTGTTAATCTGTGTTTTCCTTATTTTTTTCTACCAGATTCCTTTTATTATTTCTGTGACAGGACTATACCTGAATTCATTATTGTGATGCCTTATGTTTTTAGTAAAACGTTTTGAATCTTAGCTTGCACGAGCTCAGTGCTGTTGGTGCCACCAGCATGCCACTAATTCGAGCACAGTGCATGCACATCGAGTAATTTGCTAGTTTTTGCATCGAATTAACTTCGTTTTTCACTAGCGCACGGTATTTTTACATCTATACTATTTAAAGTATTATACATACCTGCACTGTCTTATAGTTCCATTCATGATCAGTAGAAATGTATATTATTACGAGACTCCGTTCACAATGCTCAGTCGTTCGTGACAGACTGCAATAGTGCTATAGTCTTCTCAAGAAACGACTGAGCATTATGCACGGAGCCTCGTATTGATTCCTTTGTATGTAGGAAGTGAGGTATATCTCGGAAGTGGGCTATTATGTACTGACTATGCATTTTATGAAAGTTCATTAACTCTTAGTTTAAAACCAAATATTTTAATATTATTATTTCTTATTTCAGTTTAAAACGGTGTCAGACCTAAAGCTCCTAGCTAAAAACTATGGTGTTGTCCAACAAATGGAGATACCATTCTGCTGCTTATTACAGCTAGGAAGTGCCCTAGATGGTTTTTCTAAAGGTACATAGAAAATAAGTATGTGTAATGCAAAGACATGAGATTAGCATTATCAGTGATCTATGAAGATCAGAATCATGTAGCCAGTGCTGTAAACCTGGACTCTTCCATTACATGTAAACCAAGAGGAAAAATGGCAATTAACCTGCATTGTCTCAAGGGTAACTTTCTCAGGATAATGTTTAGGAAATTAGGCACATTTCATAGTTAATACCAACAACATTTACTGTAAATAGTAATCAAACAATGCCAAAACCTGAAAATTGAAGAAAAGTCTTTACAAATAAAATACATTTTGAAACTGTTTTATAAAATAAAAATGAATGAATCAACTTCACAGCTTCAAACGAGTCTGGTTATGTTTTTGAAGGGAATTCAAAAATAGCCGAAAACCAATGTCAGTTACCACAAGCATATGGCGACAAGGACAAGGCTTGCAAACCACAACTGTCTGAGGAGCAGCATAAACAGCTAGTGCCTGAGATTAAAAAGAAGGCACTATTTGAAATGTACAAGACCTCTAGGGATGCTCAATATGCAAATTGCCAGATGAACGAATTTCAGAAAATCATTGGGGGTCTTGTAACTCAGTACAAGGGAGAAGGAAGGTACAGATCTAAGTATATATACTTAGCACAACCCAGCCACCAAACAAAATCATGTTTTCTGTTATTTAAAGGAACTCTGTCAGCTGAACGAACTGAACTGCGCATGCGTGACTTTTTCAGATTCATTTAAGTTTGGGGGTGAAATCGAAGCATCATTTGAATCTGCGGTAATCATTGGAATCCTGTTAGCTAGTCTCGTTCTTATTTAGAAGGTATTTCAATCTACTTGGAAATGTAGTTATTTTGGCTTTGAGCTTTGAAAAATTATCGAAATATGTCAGCAAGCAATTCTGGGACTGACAATGACAGAAAACATGGCAGCAGCCGAAGTGGTAGTGGAAGGAAGAAATACTATTCTGGCATCAAAACCAGGGTTAAGGACTGGCAGAAATACCACGAGAGGATCTGGATGGATTTTAGAATACACTCTTCCTGGATGGGAGCGAAATTAAGGTCTGTTTTTTTCCACGACTGATTCCGCTTTCACTTCCCATCTTCTATCGCTGGATGCACAAACTCGAAGAGCAAACAAGTCTTAGCACAGGTATGAAGCTTCGTATTATCTAATCCATTGATCCCAAGCGCTTACTGTGTTAATTAGGAATTACAATGTTTTTCACGCTCTTTTTTAATAGACCGATGGAAGCCACGCGCCTGCAAAGTGGACCAAAGCCAAGAAAACGAGCAATACGTGAACACGATGAAGGTGTGATTTTAATATTTTTTTCCAGTACTTTATGCGTGTGCGTGTGTGAAAACACTGTTTTATTCAAACCATTGGATGTTGCTTCATGTGAAACGGGTTTTAACATTTTGTTTGACTTATTTTGTAGACAGCAGGGTGATATTTTAATAGCTCATGTTTATCGTAAATCGTGATCCCGCTATGTTTTCTTCACTTTGTTGTCTTATAAGTTCATCGGGATCCGTTTATTGATTTTACTTGTAACAAGGAGACTTCATTTCGTAACACAAAGCATGTATTCCATTTAAAGGTCCTTTGACTTCAACTCTAATTCGAAAACCAAGTGATACTGCTGGTATGGAGCTTGAAATGCCAGTCAATGAGTAAATGTATTTTAATTTAAAACTACATGAAATTTGCTATATTTTCAACGATAATAAGACTTAGTGATATTATTTTAATATGTTTTATTGGTCAAATCACAAATATGGCTCAATTTATCTAAACTACTGTCACAGTGTAACTTACTTGAGCAATTTCTAAGCTTATTTTATAAATAACGGCACAATTACAATAATGTTCGAGGGGTATGTTAATTAAAAATAATACCTGTACATCACTTACAGATTTATTATTAGATCAACCACCATTGACATTACTGGGCTAAGCGAAGATGTGAGTGTGCATAGTGTTGGAGAACACATTCGTACATGGTACAGCCATATGGTTCTGTGAAAGGCCTAATGACTTGGATACCTCCCCAGCCTTTAGTGAAGATGATGTGTCAAGTGTGTCTTCATTACCTTTGATGCCATGTGAGTAGTTCTCATGCATTTTCATTCAATGATTGATGCCATGATGTTTTTTGTTATAAATAGTAGACGATATTACTTGCATTGTAGCATACATATTTCACCAGTGAACAGAGAGCCACCATGTAATTTTCTGTTTATATGGTAGTACAATCTAATAATACTGTTTAGAAGTCCAGTGGTTTCAACAGAAGTCGGCAACCTCCAGAGTCCTTCATTATGCTATACTTCTAGCATTTCTAGGGCATACAATGTAGCTACTTTCAAAGTTAATGGAACCCATTGTAAAATACTGTACATTATCCTGTCTAGCACCTGCACTATGGTGTGAGCTGACATTGTATGGTATAAATTATATTTTGAATTTGGTTGTTATGTATTTCTATCATTACAGCGACAAATTAGAAGCAGCTCATATGAGCTGCATGATGACCTAGATAAACAGCATGATGAGAGTTAAAGTGAAGAGGAAGAGATTTTGTGGTTGGTAAAAATTATGTTTGCTTAATTTGTAAATAATTTAAATGTTTCTCATGACTAAAATGATATGGCTAGCATGATTGAAATTGAGCCAAATTCATTGCCTCATATTTCTGTTAACTGCAAAATAAAGCATGCGTACGTACGTGAGGCAGGGAGAATACAATAAACTTAAAAATCAAAACCTGCTTTAACCAAGAGGTCCATGCAAGAACAGAGTAAGTGACTTTTGATCAAATCTCATATTCTTCTAGCCTCCTTTGCAGCCATTCTTAATGTCACTGCAAAATTCTCCCCACTAATGCCTGCTCAACCAAGCAGTACATTCCATTCCCCTGTTTCTCAAGAGCCAATCAGGTTTGAGTGATTGTCTACAATCAACCAATGTCAAGGGCTGTATTAACATGGGCCATTGACCTTTGCTTATTTCTCATGAAAATTAAGAAGAGAAGCTCAAGGTGAAGGTCAACCTCCTGGACTGTGCTCCTCAGTTGAGCAGGCATTAATGGTGAGAGAGTTTTGGAGTGCATAGGAGGCTAATATTAAATATTTATCCTGATGTTCTTTGTTTTCAATGGGAGAATTGAGAACTTGATCATTTAAAGTCACTTACTCTCTTCTCGCATGGAGCCCTTCAAGTAGTTTATTTTGCTGGTAAATCAAACATAATGTGGTCTATTGCTTTTATGATGAAAATATGTATTGAACATCTGTTACAATGTTATGCATGGCAATGAATTGGATGTATTTTCCAGATCAAACTTTATAGCTGTTATCAACAAGCATTTTAAAAATATCAGTTCTACTGACAGAAAACCAAGAAAAGGAGAAAAGGACTTGATAGAGAAGTTACATACATTTTTTAATATTCCTTGTTTAGGGAAGATAAACTTGAGGAAGGAGATGAAAGCATTGCTGAAGGACTTGACTCCAGCAAATTATCAGACTTCATAGTAGTACCTCCAGCATCTGATAACTTGGAAACATTGTCACAAGTCATAGCAGATCCACCACCAATAACATACACACCAGCAGGTGATGAACTGGGCTCTACATTGTTGGAAGTCATTCCAGATCCACCAGTTGCTGATGCAACTAATATCATTGGTGCATTGCAGTTCACCCAGGGAAAGAAAGTTCACAGTGAGGTACAACCACCAAAACCATCTGTTCCAAAGCATGTACCACAGTATGGGCCACAGCATGTACCACAGTATGGGCCACAGCATGTACCACAGTATGGGCCACAGCATGTACCACAGTATGGGCCACAGCATGTACCACAGTATGGGCCACATCTAAAGTTCTCCAGGAGGTATGAGGAATATCAACACCAGGAAGAAATTGGTCTAATTAAAGGAACAAAAATTATATGTTCTCTTGATCTCTTACTGCAGCAGTTAGGAGGAAGCTGCAAATATCCAGACAGCCATGGACTATTCCCTATGTGGTACCAGTGCTATCATACGCTGGAAGTGCCCTGCTGGTCACAAGGGAAGATTTTGCACGATTGCGTGTTCGGGTTTAGTTTAGAACTCGATTCATTTGGGTGATAATTACAAATTAAACATGTTTCACACCCAAGAGAAAAGCTAAGTAAAAGTAATCACCGGATTCCTCTCGAAACTCAATCCAAACCTGCTCCAATCACGGGTGAATGCTGTTTTCTTGTAGGTCGAATCTAGGGAGCATTTGAAGGCGAAATGCGAAGAAAAAACAAGCTTCCCTAAACAGGCAAGAGTCAGAGATAAAGAGATTAGAAAAGGAAAGAGATGAGGTTAGTCTTACTGAAAATCAGAAAAATCCTGGTGAATGTATATTTCCGTTGTTAGAAATCCAGTGGCTATGTTGTGGTTCAATTTTATATTTGGTTTAATTTTTTTTAAACTAGTTAAATTATCAAGATTCTAAAACGGGATTTTTCAATTAGTTCGCATGACTATTAAATAAGGGTTATAGTCTGTGTTGTTTAGTAAGGTGATACAAATGATGTAATGTCCAATAACCTCCAAGGTGCTGCAGCCATACTACTGTCTGGCAATAACTTCAGTAAAGTTGAAAGGTTTGCAAAGTTTATGGGACTCTCCTTCATCTCGACTTCAACCTTCTTCAGAGTGGAACATACTCAAATCCCGATACTTTGGGAGATAACAATGGCCGCCACCACCATAGCAGCGAAGTGGAATCGATTCGTCCCATAAGGATTATCAAGCCTTCCGCAAAGGTAATTGAAAATAGATTCCAGTCAGATAGAGGTAAATTGGAAAATATATGGGAGAAAACAATAGTTTCTATCACGAATCTTCAAGAAATCCCCGATTCAGTGGAACTGCTCCGCTCAGCTATAAGTGACGTCCATTCTACTTTCATTGAGTACCAGACCATATTGCTGTCTTTAATGGCTTTTACCTCATGTGCTAGTGTGCTTTAATGTAAACAAGAGCGTCGTCTACAGCCATAAAATAAGAACCCAGACAGAATATCAGTCAGCATTTCGGATAGAACAAGAGGAGCTTGTTTTAGAAAGGAAGAGAAATGAGGAAGAGAAATGAGAAAGAGCTGGCTTTCGCCAGAAGGAAAAGAGACCAGGAGGGGACGTTAGAAAGCTTACACTTAGAGGAAGAAGCAGCTGTGGCCTTAGCACGAGCTAAAGCCATTGATGAGGAACTTGGAACAACAGGAATCTAGCCATTTACTGCTATATTTGATGCCATTCCTTTTGACAGAAACGAATATGAAATAGCAAAAATGCAATCTTATCTGGTAATTTTTATGTGTGTTTTTATACTTACAAATATTTCACCACGTCAGGCCACGTGCGTTAGCAGCGCCAGATGATCCCTAATCTTTTAGTAAAATATGAGAAATTTCCTTCCAAAGTCCTAGAAAAACTCAACATCTTGCCATTTCCATCGAAGAAACCTTTGGTTTCAGCAAAACTGTGAAGTGTACTCATGTGGTGTTCGTCGTGTCAAGGTAAAAATCCGACAAGGGCGCCAGTTGAAATATGCGGAGCCTGTTGGAAGGCTTTCCACACGAATGAAGTTAAATGAAAAAATAAGATGACCCGCAGCATCCTGAGCGATATAGAATCTGATTGGTTGACCCTGTCACGTGTTGAGTAAACTCGCGACACAAAAAAAACACTTTGCGATTCTTGATTTGTGCCAGCCAAAGACCTGAGTAACAAGTTTGTGATCCCGGTATACGAAACACAAGCCATGGATTATGTTGATCCTATCTTTTATTCAGCATTATACTACTCCGGACTACACTGTTACTACTACTAGAGTTAAACTATGCCTGCAAATTCAACAGTATTGGTGTTTAGTCAAATTCTAACCAAGTTAAAAGAGGTAAGCGACAATAACGCAGAACTGAAGAGGCTAAACGTCAGTATTGGCATAGTTGAGGGAACATTGCGATCTCTACGGAAGAGATTACGGAAGAGATTATGAAATAAATGAAGGCAACAGAAGTAAGCGTGAATGTGAAGATCCAGGAGGCAGTGCAGCCAATTCTTCAGCGACCTTCTTCTCTGGAAGTAAAGGTGAACAGCCTGACTGGCCAATAATCTGATGTCGAGGCCCAAACAAGAACAACAGAACTGGAAATCTGACTCCGTGCACACGCAGCCAACCGGAAAACCCTGTGATTATTGCGGCCGTAAACACCG
This sequence comes from Actinernus sp. WN-2022, assembly GCA_030867875.1. Classification (NCBI taxonomy): domain Eukaryota; kingdom Metazoa; phylum Cnidaria; class Anthozoa; order Actiniaria; family Actinernidae; genus Actinernus; species Actinernus sp. WN-2022. Next base: position 7,004,450 of record JAOWCC010000655.1, on the reverse strand, counting down.
CCCAGGGAAGAACAATTGTGCAGCTTGGGGCCAAACATGTACAGCCTGTGGCAAGAGAAACCAAGACAATGCAGAGGAAAAGAGAGAACGTACCAAGGTTTTACTCTTTCCTTGGCAACACCCTTTTGAAGGTACGGTATTTTAAAGTTTTTTCTGTAAAATCCCGTGGCAAGTTTGTCATTGTACGAAGGTGATGTTGAAACTGATTTACGGTCTTGGCCAAACAAATAGACCAGTTTACGGTTCATGCGCAGTTGTTCATGTCTTTTGTTTCACCTGGCGAGCCACCATTGGCTAACATCTGGTCGCCCGCCAGATAAACAAAGGATTTGTACTACTGCGCATGAACCGTAAACTGGGCTATTGGGAAAGACCTGGTTATCGGCTAACATAATCCTAACGTCGATGAAAAAACAATATTGCGAGGGCGAGGAAAGCGACACAGTCCCCAAGGAAGAATCGTAGGTGCACTTTTCATAAGAAAAGAGGTCAAGAAAAGAGGAGAGGTCAGTCTTTTTTCATACTCGGAAATAGCGTTTTCAAAAGCCCTCCTTTTTTATGATCAACGCGGGGTGGGGGGAGAGGAAAAATGACCATGTGTTCTTGCACTTGCGAGAAAAGTTTCCGTTGACAATAAACAAACTGAAGGGAGAAAGGAAGTGGTGGAGAGAGGAATAAACCAATCACTAGAACAACAAATTAAAACAGAAAAGAAAGAAACCATGTCACAGAACGTTCATTAATGCAAAACTGACTAGAAAAAACGTATCTCAAGACTGGAAACAAAGTGTGGATGAAAGTAAGGAAGTGGAAGGAAACGTGATTGAAAAGGAAACACAAAAGAATGCTAGAGTACAGCACGATTAAGAAGAGGAAAAAGTAAAAGAACACATTGGAGCCTTAAGGAAGAAAGCACGTATGAGAATAGATGGAATGATGAGTAGTTAAATGTAGGTAAATGGTTGGCCCGTAACGACAAAAAGGAAAGATATTATATTATTAATTTGGTAATATTTCCACATGCCACAAAAATACTCATTGGGCAACTTACAGTACCGCCTGGAACTATAGGTACATTTGATCGTGATCGAGTCGCGATCAAATCGCGTGTACTGACCGCGATCTGCTCGCACCTTGCTCGCACCTTGCTCGCACCTTGCTCGCACCTTGCTCGCTCGATACATGTAGGAATGGTCGTCAACTTTTATGATCCGTTCTAACCAGCGACAGTTTACTCTCAAGTACTTCTTCATATAAATTGTAATATTGAGCTTTTTTTTTTTACCTTAATGCGTTTTTTGTCAAGGGAAGAAATTGTAAAACGGCTCGGGTAAATGTATACGTAAAATCTAATGTCCGATGAACGTAACTGCGATCATTTCCATCTCGAACACAGTTGATCGCGGTCACATCGCGAGCAAGGTGCGTTCAGATCGCGAGCAAGGTGGGAGCAGATCGCGAGCAAGGTGCGTTCAGACCGCGATCTCATCGCGATTTGCTCGCGATTAATGTACATATAGTTCCAGGCGGTACTGTAACTATCATAGGCTACAACTTTTGTAATTCACTGTGAGCTGCTGCATGTTATTATTGTGGGAGAATGTAAAACCAATCTTCCGTTTGGTTGCCCGTGGTCATGTATGCCAGAAAAAAAATAGAGATTTGGTTTCTTTCTTTCTATCGGATGGGTGCCGATTTGGCTGCCATCTTGATCTCTGGGTTTGTTTCCTTCAACTTAGCGTTTTTATTACTCATGTTTCCATATTGCGGTACGTTTTCTTCAATATGTTTAGGAATTATCTGTAAAAGCCTCACTGGTCACCGGTTAAAAGCCTGTAAAAGCCTACTAGTCACTGGTTGATACCAGCTAATAATTTTCGATTAGCTGATCGCTCTTATCAGTTTAAGTAAAGTTATTATTACAGAATGCCGTACTTCACAAGTAGCGTTTCTAGTGCTCAAATGTTGAGTTAAATCGTCGACATGCATCACATCTCTTCGTCAAAACACAACACCCGCCAGCATGCTGAACTAGCTATGGTACGGACTCAGCCAACGTGCTGAACTCAGCTAGTGTGTATGTGTAGCTAAAATGAATTACACAGGTGGTTGAAACTATATATTGGAGTGCAGATTGTCTTAAGGGTCGTTTCGATACCAGCCATATCAATACCAACTCAAGACGTTTCGATACCAACTCAAAGTCACTTCGATAACAATTCCAAACTGAGACATGACATAATTATAACGGCACACAAGCGAAGAAAACGAAGTGTGAAGGTATCAGTGTGAAACGGGAAATAATAAACTACAAGTACTTCATCTTTTCGTAGTATTTCCTTGATGTGTTCTTCCCTTCCTTTCCAAGTATCAGGGACAATACATACCCGAACTAGCCTGGCAAAGTTAAAATACGTAGTTTCATTTGATCTTTTGGGATTCACACGATGTCCTTGCAATACTCTGCCATATTTATTTTGTTGGGCTCGCCGCAGTTTCTTCAGTATTCTCGCCCCACTCTGTCAGCATTCATGATCACATGCTTCTAATTAACGTTACTTTTATAGTACCACGATAATCCCCGATTTTAGAGGACTGCAGGCGTGGAATTGAACTGTATGGATCGAATAAATAAAGCATCTATGTTTTACAGTATACATGTATTTGTAATGAGTGATCATTAGGTGCAGAAATTACACTATTCTCACTGCATATATAATTAGCGCATCACACATTCTGTTCAACTCCTCGAATTCCATCGTGGTTACGTTCTGATAGGCCGGCATGATGCTTTACGGCCCTCTGCTTCATATACCTCAACCTGGCTTGTTTCTTTATGTTTGTCGGCATTCCGTGGAGGGTAGATTTTCGCTCTGTACCCGTCAACCGCCACCAGCAACATTATGGTTGAAGCTCTTCCTCCGGTTCCTGGCACTGAAGTTGGTGCTGATGATCCAGCACTTGACCCAGATCCTGTCGTTGAAGCCGAAGTAAATTTGTATAGTTTATTTAGTTTGTTTGAACTTTTTACGAATGCTTAGTAAGTCGCTTATCATTGCAAAGCTTCGTAACTCCCTTTGCTTCAGTCGTTTGTTCCTTCGCATTTCCTTCTCGTTTATCATAGTTCTTCCTCGCTCGCCTAGCTTTAATTTATCTCGGTTAGTAGTATATAAATGAGAGTTCTGCGCCCAGCACCCTATTGTTCTCTGCGGCGCTCTATTGTTCTCGTGTGACGTAACCTCCACCCTATTGTTCCCTCCTATGAGTTAATCACGCCGGTATATCCATTGTTCTCTCCGGCACCTTATCGTTCTCTTGCGATACCCCGATGACATCATAGCCGGTATTTTCCAACCACCCCTCCACCTCAAATACTCTCTCAAGCGATGATGACATCGGGTGGCTAATGGTTTGAATGGTTTATTGTTGGAAGGGGATTAAGAAGGGTAAACATACGGTACGTTAATTCGCCATGAAATGCAGTTTCACTTTAGCAAGCAGTAGGTAAATAAATGACTCATAGTGTAAATAGGGATCATGAAACCACCACTGGCAATTAGGTTAGGTTAGAACATTTTAGATTGCACCATGGGGTGCAATACCATCAATCTTGAAAGTAGGGTATAAAATTGTGATAGGGTGAACTTCAATTCACTTAGTTGAAAAGATAAAAAGATAGAAAATTGCTAAGTTTTAATGAGAAGCTCTATACCAGCGCTTGTCCTGTGGAAATTTGCCATCAACTCAATTTAATTCTGGCAAACTGGTTGTGGATGTAAATATTCAAGCAAGAATCAAGACGGTCTCATGCTTTCCGAGAAAAAAAAAGTAGAACTGTACTTTAAGAAAGCAGTGGCAAACATGGACTTGGAAAGAGTAGAAATAATTATTCTAACAAGCAACCTCGCCTTTCCGTTTTCCGATGAAAAATTCAAGTTCATTATTCACCACTATCAGAAAAATCTGTACAAGAAATGGCAAGAAAACAAATTAAAGGCCCAGGTCTCTCGCCTAGCATGCTTTGCGCGCCTCTTGAGTTTCGCGTAGTTGAAAACCCCGAGTTTTTGGAGGGAGATATTCGTCTTCGTGAATCTTGTTCCATCCTTCGTTAGAGAGTATCTTGATTATTCCAAACTGCCTTTGAATTGAGTTTGACTATTCATCTCGATCTGCATTGGGTTATTTTTGTTTTTTTGTAAGCCATTTTAGTTTATTTTAGCTTTGGTTAGAGGCAATATGGCGGAGTCGCAGCAGTGTCGCGGTGGAACGCTGCGTTTGCCTGGCTGTGTCAGATAAATAAGACTTCGCTCGTCTGTATTTGGTATAGCAGCCCCTGGGGTACGCAGAGAAAACCAACAGTCTTTTCACAGTTTCTACTCCATCAACTTCCCGGGAAGTCTTTCAGCAGTGCAGGGTAAGTTGAAGTGAAATTATTCGAAATTTTCTACAGAACCTCTGGCTCTGTATTACTTCGCAATCTTTTTTCATTTGCTTTAGTATATAGAGATAACCAAGCACAACTTCAAGATTCTACAGCAGTTGATGTGGGTTTTGAAAAAAAATATTAATGACCGCTTCCTAATAAATAACAAATATGGGTCCTTCCAAAAAATATACAGAGCAAAGTTGGGTGAGAGAGGAAAATATAAAATACCAAAGCTGCTTAGACATTGCAGACCTTGGTCCAAACAGAAGTTTTGAAATCATTTTATATTTTTATAGTCTCAGGGAATTCAGTAAACCTTTTTATAGCTTCTACTGAGAAACTTGAATGTATACAATAATAGTCTTTTCTGTTTTCATCAAAAGGTACTCATACTTTATCATGATAATCTGTGTGACCTTGCTGCAATAGACCATAACATGCACCTCTTCAGAACAGCAAAGATGAAATTTCTTGTAGGAGTGATAGAGATGCCTTTGACCCCAAGCAGATTTCACCTACTATTGGTATGACAGAGCCACCTCCCACACCAGAGCTGCGTAGTGCACTGGTCTTGCTTTGGCATGAAGAAAACAACTAGGTCATCTACTGTTTTTAATAATAATGATGATATCACAAACTGTCGATAACCAGCTTTTTGGAAACTCCATGGAGAAATTAAATGTGTCTGCTCGAATGTTGTACAATGTACCTAGCTTTAATGCACACTTCGAGAATGTCTCAATTGAGGCAAATGTTGGAGAATGGCTGGTTATAAGGATATCTGACATGCTTGCAACAAACATTCTCTTCTTCAGTGGGCACTGTCTGCAGACTTGCACCATGGCAATCTGGGATGGGGGGTCTTGAGGCTAATCTGGTTCATGTAAGGCTGTGCACATATTTTTTATGAAATCCAAGCTGCCTCTACCCATATTGTAGTCTCGCTCGCAGCCTTTCTTAGTGTCTGGCTTCCTGTCCCCCCTCCTGGGGAGCGGGGACAGGAAGCCCGACACTAAGAACGGCTGCGAGAGAGACTACCCATATTGAGAAGCTTCATTTCCTTGCAGGCTCAAGGGTGGCCAGAAATTCCTATAAGAAAATGTAACTCTTGGTGTAGTGACAAGATGCCTATTTAAACCTTTCAATATGATAAATACAGTTTTAAACAAAAATGTGAGGAAAACTAATGATCTAAGGGGTTGACAATTATAAATCCGTTGAGGGGGGGGGGGAGGGGTGGTAACACAATTTTTTAGAGCTCTGCACAAATTTTTTTAAAACTAATTTTTGTTTTATATTTGCAAATGTATACATCTACCAGAGGCTTACCCAGGTTTTTAAAATCTGTAGGCCCACACGATTGTAGCCTGCAGAAAAAGTTGCCTCTATTCAGCCTGGGCCAAATGCATCTCTGTTGTGGGGCTCGTGTTTGACCCTGGAATTGCCTGCTCCCCTGGGATTTTTTTAGATTTCGCCTCCCATAAATGCCTTCACTTTCAGGTCATGTTTCAAATTGAAAATTCATTTGTAATAAGACAATTTGGCTAAACAAATTCAACATACAATGACTGATTGAATAGCCTAATTTGAGATTTGTCCAGTAGCATTCCCTTGTTATTGGAGGTTATGGTAAACATCAATAGGTACAATGAGGATAATTAAAGAAATATAATAAGTTATCCTTTGCAGTGGACAAAGTAGCTGAAGGCTTTTGAGTTGTCCACTGCTTATATGTAAATAACAGATAACTGAGTATAATTGGTATTACTTAACAGAATGGGGCAACACCTAATGTGAGTTTGGAGGTGAGCATGCTAGAGGCACCCAGTAAAAGTTGAAATTGTGCCTGGAAATGCTTCTAAATTATGCCAAGTAGGGTTATGATAAATTTGTGATAAATTTACACTGCCTAAACCCCCCCCCCCCCCTCTTTGGTATTGCAATAATATATTGATTTTTTTTCTGTACATCAAATGGGGGAGGGGGGGGAGGAATATCCCCCACCCTTTCTCCCCCCCCCCCTTTTTCCTATTTTTTAATTATGCAGCTATAATTGGTGTGATGGTTTAGGTAGTTTTTAGAATTCATATACCCAATTTTGACCTTTAAAAAGATAAACCTTTCACATACTTGTATTAATATATATAAATTTGTCTCAGTTCCCTTGCATGACTTTTTGGGGGCGTCTTGGTGCTTGCAGGAATTTTTTTCAGACTATTTTTCCTTGCTCAAATTTTTTGTCTGGGATTACCACCCCTCCCTGGATTTCCTTATGGTCCACACCTAATAAGGTACGGTTTATCTGACAATAGTGCAAAAGAAGCAAAGTTCAACACACAATAGCAAGATAGAAAAGTATCAAACGGGGGACAGGAAATAGATCAACTGTATAATGGGGTCTATAATAAGGAGACCAAACCACTTTATTTGCGGAACATTCAGACAAAACAATATTAATTTTGGCAGTCCAACAAGCTGCAAGCAACTGTTTTTGTCACTTAAAGACAGCAACCAGACTTGAAACGTCGACTTTGGTAATAAATAACTAAAGCAAAACATGACCTGAACTGGTGATAAAAAACATGAAGAGCAAACCTTGATTTCACGTTCGGAGATTATTGTCAAGAGTTCGAACCGTGTCACCCCATCCGCAATTCGCTCGCTTTCATATTTGCCTTTACAAGAACATCTCGCCCTATCCGTCCTCGCTACTATATCCTCGACGATCTCCTGTAACGGTTAAGCCAAAGTTAAACCAGAGAACAGGGGAACAACCAATGCAATCGCAAAACATATTCAGACAAAATAACTAAATCACAAGACAGTTTGTACAAAGCTCCATCTCGTCCATCTCTTTCGTTCTTTCCGCTATCAACGACCCATAGCGATTCCTTGGCTCATAATCTTCCACATCTAACATCGAATAGTCTGAATAACTGGATGATTCTGCCATATTCCAAGCCGGAATTCCAAGTCTCTCTGCTTTGTCACTGGAAAACAGCTGAGCTAGCGCGCCACGAGCGACTTCAATCTTAGCGCGCTTGTCACAAAACAATAGCAGCCTCGTTTTGAGGCAACCACAACAATAACAAAGCCGCAAAGCATGCTAGGCGAGAGACCTGGGCCTTTAATCAAAGAACTTGTATTAACTATGCGATTGTATTAATCTCACTCTGTTTGCTAATTGCATGGCAACATAGGCCGTGTTCACATCTAGACCGCTCTGAACCGATTCACTTTTGAATCGATCCCAACCAAACCGATTATGTTCACACTTAGATCGGTCCAGACCGGTCTGAATCGATCATACCCGATTTAGGTGTTCACACTTGCCTTTCTTCGAGTGCACATTTTTTTGTGGTCAGCGGAATTTTGAAGCAATGTATCCATAGCAACATGTTGCGGTCTGAGTAACAACATGGCGGCCGCATTTTTAATTGCAACATTATATATAAACACAATACTGTACTGGTTTACTCTTATCTCGAGTTTTAGAAGAACGAGAAAACAGAGAGAAAATAGTGTAAGACGACAGAGGAACCTTCGCCGCATACAATTAATCCGCAATGTTGAAGATGTCCGTGTCCGGCTTCGCCGAGCTCAAAGGCATCGCTCTGTACAAAGACGAAGGAGCTTGTTGTTCTGTCTCTCTCAGTTGCAGCGCAAAAACTGCGTGAGGTCAACGTGGATCAAAGCAAGGAAGTCCGATATCTGGGAAGATACTAGGGACCTTACGCAACCAGGACGGCGACGGCAGCGACGACGGAAGGTAGAAAAGTGTTTTCTCCCGAAATCTGGTGTTTACTAGTTCCTTTATTCGCTTATAATTACGTTTCACATCCAGGTCTTTGAAAAATATGATAAGCATAAAGTTTTGCTCACGCCGAACGAAAAACAGAGTGATTTACTTTCTTACGTTTGCGTTCTCTTGGAAACGTAAACTTTAGGATTTTGACGTTGTGTTTTTCCAGACAACGGCTGAAATGAAGGCGACTGCGTGCATTTTCACGTGCAGTTATTGAATTTTGTAATTAAGGGTATTGTTTTATGCCGTTGTCATAGACGTTGCCGTCCTGGTTGCGTAAGGTCCCTACTAGCACAACATGGACGGCAAGAGACTGGTATCAAAACGTAAGGATGACCCAGCAAACATTTATGCACATCTGTGATACCCTACGACCTGCCATAGAAAAGGTATCAACAAGCTTTCGCTCTGTGATACCTGTGGAGAAAAGAGTAATGATTACTCTGTGGAAGCTGGCCACAAACATCGACTTTAGGAGCCTGGGGCTGTTATTTAGTGTAGGTCGTTCGACGGCGTGCACTATCTTTCACGCTGTTCTTGAAAGTATCAATACCATCTTGGGACCGAAGTACGTTGAATTCCCAAAGGGAGCCAGCCTGAGAAGAGTAATCAATGGTTATCGTCGCCGGTGGGGTTTTCCTCAATGTGCTGGTGCTGTTGATGAGACTCATATTCCAATAATCGCCCCCAGTGAACACCATTCCGATTACTTTAACAGGAAGTTCTTTCACTCTGTTATCTTGCAGGCTGTTTGTGACAATAACTATGTCTTTACTGATATAAGTGTTGGTCAGCCTGGGAAACATCATGACTCGTATGTACTTCAGAATTCTCCCATTTATGAAAAGGCATCCAATGACAACCTTTTTCCTACATGGAATGAAGACATCAATGGAGTGAGCATTCCGCTGTTCTTGGTTGGAGATCCTGCATATCCTCTGTGCCCATGGCTCATGAAGGGTTTTCCTGGTAGCGGGCAAACAGATGAACAGAAACTGTTCAACTATAGGCTAAGCAGAGCAAGGATGACAATTGAATGTGCTTTGGACGACCGAAAGGTAGATGGCGGTGTCTCTTAAAGACCCTTGACTTGGAAGTTAGGAATGTCCCAGCTGTTGTATTTTGCACAACATTTGTGAAACCCATGGCGAGTACTTTGACAATGAATGGGAGGAAGAAGCACATCAACCCGCACCCAGAGGGCACAGTGGAGTTGACGATGTTGGAGCAAAGCAGATACGGGATGCATTATGTGGATGGTTGAGCTCAAATCCTATCTAATTCACTATAAGCATTCTATCACCAATGCTGCAATCTGATTGGCTAATCTACTCACTAAATGGATGTCAGGTGTTAGCATAACACAGCCATCGACTATTGGCAAACTCAAAATCTGATTGGCTAGACCAGTGACATTTATCGATCAATAGATGTAATGGGCACAAGATGTAGTGGGTGCAAAACAAAAATTGGTTGTTTGTTGAGATTTGTTCTCAGTGTTCTTGATGTTATGTCAATTGCTAAGTTGATAGAACAGCAGCTTGGTTATGCTAAAACAATTAGACTGGCTCACTATCTGTTTCTATTGACTTTGATAACTGGCTCAGAGCTGGTTGCCCCTATAGTTGCCATTATAGTTCACCACAAAATGTTGGTGCGCGCTCATTGGCTAATATCGATCATGTGACGTGATAGTTGTCGTCCGCAGAGGAAAACTATCAGGCGATAGTGCCCGCTGAGAGTGGAAGACAATTTTGTGATGAACAATAATGACAAATAGAGTGTGTTTGTCTTGGAACTATCGGCTGATAGTTTCCCTTGGAAATTTGATGTTCTTAAAACTAGCATATAAGCCTCGAACTTCGTTCTCAGGCTTATATTTGTTTTAAGAACATCAAATTTCCGCAGGCAACTATCAGCCGGTAGTTCCTTGAGGGACACACTATTTGTTAAAAAGAAACCTCGAGCTTGCAGTATAATACAGTGTAATTGCCCGGGGGAGGGGGGGACGCCCCTACTGACCTGACAGGGGTACTCGGCCATCCCTTTTAGGGTGTCAAATTTCAGTGATGGTCCCATTTAGGGGGTCTTTTGACAAAAGGCAATTACGTAACAAAACGTGGTACCTTTTAGGGTGTTGTCTGTTTATTTGCAAGATTACAGATAAAGGAGATTACAGACATATATGTTGTAGATTTTTTTTTCATGTCACGTTATTTGGTAGGTTGGAATATCAATGATACTAAAAAGGATTTAAAAAAACTTTTTGGGAGTTTTGTTTTTTTCGGGGGAATTTAAAAAAGACAAAATTCACCCACCCCTCCCCTACTAAATATTTTTGACTAAACACACCACCCCTCCCCTCTACTTGCTCCACCCTCCTTTCGCATTCTAATCTCCCTTTTCTTCCTTGTTCCCCCTGATGTATCTTTGCTATTCCACATACCTTTGCCGTCACTAATCCACTTTACTTATCTCGCCCGATCGGGCTTAACTTGGCTTGAACACCACCGTTTATTCTATAAGTGACTAATCGTCGAACCTAGTCTCTCTCGATACGCCCGTATGCGTACAAAATCGGAAAATTGGAAACATCGCGCAGCATACCCAGAGCTATATAATTTCACATTTATGGACAGGCTAGAGTCAAACGTCTCACACGCAGCATTTAGTTGAGTTAAATTAATTTTGTTTCCTTGTGGCTGCAGGGAATAATCAGAATGAGCCATTTTGGTGTAAATGTCTCCCCCAATACTGTAAACAGAGCCCTGGATAGCATTGGAGAGGACTACAACTCCATGTTTCTAAACCGGAAAGAAGCAGTATCACTTCATCTCCGTGACAATCAAGCTAATGCTGCTAAGGCTGCGCAACCACCAAATTGGAATCGCAGCAGCTGACATGACCTCAGGCAATCAGAACAAAGACCATCACTGGTGTAATGATAACATTGTTCTGGATCGTGTCCCAGCTACAGACCTCTGTGATAGCGAGCCAATTGCCGATCTGCTTGAGGTGCCCAATGCTACATTCCTTCCCTCCATTGCTGACCACCAAGCTTTGCTAAGGGACTTCGCTGTGCTTGTGTCGCGAGTCCTAGTGGAACATGTACCAGCCTTCAAGGATATCGTGCCCCAGCACATCCCTCATAAGTACAGTGAGGCAATGAAGGGGAAATCTGAGAAGGCAAACCTAGGCATCCTCTTCAAAAATGAGAACAAGGGAGAGGAAATGATTGCCATTGTAAGATACCTTCAAGGTCTTGTGTCAAGCACAGGAGAAGAAGAGAAAGTATTTGCTCGCATGCCTGTAGCTGGAGACCAGTCAACAATAGAGAGGGTAATGGAACACTCCTAGAAGGAGGATTGAGGGAATATTCTTTCAGATCGCTGACTGGCACCACGAGAATAAATTTCTGATGTAAGTCACACACACCCCACCCCCCTCCACCCAATGCTATCCTGCTACGTCCCTGTTTATTTCAAACTCAGTACCCTCAATCGTGTGTTACTCCAACAGAGGCATTTATTTGAGAGAGATAAAAAGGGAAGGGGTGACCATCAGAACATCTAAAAAATACCTTAAAATACCTCGGAAAGGTAAAACAGACCTGAACAAAACACAGTTAATGTAATATGAAGCTTCCTTCTATAACCCCTTAAAGTACGATGGTCACCTCTACCAGGATTTGTAGATCTATAATAATAAACCTTGGTGTGCTTATTTCAAATTGAAGGGCTCAGAATGAAAACAGGTTAAGTGACAATGGAGTCAGTCTTTTTTTTTTTTTACTGTTTAAGATTTCATAACTCATGGTGGTGTGGACAGATTGCTAAATATCTCAGAGTCTCTGAGGACAACTCTCCTTCAACATTTTCTGACTTGACCACTTTTTTTTTTGGGGGGGGGGGGTATTCAAAGGGGATCTTATTTGAAGATTTATGGTAAAATGAGGTTAAAAAGTATAGTTACATACAGCTAGTTCTCCATTAGATCTGAAAAACTGATATCTGATTCATAGCATGTGACAGTCAATCACATAACAAATATTTGGCTGGCCTAATTCATAGTATTCTGAGAAATTTATCGTATGTCCACATTTAATCCCTCAGTGCATTCTTTTGTGGATGTACGATAGAAAATCAAGTTAACTGGCGTGACTTTGTCACTGACAGTCACAGCAAACCTGCACAATGCAAGCGTTTTGTGAACCTTGTTCTATATGCTGATATCCTTGTAGCTTCCCTTCATGTTTTGGGCATGAAATCCCTCGAGGATAAGCCAACAAAACAGGGATTTACGGACACACTTCAATTGAGGATGGGAGCAGTTCGGCAGCATTATTTAGCCCGTGTTATCAGGGAGTTTCTGTGTTGCTATGTTATTGACCCACACCTGTACTCATCACATGCTGTTAATATAGCAACCCCACAGCAGTGGGAACATGCTAAAGACAACCAGGCTCTCACTCCAGATGGACGATATCCGTGCAGTAATGATGAATGCACGTACTCATTTAAACAAGATGGAGTTTGTAGACGCAGACACGAAATGTCACATGACCTGCCCCCAGATATTCTTGATGCTCTCATACTTATAAATACCCTACATGATCCAACTGATGAAAATCCTGATGTCAAAGATGACGTGTTCGATTATCATAGTACTTTCATGGGCATGGCTCTGCTACTTAGCAATTTTCAGGGGTTTAACCCCCTGAACTTCATTCCATGCACTGACGGCTGCTTTGATCTCAGCACAGCCTTTACCATTAGATCCATCTTCTACCACATCATCAGGTGAAGCCCAAGCCAACCTAATTCTTTATCCACTAGGAATCCAACATTTTCAATTGAATTATTAGCATGTCCATGTGCCTTTTGATGTTGTAAATATCTGGCTAAAATTAGAGATACCTGTTCTTTTCCCATAACTGTTGCTGCAGTTTGAATTGAATTCTTTTGAAAGATTGTCTTGAGAATTGATGTTGGACTCGCGCAAGTATTTCATCTAGTTGGACGAACTTACATATATCGGCTGATTTTTATTCCTTTGACTATGCGCTACATACCGAACATTAATTAATTAATGATTGTATTATTTCTATGATCATCGTTAATTATTATTGTTATTATAGAGTTCCTCAGCATTTTTTTAAATTTGTCTATTTCAGGATGATAATTGGCTCGAGGCACTTAGGGTCCTAATATTGCCCTCGGCCAGAAAACGGGTAACTAGTTCCAAAGGGTTTCTTGCAAAAGGGATGCATTGTAGCGAATATATAACGACGTAAGTAGGATATCTCCCGCAGGTAGCACACGCTCCTTGGTATTGTGTTCAGTACATAACACCGTATTGTTATGTATTTAGTTAGTTATATCTGTGTTTGTCATATTATTTTCAGTTTTTAAGTGAATTCAGTACACCACAAATAAAGAATTACAATTCCAACGCTCGCAATTCCTGCCTTCTCGGTATATTAAAATCAACTCTTCAAACGGCTAAACCGGGGCCATTGCAACGTATGTAAAGGAGTTATTTTTAATAAAGGATTTTCTTATTGTCCCTTCATGATTCCCGCAAACATTATCATACTGTTTCTCTTGGCTAGCAATCTCACACACTTTCCGACTGTTCTTCCACAACACCCGTGTGTTTATATCAGAGAACAAAGACATGAACTGTGCACACAAGGTTATTTCTATTACCACAGGAAACCAAATAAACATTTCTTTTAAAACCACGTCGAACGTTCTTCACTCAGCTATGATTACGTTTAGTTTCAAAAAATTAAATTAAATTACTAACAGTCCTCCCTACTGAATGTGGTAAACATGTAACATTTAAGCACACCACACATTTGTAGTCACAATGTCATACCCAGAACCTTCAAACTTGGTCAGCAGCGATGTAATCTACGTTGTCAACCTGATGACCAAGTTTAAAGGGCAAAAAACAGTTCAATGGCTTCTGAACTCCTTCACGAAACCATGCACTCAGACATGTAATTGAGGAAATGAAAATCAAGTGTCCAACAGCAACACACACCAATAGTAGTGGCTGTAGATGGCAAGGCCTGTGAAAGAGTTGGAGTCTCACAAGACAGTGAAAATATTCAGAATGTTGTGCCACAATGTACCGCTTCGAAGAAAAGGAGCATGCTGAGAAGTGCCCATTTCGTGATGTTGTGAAAAGTGTAATGCTAAAATTCATATTAATTCTTATATTCATGACAAGAACACAAGGAGAGCATGTGTCCACGAGACGAAAACAAATTCTACTGGGAACTATGGGGCACTGTTTGTTGTTTGTGAAAGGCATGTCAAGTAAAAAGGGTTTCAATCATGAAGAGAAAGGTACACATATGTCAGTAGCTACTAAATAACTACATCAAAAGCATCCTGAAAATCCTCACTTCAAAGAAAGAATGTGTAGGATTTATGTAGGATTGTCAAATGATCAAGCCGTTTACCTGGGTGCAATGCATCAGCATACATCAATGTTCCAACATGAAAACACTTACAGAGGGGAGGTATGTTAGTTCATTATTTATTCTTCATAATTATTTATTTGTACTTAAGAATGTACAATGTAGCTAAAATGTCTTATTCATTTTTTATCTGCTAACGAAAATGTTGTAGATTGTATTTTCATGGCCGGTTATTTGGTAGGTTGGAATATCATTGATAATAAAAAGGATAAAAAAAACTTTTTGGGATTCATAAAAATAGAGTTTCGTTTTTTCGGGGGAATTTAAAAGAGACAAAATTCACCCACCCCTCCCCTACTAAATATTTTTGACTACCCACCCAAGCCCTCCCCTCTACTTTCTCCACCCTCGTTTCGCATTCTAATCTCCCTTTTCTTCCTAGTCCCCCCCCCCCCCCCCCCTGATGTATCTTTGCTATTCCACATACTTTTGCCGTCACCCATCCACTTACTTATCTCGCCCGATCGGGCTTAACTTGGCTTGAACACCACCCAAGTGACTAACCGTCGAACCCAGTCTCTCTCGTTATACACGCCAATGTAAATTTTCTTCATTGTACCTGAAGAAGGCTGGTGTGGCCAGCCGAAATATTGTACCACTAATTTCGAAATTCTACGTTGTATCGGTCTTTGCTTCTTCATAGTTATTTTTTATTTGATAGCCGATTAGATCGCTAGTTTGATCCAACGTACACCAGCAGGATTGTCGTTCACGGTTGCTTGCTTGAACAATTCGTCATATATTTGGATTTCAACCGTAGATCTTCAGACAGATCCAACTTTACCTGTTTTATTTTCTTCATCACTATGGGCATTGACATCGCCTCTTGGAGAATTTGCATTGGCTCCTTCCATCCTCATTCCTTCGCACCATGTGTTTCTACTACTAAGTACTCTGCAAGCTCGAAAACCATCAAGTGGTCGTCCCATAGACGTTCTGCTATCTTGTTATCACTTGCTTTGCTGGCTCTCGCTTCATCCCTTACAATTTGTATGGATGTCGAACTCAACCCCGGACCCATTACTACTATTGGACAACCTACAACAGCTGCCGACTCCTCAATTCCAAATCTTCCGACACTGTACCCATGCACAGGTCTTTTCAACACAACGAAAAGGATCCAACTCAAACTCACCCGATACAAACATCACCTTCTGAACTACACCTTCTACAAAGAACACAATTACATCCCAACATCACTACTTCCACGCAAACCGCCAATATACACAGACATCCAGAAATTCTATCGACGATGGAACTATATTTCTTACTCTGCTGCTTACCGCCATCTAAAGTTACTTATCGCCGAATGCCGAAACAAGATAGACTCATTAACAAAGGAACTAGGACACCACAAGGAACTCTTGCGCAACTCTTGTACACCAGATGCCATTTTTTTATTATACAGCTAAATTAGATTCTATGGCCTTATCGCTTGAGTCTCTACTTACTAACAGGCGCGCTAGAAAGACTGCTCCCTTCCGCCAGCCTATTGACAACATTCTTGCTAACGAGAGTCTTGACCCACGGGTCAACAATAATGCTAATAATAATGCACGCGAGACTGAATCAACTTCATCCAACGCTCCGCACGACACCACTAACTCTACTCATTCTAATGTTCCGCCTCCCAAACGAAGACGTGCTCGACGCAAAACTAAACCTGCTAACATTCAACTAGATAGCACTTCTGTTATTAAATTTTCTAATTCTCCTCTTTCGACCGACGAGATATCTGTTCTTTCGTGTTGACTCACTTTCTGTCCCACACCTTGACATATCAATTGGCAGGAAGTGTCAGCCGACATCTACGACTTTTCACGACGCATGCGACTAGCTGAATATTTTTATGACAATAACCCTAACAACGCCACAGAACAAAATACTACATTCTATAACAAAAGTACTTGGAACCCTCCAGTCGACAGAGAACCAGCTCTTAATACTTTTTTAGACGCCGTAAAACTAGACATAACAACTTGTAAACCTAACAAAATTCGTGATAACCTTACTGCCACAGAACGACAAGCTGTACACCGACTGAAGCAACGACATGACATCATTATTAAACCCGCTGACAAAGGTTCCGGCACTGTAGTTATGGACAAATCTTGGTACATCAACGAATGCAAAAGACAGCTTAATAACGCCAAATTTTACCGACAACTAAACGAAGACATAACTTCTAACATACAAGAACGCATTACAGTGTATGTCAACAGAATAGAATGTACACTGACAACTCTATCAATGACAAGACTAGACAATACTTAATACAAACTGATGTTAAACCAGGACGCTTCTACATTCTACCTAAAATACACAAACCTGGTAACCCGGACGCCCTATTGTGTCATCTAATAGCCATCCCACTGAACGCATATCCCACTTCGTTGACTACCACCTTAAACCTTTAGTTAGTAAACTTCCTTCTTTCGTTAAAAACACTAATGACTTTCTTAATAAATTCCTTGCTATCCTTAATTTACCCGCTAACTCTTTACTAGTTACCCTTGATGTCTCATCATTGTATACTAACATTCCGCATAATGAAGGCATTAACGCCTGTGATATTTTTTTGCGTACTCGCACTCATATAACCATTCCTACTGGCACTCTCTGTGACCTTATTCGCATGATTCTTACCATGAATAACGTTTCTTTTAATGACAACCATTACCTTCAAATCCACGGTACGGCCATGTGTACCAGAATGGCCCCTTCTTTTGCTAACCTGTTTCTTGGCTATTTCGAAGCTAATGCCCTTCAAAAAGCCCCATTTCAACCTCACACCTGGCTACGATACATCGAAGATATTTTTACGATCTGGACGGAAGGACTGGATAACCTAAAAATATTCATCGATTATCTTAATAACATTCACTCTACCATTAATTCACCAGCTCACACTCTTCCACTAACGTACCTTTCCTTGATGTTAATGTTTCTTTAAACAATGGTAATATTGAGACTGACCTTTACGCTAAACCTACTGATAAACACCAACATTTACTCTATTCGTCTTGCCATCCCCAACATACCAAAAAAGCTATTCCTTTTAGCTTAGCCCTCCGTTTCCGACGTATCTGTTCTACCGACGAATCTTTTAAGACCCGTACTGCTGAATTAACTACATACCTGCTTAAACAAGGCTATAACCGCTCCTTCCTTGCTAGACAAATACAACGCGCTACCGATATTCCTCGCACTCTCACTTTACAAACGAAAGACGCACACAGTTCTAACCGTATCCCTTTTGTTATTACTTTTAATCCATCCCTTCCACATATCTCTAGCATCATTAGGGAACATTACAGCCTGCCGCTCTCTTCTAACCGCTGTAAGAAAACCTTTCAACACCTGCCCATGGTAGCCTTTAGACGTACTACCAACCTGCGTGACCTACTCGTTAAAGCTAAACTCCCTTCTAACTCGACTAATTCCCAGCTCCAACTCCCACCTGGCTCGTTCGGTTGTAGGAAGAACTGCGCCACTTGCCCTTACATTTCTGACGGACTTACTAACTATACTTTCTTTGCCACCGGTGAAACGCGCTCTATCAAATTTAACCTGACCTGTAACACCAAAAATATAATCTACATGATTCAATGTAACCGCTGCAATCTACAATATATAGGTGAGACTAAACGACGCTTAAAAGACAGATTTAACGAACACCGCCGGACGATAGATAACTCTAACAACAAATCTAAACCCACAACAGTTGCCGAACATTTTCTTAATTCTCCTAATCACACTGCCAACGACATGCCACTTTTATTCCTATCGAAAAATTTATTTCTAAGAGAGACACTATACATAAGGCCAGAGAAGCGTTTTTAATCGCACAGGCGAGAACACTCGAACCTTATGGCCTTAACATCCGGGAAGAGTCATACTATATATCTGTTTTCACCTTCTTAACACTTTTTTCATGGTCTATCATATTGTAATCTGTTTTATGACAGCTCAGTATCACGTTCAAAAATACACGCCAATGTAAATTTTCTTCATTGTACCTGAAGAAGGCTGGTGTGGCCAGCCGAAATATCGTACTACTAATTTCAAAATTCTACGTTGTATCGGTCTTTGCTTCTTCATAGTTATTTTTTATTTGATAGCCGATTAGATCACTAGTTTGACCCAACATACACCAGCAGGATTGTCGTTCACGGTTGCTTGCTTGAACAATCTCTCGTTATGCCCACATGCGTACAAACTCGGACTTGGAAACATCGGGAAGCATACCCAGAGCTATATAATTTCACATTTATGGACAGGCTAGAGTCAAACATCTCGCACGCAGCACACGCAACATTTTGTTGAAGAGTTAAATTAATGTTGTTTGCTTGTGGCTGCAGGGAATAATCAGAATGAGCCATTTGGGTGTAAATGTCTCCCCAATACTGTAAACAAAGCCCTGGATAGCATTGGAGAGGACTACAACTCCATGTTTCTAAACTGGAAAGAAGCAGTATCATCTCATCTCTGTGACAATCAAGCTAATGCTGCTAAGGCTGCTCAACCACCAAATTATGCTGCAGTCATTGACAATTTTGACTTGAGAATCGCAGCAGCTGACATGACCTCAGACAACCAGAACAAAGACCATCGCTGGTGTAATCATAACATCGTTCTGGATCGTGTCCCAGCTACAGACCTCTGTGATATCGAGCCAATTGCCGATCTCCTTGAGATGCCCAATGCTACTAAATGAAAGACTGAAGCTAGTCGAGACAGGTGACCATTAAAAGTAAAATATAAATATTGTGGTCAGGTATATGTAATCAAATAGGAAAGAACTACATATGGCTCATTCCACATGAGAAGTGGTAAATCTGTAAATTTTTAAACCATTGATAATAGAAAAAAAACCATGCCATTTAAGAATATAAACTACAAGCCATCCAAAATGGGTAAGTCGGGGTGAATTATAGCCACATCCACTGTGTGGGGGGGTCCAGCTTTGCATAATGCACAAAGAGCAAAAAAACTGGTGGACCAAACCTAAAACTTCATGTGAAAGTAGTACAGAGACCAGACTTAGCCCAACAAACTGGCATTGGTATATAAGAGCCCACAAGCCTAGTATTTACTGAATTATGATAATTCCAGATTACGATTATTGTTAACAGGATTTTTAATTGATAGAATATCCGTTACGGACATTACGTAATGTCCGTAACAAAAAATACCTATTTTTCTCTATTACATTTCTCTTGTTGTTAAACCTTCTTCATCAAAAGGTCTTTAAAGTGTCTATTGTCTAGTCTAGTGCCTTTTTTTTTTACAGTTTTAAGGGAAACTTATTTTAAATTACATAACTTTACACAAAAATTGATGTAAAAGAAAATTTCAAATGGAAAAACAATTTTCCTCACCCAAAATAACCACCTTTTGTGCGACACATTCTAAGGGTCCTGGAACACAATTGTGATGTAAATACCTTTGCAGTCGCTTTTGTTTAGAGTTTGAAAACAAAAGCGTGTGCTGAGGTATTTACGTCACAGGCCTAATTTACATGCTTCTGACCAAGCGAAATTTGTCACATTGAAGGGCTCAAAATGAAAACAGGTCAAATGACAATATATTTTTCTGTTCAATATTTCATACCTCATGGTGGTGTGGACAGATTGCTAAATATCTCAGAGTCTCTGAGGACAACTCTCCTTCAATATTTTCTGACTCGACTACTTGAGGGGGGGGGGGGGGGGGGGGTATTCAAAGAGGATCTTATTTGAGGATTTATGGTAAAATGAGGTTAAAAAGTATAGTTACATACAGCTAGTTCTTCATTAGATCTGAAAAACTGATATCTGATTCATAGCATGTGACAGTCAATCACATAACAAATATTTGGCTGGCCTTATTCATGGTATTCTGATAAAATTATCATATGTCCACATTTAATCCCTCAGCAAACCTGCGCAATGCAAGTGTTTTGTGAACCTTGTTCTAGATGCTGATATCCTTGTAGCTTCTCTTCATTTTTTGGGCATGAGGATTTACAAACACACTTCAACTGAGGATGGGAGCAGTTCGGCAGCATTATTTAGCCGTGTTATCAGGGAGTTTCTGTGTTGCTATGTTATTGACCCACACCTGTACTCATCACATGCTGTGAACTATAGCAACCCCCACAGCAGTGGGAACATGCTAAAGACAACCAAGCTCTCACTCCAGATGGACGATATCCGTGCAGGAATGATGAATGCACGTACTCATTTAAACAAGATGGAGCTTGTAGACGCAGACACGAAATGTCACATGACCTGCCCCCAGATATTCTTGATGCTCTCATACTTATAAATACCTTACATGATCCAACTGATGAAAATCCTGATGTCAAAGATGACGTGTTCGATTATCACAGTACTTTCATGGGCATGGCTCTGCTACTTAGCAATTTTCATGACGCTGGGCGGGAAGGAGATGGTGTATTGCACTTTGTCCAAGATGGTACTGGAAGTACTAAGTATTGTTTAGAAGCATAATATATTGTTTCAAGTGAATGCACTCCTAAGTCCACAGGAGGCAGAAAGACCAATATGGAATAGAACAGTCAATAATAAGGGCCGTCTAGGCAATTATGTCTATTTAGACCTGGACTTAGAGCACAACAACCATTTGTTAAAGGATATGCTGAGAGGAGCCATTGTATCAGAGTCAAGTGTTTCACGGATTTCCTGTGCCTTTTTTGTCATGAAAACATTATGTGAAACGTTTAGACATATAATTGAATGTAAAAAAGGATTCAGGGGATTACACATCTAAAAATAGGTCCGCAATGCGAACATCATTATTTTCCCTTGAGAATAAACATTTTGTTAACCTCCCCTTGTTTTAATACCTGGGTTCCAGACGCTCGAAAGAGAGTTAGAAAGAGAGTTAAGAGGGGCCTGGGGAAGAAAGTACTTTGAACGAGCCTTTGGCCTCGCGAGGCACGAATCTCACTTTCAATAGTACAGAATCTGTACTCTTAATTTGATTGGTCAATGATGCTAACAGGGTCGCGATTGGTTGGATTTAGCAAACGGTTTCTCTAGTTTGAAAACCGGTTTTCTCTACTAAGAGACATCAAAATGGCGAGTGAAGTCGAAGAAGCAAACTTTATGCGAGAGTGCAGAATGTCATTCATTCTGCTTTAAAAGCATTTCCCAACGTCAAGGAATTGCAAGCAGTGCAAGAAGAAGCTACCATAAGCTTCATAAAGCGAAGAGATGTTCTGGCTGTGCTTCATACAGGGTATGGGAAGTCACTGATTTTCCAGCTTGTTCCCAGGATATGCTCTTCTCTAAACGACAAGGGCTTCGACAATCCCTCGAAGTCAATCCTGATAGTCATCTGTCCCTTAAATGCCTTAGTAGATTCACATCTCAAAGAGCTACAATCCTGTGAGATAACAGCATGCTCGCTTTCAGACGAGACGATTAACACAGCAGATGTTAAGGATGGCAAGTTTTCCCTCGTGTTTGCGAGTCCAGAAAAGGTGCTTGAGAATAGTACTTGACGAGCGATGCTACAGTCGGCTTCCTACCAAGAAAATATCTTCGGGCTTTTCTCCGATGAAGCTCATGTTGTTCCAAAGTGGTATGTATTTAATCTGTTGGTGTTGTATAAAAATACGTACATACAGCACCCGAAATCCGAATTATGCATATCGTCTATAGACAGTCATCAACTCCGTTTATATATTATACGAAACCAATTATACAAGCTTACAATTTCGCTAACATGTAATTTGTACTCTGAATATTCTGGATCATTTTCTCTTCGACAACACTGCTGGTACATGTTGTATAGGTTTAGCGAAATGAGGCTCTAAAACAAATAGAAAACTTGCAATATGTTTTGCTCTATTAAGCTGAAATAAGGTTAAATTAACCTTAATTGAGTTTAAGCTTATATTTGAGACTTATTTTCAAAATTCTAACTCTTTAGGGGTAAGGCTAATGCCAAACAGAAGAAAGCAGCCTTCATGCAATGTTTCTTCAGACTTGGTGAGCTACGGTCAATAATACCACTGGGGGCACCAGTACTAGCTGTAACTGCCACAGCTACCATAGAAGTAAGGAAGGACACTGTTCAAGGACTTGCAATGAAGTCAGACTGTCACTTCTTAACGGTGAGTTCGAATAGGCCAAACATTTACCTATACAAAGGGAAGGTTGACTACAGCCTTGAGGAGCTTTGGATGGCTTGTGGAAAGGATAAAGCTTGAGAAAAACAATCTGCCAAGGACAATTGTGTACTGTAAGTCACAAAAGGATTGTAGTCGGCTGTTTCATAACTTTAAGTTTCAGCTTAAAGAACATGATTTTTTCCTGAGGGAGCAGTAACGTTTCTAAGAATATGCTTATTGGAATGTACCATGCCAATACTCTGACAAAACACAAGGATAGTGTGTCGGACTCCTTATACGAAAAAAATGGAATCTGTCGTGTTGTATTTGCATCAACTGCTCTGGTGATGGGAGTAAATCCATTTTCCGAGTCAAATCCCAGTCCGAGTCCAATCCGAGTCCAATCCGAGTCCGATTCAAAATGCCGAGTCACTGGTCAGCGATAAACATCACCAGATATCCTCCTCGTGCGTTACATGGTGTGGGTGAGTAAATTATTAATTTATCTACATCTATTCGCATCCTAATGTTTCTTTAATTATGTGCATATTTTGGAGTTCGCAATAGCCCTGCATATGAACGCTTCAGCTTGAGATATTTTCATTTTTCCAACAGCCTCATGACTTAGCAGCCTTTAAATTTTAGAGCTCCCACTCGATAGTCGACTTGACAATCAGGTACGCTGTAAATAAAAAATTAAGGGTGCTTCTTGGTGTACCAGATGTATTGTATTTTGGGGTTTGGTATTGTTTAACCGTAGTTCATTACTATGAGTATCAGCTACACGTAGCAAACTAAAATTCGATTCTTTCAGTTGATCTTATAAGCACCCTAAATACAAAATACGCATAAAATAATATTTTAAGTATATCGTTGCCGTTGGGTGAACTATTTTTCTGTTTGAAATATACTTCTAGTGACAGCAGTAGTGATGATGCTCTAGAACCGGTTTTCTTGTTAAAGGATAGACCCAAATATCACAAGGTGAGTAACATCACATTACAAAGTAAATAAATAAAAGCATATGTGTTACTTATTTATGCAGTGTCTATAGCCATTCGGTAAGACAAACTTGGACTTTAGTAAGCGAAAATATTATAAGTGAAAGATATTGTAAGATGACGATTGATCCTACATGTAGTTTCTCCTACTCTTTGTTCGTAAGTGCTTTGGCTTACTAGAGAATTGATCACAATAATCAATATGTTTCGATCAATCTTTGTTTACTTATTATTAGATTAAAAGCCCAATAAATTAATCAGCGCCAACATCGAAGCTCCAACATTCAACAATCAAATATTCCCTACCCCAGTGAATAAATCAACAGGATCTTTAATAACAACAGGATATGTAATAAAAGTCAACAGGATTTGTAATAAAAAGTTAACAGGAAATGTAATACATTTTTAACCGGAAATGTAATAAATGGTTTACTCACCATTTGAGTGAACTTGAGTCGAGAGGTAAACAGACCTCCGTGTACCATAGTCTCATCCAAAATGTATTTCAGTATTACATAAAAGCCAGATACGTTCTCTGTGCAGAAATGAATAATTACTCTTGCTATACAAAGCGTTGCTGACACACTCCAAAGGCTTCAAAACAGAGCGGCCAGAGTGGTCACTTTTTCAAATTATGATAAGCGATCGGCTGAGTTGCTGGATGAGTTGGTGTGGAACAATCTTGAAGAAAGAAGATTAAAACAAGAAGAAACGGAAGACTCTAAGTCGGAATTAGTGAACATTTTGCTTAAATCGGAGATTTTCCTGATTTTCTCAACATTCGGGCGGTTTTTTAAAAAAATAACAAACTCCGGCACGTTTATTTACTTGGTAATACCTATCTGTAGACGTAACATGAGCGAATTGTTTTCCGAGTTTGACCAACAGTTGCTCGATATTTACAGGCATTCGCTCTTAAGCTGGAAAGTCACAGCTAACCATAGATTGACGATTATATGTTGAGCAGTGCAGACATATCAGGTTGTTGATCAAGTAATAAAGTCCTCTTTCCTGCAATTGATCGTTTGTTACATTGGAAACCAGAAAAGATCTACCATGTTTGCGACTCCATTGTCGATCTCTGTAAAAAGTTTGCCGATTTCATTTTCGACAAAAATTTTGCTATCAGGCATCAATTAGACTCCGTCCCGGTAGATGATACCTTAACTTTGGATCATCAGCTTCACTACTTCGATGCTGTATCTTTGATTTATTCCCGACCATCACAAAGATTGTAAATTTATCTTTTGAATCTGCCGTGATGCCAAACTCTATGTTTAGAGCCAATACTGTATCTACTGTATACGTCTCCTTTTGGTCTATATCTATATGCTGACGACACCCAGCTCTATACGACCTTTGCTTGTAATGACCAGGAACTTATGAAACACCGCATTGACAGCTGTCTTATCGACATTGACAGATGGATGACTTGTAACAAGCCTAAACCAAATAAAGATAAAACAGAGCTCCTGCTACTTCATTCTAGATTCCGTCAGTCTTCATTATTAACATCTCTTACCGCAGGAACAGATACTATATATCCAACCGATCATGCCCGCAATATAGGTGTTATTTTTGACAGCACTATATCAATGTCTACAATAACATTGTAAAAGGGGCTTACTATCATCTCCGCAATATTGCTAAGATTAAGAAGTATATCAGTCTTGATACCACGAAAGTTCTCATTCACTCATTCGTCAGTTCTAAGCTTGATTATTCTAATTCGCTTTTGTACGGACTGCCTAAACACGAGATTGCGAAATTTCAGTCTGTTCAAAAAGCAGCTGCTCGTGTCATAGCATGCCTACGTAAACACGACCATATCACTGAGATTCTTATAGTTAGTTTTATTTTTAATTTGGCGTGCCATTGTCATTTTATCATTACCTTTTTACGACAATCACGAGTTAGCTTTGTTACTAATAGTATTTTTATCATCCTATTATTATCATTATCATTATTTGTGGTTATCTTAACTATTATTGCAAAGCGCTTAGAACAGCGGTGTATAAGCACTATATATTTTTTTATATTATTATTATTATTCCCATTTCTGTCGATTGTAATAATAATAATAATAAGACTGTTGGAAGGATTCTTGTGAAAGGATTCAACGAGCGGTCTTATTTTCCAACGAATTTCTTTGGTGTACAAAGAATACCATTTTCAATGAAGTAGGTGTCTTCTTTACACTATGTGTCTGAAGGTGAAACAGAGATAATCAAGAAATGTTTCATGATGGAAAGTGGCTAATGAACTGACTGAACTATTCTGAAATTTCGATTGTAAACGCCATCAACATCATGGATGTCATGTTCGAGCTGGCGCACAGAATTCACATTATGTTGTAGACTGTTGGATGATATCATTGCTGCTTTAAAGCTCGTTTTTCCTTCCATTGATTCAATCAACGGTAAACACCAACAACCATAAAGGTAATTTCTATGACGGAATCAGGCACATCAACAGTTGGGGCATTCGTTTCTAAGGCCCACTTGGAGATAATGTGCCTCGAATAATGTAACCTAAACTTTCACACGGCGCTGCTACTCGAGGTTGTGATGAATTTCAATGCGCTAATCAGCAAAACAACAGGGTATTCCTCTAGATTCATTTTCGGAGCGACGATTAAGCACTTATCTCGATGCAAAATACCTGAATATGGCATTTTTGTCTGACAAGGTGCAAAATGGCGCCATCTCAAATAAGGAAATTATGGGATATGTCACAGAAAGAAATTATGGGATAGAAAATTCAGAAAAGTAATTTGCCCTTGAAATAAAGCACTGAAAAGTGAGTTACTGACTCTTAAAACTAAGAAACACACAAGATCAGGCACATTAACACAAAAGGGGCCTTCATTTCCAAGGCCCCTTTTGAGATAATCGACCTCATATACATGTATGAACACGTTGAACAGTTCTATATCCTTTAAACTGTGATGTATCAGACCTTCTGTTTGGTTGCTTTGTGGGAAATTTCGATGTTAGAAAGACCGGAAATATTGTTTTCAAGTTACTGGTTAGAAGAGCGTAGTTTTCATGTGTCAGAAAGCACGAGATCCTAACACTAAAACATTCACCACTAGCCTATATCCCGTTTACACTCTCCCTTCAGCAAGACTTTGATCAGGAGAGCATAAATAAGAGAGGAATGCAGCTTTTTCTTTTATTTTCTTTCTAATATATTTCATCATGTCATCATGTTGTTATTTTATTTTAGCCTACATTACGTAATTCTAGCCAATATTGTAATCCTCGTCCATACTGGAACTCTGTTTAGATATTTTTAAAATAGTAATTATGTAATATGGATTTCAAATGCATTACCAATCCTTGAAATGACGTCATTTACGTCAAATTATGCTAATGAGTTGAACACGAATTCAGTCATTATTTTTAAGAAATATAATATACCCTGTTAATAATTTAACGAATGCTTACCTGGTATACATGTATACTGCTCCATTTCCAAGCTACAGCTCCTTCGTTATAAAGTGCTCTCGCTGATGTTCAGAAGTTTAGCCTTTCCCTTTTCTACGTGAAATGAAGACCACGTTATCAATTAGTTCCACATGGCATTGCGTGTGAAGTATTCTCGGGATTCGCATCACTTCAGTGAACCCCAATCACTCTCCATTCATTCCTCGGAGTTGGACCAGCTGTAGCTTCCGTAGATGTATTAGTGGATAAAGCCTGCGGAAATATAGACGTTAGGAGAAGTTGGATGATACCAGTTGCGTGATTTGGTATGAATGTCCCATGGAAAGTGCTCGGATACTTGAGCTTTTTCACAGCATTGCTTCTACGATTAGAAGAAATCAACGTCTTGGTGGTATTCAAACAATAAGAGTAGGCAATTGGCTTCAACTGAACCCAGTGGCAAACCGTTTTGATGATGGCACGTTAATGTTGGAGTCTGTCTTCTATTCATTCCTTATTCCCCATACGATTAATCTGTCAGTGGTGCACGAAACCGAGCAAACGTTCCTGGAAATAATCAGAGAAATGAAAAAGGTGAATTGTAAATTTCACACTGCTCATTTGTTACGTGAACTCATAAGGGAACTAATTGATCCAAATGATTAGGCTATTAGTATTTATTTTACAAATCTACACGTCATGTTCACAATGCTAATCGTTTGGCTGAGCTTTCGAGAGTAATAGAAACGTTTGCGGCTAAGGTTTGGCTAAATGTATAATAATTGCTGGAGAAACATCCAGGATAACAATGACGTTGAAGTAAGGTTCACTGTTAACGAGATCAAGGTGTTGTACCAAAGTAACATGGGGGCGTGGTCGAAGGCATAGTCACTCCAGTAGGGTAAATCATCACGACGTATTTGTTTCAATTGAGGTTGCTGAATAGTATGAACAGTCAGTCTCGAAATTCTAGTATCACCAGGAATAGAAATGGGATCTAGTGTAGTATAATTAGTATCAGTGTTGATACTCTGGAAATAAGCGTTTATATCAGA
This sequence comes from Actinernus sp. WN-2022, assembly GCA_030867875.1. NCBI lineage: Eukaryota > Metazoa > Cnidaria > Anthozoa > Actiniaria > Actinernidae > Actinernus > Actinernus sp. WN-2022. The sequence continues at coordinate 6,976,123 of JAOWCC010000655.1, read as the reverse complement.
AGGGTTAATAAAGGTACTGACATGCTTGTTCCGATTACCTCTACCAGTAATACTATTCACAGTAGATCACCATTCTCTTGAACCGATAACGTGTTTCTTGTTCTGCTGCTTTGAGTTGATTAGCCTATATTAATTTGTTTATCCGTTCCTGTAGCGAGAAGCTGGCCTCGCCATTCCTTTATGGATCGCGTTTTTTTTTTTTAAAGAGATGCATTACTATAGAAGAAATAAAATAGGGCTACCAATAATCACCAAATGACTACTTTCGATATATCTTCAATTCTGTTACACTATTCTCTGAAACAAGAAGCAATTTACACATTTGTCTATGACAAGAAGCATAAACCTAAATATAATTTCAAAAGTGTCTAATCACAAACGATAAGCCATGACCCAAACAAAGACTCTCTGGTAGTTATGAATAAAGTTATTTTACATGATCTCTAAGTCTTTCATTCTGGGGAAAATCTATTACGAGCACATGTACAATGTCCGACATCCTTTTTGGACAATTGTGATGGCCTAGTTTGGACAACCTTTTTGAAATATACATGTGTTAACAGCTGTTGGTGTATACAAATATCTAAAGCTTATTTAACGTGACATATTATGCTCGGTATTTATATTTAGCAAATAAATTTGGCTTAGACATGGCAACCACGGCCATTCGTTTTGCGTTTTTTTTAACGGTAGCAAAGGAAATATTTTTTGGGCCTACTTCAGGTTTTCTTTCCGACATTTTAAATAAATATTTCGGGCATGCCATGCAAGAAAACTAGTAACAAGCGAGGTGAGACACAAAACATGCGAGTTTCTTCAACTTCAGAGAAAATTCCTTCGCTTCGATCAATACTTCTGAAGGAATAAAATCGCATGGATATGTTAGGATTATATTTTGGTATGCTTTATTTTGGGTTTGCAATGTTATTAGTTTTCATTGTCTGATCTACATAGTAACCCTGCCATTGCAAACCCCTTGTCAAATGTAACTGGCCTTAGCTACAGTGTACAACCCTATTTAATAACTATTGTGTCGTGTCTGTTATTTGTTGTTTTTCAGTAGGACATAGTCTTTGGTATTTACTCTGACATTGTCAGGCGATGTATTAACATGGGAACCTGGCAAGTTCAAAACACCATAGCTAACAGGCATATGGTTTGAACGAGAAAAGAGGCAAAAAGAATGCTGAAATGCCAATGGAGGACATTCTTTAAGATTAATGAACCAAAGGGAGATCCCATAACATATTGCTTGAATTATTGACCAGATTTGGTGATACAATAATGTGGAATGTTTACACGTGCAGAAATTGTATTACTCTGTGGGGGATAGAGTGTACACACACAAGCAGGGATTAACAAACCATAGTTGGCAAGGCAGCTGGTATCCATTCTCGTTGAAACATTCCACATCCTTGGTGTTTTCGTTACATCTTCACAGATTCAAGCTGTTCCATGTCCTGCTCATGAAATTCACTCTAATTATTATATACATAGGTAATATTATTACGTAGGTTATATAATGATATTCAAAGTGTTTCTTACTGAAACACATTTCTGCACCTATTTCTGCGCTAACATTTGCAAAACTGAACAGTAGAGTCTTGAACCATATGAAAGTTCAACCAACAATAGTTTAATCTCTTAATCTGTTACCGTATGTCTGAAGTGCCATGCTACTTGTAGGGGCCACTTACATACTACATGTAGGCAGAGAACTATGGCGGCCCAGAAGTGCAAAAGAACAAAAACTCAGCACACAGTACATATAACTCTAACTCAGTACACTAAACTCCAACTCGGCACACAAACTCCAAGCCAGCACACAAAACTCCAACTCGGTACACAAAACTCCTAGCCAGTAAACAAAACTCGAACTCGGTACAAATCTCCAAGTCAGTACACATTCTCGAAGACGCCATCTTGAATTAGGTGCACTAAGACCCCTGGAAATGTGGTTTAATTGACCTCGTTCCCAGGGAGCAGCCATGTTAGATCTGACCGAGAAGAGCCTCGGTAAAAGGTTGACTGTAAAAATGGAGTTGAGTGGAGACTGGGAAAATAGTTGACACCTTCAGTCAGCGGTAATACCTACGGGCATGGTCACATTAGGAGGGAAATTCATCCAGCGCAGTCCGTTAACAGTATCAACTAGATCAAGACAAGTTCTCTAACTCTGGTTTATTCTTCAAAAGGATGGCTTCTTCGCGAGGAAGGAAGTCAAATACGCGCTATGAAGATGAAGGGTAAGTCCACCAGTTCAAACCGTTTTTCGATACGACGACGGGAAGGCTCATTTTTTGGACTCCGAATCTTGAATTTTACGTCCGCCATTGGGCGAACCCGTTCCTGTGGGCGAGGAATGCCTAGTATTTTTTTAGCGTACGTGACGTCATACACTTAACAGAACAACACATGTGGCTACTTTTCCCATACAAACCTTCACGCGAACTAACATATGTAGCAAGAAAGTGTACCATTTTCCCGCTTTGAAAAGCAAACGAAACGTTTTGAATAGAAATAATCCTTCAAGTTTGTGCATTGTACAGGACCGTAGCAATTTAACGAACCACAAAGCTGGTATTTCGTTACATTGAAGCCTTCTAGTTGAGTACCAAGAATACGGTTTGTAATTATCTTCAAGCCTCATGCAAGGATGGTTTGTGTACGTTTTGAGGACAGAAGCTTTTCCATAATTGTTTGTATCACATGGAATAGCCCGTGAGATCATACCAGAGTCCAATATAACAGTTCAGAAGAAGGCCAAAACAGCCGAACCAACTGACAGAATGTACTACTCGGGACTACTACTAGTATAGATAAACCAAAAAATAAGCGGCTACGTTTGCTGAGAACATAGTTTGTCATAAATAACTCATGTTTCCTATAAACAGATAACCTATCGATGTAGTATGCCTTTTAATTTACTGCTAATTTTATTTTCAAGACAATAAACCACAGTAGAAACAATGCACCAATATTATTTCATGAAGTACCTTGTTTCAGTTGTTTGTGTGTCAAACAGAAACGGGGGCGCGCGAAGTTTGGTTCTGTGATCGCCACTGTAAAAGCTGCAGATCAGTCGGTTTCAATACCTTTTTTTTTTAGTCTCTAGTAAATTCTTATCACTCACGATTTCATGTTAGACAAGAGAGCGATTTAATTTTATAGTAATTACATCGTATTTTAGAATGTAGATTCGCCCGGGACACAGATAATTCTCGATCTCTCTCATTTATAAACTTAGGACTTATAAACTGATCATTACCTTAGTGATTTCTCCGCTGAATTCTCCCTGTACGCCGGATCTAGTAACAGAACAACCTGAAAGCCGAACCAGGAAAAATATCCTGGGAAAAAATACCCCAAAAAGATAAGAAACCTCAGCTAGCACTACCTGACTAGCAGGCCACTTCCCAAGCGATTTTAGCGACTATTCGTCCAGCTTTCAACTCGGTCGGCAGCGGCCTCTAAATCATCTACATCCGGCAATAAATTTAAACAGAAAGACATATTACTATGTTCTGAAGAATCTGATGCAGATTTTAGGTCGTTATTTACTAAACCACAGCAAAATTCGAGTTTGTAGCCAATATAAGAGGAAATGTATAGGTTCGAAGCAACTTGAGAACACTAAAAAATGACTAGGCATTCCTTATGGGGTGCCATTCCCGCCATTATTCAGACTTGTTCAATTTATAAAATGGAGCCTTGAGTTTATAAAATGGAGCCTTGAATTTATAAAATGGAGCCTTGAGTTTATAAAATGGAGCCTTGAATTTATTAAATGGAGCCTTGAATTCATAAACTGGAGCCTGGAATGTTATAAAATGGAGCCTTGAGTTTATAAAATGGAGCCTTCAATTTATAAAATGGAGCCTTGAATTTATAAAATGGAGCCTTCAATTTATAAAATGGAGCCCTCGGTTTCTAAAATGCAGCGGTCTGGCACTAGTGGATGAAGTATGGCGGAGGTGGAATGGGCTGAGACAAAACCTCGTAATGGCTGACGATCTGCAGGAAGCTGCGCGAATACTCAACAGAGTAGCTTCTAATTTGAACAATAGCTTGAGCCATTTATCCAATAATTTATACGAGGCCCGTAATCCACGATTTGTTCCAGACTGCTCCTCAATCTCATGCTTCTTCAAGTGGAACCTTCACGTCCGAACTGATGAGTCTTTATCCTCATCACCGGTCTAGAAGCAATGGCGGACGCTCACGGACATCTTCGACGACTACATCCGCTAATAAAAGGAAAAGAAGTGATAGTCGACCAGCGAAATTGAAAGAAATCGTAAGGAAATTTGTCTGCTCTCGGATAAAGATCAGATCGAAGCGCCAGATGCGGAAGAGTCGAGGGAACTGCTGATTTCTGACATGGGAGAGAAAAAGCTGTCAATAGCAAAGGAGGCAAGTGAAAGCGAGGTTCGAGAGGTAATGGTACAAAAGTTTCCGAAGCTGAAACAAGCTGGCGGCTTTGAATTTAGGCTAGATTGCAGAATACCCCACCACTTCGAAAGATCACTTGAAAAGCACTTACAAATTTGCAAAATTATCCATTTAGCTCAGGTGTATTTAGACTCGTGCTATGAATGATGTGGAGTTGAAAATGGGTAAGATTTATTTGGTGGGATGACTTTAAGTTCTCTCTTTCTTGATTCAGCATACATAAATTCAAAGCCGCCAGCTTGTTTCAGCTTCGGAAACTTTTGTACCATTACCTCTCGAACCTCGCTTTCACATGCCTCCTTTGCTATTGACAGCTTTTTCTCTCCCATGTCAGAAATCAGCAGTTCCCATGTCAGAAATCAGCAGTTCCCTCGACTCTTCCGCATCTGGCGCTTCGATCTGATCTTTATCCGAGAGGCAGACAAATTTCCTTACGATTTCTTTCAATTTCGCTGGTCGACTATATCACTTCTTTTCCTTTTATTAGCGGTTGTAGTCGTCGAAGATGTCCGTGAGCGTCCGCCATTGCTTCTAGACAGGTGATGAGGATAAAGACTCATCAGTTCGGACGTGAAGGTTCCACTTGAAGAAGCATGAGATTGAGGAGCAGTTGGAACAAATCGTGGATTACGGGCCTCGTATAAATTATTGGATAAATGGCTCGAGCTATTGTTCAAATTAGAAGCTACTCTGTTGAGTATTCGCGTAGCTTCCTGCAGATCGTCAGCCATTGTTGAATCTGTTGAGAAAGCACGAGGTTTTGTCTCAGCCCATTCCACCTCCGCCATACTTCATCCACTAGTGCCAGACCGCTGCATTTTAGAAATTGAAGGCTCCATTTTATAAATTCAAGGCTCCATTTTATAAATTCAAGGCTCCAGTTTATAACATTCCAGGCTCCATTTTATGAATTCCAGGCTCCATTTAATGAATTCAAGGCTCCATTTTATAAACTCAAGGCTCCATTTTATAAATTCAAGGCTCCATTTTATAAATTCAAGGCTCCATTTTATAAACTCAAGGCTCCATTTTATAAATTCAAGGCTCCATTTTATAAATTCAAGGCTCCATTTTATAAATTCAAGGCTCCATTTTATAAATTCAAGGCTCCATTTTATAAATTGAACAAGTCTGAATAATGGCGGGAATGGCACCCCATAATTCCTCGCCCACGGGAACGGATTCGCGTAATGGCGGGCGTGATTTTGACAGTAAACTCTCTTTAAAATGTGTGGTCTAATTGGCCCCTTTGCAAACTTTTTTCACTGATTTGGATATTTCTGCCACTGTTTGTTTTTATGGAATACAAAAAAGTGGCAAAAGAAATGGTCACATTTCGTCGTAGTGGCGGCACTTTAAATGCTTCTTTTGCTGATTTATTAGGACTTTGGACTCATTCAAGACTTTTAAAATGAATGATTTTGATTTTCAAAGGCCTCACTTCAAATTTTTTTTTTTGACCTTATTTGAGGTAGAGAGAATTTCTGCATAATCAAGCTGTTCAACTCCATTTCTTAGGGATCTTAGAAGCATATTATTGTGTGAGAACACTGATATAAAGAGCTTGCTTACAATGGACTTTGTGAACTAAAGCATTTGTACAGTAGTAGTAGTAGTCCACCAAATAGGTAGGGATGTCCTTTAGTGAATGGTTGTTGTAACCACGTGTAGATTTCTATTATATGATACAGGTTAACTTGCATACAATGCCAAAATAATTTACATTTCAACAAAATCGTAGCACTTACAAACAGTCAAAAACGGTTACAAAATTGATTTTGGAAAAAACCTCGATTTGTTATGGGCTTTCGAAATTTCCTTTTTAAAGAGGAGCTTTGTGACTTTTGGGGCCTGGACCAAGGGGCCCTGCTCATTGTGACCTCGCTGAAAAAGCCAGAAGGAAACAATCCAGTTCTGCATTTGCCCTTTCTTCTTAACTTGTTTTACAGCAATGAAGAACTCGTTGGTAAAACCCTTCCTAGAGCCAATGGAAAGGGTTGCATTGATAAACATATACTCCAGAGCATAATTGGTAAGTAACTATAGATACAGTGTATTTCTAACAATGACGACAACAACAAGATTAATAACAGAGTGAAGTGGTGTCGAGTCAATACTTAATGTTCTATGCCTGGGTCAATCCCTGCTTTGGCATCTTGTTTTTTTTCCCCTTTTCCTCAAAGCTGAGTTCCTGGGATGATGTCAAGATACCAATCATCCCACGTTTTTGCTTAACATGGCCATGGGTAGAAAGTGTAGAGATTCAATGAAGTGTTCACTCTAAACCAAAACGTTGTTGCAACCAAGGGTTAAACTTAAATTGATCCCTAAGATAGCGCTAAGTCTGTAATCGCAATCTGTTTACCCTGCTGGCATAGGGCTTACCCACGCTTCGAACAACCATGCCCGTGCATGTGTATACAGTTAACTCTCTGCAGGCGTGCACCAATCTAAGGCAGATAGCAGACAATTTAGTTATTTTTTTTGCAAAGAACTGTTCTCTGCAAACATGTATGTATAAATATTTTATCTTCCGGAAGTAAACCTGCAACCAAAAAGGATCAATAGGTTGACTGGTTACTCTTGAAGATATCAATGACTTTAATTTGTTCTTAAGCTGACTGACCTCATTCCACAATAAGTGGGTCATGGCCTTGCCAATCAAAAAGAATGTTGTAATAAGTCACAACTACTAGCCTCATCAACTGATCATTTTACTTTTCATAAATTTATCAATTTTTAAAACTGTATCAACACCACAAATATTTCGGCCCTGGCTCATACATCGAGTTCATCGAATATATAGTGGCTCTGTTCTGTGTGAACGCCACACTGGTTTGGTTCTGTGTGAACACCACAAATCACACATTCACCACGGCCTCGCTAGCTACACTTTTTCTTCTACCGGGAAACCCCATTTCATTAGTCAAATATCACATGTAACACTAGTAACGTTATCTGCATGGTACAATGCAATCGCTGCTGCATACAATACATCGGTGAAACTAAACATCTCATAGACTGATTCAATGAACACAGACTAGCAGTTGACAAACTTAATATTAAATCTAAACCCACCACAGTCTTTGGACATTTTCTTTCCTCCTCTAACCATTCTAATACATGTATCAAGAGTTTTCCGCTTCCGGTGCTCGCGCTATGCATCAGGAGGCGTTCAGTGAGCACCAAGTCTCGAATCACAGCCATATTGGATTTCTCTCACTCTTTTCTCTCTCGCTTTGTTTACTTCAGTTGTATTGTGCCTTTCCTTCTGGAATACATCATTTGTAGATTATCAAACCGGATAGCAGGCTTCTAAACAGGTAAGTAATGGGTTTTTTTCTGATTTAAGGTTACCACATTATGTTTTAGGCTAATATTTTGTTTGTTTTCTTTTCCTATAAACTTAGATCATTTTCACGATGAGCTCGGAAGAGCTTACTTACGAAGAGGTGCAGACTTGGCGTACTGACGCGCTAAAAATATACTGTAGTAAGCGGAACCTCAAAGTTACTGGAAACAAGAACGAATTAGTAGCCCGTGTATTTACAGCATCGGAGATGGGAATTCACATCCAACCGACTGCCGAAGAAAGTATGGCGACAACTAAGAACGAGAAGACCTGATTGCTGAAGATGCCAACTGGTGTTTCTTTACCACATCCATTGACACTGAAAGAGAACTGGCTTCTGAAAAGCGATAATATGACTTCCTGGACACCAATATTCCACAGTGATATCACTGTATTCCTTATGGCGAATCATCCAGGGAAGGACGTGGACTTTCATGAACGAATCTTGAATGAGTACCAGGAGGGGAAAGCATATCGCCTTTTTTAATCCGGTTGGCTGAAAGAGATATATATTCACAATATTTCAGCTGACTCCGAATTTTGCCTTCTAAAAGCAAAACCTCTGGGCCAAGTCAGCATTGGTTAAGGCCCAGACGAAGTTTCATCATTGCCATGAGGAACTCATCTTTTCCGGAGAGCAGCCTCTTTGGGCCAAACTTCTTTGGACTTTTTTTGAAATTCCTTTCCGTGTTGACTTTGTTGGCACAGTCCAGTACCTAACCTTTCTTACATTCCCCTTTATAATATCAAACAAAGCATCAAATGCTGCCCTTGTTGAAATTCCGGTTAAAAGATTCACAACTTTATCAGTTTTTTAAGTGTGAATAGCTAATTCCTTTTCTTTTTTAAGCTTCTTATTGTATAAATTCTTGTTGAGTTCAGCCAACTGTTTTGGTAATTCATTTATTTGTTCACTCCTCTTTGATAAACAATCATCTTCATCCTGTTTATCTCCTGTAGTTGAACTTGGGTTATGTTTATTCTCTGGCACACAGTCTGTAATATGCAAACTCTGGGAGTGATAGGACTCATGGCGCCAGGTCAGCTGCTGATGATTGTAATATCAGGTCTTAAAATAAATAAATTACTTCTGTATACCAGAGGTCGTGAAGATGTCCCCTTTACGATCTGTTAAAGAGAGTTTTGTTTGTAAAGTCCAGCTTGGAAATGATGGAAAGTGCGATGATGGATGATTGTATGAACTTGGATTTAAGAATGACGGAACAGAACGAATGTTATCATTTCAGGAAAAGGATGGTGAAAATGAGGTTGAAGACGATCTTCCAGACGATGTATACAAGGCAGAGGACATCATGGACAGACGTGTCAGCTAACGTATGAATAGAAAGTACGGTAATTTGTACAGTAATTTTAGACACTGTGAACAGCAGACGGAGGGGGCCAGAGGAAATCAGAGGAGAACTTACTTTTGGTTTAAAAAAATCCATACTTCAAAAAAATCTCTAGTTAAAAAATAAACTGAGATCAAATTTGAACCACGAGATATACACATGTGACCTTATCAATAACAATGCTAAACATTGCATTTGCCACAGGTCTGATACTCAATTAAGTTGAACATTAATATTTTGTTGTTATCCATGCAGATATATCTACAGATGCTGAGGTACCAGAAAGTGATGAAAATGGACATCACGCAAAACATGAAAGATACTACACAAAAGAAAGATGTTGCAAATAGAGCAGAAGAGTGTAGAAGAGTGTAGAAGATAGTGAACACGAGCTAGATTCTAACTCTACTGCCTCGATAGTAAGTGTCAGTACTGATGATTCATTTGACAGTACTGATGAAGACTGTTAATTGTCTTTGTGATCTAGAAGATCACTAATGCTTGCAGTCGTCCGCATGGTCATGCTCGGCAGAGTGTAGGTTGCATGTTCACATTCCAGTTTCTTGAATTGAACTAATATTTACATTATTTTCTATTATGAGCTGCCATAATAACCTGAATCAGTTCTCTTTTGTAATACTAAATTTTATTATCGTTCATGTGCTCTTTCCAGGTACATTGGCTATTGTTTATTTCCCAGTCGGGTGTATATGTTGTAGGTCAATTTGACTCCTCAGGTCAAATTGACCCGGAGTCAATTTAACCTAGGTCAAATTGACCCCAAGTCAATTTAACCTAGGTCAAATTGACCTTGAGTCAATTCAACCTAGGTCAAATTGATTCAACCTGGTGATTGTGTTTAAGGTAATCACTGTTTTCTTCAGGTAATTTTTTCAAGATTCTAAAAAGGGAACTTACATTATGTTGTTGATGGTTAGGGTCTTCTTAAATGTAGGGGAAGGGTTTGGATTAGTTCTCAGCATAATAGAAGAAGGGTTACAGTCTGTATTATTTAGTGACTAGCTGTAAACAACCTAAATAATATTAGTGAGCACACGTTGTTGACGGTTAGGGTGTTTTTAAATGTAGGGTTAGGATTTGTATTAGATCTCAGCATAATAGAAGAAGGATTACAGTCTGTATTATTTAGTAACTAATAGTTAGCATAATAGAAGAAGGGTTACAGTCTGTTTTTAAATGTAGGGTTAGGATTTGTATTAGATCTCAGCATAATAGAAGAAGGATTACAGTCTGTATTATTTAGTAACTAATAGTTAGCATAATAGAAGAAGGGTTACAGTCTGTATTATTTAGTGACTAGCTGTAAACAACCTAAATAATATTAGTGAGCACACGTTTAGGATTTGTATTAGATCTCAGCATAATAGAAGAAGGATTACAGTGTGTATTATTTAGTAACTAATAGTTCTAAACACCCTAAATAAATTAGTGACTATATATTTATAGCTCTAAACACCGAAAATTAGTGAGCACCCATTGTGGACGGTTAGGGTGTTTTTAAATGTAGGGTTAGGTTTTGCATTGGTTCACATGCATGCAGGACCATTGAAGAAGCATATTTTGTTTAGTGACTTATCAGTAGCTCTAAACACCCAGAATTAGAGAGCAATTGGGTTTACCGAGGTTACTGTTAGGGTTTGGATTAGTTCACAGGTCTATTAAATCAATTTATAATTAAGTGTTAGGAATGAGTTTGCTTGGAGTGGGGTGTTAACTGGCTTTAGTAAATCTGCTTGTTATTACTGGCCCTGTCGATCAGCGTGGAAACGGCAAAGTGAAATATAACTGTTGATAACGTTTTGAGTTATTTATGTGCAAGTTCTCGAACATTTATCTATTCCTGCGTCTTTTCACACCTCTGTGGGCGATTCTTTGATGAGAGACCAAGACAATATAATACAGCATTTCTTTGAGTCACTTTCCAATTGTGTTTTATTCCATTTGAAAAGCTGAGTCTAACGAGTATGAGCTGGTAATACTCCAAGATCCTCTGCACTCGTTACTTTACTGAGATACTGTTTAGCTCTTGAATTGTAGAAATCTTCTTCTAGCTACAATGTTAGAGGTGATTTGTTTTCTAAAATTCCCTTCCATTTCCCTTTACTTTATCTGTCAGTGATCTGAGTGATTACTCTGCAAAAGACAGTTTGTTTTGAAGAGAAGTACGAGTGGAGCCGTAATGAAGTACACCTGATCATCTATAAACAATGTATTTTTCTGGATTTAGCTTTCTTACTTCTCTTGAATTGCTACAGTTTTCATGAAAGAACGCAGTCAACACAAACTTCATATGTGTTACAGTTTGGACCGGGTTTAATATTGCGATCGTCCATGTTTTTCGAAAGATGTTTCCAAGTCCGATTTTGTTAGCAGTACGCATGGGTGCATAACGAGAGGGACTGGGTTCCATGATTACTCACATGGAGAATAAATGATGTGTTCAAATCAACAAGCGCTTTCGTGGCGCAGTGCGATAATCCACTGGATTAATATCTACCAGGCGTTCCTCGTGATTCAGCCAAGTTAAGCCCGATCGGGTGAGGTAAGTAAATGGATGGGTGACCTGAATGTAAGTGGTCTGGGGGTTAAGAAAGTGATAGAAGTAGGGGGTGGTAGTAGGAAGAGAAGTAGGGATGTAGAAAGAGGAGGGGAGGGGTGGGTTGCTAAAACATATTTTGTAGGGGAGGGGTGGGTGAAAACATTTTTTTAGTACTCCCCCCTAAAAAACTAAACATCTTTTTTTTATGAATCCCAAAAAATAATAAATCCCTTTTTAGAATCATTGATAGCCAAACCTGAGTCAATTTGACCTGCAACATATACATTATTATGAGGTGTAAACAGTCATGCAGCTAGCTACATTGTACATATATAAAAACTAAATACTAAATGTAAATATAAATCATGATGTTATGCATGAAGTGTGTCACAGTTAATATCTTCCTCAGGCATAGGTCATGCTGCATCTACTTCTGTCATCACTCAGTTATCTCAATATTGATATATCACACATTTTCCGATGTTGGAATATTTTTATATTTACCAATGATATTCTAATGAAACACAATATTATACCAACTTGGAGCTCTCCAGAACCCAACTTTGGAATATCATCTTTTTAGTATTCCAATGATATACCATATTGGATAATTTTAAGACAAGATGAAAGGCCGATTGTACAGTTACTGGAATATATAATTACTACCGATATTTGGATAATTTTGTCAATTTGTCTTGATATGCCAATGATATGTCAGAAAATTATCATGTTGGTGTGCTATTTGTTAGTGTTCCAATACCAGTATTGGATTATGTAACCAAAATCCCAATGTTGGAATATTTCACTATTTAGCAATAGAGGTAATCGGCTAACTCGGTTGCAACCCAATTCAGGTGATATATCACCAATTCAGGTGATGTAAACACACATTACTCTGGAGAATTGACTCTTTGGAAACTAATTTTATTCAGATAGGCATGACTGCATTATGATTAGAATGAACAAGGAATAATTCCCTAGAGTAGCATCCGTTTACATCACATGATATACCATTAATTTTCCAATGCCGAACCCAATTTGGAATATTATCTTTTTGGTGTTCCAGTGATATACCATGTAGGCTAATTTTATCAATTTGTCTTGATATACCAATGATATGCCAGAAAATTACCGTGTTGGTATGCAATTTTTTATTGTTCCAATATTGGTAACTCAAAAATAGTATACCAATACTGGAGTATTTAACCCAATTCCCACTGTTGGAATATTTCACTACCTACCTGGCCTCTCTCAGCTTGACACAGCACGCATATATGGCTGTAGTGTTGTATTTTTTAACTGACAACTAAAAAGCTTTATTTTGCTGCTATGAGAGATAAGGATTATTGAATGTATTGTTATTGCTTTCTACACATTTACTGGTATGAGCTTAGAAAGGAACACTGGACATGCATTTTATTAAAAGCAGCAGCAGTTCCTTCATATCAGATGAGAATTAGTATTACATTTTAAGCAATAACTTTATACACATACAAAGTTTACCTCTTGTCTTAATTATAGTACAAGGAAACGTTCAGCAGATCAACCCATAATCGAAGATATAGCCAGTGGCAGTGGTAGTGCCACATGTAGTAGTGATGCAAGTGAGCCAGTTGCATCTTCATTGACAAATGAAGAGACTGAAAACAATGTTTGTATGTTTTGCCGGCAGAGCCCTTGTGTCACTATCAATAGCCTTGACAATTTTGGTTTTGGACATGCCCATGTTCTAAACCATGCCAAAGGAAAAATCACAAAGAATAGTGGAAAATCCTAAAGGATTTGGTGCTCTGGCAAGACCCTGGTTACCTCGCTTGAAAGGATGAGCTTGGTGATTGGGTTGATGCAATATGAGAGAGAATGCCTCGTTAAAGAGATTGAATCGAAACCTAATTAAAATTTGATCAAAAGACTTGGTCAAAAATAATGCACTATCATAAGCCAATCACATGCCTGGATTTTGTACTGTGCAGGAAATTTGAACATTACACTCGTTCTCAATAACACGTGCAGGTTCGAAATTGAATTTCCGACGGAAAACGTCAATTTGGTGGATGTCACTCAACTATATTTCTATGGCAACACTGGTTCGATCAGCAATTCTCCAAGACGGACACGCTGAAGGAGATGAAGCAGAATCTCAATACCACGAAAACGTCGCCATACAACTCCCAGATGTAGAGGAAACATAAATAGTGTAGGAGGTCAACGAAATCGTAAGTAATTTGAGGCGACATAGGTAGAGAAATGGCGGATACTAAGCCGAAAAACTATTGTTTTTTGCTTGAATTCCTACCGAAATGTCAGTCGAGAGTGGAGAGCATTGCCGATAATCCATGTCCTAAGAGTTTCCAAAAATATATTTGCCCTGTCGAATGTTGTATCCATGCCTGGAGCTCGTCGAGGTAGATCTCGAGGGTCGGTATTGCTCGATAAAAATAGGCCTCTTATAAGGAGCATATCTGCAACTCGATGAATAAAAATAACTATAAGTCTTTTTCCAAGACCTTTGAGTTTGAAAGCTACATGTATATAAACAATCAGATTTCTTATACACAAACCGCTCGCTCACACATAAAGTTTATGCGATTTCCCTATTTTTATCTTATTCACAAACCGCTCGCTCACACACAAAGTTTATGTGATTTCCCTATTTTGATCTTATACACAAACCGCTCGCTCACACATAAAGTTTATGCGATTTCTTATACACAAACCGCTCGCTCACACATAAAGCTTATGTGATTTCCCTGTTTTGCAAACCCTTGGCTCTAAGCATGATTACTCTCCATCTAAGCGACTTTGGGAAAGACTTTGCCATGTTTATAAAATGCTAGTTACCCGAATTTACTCACAACGGTTCACTTCAAACTCCATGGAAACCGTTTGATTGACATCCACCAGAAACGACTTCGAAGTCAGGAGTTTCGTTTCGAACCTGCACGTGTTATTGAGAACGAGTGTAATATGTTATATAGCACCTTGGGAACCATCTTTTATTTGTTAAATTAAAATATAGGCCCTCAATTCATGTTAACATTGCCAAATTCATTCGACCACTTAACAACCCTGTTTAACTTTTGATCCCTGATGAGAAGGGTTAAACAGCCGTCTTACTTTGTTGTGTTCTCCAGTCGTTATTAAGATTCCAAATGAGTTCATTTCATTCATTCAATTCAATTTTATTCTGCACTCTGTACTATTTACACAATGACTACAATTACAGTTACAATTACAGTGCCCAAAGTAGCGTAGCTTGCGAGTTGGTCACCACTGCCTACGATTGTAGATACTAGATTCATTTAGGCAAGCTGAATATTCATACATATTATATTTGTTTTTTAATAGCAGTTGTGTAATTGTTTTTAAATGTACTATCAGAGCAAGCACATTTCAAGTCAAAGTCGATTTTCCCCCAAATTGTCGATGAGATGTACTTCAAAGTATGCATTCCATAGTTTGTTCGTGTTTTTGGTGTGCTAACATTTAGCTTGGCGGCCAATTTTGTATTAAAGGAGTGAATATTTATGGCAGGCGGATAGCATTTGTGTTTTCTCATTGATAATTTTGTAAGCAAATGCTGCAATTCAAATGATAGAGCTATTTCAATTAAAGTTGTCTGAGAGAAGGTATTCCCAGACCGTAATGAATTATGGTTTAGTAGTAGTATGGGGAGTAAGGGCTCACCACTATGGACATCAGCTCGTGAAGAATACACATTGGCTCCTTTCATGCAAACTCAATCTCTAAATGTACTCATCGTGGCTCACTCCGTAACAACAAAGAGGACTCTTCACCCTACTCGTTTCCCTCGCCGCAATCACGCTTGGTGGATCCTCTCTCGTAATTTGTATGGACGTTCAACCGAATCCTGGCCCTATTCCATCTCCTGCCACTCTAATGGACACTGCTACTGATTATAACCTGCTGACACCTAAATTTACTGTGCTCTTCCACGCCATTAAATGCATCCAGCTAAAACCCGTCCGTTACCAGCACCATTTCATCAACGTATATAATCTACACCGACAATAATCTCATACCAAATGGACTTATGCCTAAATGCACACTAGCCTTTACACCTAATAACTTCTGCTTCTATAAACAATGGAAAAAACATTCTGTGTTATGTTGCCCAACGACACCTGAAACTATTATCCTCAGAATGCTGTAAGAATATCAAGTCACTTAAACAGGATCTGACCATAAGCAACAATTACTCAGAACTTGTACTCGTGAACATTACACTTATTTTGTAGGTAAGATTGACTCTATCGCTTTATCTCTTGAGCCCGTACTTTCTAACAGAAGACGCAGAAAAGGAGAAATCCTTTTAACAAACAGATCTAATCGGTATATTATCGCATCTAATACCATTAGGGGCGGACCATTAGAAAAGTGATGGGGGGGGGGGGGGTGGGCAAAAAGCAAAAAAAAAATTCATGCAAGCAAAAATGAGAGGAAAAAAATTTCGACCAGCTTCGGCACACAAAAAAAAAATTCGATCAAGAACCCCGTCTTCTACGAGGTAGGTAATAATCCATGGTTGAGCACATTATCCAGAAAATGGGTCTTGGGGAAATCCCCCCAATCATTGGAAACAGTCATATTTTCGTGAAACACAAAACCATAGTAACAATAATATATCCTTTTATTTTCTGCTATTCAAAATATCACATAAATTAACAACTACTGTATAATTATAAGATTAACTTGCAGAGAATCCCTGGCAGGATCGAGAAACTGGATTTATCGTGAGACAAAGCAATGCACTTTGAAACAGTATATTTGAAATAGTGACTCAATTAGGGAGTGTTCATTATTTATGGCTTTGGGGGGGGGGGGTCGGTTAAATTATGGGGGGGCAACAAAAGTTTTAAGTGCTTTTTTAGGGGGGTCATCAAAGATTTTACCTACTCCTTGGGGGGTCATCAAAGTTTTGACATACTGTAAAATGAAATTGCTGTTGTAATGCTATGCCAATGTTTAGTCTCCAGAACACTGGAAACCAGTGTTTCAGAGAGCAGTAAAATCTCAAAAATTTTGGCTCAGGCCTTCGGCCCTCGCAACATATAAAAAATGTATTCTGCTTTGTTTACTTTATACACAGGATGGTATTCTCTAAGTTCATGATCAAAGGCACATCCCCAGATAATGCATCGGTGTCCAGGAGATTAGTTTAATGCCAATGCTGAGCTCTTTTTCATTAACGTATTTGAGACTACGGAACAATGCAATATGATGCACTAGAATGCAATATAATGCACAAACAGGAGCACATTACCAATTAATGGTACAATTTCAAGTACCCATCCGGGAAGGACGGTGAGGTAGAGATTTCCAGAAGAATACATGTATATACGTGTTTTCTACTAAACAAAGGTAATGTACATTGTATCATGGAAAATACCATAAATCTAGAAACATTAATAGTAAATTTAATAGATTACATGTACATATGCAATTTGCATTCTTTCTTGCACATCCATCTTTTTTTTAGGGGGGGGGGGGGGGCAATAAAGTTTTGAGCAATTTTATAGGGGGTCATTTAAGTTTTAATTTATTCATAGGGGGTCATACAAGTTTTAACAAGAGAAGCAGATGAAATGCCGACCCCCCCCCCAAAACCATAAATAATGAACACTCCCTTAATTATGTCAATTATGTTATTGATGCATTTGGCTTTATGCTGCTATATAAAAATATGGAATGAAAAAAAATATTCGTGCAGGCCGATTACCCACCCAAAAAAAATTGTGCACCACTAATTCTTTTAAAAAAAAATTCGAGCAAGTCAGAAAAGTCCCACCCCCCCCCCCCCCATCACTTTTCTAATGGTCCGCCCCTTAGTAACCACAGTCACGCTAACAATAATACTCTAATAAGAAACGCAATAGACGTAAAAATAAACTACCCAACCTTTCTTCTATAAAGAACATTTATAATAAACTCGACACTACCGCAGTTATTAATATAACTCAGACAACACTTTCTCAGGACGAAATTTTCATACTCGCTCGTGGTTTAACCTTCTGCCCACTCCGCGATACATTAATTGGCCGGAAGTTACAGCCGATACACATGTCTTTTCCCACCGTATGCGTTTAAAAGAATATTTTCACGATTATAATGCTTCTAATTCCAACCAACCTGTTAATCCTATAAGAGCACTTGAACGCCTCCCGCTGATAGAGAGACTGCTTTAAATGCTTCTTTACATGCTATTAAAACCACTAATAAACCTAATTGCATCTCCGATAATTTATCTAATAGTGAACGTAAAAGCATTCACCGACTTAAAGGAGCAGTGTCACGGTACTGCGCATGTCACAGTCTCCAGACATTGAAATGACAGCTGCATTGTGTAACATCCAATGAGAATCAATCAAAATAATTTGCAGGAAACGCCAGACTGTTCGGGTGTTAGCCGTATTCACAGATTGTAGTTATGCACAGTATATGGCGAGATTTACAAGGATTGTATTCTTCCTACATCCAAGGTAAACAGCATTGAGTAAAGAATGGTATCTATATTTAATTACTTGCTTGTATTTTTTGCTGTTTCCAGTCGGAAACAGTCCGAATTTGACCAAAGTGAAACAAGCTGCTCGCGTCCGTAGATATATATTTCTTCGTTGTGCACTCTTGACATGAAATAATTCTCCAAATGGCACCATTGTTTTATTTCTACATAACTAATAACACAGTTCTCTGCTGTAAAAAATATAGAACATTCTATGGACGATTTCTTGTCTTAAAGTTTGGAAACGTAACACATACATTTGCGCTAAAATGTTCAGTACTTTCGGACTACGAGTGGCTGTTTACTAGTTTGCACTATCGGCTGTTATGGACTGGAAACTTACTTTCACAGCTTAATATTTATGTCGATTGGTCAGAAAGATATCTTGTTTAAGATTCTATGGTTCTTTCGGCATCAGGAAATTTTTAAACGGGAGTTTTCGTACAGTATTTCAAGCTATGCTGTAGCGCGAGTTTAGTACGTAGTCACAAATGTCCGTGAAACTAATAGCACGTTAGATCATTATTATCAGTTTGCTCTATGGGTTCTCATGTATTCAATAATCACTTCTGGAGCTACATATGTATGTTGTTTGGTCACAAGGATTTCCTCTTTCAGTTTTCCCCGTTAGTTTGGACATTAGGGATTTATTCTTGGAGATTTCGTACAGTTTAGCGACCGTACGTGTGTCGAAAGTTGAAAAGTTCGCTTGTCATCAAAGTGCGTAAAACTGTCACAAGCGGTTTCATAGCAGTTCGATGTTTGACTCTCATGTAGTCGATGATAACTTATATAGCTTCATATGTATGTCGATTGCTCACAAGGATTTCCTCTTTCAGTTTTTCCCGTTAGTTTGGACATTAGGAATTTATTCTTGGAGATTTCGTACAGTTTAGCGACCGTGTGTCGAAAGTAGAAAAGTTCGCTTGTCACGAAGTGCGTATACTGACAAGCGGTTTCATAGCAGATCGATGTTTGCAGACTCTCACGTAGTCGATCATAACTTCTATAGCTTCATATGTATGTCGACTGCTCACAAGGCTATCGTGTTTGAGTTCATGAGTTTTTTTTGCCAGCAAATAAAGGTTTTATCTAACTTTTCGTACAGTCTTTGCACTCCGGTCATTTCATATAATTTCAGCCTCGTTTCTAAGCCGTAGATATATATTTCTTCGTATCGCTGTTGAAAACTGCCATGTGTTTCGTGAACTCTACTGGACATCCAAACCCTTCTTCGCTTCTGGTTGGAATGCCAAAAAGTTTCCAATTTCTTGCGTTTTTCGGCTGCTGTATTCAGAGTACTGAGTGGCCGTTTTCCCCGCCGGTAAGCATCACTTATGCTTTTTTGTTTTAGTTGTGTTGCAGTCTCAACGACTAATTTTGAATAAACAAATAACTAAAACTTATTTAAGCACATCTTACATTTCCATAAATGGCCAAAGGAGGCAAGGATGAGTTCAAAAAGAACACTGATGAAGTCGATTTAAAAATCGATATTTCACACCTCTGAGAACTTCGTTCCGGGCCGGAACGTCAGTTCTAAAATCATCAGATTTTCACACATGCGCAGTACCGTGACACTGCGACTTTAACCAACGACAAGATATTGTCATCAAACCCGGACACAAGGGGTCTGGTGGTAATGAACATGTCACAGGGTCACAAAACACTGTTATTCTGCTCCCTTGACCTTGGATTATCTCGTTTTACTAGTTTTACAGGGTTTTTATCTACAAGTGGTATTCTAAGTAGTTTCTAATCTCCTATCGTCTGACTTCCAGCACCTTATTTGGTATAATTCAAGGTAAGGGCACTCCCTGCTCTTACATTTAATTAGGGAACATTTTATTCAGTTTTTGGACGATCTTGAACTCATTTGCGTTGATTCATTTGCAATGGGAACCAAGTTGGTTAATAGTGTGCTACGATATCACCAGGTATGGCCTATTTCCTTTGCAACTGCTTTAATATATTAGTTATATATTCAGTAAACTTCTAGTTATACCAGTTAGCGAATATTAGCATCTCAGAGTACATGTATGTTTATGGAAGTTTAAGACTTATTATGCAGTTACTAGTGGTAATTACGTTTACTACACATGTAGGTTTTATGATTTAGTGTATTAGTTATGTTTGCTCATTTTCCTTTCAAAGAATATTGTTAAATGGTAGTCAATATTGTGTGGGTCAACCTACATGTAGTGTGTTTATAAATCTCACAGTTCCTTTAGAAATTATTTAGTTTTCTTAAATCAAGGTAGTTTATGTCCCTGGTTATGTCTGTTCTGTATTCATCTATTATAAGGGTAGTAGTTAGGTCAGTATATTTGCCCTAAACCATTTTATAAACCGAACTACATCCAAACATGTGCTAATTACCACACCGCGGCAAAACGTTACGAGCATGCGTATCTGCTATTTCTTGTCAGCGCGCGGCCGCCCCCAGTTTCCCGCGAAAACTGAAATTAAACAACAGTCACATGCCGTGATTTTAAAATTTCTGCTTAAAAGTATCCATTTGTGAACTGTTTTGTCAAAAAATAAGAAAACTACTTAAAAGCTAAGCTTAAGACTTCCATAGGCTAAAGATTGTTTGAATAATGATATATATGATTTATTAAGTGTTAAATGTGTTTACTAAAAACGTTCTAGGCCTTTGTGTGGTGGCCGGCGCCGAAGCTATGCAGACGTGGATGTTTTGTTGTTTCTTGTAACTACTGATTGTTTTCGAATGCGTATGTGTATGGTAAAACACTGTGTGAAGGAAGCTAAAACAAGACAAGGATAATCAAAACATCCTTACAAACAACTACGACTGGCCAACAGAGAGTTAACCAGGGCTGGAAATATCCCGTTTGGCTCTTGGATTTGCCTACGGCACCGAAACAAAGTGATACGGCAAGTTAGTCGTTGCTCCTGTCCGGCATCTTGGAGACATGGTCATAGTTTGGCTAGTGTCCCTATCCCCCAGCGTTTATATGCCGTGTTTGACAGCATTGGTTCCGAAATGGTATCCTACAGGCCTGGCACTAAATGGTGCAATAAATGTAAAACATTAGCCAATGAGAAGTTTGCCGGATTTGTTCAAGAGAGTAAAGCCAAGGTAATTTATTTACAATGAAAAATACTTTTAAAATTCAAACTCTTTTATATTTAATTATTATATCTGAAAGTTCCTCAGTAAATCTTTCTATTACTTAGGTTAGAATGAGGGCGCCACAATCTTCCACAGTCGAGCTAAGACCGATTTGCAACAGCCCAAATTGAGCCGTTCAAAAG
The DNA here is from genome assembly GCA_030867875.1 of Actinernus sp. WN-2022. Lineage (NCBI taxonomy): Eukaryota > Metazoa > Cnidaria > Anthozoa > Actiniaria > Actinernidae > Actinernus > Actinernus sp. WN-2022. Next base: position 6,954,605 of record JAOWCC010000655.1, on the reverse strand, counting down.
GTAATCATTTTGTTTTAACTCATTTGTACATAGCGTGCATGTTTTTAAGTCGAGATAAAGAACAGTTCAGTTTGGTAAAGAAAGATTCTAAATAAAGTACGAAGTAGCCTATGACGATAAGTAAGCTTGGGAAGCTGGGATAAAATTGACATTGTAATTAAAAATCATTGCAATTATAATTTAATCTGCATGTGGTTGAAACTTTTTGCTCTATCCAGTGTTCGTTCGCAAAATAATGCCTCCATTTTCAAAAATGACCAATGAAGTTCTTCACGAACAAGGCGATGCCCTTGGACCAGGGCAGTGATGGAAGGTAGTGCTTTTTTAAATTATTGATTTTCTGGTGCATGTGTTAAGCACCAGTATACCTCTTGTAACCACCCATTTTAGTGACAGCTGTCTACAATTGCTTGTATTCTGATTGGTTAATATAACAACCATGCAATCACGAATTACTTCAGTTCTGAACTGGATCATTGTGCTTTTACTGTACTTGCTTCTCTGATTGGCTTTGTAATTACAGTCATTTTGTTTTGGTTTTACGACAGCACTAATAGGCCTTTTGCAAGAATGTAATCATGTGGATGTACATGTAGTGGAGGCAAAAAACCTGACTTTCAAGTTACACACAAATGCATATTTCTGTTATTAGCAAAACCTGTTTGTAAATGCTATTTTCCACCTCCAAACGATCGTTAATCTTTCTAAAACTGTGTTTTTGATCCAGCATCCAAGGCAATATAAATCACATGGGGATCACGAGTATTATACATTGTATCAGCATGGAAAAGTCCTACACTGGACCAAGTGTGTAAATTTAACAGAATTTATAAAATTCATAGCCCGCCACAAGATTATATCGAAATTAGTAATATGTTTGACAAGTTTGAAGATGTTTGAGTAAATAAGATCTGAATAGCAAGCATTTCAAAATCACACAAATAAGAGAATTCATCAGTAATGTTTGGGGGGACGCCATCCCTCAAACAAATTCAAACACTTCCTGTAGCTATTCAGTTCTTATTTACTGAAATATCTTCAAACTCAGTAGAAATACTAATTTTCTGTGGCCTATCTTGTGGTGAGGCTACTTTTTAAATTAGTTTTGAATTCGTTTCAATTTGCACAATCGGTCCCAGTCCTTTTGTACTTTACGAAAGGGCTAATTATATCATGGCCAAAGGGTATCCAATTCAAATAATATCCATATTGTACATATGTGTTTAGTCCCCTGAATGTAATTTGTTTTATTTATGTTCATCATACAACTGCTTTACAGAGGTATTACCTCTCCTGTTTTGAAACAAATAAGTTAAGACAGAGTGACAGCTATGAAGGGCACAAGCGGAGAAGTAGTAGAACAAATGGGCGACAAAGAGGTGATTATTTCATTTGTTTGTGTGTGCATATGAGTGCATATGAACCTTTATTTATTTTTTATATCGATTCTCCATCAAGCAAATAGTTGAACTGTAAAATATTTCTTGATTTGAATGTTGCGTCTATACATGTAAATTGTAGAGGTTTATATTGCCAATCTGCTAATTACATGTGAGGCCAACAAAAGGTCAAAATAATGCACACTTGGTCTTGAAAAACAGTGGATGCACAAGCGTTATCAGAGTGCATTTAGCAACTTTTCAATATCCTCGAAACCACCACTTTGAGTGCCAAAGCCTCTCCAAACAATTCATCCTCGGCAACCCATGGGTTTTCCTGTCAAACATCTTCCCCAACACCATCCACATCAACACCATCCACATCAACACCTATACATGTACCACAAATCAACAAACTAGTTCTTAATACACCACCACCACTTCCCATCGAAGAGGAACTGTCTGAAATTGAGGGTTCCGAGGCAGAAAACAGAATGGATGCTGAACACAGTGCCCTGGGTAAGTGCGGATATAGCTGAGGAAATGTCTATAATTGGTATACATCTATACTGTTCCTGTAACAAAGCCACAATATAATGTACAAGATGTTTCAACCAAAATTAGGCGTATATCATCTGGGTGTATTAGGCCCAAATTGTTATCTTCACTAATATATTTTTGATATATATTTTATGTTGACAGTCATAGTTGGAGACCCAAAGTTTGGCATTAAAATACAGCGAGTGCTTGGACAATATTGCACAACATTCCCCGACACCAGCTGCCTTTGAATTACATCTCCTGGACAATCTAGTGCCTAAACAAGTACAACGGATATCCAATGTGAGAGGCACTAATGGCAAGACACCGCTGGATGGAATGGTCCTGAACGCCATCAGAAGTAAGTTTTACACGACTGTCACAAAACAATTTCTCATCGTTTGTGAGGCCTAGCTACAAAAATCCGGATTATGGGGGGGATTTTTAGAGCCTAACGGGATTTTTAGAAGAAGAAACGTTTTTAGAAGAAAAAACATTTTTTTAAAGAAAATTATGAGCTTTTTAAAGAGAAATCTCATAACAATTATTAAGATTAAAAATTCCAACAAATAACGTGTAAACATAAGCAGTATTTAAGTAGTTCTGAAGCTTGTCAGCCTGGTTTGTGACTAATCAGAAGTTGTTCGTGAGAATTGGTCCGTTGTCCAGAAGAGTTTTAGTACGAGTCAGCACAGTGGTTCCTAAACTTTAATCTGACCTCGAAAGGCTGATACTGAATTAGCATACTGGTTCATGAGATTGAAAGAGACTTCATACGGTTGTGTCGAACCAGTGTTGCCAGCCGTGAGAGTTAAACAGGAAGTTCTGGTTTAGTGGTATCAGTGGTCAAGATGGACATTCTTTTCTTGCTTCTCCGAGCCTAACCTTTACATCAACACTTTAAACATTTAAAATCCACGTTCGTCCTCGTTCGTTTCTAAAACAACTATTCTTGTATCTGTTACTGTACTTTGTATCTTCATGGCGCTTTCAGAAGAGAAATTGTCATCGATTCTCAACATGAATCTACTTCCAATTGTGGCGACGATAGAGGGGCTTACATCTACAGTTCAGGGTATACTTCAATCGGTTGTATTTATGTCCAGCCAGTTGAGAACAAATTTACTAGTGTTGTCCAAGAGAATAACCCCTCAGACAAGTACTGAACGACCAGGAGCAGTACTCTAAGAGATTGTTTAGAATACGAGAAATACCAGTCAAGACAGAGGAAGATACAGATTCAAAGGTACCTCAACAGACATTTAGATATTAATTAAAAAAGAGTAATGACAGGGATTTTTTTTTAAAAATTGAAAATAGAGAGGCCCACCTAAGGTGTGCTATGTATACATCTAAGCAGCACAGTTATTTCAAATTAAGTTTGGGAAGCATTTGTAATCTGATTTTTGGTCTCTGAATGTCCGCAACGTGGAAGCGTTTTATAAAAAAAAAAAACACTGAAACTAACCAGCGTCTGATACTAACCAACATCAACTTTACACAACCAACATAAACACTTATACAACACAACATTGTCATCATTGGAACATCACAGAAATAATTCCACTGTTACCATATAAGAAACAGATGATTTATTTTACCATCCTCACTTATTACTCTAACACCTAAATAACAACTCAACAGTCATAAATAATTAGCAGTGTATGCTTGCTTGCTTATACATTAATACATAACGCAAAATAATAGTCTATTTACAATTCACACAACACTTAATTACACTAAGCAACATCCCAAATTAAGATCCTTCTAGTATCCATAGTACTTGGACATATAATATACACTTAGTTAACACCTTCATTCATATAATATACACTTAGTTAACACCTTCGCTCATGATAATATTTCTATTGTCCATAATATTTACTCATAATACACACTTTATAACACCTTCACTCATTGTTAACAAGTTAGAAAATAAGTATGAATTGGTGACACAAGCACATTAACACACTACAATTTCAACAGTTACAGCCTAATTTTCATCGCTGGAGATGAGCGATGCAGAGCTGGAAAGGGAACTCAGTCCTCTGTCGCCAGTTATAGTGGAATACAGGAAGTTCGCAATCAAGTCCCAGAGAACATACGTGGGAGTGAATTAATTTGTCAATATAGGAAAGGCTGGAGGATAGGTACCATTTGCAATGTAAGTACTAGCAACAGCCACATTTTTTTTACATTGGCGAAGTTTTCTCATGAACAAGTTCAATACACTGATTCGAGAGAAAAAACATGGACATTTTTTCATTGGTCTAAAGCAAATTCTCAACTTTAAACAAAGGGAACGATAACAGAATAGCTCGGAATATATAAGAGTCATTCTAGATGAATTCACACTGATAGCGTCCTGTCAGATTGTGGTGACTGACTCAGATCCTTAAATTTAGATCACGCAGAACACGATTGACATGCTGAAGACCATATGCGACACAGACCTGGCATTTTGGCTGTGTAAATATTTGTCTATGAAATAAGGAAAAAGGACGGAAAAGAGTTCCCTCCAAATTCTCTTTATCAACTTTGTGTCGGGATACAAAGGTACTTAAGAGACAACAGCATGCCTGAGCTTGACGTCTTTAAACAGCCAGCGTATCACGCCTTTAAAAACTCACTGGATTGCTAAATGAAAGAGCTGACGCAAAAAGGGATTGGAGCCAACATCAAGCAAGCTCAACCTATTATTGAAGAGGAAGATAAAATTATGTGGTCAAAAGGCCTCCTTGGCGATAGGGATCCAAAGACTCTTGTACACAGTCTGGTTTACCTTTTCGGAAAGTTCTTTGCCTAAGAAGTGGAGAAGGGCACCAAAGTATTAGCTTCAAACAGTTGAAAGTCATCGAAGGCGATGCCCACGAGTGAACGCGACTGCAATATACATCCTTCAGCGAAAATAATTTTGCAGGGGGACTACAGCTGTCGAAAGCTGAAAGGAAAAGTGATCAAGCAGCATGAAAACTTTGCCACTCCCGAACGCTGCATACTCAGGCTTGTTAGGAAGTACTTAAGTAAATGCCCAGATGTAACAGGTATTGAAGGCTTCTATTTAAAGCCCAAAGTGAAATGTAATGAGAGTGACAACGTTTGGTAACACGCGCTGTGTAATAGGCAAAAATATGCTATGTAATGTTGTAAACAAATCTTTGTAAGAGCGCTGGTATTTTAGGCTATCGTACAAACTATTCCCTAAGGGCGAGCACTTTTACTGCCAACACAGATGAACTTTCACAAACCATCATATAGTCTTCATGTTTATTTCCTTAATTCACAATAACAATTGCACTTTCAAAAGCTGTGCCAGAAAAACTTGTGATGGAGCGCACAGGTCACAGAAGCATACAGTCGCTCAACACACATCAGCGAGTAAGCGCTAGGGAACGCAAAGCTGTATCAGATGTCTTACAAAGAGTAGAAGCATTGTTTTTTAGGTGGAACCTCCAAGCAAAAAGATATGTACTGAGGTTGAAAAGTCTTCCGTTCCATCAGAACGTCCTGTTTAATTTCAGAAAAGTGTACCGTGAATTTCCAATTTCAGACACCAAACTAGTTTGTACATGTATATATTTACAATTTAAAATATTTATATACGTGAAATGTCCTAGTTCGGGTTTTGCAAGTATAACAATTCCTCTATATATTTTCTTTAAAATTTCTTGACTTTGAGTTTTCCATGACAAATTTGAATCAATAAGGATTCCAAGTTATTTTACCGCTCTTCTTCTGTGATACTGTTTGGTTGTTTATGTATAAATCAATGTCGGGAACCTTTTTTTTTTTGGTAGGGGATGAAAAATTACGAACTTTTAGAGACAACTCGTTACTATTCAACCACAAATTAATATTAGGGTATGCTTCTATTAGAAAAAGAAGAAAACCAAAACTGAGTGGATATTGAATCGATCGTCTCCTATTGTTTTTTATTATTATTTTAAAATATATTACCAGGCAACTTTCAGCGACTCCCAGTGTGCGCAACGTAATACAATGACAACCGGTAATATTTATTGGCACTACATTCCTTTTTTTAATTAATGAATATATATTTTTACATCAATTATTATATCTTTTTATTTGCTTTGGACAACATGATAACAAGTTCTTTGGAAAGGTTGTTCAGTTCTTTATTTCCACACTGAGAGCAAAGGACGTTCTTAGGGGATATCCCACCTTCCTTGTATGGCAAACAAACGTACAATCGCTCAAACGTCATTTTAGCGTACGTGCGTAGCTATGGGGAAAACCCCGCCCAATCGATTACATATAACGGGCACTGATCACACACTCTTGAGAACATCGGAGAACCAAACATGAATGGATATGTATTGGACGAATGCGAGGCCAGATTCGCAATGGGAGCTGACAGAGGAGGAAGAAGGAGGATCCGATAGTCAATTATTAGCCAATTTATTAGCCAAGGAAGCTCAGGAACATGCAGGTAAAGCGCCATTTTGACCAAATATCCAGTTAACGTAAAACTGCCGTTGTAATTAAGGTCTGAAATGGTGAATGCCCTGTTTGCATGCCGTGCAGGCGTTTAGTACACAGCTATTTGATAACCGAAGAAACAGTGTTTAAATCTGTTTAGGCTTTTTTGGTTGTCAGTTTGGTGCCTTACCTTTAAAAAAAATCATTAAGTCGAGCGTTTATAACACGAGCCCCTGGTTCGGGAGATTGGGTGACCACTCCCCACGTTTATCAACGTTGAAAAAATTATTGTATTGCATTTCCATGCGTAAACTAGCTGATGACTGGGGTTCTAATATCACCATTCTTTGTGACACTGGACAGTCGCATGTTTTATTCGGGGGATAGTTTTTTTACATTTTGTTTTTCTCTAAATGCTTGTATTCCATTCTTTTTCTTTTTTTTGTCAATAACAACGTTATCGCGCATTTTCTTGTTTTTGTTTACGTCAATTCATTTCAGCAATGAACGATAATGGTGAAATGTTCTTTCAACAGGCAATTGGATCGGGCAACTGAAAATACCCTGCAGTTGGCAGATCTACTGACCAAAGAAATCGTGGGACATTCGATGAGGCGCCAACATCGCAACACACACCTCGAAAGCGGCTCCGAAACACCATGGATGGAGCCGGCGCTTCCAGCGCTAGACGGTTTTAGTGCTTTCCTTACCGAACCAAGAGCACTTTCTTCCTTGCCGCTCAGCCGCTTGCCAGAGGAGCGAAACAAATTCAATTTTAAGCTGAGACTGTACGACATGCCTTGCGTCATCAAGTATGATTTTCCTTACAGATCGGCTGTTCAAACAACCTAGAGAGTTCTCCACATTTCAGGACCTGGACTACATTCAAGCGGTTTTAGATGACTTTACCCCAAAGTCACAAGAGGACGACGACAGCCGAGAAGCCAGCATTGATAAAGAACAACTCTTCCACAAGTCAGGTTAGCATCGGTTCTTCTTTTCAATACACTAACAATGGCACGTCAAAAATAGGAAGATACGATGCGTGAATCATTAGTTCCTGTAAAAACTAGTGTTGATCTTCGTCGGCGGTAAATAATAAACTCGAGTCGATTGATTAAGGTATGCCAACCTCTTGTGGGATGATGTTTCGAACACCATGGGACATTCGATGAGGCGCCAACATCGCAACACATCTCGAAAGCGACTCTGAAACACCATGGATGGAGCAGGCTCTTCCAGCGCTAGAAGGTTTTAGTGCTTTCCTTACCGAACCAAGAGCACTTTCTTCCTTGCCGCTCAGCCGCTTGCCAGAGGAGCGAAACAAATTCAATTTTAAGCTGAGACTGTACGACATGCCTTGCGTCATCAAGTATGATTTTCCTTACAGATCGGCTGTTCAAACAACCTAGAGAGTTCTCCACATTTCAGGACCTGGACTACATTCAAGCGGTTTTAGATGACTTTACCCCAAAGTCACAAGAGGACGACGACAGCCGAGAAGCCAGCATTGATAAAGAACAACTCTTCCACAAGTCAGGTTAGCATCGGTTCTTCTTTTCAATACACTAACAATGGCACGTCAAAAATAGGAAGATACGATGCGTGAATCATTAGTTCCTGTAAAAACTAGTGTTGATCTTCGTCGGCGGTAAATAATAAACTCGAGTCGATTGATTAAGGTATGCCAACCTCTTGTGGGATGATGTTTCGAACACCATGGGACATTCGATGAGGCGCCAACATCGCAACACATCTCGAAAGCGACTCTGAAACACCATGGATGGAGCAGGCTCTTCCAGCGCTAGAAGGTTTTAGTGCTTTCCTTACCGAACCAAGAGCACTTTCTTCCTTGCCGCTCAGCCGCTTGCCAGAGGAGCGAAACAAATTCAATTTTAAGCTGAGACTGTACGACATGCCTTGCGTCATCAAGTATGATTTGCTTACAGATCGGCTGTTCAAACCTAGAGAGTTCTCCACATTTCAGGACTTGGACTACATTCAAGCGTTTTTAGATGACTTTACCCCAAAGTAACAAGAGGACGACGACAGCCGAGAAGCCAGCATTGATAAAGCACAACTCTTCCACAAGTCAGGTTAGCATCGGTTCTTCTTTTCAATACACTAACAATGGCACGTCAAAAATAGGAAGATACGATGGGTGAATCATTAGTTCCTGTAAAAACTAGTGTTGATCTTCATCAGCGGTAAATAATAAACTCGAGTCGATTGATTAAGGTATGCCAACCTCTTGTGGGATGATGTTTCGAACACCAGCTCTTCATCAAAAGGGCCTTTTTTACTCTTAGGTAGTGCTCGAAACATCAGCTACTACTCGCTTCCCACAGAGGTTGGCATACCTTAATCGATTTGTGTGGATTATACAAGTGTTAAAAAAATAGAAAGGGCCAGTTGATATGTACTCGTGATATACCCAACCAAGCTTGATTTAGCATACTGTATGAACTAAAAGGTTGTGGTGGTGGGAGGAAAAGGGGAAGACTGACGTTTAATTTGGTTCGAACCATGTCCAACACACTTAAAATTGAAACACTCGTTAAGATTCTAATGGCGTCTGCCCAAATCGTTTGTGATAAGCAACGATTTCTTTCACGTCCTGAGCATTAATTTGTTTTGTATAGGTCCCCTCAACTATGTTTTTTTTAGCTTAAAGTGCACCTAATGTTTATTTATTTCTCACAAATAGATCGGTTTTCAATCGAGTGTTTATAGTAAAACCAAAACTAAAGTAACTGCAGAGCCAATCGCAGGTGCAAGTAAAACAAGCAACCAAACGGGAGGAAGTGTAAATCTCGGCAATTGATAACCTGCCAAAAACGTGATTCATTTTCTCAGACAATAGATCAAATGTTTGCTGTCGACATCAATGGAAAACGCTCTGTTGATTCTCTACGTGTCAAATGAATAGTTCAATGGTAAAATAGTTCTTTGTGCCATCAACCCAGGAATCGTTTATTATACAACGACAACCATGCCGGTATAGATATGACTTTTTGTAAACGTATGTGATATAACTGTACTTTGTATCGGTGATTTTGCCACCTATCTTGTATTTAAGAAAAATATGAAATTAGGAAATATGAATAGAGTTGGTATTACATGGCCGCATGGAGATACGGATTTACTCTTCGAGTGTTGGCAAAATATCTTACGAGTGAGCGCAGCGAACACGGGAACATAACATTGGTATGTCCAAGCGGCCATGTAATCTTCTGTTCAATATCATTATCGACGAAATACCAGTTTTCATCGTTTATGAAAGAGGCTATAAACATAAATAAAAGTCAGTCATTTTCTTTTCTTTCTAGAAAGAAATATACACTGGTATTTTCATTGACATTGCCATATTAAACGTTGTAGGAGATATACGCGCTTTTATTGACCGCAAGTTTTCGTTTCGTTACTAAAGGCAAGTGTTTGGGTGCACGACTCCGAATAGGCAATCACCTGTGGGACTCCAACCTGTGAAAATTTAAGGTAGGTTGACATGTTCGGTAACATCATGGTACTTGACATGCCTTCGTTCTCTGATGCGAGCATGGTATTCGCACATGGCTGGCCGCGGAAGCTTGTGGGAGAGACACAACTCCTCGGGCTGGCCTCGCACTTGCAGATCTGCTGTACTACCGAAAATCTGCCCTATGTTGCCTGGCTACTGGAGTGCACCCTTCGCCCCTCTGGATCCTGTGTGCAACACCAATCACTTAGTGGCTTTGAATGACAGACTCTTCATCCCATTCTGGAACAGAAGACTTGGTAGAGGTACTGGCGACGATAGCCAAGATTGGATTTCGGCCATCACAGAGGAGGAGCTTCAGTTGACTGATGAGGACTCGCTCGTCATACATCGCATGTCTGGAGGGGATTTGGGCTAAAGGAGCCCAGAACGCTTATTCGAAGATGCAATTCAAGCCATGGAGGAAAGTTTCATTGACCACCCGCCAGAGCTTGTGGAGACGCAGAGCCGGCTGGGTCCCGCCCAGCTGGTTAAGGCCAACCAGAAACAAACTCAGAAAACCAACGTTAGATTCGTACACGTTCAACAACAACTTCAAGATCTGCAGGAAATACCATGCCAACAACCCCAAAAATGGCCAACTGTAATCAGCCCATCCCCATCCCAAAACCGAAGGTACACCACACCAACAACCGATGATGAACAACTACAGCCAACATCAACCCCAACCTACCCACTCAACCACCATTATTCCGGAAGGCTAAACTAACACCACGAACACTAACGACGCCCACTCCACCACGAGTGTCATGCTCTACCAACACCTCTACCACCAACAACAACACCTAAATTGAGGCACAGATACAATGTGAGGCAGACCATTTTCGTCTACAACTGGATCGACAACACGAAACCAGCCAAGAAAACGTGCTCTTCTGCAGAGCTCAGAAGAATGATCCAAACTGGAATCGGCAGTGGATTATGGAGCGAGGGCGATTTCACTGAAGTTCCATCATGCATAAGTATGAGAATGAATATAAGAAATGGATGAAGCTTACGTAAATTTCACCTTCGTTTATCATTCAAAGTTTCAAAAAATTAGTCGGGATTTCATTCTTCCTGTACGAACTAAAGGTTTCTAAATATCAAAACCAAACCTTCCATTCATTTCTTGTCAAACATGGCTTATAAACGTCGTTAGTGACATAAGCACAAACATGAATAAGGCGATATAAAACCCTACTGGCCTCGTTGACATGCTAGTTACCAGGACTTATGCATAGGGTCTACATGGTCGTGTTTTTTTACGAATCAAGAATAAAAAAATTATAATACACATTATATGCTTAGTCGACTAACAAGTTGTTTCATATAATTTATTATTAAAAGTAAAATAAATAAATAAAAATAATTAAACTCATCACCAATAGATGAGCTTGGGATTAGGTGCTGTAAAGGTATATGTGCCAGACACAACAGTCCAGGCACAAGGAGGTAACCATGGTAACCCTACCACAGTCCACCACAGTCCACCACCTGACACCCATCGCACTGAAGATTCAGTGGAATACTAACCATAACCAATACTTACCATGGATCTAGGGGTAATCTCTACAGTGTATTGGGCATAACAGAGGCAGTCAATTACCAGAGCAACCTAAACTGGCAACCATTACACTTCGGTCAAGAGCTTCAGTCCCGAACGACGTCACCTTCATACAGCTCTATTGTGACACACCAAACAATCACATGGTGAACACAAAACAACATCCAATTTTCATCAAATGCACCAACAAGTCATTGTTAAACTCCTGTGAAGATTACACGCAGCACATGGAGGACCTAGCTCTGAAGTTGAGAATTCCCTTTCAGGCAAGATTCGAAATCGTAACGCTATTTGAGGGGAACAGGATTCCTCAGTTCTTCTCAGCTCCAGATTTCATTCACATCAATGCTCTGCAAAACTTCGTGGCATGCAACGCAGCACTCATCCCCATCAAGGAAACCACCAGCCTTCACCCTAACACTCCAAAGAATTGCAAGTCACCTCATTGGCCAACTAAAGGAATTGCAAACTTTTATGTACCAAAGGGGATTTCAAAGGGCCTGGAAGGCATCCCAACTAGAACTGGCACTAGACATCACTAACTTGGGAATGAATTCCAACGTTGAAAACAGCTTCACTAGAAGACGTGGCTTTCGCGGAATTGGTTGTACCTCTGCCTCCACGGTAACGAATCGTCCGCCGCCATTTCACCACATCACCACGTCTGTAGTCCATCACCTCGGAATTGAATGTCTATTCTCGTACAACAACAAGCTGAAGGTTCCAGCAATGGTGGTTGGTCGTCACTTGCTGAACATCATATTGGCTGACCTTTATGACGTACAGGAGGTTACCTACAACAATCTCCAAAAGAAGTATTTTTTCTTCAAAAACGGACAACTAAAAAGCTATGAGAGATAAGGATTGCTGAATGTATTGTTATTGCTTTCTAACATTTACATAAGCTTAGAAAGGAAAACTGCACATGCATTTCATTAAAAGAAGCAAAAGTTCCTTCATTTCAGATGAGAATTAGTATTACATTTCAATACCTTTATACACATACAAAGGTTACCTCTTGTTTTAATCATAGTACAAGGGAAAAGGTCAACCGATCAACCCATAATCGCATATCTAGCCATTGACAGTGGTAGTGCCACATGTAGTAGTGATGCAAGTGAGCCAGTTGCATATGCATCGACAAGTTAAGAGACTGAAAACAATGTGTGTATGTTTTGCCGGCAGAGCCCTTGTATCACTATCAATAGCCTTGAGAATGTTGGTTTTGTAGCTGCAAATGATGTAACCATGTGCGCCAAAGGAAAACATAGATGATTTACAGAAACACATGATAAAAAGATTAGGGGTACTGGCAACCTAAAAACCTTAGAGGGCTAAATGTGCCAGGTAGCCAGTTTACGAGAATATATTTTAATGTTTCGGTCGGGACACCTATACACAAAGCACACGCATGTTGTTGTTTAAAAAACATTGGTTTAACAATTTTAAACCAGGTCAAAATTTTCAAACTGGTTTATTTGTTTCCAAGATTCTAAAAAGGGAACTTGTTTACTGAAGTTAAGGTTTATTTAAATGTCGGCTTAGGGTTTGGAGTATAAAATTATTGTAGGATCATTAAAGAAGCATTATTTTTCTGTGTTGATATAGCTCTAAAACCCCTAAATTAGTGAGCACCCGTTGTTGACGGTTTGAGTAATTTTAAATGTAGGGGTAGGGGGTTTGGATTAGCTCACATGACCATTGAAGCAGCATTATTTTTGTGTTGTTCATGCAGTGATCTAGCCCTAAATATCAGATTTAGTGACTAGCTCTAAAAACCCTAAATCAGTGAGCACCCGTTGTTGATGGTTAGGATGTTTTTAAATGTAGGGGTAGAGGGTTTGGATTAGCTCACATGACCATTGAAGCAGCATTATCAGTTTTGTGTTGTTCATGCAATGATCTAGCCCTAAATATCGAATTTAGTGACTAGCTCTAAAAAACCTAAATCATTGAGCACCCGTTGTTGACGGTTAGGGTGTTTTTAAATGTAGGGGTAGGGTTTGCATTATCTCACATGACCATTGAAGCAGCATTATTTTTGTGTTGTTCATGCAGTGATCTATCCATAAATATCAAAATTTAGTGACTAGCTCTAAAAACCCTAAATCAGTGAGCACTCGTTGATGATGGTTAGGGTGTTTGGATTAGGTCACATGACCATTGATGCTAACAATAGGAAAGATATCGCATCAAACGACTGGTATAGACATGACTTTCTTGTTTGAGTATCAGCAGCATACAGTATGTATGGCTAGCACTTGTAACAATATATTGTCTCTACTCACCAGCGGGTTAAATTACAAATATAATCAGCCACAGCAATTGAGTGAATATTTACCTTTCACAGAAAGAGCTGAATTGATTTATCCAGTGGATAAAGTTATCTACCATGATTTTGAACTGTCTTTGGGAACTCGTATAATAGCTGATCAAACTTGAGTGACTTTATAACATTACCTGGGTTTCTTAATTGACTTGATTTTGAACTGTCTTTGGGAAATCGTATGATATTAATATATAATCACATGATGTTATTTCAGTCGTATAATATATAATCGCATACAGTTGAGATAAAGAAAATGGAGAATTTCGGAGAAAGCCGACCAAGAACCACAGCAAAGGAAATAGTGTGTTATCGTTGAGAGAGAAAGGGGCAGGTAGCAAAGAACTGTTTGATTGCAATGGACAAAACCTACAACAAGTGTGAGTAGTAAGGGGGCCCTATATAGATCATATACCCTCTCCTGATTGGTCGAGAGCAAATCTGTGACGTCACAGGTTGTGTGACGTCACAGGCCCCGCCTCCTCGGTTATAGATCTTAGGCAGGCTGCGGATTGGCTGCCGCTGTTATAGATCCAATACAGGCTCCTGATTGGCCGGGATTATAGATCCACTACGGGGCTGGGATTGGTCGGGATTTATAGATCCAATACAGGCTCAGGATTGGTCGGGATTATAGATCCACTACGGGGCTGGGATTGGTCGGGATTTATAGATCCAATACAGGCTCAGGATTGGTCGGGATTTATAGATCCACTACGGGGCTGGGATTGGTCGGGATTTATAGATCCACTACAGGCTCAGGATTGGTCGGGATTTATAGATCCACTACGGGCTCAGGATTGGTTGGGATTTATAGATCCACTACGGGCTCAGGAGTCCCCCGCGGAGAGGCCACAGGGACCCCCACTGGGCCCCCCACCGGGGACCCCACCGGGGACCCCACCGGGGACCCCACCGGGGACACCCCTGGGGGCGCCCCTGGGGGTCCCCCAGAGACTACACTGACACCCCTGATTCCCTACGAATCCCCTGTGGGTACAATGACCGTGGGTCCCCGCCCTCCCCCCTCCTAGTGATAGCCCGGGACCCATGGAGCCGAGAAGACCTAGATTTTGGGGACAAACCGGACCCCCGGGATTTTTACCCTTGTGGTCTTATAGGAAGCAACCACTATGTAATAATACCTTATGGTTTTATGTGATTCAACCACTATTGGAGACAATAAAAAAGGCATGTGTTTGGTAAAAACAACTTTGTTTCCAAATCTTTCATAATATAATAATGTTACAATAATAATAATAATAAAAAATATATACACTATTTACAAGGGGCCCTATTTCGGGGCCCCGTAGGGAGAGAGAGAGTGAAATTACATGGTGTTTTGTTTGGGCCATTGCCCTATTTGACATGAATTGTTGGGGCCATCGCCCTATTTTATAATTAAAAAATACAGTGAGTTGGGCCATCGCCCTATTTTATAGCTAAAAAATTACAATGAGTTGGGCCATTGCCCTATTATAGTTGAAATATATTTGAAAATTTTAATTATAAGCAAATTGTTTTAAAAATGTATAAAAATAGGAAAAGGGAAATTGCCATGGAGAAAAATGTCAAATGTCAAATCATATTGTAACGGGTTGCGTGATGTCTTGGCAAGGGTAACGTCACAACCCCTAACGTGTCCATGTGATTGAATAAAATAATGGAGCCTGCCCTAAGAAAAAAAGAATGCTCGATCCGACTTAAACAGCAATAACACAAAGGTATCCTATCGTACTTGAGAGACCTTGCTACGAATCTTATAAAACAGGGAGTGCACACTTGTTCCCCGCAGCACGGGAGGGATGGTATCTGGTTGTTGGGGAGGTCTCCACAGATAATACACTATAAAAATAAAAATAAAAAATAAAAAGATTGGCGAGGATAATACATTTTTCTCCATGGCAATAAGACTCCCCTACTTCCAAGCTTTCAGTGGATAAATATAAGAATAATATTCTCGGAACGAGGAAGATAACGGCAAATGAAAACTGGCTAAGGTCGAGCCATGTCTAAAAATAATTATGCTCCCCGAGCTAATAAAAAAACGGTGCCACATTTTTTGAAAGCAGACTCCACAACGAGGATGTTCATTAGTCTTTAAGGCATCCGCGATTGCCAAAATGAAACAGGGTTTGCAGTATACACTTCTGCAACAGGGCATGGGGGGTAAAGGTACATGGTCGAGTCCACCACCACCACCACCACACCATATACACTATAAAAATAAAAAATAGAAAACTATGAATCAATGTGAAAATACAATTTACGCCACTGAAAGCGTCCCCAACCATCCCAGTCTCCCAGATCCAAATAGACTAGGTGGTGGGGGCAACGGAAGTAAACGAGTCCCTCCTTACAGTGGATACGAGCGACAGTCATATTCGAGTGGCAATAGACGCACCAATTAAAAGTGTATTCGGTCAGGGGTTCCACGTACATGGCCGCGCGGGGGCCGGTGAACGTGCTAAAATTTCGTACAAACTCCATGGTTTGGCGGGAGTTTCCCCATGAGTAGTTTCCCCGGACAACTGCGGTCAAATGTTTTAAGAGGAATAAACTAGGGTTAAGTTCCTTCTGATGGGCGGCCTTCCTCCGGTCTATTCTCTGTTGGTTGCAAACGTATTCCCCAATTTTTGCGAGGATCTCTGTGGGGAGGCCTGTGATCCTCAACACCATAGCATGCGTATAAAAATGAATGTGAACACGGGACTGAGAAAAAAATAAAAATTAAAAATTAAAAAGAGGTACGGTATGAATAATGCTTTAGAGGAATTCGTTTCTGAAGAGGCGCTCTTACCGAGAGCGGGCAGGTCCCGAGAGGACCTCCAAGAAAACCTATAAAAAATTAATCAAATTATTGTGCGTCGGGGGATTTTTTTGCCAATAAAAATGAACGGTCCTGTTAAGCAGAGTCCGAACGCTACACACTGTCTTTTAGGGGGACGGGACGGAGAAGAACTTACAGGTTCCATGTTTATTACATCCACACCGTGTACATTCTATAAAAACAAAAACAAAAAGTTAGTGGTTGTGTTCCAAGATAAAAAACAAGTCCGCAGGACCGTACCTCTCTATCCCTACGAGGCCCTCGGTAAGCCATCCTCCGTCTCTTTTTGTGTGTTCTGTAAGCTGTAGAAATAAAAAGGAAACCAAAGGAAAAAAAAGATTAGTAACCAAGCGTGTTGAATTTCAAGAGCGAATTCCGTGTACACTTACCTTCTCGAGGCGTCAGTGGCAAAGGCACCGAACTTCATTCAACCCTATCCTTTATAGATCCTATACTGGTTCCTGATTGGGGCACTTTCTCGGGTTTTGATTGGCCCGTTTTACGCCACGGGCTCTAGGATTGGTGGACGTTCGATCCGGTTTTGACGTTTTTTGCCAAACTTTTTTTCTGAGCCCCTAAGAAGCTCAAAGTCAACCCTAAAACAGCGTGGAAATTGGCTATTTTTTTTCTGGAGGTCTTCTTCTCAACCCCCTCTTAGTTTTCCCCGTTTTTTCCCCCTTCCTTCGACCCGGGAAAGGTGTTCTTGTAGACCCGAAACCTGTATGACCTTTGGGAAACCAGTTGAACGTTACCGGATGTTTGACGGACCAATCACAAGGTGTGACGTAGTTTGTTTACGTGCCCTTTTCTTACTTCGGGTCAAGGTTGTTTACCAGAATTTTTGGGGGAAGTCCAAGAAGCTCAAATTCATCCTGAAAACATCGGGGAAATTTTCTAAAATTTTCTACAGACCCTTTTCTCACGGCCCTCTTAGTTTTCCCCCCTTTTTTTTTGGTTTTCCCTTTCACACTTTCCGAGCAAGGGCTCCTAAACCGTCTGAAACCCCAACGCGTCCCTCGGGAAACCAGTGGAGTGTTGGCGCGAACCTAAAAGGAGCCTAAACCCTCCAATCACAAGCCGAGGCTTATATTTGCGCGCCCTTTTCTTATTTCGGGCCCACTTTGTGGACGTTGGTTCGGAGGGACGGTTTTGGGAAGGCTTTTTCGCTAGTTTCCTTGGCGCGAAAGAGAGAACGGTTTGAAGAGGCCTGTAGAGTGAGGTCTCCCGGGGGAGGGCCCACAAAAATTCGGAAGAATAAGCGGCGGGGTGGGGGTGTTTGGGGGAATTCTTTTACAAAAAATAATAAAGAGAGTCGCGCTAGAACCAAAAACGGATCGAAATCCACCAATCATGAGGGGTGTTCATTCTAGGGGAACCAATCCCAGACCGAGAAAAGTGCACCAATCAGAGAGAAGTGTAAAAAATATAAAAGTGAGTGACGGCTTTTGGTTTGGATTAGTTTCACCACGATGTCCACCTTAAACTACCTAGATGAGGAAGGCAGGGAAGTCACCCTTACCATAGAAGAAGAAAAAGTGGACAATCCCTATGCCTCATCATTACAGACCACACAGCCCCTCTCCCCCGTGGAGTCGGAGGAAATTCTCCCGCCTGCCGCTTCGGTTCCCGTAGAGGAAATAGCCGTAGAAGAAAACGAGTGGCCAACGTACGAAGACGTGAACCCTTGGCACAGCGAAGACGCTACGTACGCGTTCCTCGAAGCCACGGAGTTTCCCCCGGACACCCCGTCCTCCTCTCAAGAGGCATTTACCATCCCCGAGGGGGAGTCGCTAGAGTTGGGCGGAATAACCGAAGAGGACGTCGAGAAACTAATCACAACGTGGCCCCTCCCCGCCGAGCTACCAGAAATTAGTAACCAAGATCTTGCCGAAGTTTTTTCCGAGGAGACCGAACCCCTCTGGGATGCAGACGCCTGGTTAAACGAACTGTTTCCCTCCACAACTCGGAAACGCATGGCAGAACAACGGGGTGGCGGGGCGGCTAAAAAGACAAAAACAAGCGCCCCAGAAAGTGAAGAAAGTGAGGACGACGAGGACGACGACGAAGAAAAATTTGAACTGGTTCAAACAAGATCGAGAGCCTGTAAAAAATTCAAAACAACGTGCAAGGACTACGAACTGAAAATCAAGACACGGGCCCGCGCGACTCTGGCTGAGGTAAGTCGAAAGTAAGACTACACTAATTTTGAGGGGCTGTCATGACCGCGCGCGCGGTGGCGCATGGCTCTAATTCTCCTGTTTGGAATCTCAAAGGAAAGGAGCGGGTTCAAACCCCCGCGCGTGGATTTTTTTTTCCTATTTTTTTTTTATAATTGTTTTTCTTTCTTTCTCGCCTCCCTTACTACAGTGAGCCTCAATTTTTTATTCATTTATATAAAAATAAAAATAAAAAACATTTTATTTATATTCTTAATTTTTTTTTAATTTTTTAAAAAAAAAAAATATTTTAAATTTATTTATTTATGATTTTTTCTTTCCTGTACAGGCTCTTCAAGACGTGACCGCCGTTATAGAGAGGGTCCTGGACACCACTCTTGGGACCGCAAACCCAGAAGATCGGGTTAGGCTTACCCTAGACGCTCCACGCTTGGACTACCCCCTTTCCTTTCCTTACCTGATGAGGTCTACCCTCACCCCCGCCCTGGTCATGGCCAGAATTGGAGAGCTCACACAATCCAACCAAGAGTTCATCCTTCAGGGCAACTTCCATGTCCACGTGTTTCACGTGGAAATACCGAGGGCGGGAAGGGGTCGTTCGGCCCGCTGTTCTACTACCGACTTGGAGAAATTCAAGAAAATTAAAAGAAGTATTTTGAGGATACGAAATGTAGACGAAATGTGTATGGCCAGAGGATTGGTCACATCCCTAGCCAAGGCACAACAACATCCACAGTACCAATACATAAGACTGGGGAGGCCCGTGCAACGGAATCTAGCTGTGGAACTCCATCGTCAGGCGGGGGTGCCTATTCAACCGTGTGGGCTACCAGAGCTTAAGCAATTCCAGGAGTTTTTTAGGCCTCAAGGTGTAGAAGTAAATCTGGTCTCCCGTGCCCACATGAACAGCCTTATCTACTCAGGCCACCTCCCCGAGGCACAACACCGCCTTTACCTGTACCAAACAGAGGACCACCACTATGACGTCATCACCAACATGTGTGGGTTGTTGAACGCCAAGTACTTTTGCCCCCTCTGTAAGAAGACCTACAATAATCCTATACAACACGTCTGTGACACGACCTGTGTTTGTTGCGGCGTCAAAGATTGTTCCCCCCTCCCCCCTGGAGAGAAATGGGATTGGAAAAAGTGTGACCATTGCCATCGGTGGTTTAAGAGTGAAGGATGTTATGAGAACCACCGCCGTCGCCAACCCCGCCGGTCGGGTCGAGGGTCTCTGTGCACAAGAGAATGGAGCTCTTGCGAGCGGTACACCCGTTGTGTCCAGTGTGGGGTGACCGTGGACCATCTGTGCCGGACCCGTCAACAACCAGGGGTCCACGTGTGTGGGGAATACCAATGCCGAAGCTGCAACACTATTGTCCCCCCGGACCATCTGTGCTACATGCAAGTGGCTGACCAGAAAGCCCCCAGGGTAGAAACAGAAGAAGGAGAAGAAGAAGAAGAAGAAGAAGAGGCCTCCACGGCACTCCTGGCGGAAGAAGAGGGGACGGAGAGAGCCGCTGCGGAAGACGAGGGGAATGAGGACAAGTTCCGGTACCTCTTCTTCGACTTCGAAGCCATGCCCCTGGAGGCTCAGCACAGGGTCAACTTTGCGGGAGTCTCCAAAGTGTGTGAGCTCTGTGTGACGTCAGATTTACCCACCTGCACTCAATGCGGTCCACGGAAAATAGAGTTCAAAGGCCCCACGGCCCTCACCCAATTCTGCGATTGGCTCTTCTCGGGGGACCATGAAAATTACGTGTGCCTGGCCCACAACGCCATGGGGTACGACTCCTACCCTATCCTGGAGTACTTGTTCAAGAATGCCGTCAAGCCTAAAGTGCTCTTCCGCGGCGGTAAGGCTATGGTGGTGACCATCCCCGACTACAAGCTCGTCCTCAAGGACTCTCTGCTCTTCATCCCGCTAGCCCTCAAACAATTCCCCGTCACGTTCGGTTTCCAAGCAGAAAACCTCAACAAGCTGGATTTTCCCATCTTTTTTAACAAACCAGAACACCAGCAGTACGTGGGACCGCTACCAGACCTTCATTATTACGACCCAGATTCACTGAGTCCTCAAGGCAAACAAGAACTAGTGGCCTGGCACGCGACCGAACGGGGCAAGGGGACGGTGTTTGATTTCCAGAAAGAACTGGCCCTCTACTGTCACCGGGATGTGGCCATCTTACAACGGGCCTGTTTAGCGTTCCGGGCTATCATGATGAAAGCGGCGGAGATAGATCCCTTTACCAGGACCGTGACGCTCGCCTCTATGTGCAACCTGGTTTTTCGAAAGAAATTTCTACGCCCTAACACCATTGCGGTCTTGCCACGGCTCGGTTACCGCCCCAAGGATGTGCAGTCGGCGCTGGCCCTCCAATGGTTGGCCCACGTGGAGCGGCGGGACGGGATTC
Source organism: Actinernus sp. WN-2022 (assembly GCA_030867875.1). Lineage (NCBI taxonomy): Eukaryota > Metazoa > Cnidaria > Anthozoa > Actiniaria > Actinernidae > Actinernus > Actinernus sp. WN-2022. The sequence continues at coordinate 6,933,412 of JAOWCC010000655.1, read as the reverse complement.
AGATCCAGCACGCGGGCAACGAAGGAGAGAAGCGCGTGGGGCCTTACAAACTGGATGGGTACCACGCCGCCACCCACACGGCCTACGAAATAAACGGTTGTTTCTGGCATGGCTGTGATCGTTGTAACCACCAAAACAGAGTTCATCCCCTACTTCATTGTACCATGAGCACGTTGGCTGACCGCACCCGGGACAAAGTCGCGTACTTGGAACAGCAAGGGTACCGCGTGGTCCAGACCAGAGAGTGCGACATCAGAGTGGCCATGGCCTTGGACCCTACCATCGCTGCCCTCGCACCCATCCCTCAAGCCCAGCTTCCCCTCGACCCCAAGAAGGCCTTCTTTGGGGGGCGTACCAATGGGATTAGGACCTACTGGGAAGCCCAGGAGGGAGAATGGATGGAGGCGCTGGATGTGTGCTCCCTGTACCCCTGGGTACAAAAGACGAAACGGTTTCCGCTGGGCCATCCAGAAATCCTCACCGAGAATCTAGACCCCACCCTACCCTACGAGGGGTTAATCCACCTCAAGATTCTACCGCCACGCCGGTTATTTTTCCCCGTCCTCCCAACCCATGTGGGAGAAAAACTTCTGTTTGCCCTCTGCCGGACCTGCGCCGAAGAAAAGAACCAGGAACCCTGTACGCACGAGGACGAGGCCAGGGCTTTGACAGGGACCTGGGTAAGCCACGAACTCCATGCAGCCCTGCGCCACGGCTACCGGGTCCTGGAAGTCTACCGTGTGTGGCATTATTCAGAGTCGGAACAATACGATCCCGCCACCGACACCAAGGGGTTGTTCACCGACTACGTGAACACCTTTCTTAAGATGAAGCAAGAGGCGAGCGGCTGGCCGCCCGGGTGTCACACCGACGCCGAGAAAGCGGCTTTTATAGAGAGCTATCTGCTGAACACGGGGATCTTGCTGGAGTGGGCCAAGATCGCGTTCAACGCGGGGATGCGGGCCCTGGCGAAATGGATCCTAAACACCTTGTGGGGCAAGTTCGGCCAGAAACAGAACCCTCGGCAGACGGAGTACGTCACCGACTTGGACCGTTACTTTGAGCTCATGATGAGCGAAGAGAAGGAAATCCAAGACATTCTGTTCGTGCACGAAGACATGGTGCAAGTCCACTACACCGCGAAGCCGCAGTACATCGACTCCAACCCCCACACCAACGTTGTGTTTGCCGCCTACACGACAGCCCATGCACGCCTGAAATTGTATTCTTACCTCGATCTCTTGAAGGACCGTATCGTCTACCACGATACGGACAGCATTTACTTCACGCAGAAAGCAGGCCAAGTGGCGCCCCCGGTCGGTCAATTTCTAGGCGACATGACCAACGAATTGAAAGAAGGCGAACAGATTGTCCGTTTTGCCTGTACCGGGCCCAAGAGTTACGGGTATGAAACGAGTCAAGGCCGTACCGTCTGCAAAGTTAAAGGACTACGCCTCAATGTGAGAAATCGGGCGATCGTCAACCTCGAGACCATGGTAGCCATGGTGCAAGGGCAAGGGGAACCCACACGGACGGTGGTGACGCCGCACGCCATCCACCGCAACACCCAAGACCGGACGTTGCACACCCGCCCAGAGACCAAGACCTTCAAGGTGACCTACGACAAGAGGGTTCTCCACGGCTACCAGAGCTACCCTTACGGTTACTAAAGAAAAACAAAGAGACTCTAGAGGAAATATTTTTATTGCAATAAATGGTTCAGTTCCTTTGAGCTGTGATACTAAAGTCTCAGTCTTTTATTTAGAGGAACTCCATCTTGTAAGGCTGGAGTCTTGGATGCTTGCGCAGAAATCCTTCCCAAATACAAATATGATAGACCAACATCACATAGAATCCATAATAGGTTCCTTCGCAGTCGCTCACCACATACTGCTTCCTTTCGCCTTCGCTCAGGTATTCTTCCATCCAGTTCCCAAATGTAGAATAACACATGTGGCACTCGCCCACAATGACATCACCACCGCCGCCGCCTTTCTCAGCTCCATAGAAAGTAATATCTAGACCCATGATGTTCACCGCTTGAAGAGCAACGCGTAATGAGTGAGAATTATAAAAGTCTTTTTTTCTTTAAGTCTTTTTCTTCAGGTGTTTGACGTTCCACCGGCTGATACTCTTGCCTTGGCGCTTGCCCGACGTGGTCGTCGTTCGGATCGTTGTTTCGGTACGGCCGTCTTTCGATTTTCGGTTCGTGATCTTGCGCACGGTTTGCAGCCCTCCTGTCTGGGTTTTCTTTTTCTTTTGCGCCTTATACTTTTTCTGTATTTGCGCTACCGCCCGGGCGGTCCTGCTGGGTTTTTTACCCACCACGGTATGGCGTGGCAACCTCTTCCGGGCCATCGTCTTCCCTGCGGTGGCGACACGGCGTTGCCAGGGGGCTTGTCCCATCCCCGCGGGTCTCATTAGGGTTCGTGCCATGGCGTTAATGAAGGGGGATTTAAAAAGGACGCCAATTTAAAGGCGGTTTTTGGGCGGAACCTGGGCCAAACGAGAGGCGGCGGCTACCCCCACGGGGACCCCCACGGGGACCCCCGCGGGAAAAGGCTTTGTAGGGGGTCCTGGAGAACGGTGTTTCCTCTCGGCGGGGCGGCGGGAGATCTTTGTAGGGCTGGGGCGGGAGATCCTCTTGGTAGGCGGTGGCGGTGCGTTTAGGCCGGGGCGTGTACTCTTTCTTCTTGGAGATGAGATCCCGGGGGTGGCGGACGAGATCTTTAGGAATTTTTTCTTCCGCTAGAAATTGCATGAAATCACGGTAGCCGGGCGACGTGCGGGTGGAAGAAGGATGCACCGCTTCTTTAATCAGATCGGAAATTTGACTGCCCGGCAGGGTTTGCCCGTAGAGTTTCACTTCCCCTTGCGCATTCCAGGTAATTTTCGGGGCTCCTTTCAACTTCAACAGATTGACTAGCACCGACGCTAAAGGTTTGCTGGAGGGGGGAACTTTTCGCAAAGCGCCCCTTTGGCTCTGGGTTAACACTTTGGCCGCCACGGCCGTGAAGGGACTAGGCTCAAGGGTTTCACGACGCCGGACGTATTTTTGGAGTAAATCTTGAAACTGGTCGGCGCTGGCCGGTTTCTCTGGGTTTTCTAGGACCTGCGCCATGGCCGTTTGGTACTGACTGAGCACTTTAACCCCTTTGGTCGTGTCCACACGAAGCTGTTGTTCCAACCACCGCATAGACTCTTCCGGCACCAAGACCATGCGCATAGGGTTCTTCCCCTCGGCCTCTTTCATGGCTTTTTTCGTTTGTGTCGCTTCACTTCCCATCGCGTCACGGAAATTCCTACTGGGGCTGCTGCTGGAGGGTGGTGTGGGGTCCGCTTCTTTTTCCCTGTCTGGGATTTCTTCTTGGGCGGTCGCGTCTTATACTTTCTTTGGATTTTCTTCGCCGCCCTCACGGTCCTGCTGACTTTTTTTCCCGGTAGGGTTTGGCGTTGCCTTTTTCGCAGGCGAGCTAAAAACAACTGCCACCGGGCCGGGTCTGTACCCTCGGGCGCCGGCCAGTTGCGGATGGGTTGGACCATTCAGGACCAGAGATGAGCCTGACTCAGTTCTCGGGCGTACTCTTGCGGGGAAGGGTAGGGGTTAGAGTAGTTTGGGTTAATATAACCTCCGGCTTGATCCAGAGCTTTCTTGGCTCCGTAAGCCACGCCTCCACTGATAGCTCCGGCGGCGGCCGCTTTGGCAGCAAAAACGGCGGCGGCAATGAGGGCGGCGGTCGTGAAAATGAAGCCTCCTCGCTGGCCCACGGCCTTTTTAAGCTTGGCTTTCTGCACCGCTGTCGAGGAGGAGAGCAAAATCCTTTTCCTCACGGCCGGCGGCAGGGCTTTGTTGGCTATTTTTCGAAGTTTCACCTTGATGGGAGCAAAAATTTTCTTCGCACGGTTGCCGATGGGAAAAGTTCCACGCAAGGCGTTGTGCACCACTTCACTGACGGCGTTGATTTGAGTGTGACTCGCGGCCCGGATGAGTTTCTTTTTCTGACCGAGATCCGCTTTGGCAAATTGTCGGATGAACAGCGCGTGACGTTGAAGCAAGGGGGAGGCCATCACCACAACTGAACGGTTTCCCTGCGGGACTTAGGCTATAAAGCTAACCCAATTCGATTTCTCCAGGGACTTCTGGGCTCGTAAAGCACGTTGTCTCTGGCCTAGAAAAGGAGGATGGAAGGGGGATTTGTTGGGTCTCTTCCACACGGCCCCCTGAAGCTCTTGGATTCTTTTTACCGTCTTCTTCTTTTTCTTAATACCCCCTCGTTGTTCTCTTAGTGGCAGCGGCTTTCCTACGAGATGCTTTTGTAGTTTGGTGTAGAGCTTGGGGTAGGACAAACCAGGGACTACCCCCTTGGGGGTTTGGGAGAGGAGTTTCAACAGGTCCAGCGCATTGCCCACCCCCTTTTGATCCTCCTCCAGCACGTAGGCGTGATGCTGTTGTCCCTCCTCGGAGAAAATGTTCGTGCGCAACCGGATTTGGGACGGGGTCCGGGGGTGCAGGTCGAAGAGGAGGTAGCCAAAGGGGCGTTGGGTCGCGTCCTGGTAGGCCCTCATCACTGCCGGTACTTGCCCCGGAAAGGCCTGCTCGGCCAATTTCCGGACTTGCAATGAATCCCGAGCGTTTTTAAAAGCCACCAGGTAGTGCGCGTTGATGGAAATGGTGCGCGCGTACTTGCCTGGGGGGAAAATGTTCTGGGTCAGGTACAGCACCGTAATGTTGCGGTGGTGCGAGCCTTTGGTGAACAGGTCCACCACCCGCTCGTCCTTGGAGCCTTCTTTCATCAAATCGTCCAGGATCAAGAGACCCGGCTTGCCGCGAAAGGGGGCGTACGGGTCGTCGGGAAGCCCCTCCACAAATTTCACCCCCAATTGTTTCTGCAGGGCAGTGAACCGGGGTTGCCAAGCGCTGCCATAGCAGTACACGATCGTGAGGGGCTGCTGGGTGAAAAGGGATTTCGCGTGGTGCAGAAGTCTTTCGGTGAACACCGTTTTGCCCGATTGACTCTGACCCGTGATCAAGATATTGCAGGGCGTTTGGAAACGGACATCCATCACGCCTCACCCCTTCCCAAGAATAACAAGACAGAGAGGTGGGTTTCCTGGTTTTATTTTATTTTTCACTTTGTCTCAAACTGATAACACATTGATCGTGAAGGGAACTGTCTTGCCGCTGCCACCGCGCCACACTCCGGCGCTGGTACTGGCGTTGCCAGGCTTGGAGGGCCCGGTCCCTGGTGGTCTTGGTCTTCCACTGCTGGAGGTTCTGCAGGACCTCCGCCAGGGATCGACCGTGGGCTCGGCGCAGGAGGTAGTACAGACAATAACTGCCGCACACGTTGGACTTGTTCCCTTGCAACATCACACTGTTTTCCCTATGCTGGGCGTTCCCCTGCCTCACGTACTCTTGCAACCCGTAATAAGAGGCGGGAAAGCCATAACTGTCGAAGAATTCATTCAGGCCTTGGCGCGGAAAATAAAGGGCCAACCAATGGGTGCCTGGTCCGTCGGCGTTGTCTGTATTGAGAATGAATGAGGCGGGGCGGTTCACGCGGCGGGGCCGTAGGTCCATGGGAAACACACCCCGAAACGAGGCGCGGAGCCACCAATCGTGGCGGGCCAAGACCGTCAATTGCGACGTGTAGGTGGTCATCTTACAACTTTTTCACTTCTCGGCTGCTGCTGATTTCGTACGCGGCGTCAAACTCGCAGTTCACGTACACCGATAAGGTCTGGGCGACCCCTGCTGCAAACTGAAGGCGGATGCCCACCGTCCCGTACTGTTGTATGTTCATGTGCGCAGCGTTGCCACTGCCGTCCGGAGTGAAGTCAAAACACAAGATGGCGTAGCCCTTGTCCCAATCGGTCCGGGTAATGTCAATCCCATGGTTGGCGTTCATGGCGCCTTGGGCCAGGAACAGGGTATTGTAACCGTCCAGGGTTTTCCCGTCCGCAAATTCGACGCGGGAGAAGGGGGTGGGCGTGCCGTCGACCGTGACCGTCGCGCGAGTCATCCCAAACCTTTGGAAATGGAAAGGGTTCTTTTTCAGCGCTCCCAAACTGCTCCCACTCTCCACCAAGGCAATGCGCATGCGTCGGGGGATGCGACCGCCTAGGAAATCCGTTTTCTCAAAGGTGGTGTCGCCCTGGGAAATGGTGAACATCCGTTCTTCCTCGCTGTTGTAAGGGTAGAGGACGGGCTGGGACACAAGTTTCACTTCGATGCTCTTCATGAAGTCCTTGTTGCAAACACTGACACGGCGGAAGAAAGTGACCCGCTTCAGCACGATTTTAGCGGCGGCCGCTTCCCCCGCACCACTGTCCCCCATGAGGGCGAAGGCGTTGCTGGAGGGGGTGAGGCGGAATTCCAGGGGCACCCCATTGAGGAGCAGTTTGTTGGAGAAGGCCGCGTCAATGCAAAACATCCCGGTCAGTTCCACCACTTTGCTTTCCGCCGTGTATTTCGCCCGCGTCGTCAACCCTACGTTGTCCCCGGCGATGTCGAACACATCCATGGACCCGGCCACATCTTTGTAGTACAGCCCCGCGGTCAGGTAGGATTTCTTGGCGTCTGGAGTATAGTTGAGGAGGGTGCTGAGGTAGGCTTTGTAGGGGTAGGTTTTGGTGCTCATGGTCATCCATTCCCCGTTCAAGGCCATGTCTACTTGGGACCAGAGGGAATGAAACCAATTGTTGACGGGTCCCAGATTCAAACCGGCGGTCAAAGCCTCGCCGTTGGCTTTCACGAGGTTGGCCGTCACCTTGAAGTAACTTCTAGGCAGCACGGTGTAATAGGGACTGGCCGGGAGGTAAAATTCCACGGGCGACCCGGGCAAGAGGGCCGATTTGGGAGCGTGCTCCGACCAATAGCCTCGTTCTTCGACCGCTTGGGCCAATTCCTTGCCGAAAAAATCCAAATGAGTGTTGTAGCCGCCCATCATGTTGGGCAGGGGCGGCTTGCCCATGCCTGCGACCGTTGCCATCAATAATCGTCGTCAAAGATATCTCTCTCCACACGTGCACGCTTGACGGTCGTTGAAGGAATGAGAGAGGGAGTCTGTTTTTGCTTTCTTTTATTCTTGTTGACCGTGGCAGGCTTCTTCGTCTTTTTCCTTTTCGGCGCTATCCCCGCTATCTTTTCCAGGCCTTGGATCAACGTTTTACTGGTTTTCTTGCCGAGCACACGGGCTGTCCCTTTGCTCGTGTCCTTCACGATTTGTTTCACCACCCTCTTGCCAAATTTCGATTTCAGTTTAGCGAGTATCTTTTGTCCTCCTTTTTTAGCCACCGCCCCCGCGACGGTCCCGGCCAGCGCTTTGCCCGCCATGACGGCCAAGGGGGCTAGCGCCAAGGGTAAGAGTCCCCCCTTTTGATTGGTGACCGGTTCGTAACGGCCGAGTTCATTCCAGCGGATAGGGAGGAGGCCACCGCCGCCTTGCTGGCCGCGGCCTCCCTGGAAGACAGGAATGGAGGAGGGCATGCGTCGAGTGGTGGGGGGTGCAGGTTTTGCACGGAACACAGGTATCGAAGACCCTCCGCTAGCCACTGCCATAGAACCCGCAGACGCTCCATTCATTCTTACTTTTTCAGAGCACGCTTCACAAATTCCAACGTCGCCACCACGGTAGCTGTTGAGGCGAATGAGAGGCGTTGGCCGGACTCGTCGGTTATAAGGATTTCCAGCGTGTCAAACACCGTTTTGGCGAGCGGGAAGTACCGCATGACCGGAAAGTCTCGTTCCACCACCTTGTTGTACGCGACCTGGGCCGACACGACACGCAGTAAGGGTGCTTTCACATCCCCCACGATATGCGGCTCGATCAGATCGCAGTACACGTACAAACTGCGTACGGGTTGGTGTTTAAAATCGCGGGTGAGCAGGTAGGGGGTGGGCGTCCGGAATTTTAGACCGGAATAGTAGGTGGACCAACACTCGGGCTGGTACCCCACCAGGGGTGTGTTGTCGTCCGCCGGATAGTGTTCGGGCTTTCCTTGCCCAAACCCAAACAGATTGGCCAGCCAGGGGCTCATGGCAATTTGGGTCTCCTCCTTGAGTTGAAGGGTTAACGTAGCGGTTCCATCAGTCTGGTACCAAAGCCATAACACATCAGGGCCTTTCATCGGAAGGGTAGCTTGGACGGCCATGAGGTTCGCGTAGTTCCCGGTCGGTACCACAAAGGATTTTACGATCTTGCGATGGCCTCTAAACAAGTTAGCGCCTTTGCCCGTACTCGCGTTAGTGATGTAGTACACAGTCCGTTCTCTCTCCAAAACCGAGGCGAGGATCAGGACGGGTTTGACCCACTGCGCCTCCCCTATAGTCGTCTTCACGAAACTGGACAACAACGGTGTGCGAGGGCCCGGTTTTTTCAACAGGTGTGCAGGATGTGCGGTGGCCTTTTTGGGATCGTCCTCCAAGCCGACCATGTAGGCCAGTTTAGGGGGGAGGACTAACATGTAGCCGCCCGTTGGGGTTTGAGCCAATTCCAGGACGGTTTTACCCATGGCATTATTGGAAGATTCCACTCGGACGCTAAATGTTTTCATGATCGAAGAGTAGCCCCCCTGCAACATCGCCAGGCGCATGGCTGTGACCAGTTCTGTGACCGTTTCGAAAGACTGTGGAGTAAAGGTGATGTTCGGGAGGAGGTCGTAGGAGATTTCTACTTCTGGATCCAGTGTTTCGTGGATCATGGAGAATTGGCGGTCTTGAACTTGGGGGAACAATTCATCCCAGGCGCGGGGAAATTGCAGGTGGCAGAGGGCCATCTCCCACTGCCGGTCCAAGACCAACATCTCCGGGAGCCGGATACGAAAATGGGAGCCTGTGTTATCGGGAAAGGTATCCCGGCTGGCCACGCTAGGCAGCGTCATCCAGATGCGGTCGGGGTTCATGCTTTCCGGAAATGGAGGGTCACTTCCACCTTGGAGGTTTGTGGAAATGAAACAAGTTTCCCTTGCTCGTCGGTTATAAGGATTTCGAAATCCTCAAACACCGTCTTGGCCAACCGTCTGTAGTACAGGGGGGCAAAGTTACGTTCGTAGACCTCACCGTCCCCGGGCCCTGAAAAAAGGACTCTCAACAAGGGGACTTTCGTATCCCCCACAATACTGGGTTCCACCAAATCACAGTACATGTACAAGGTCGTCTTCTTCTGGGGACTGGGGAAGACCAGAGTCGTGACCGCCATTTCCCAGTCTCGAGACAACGTGTACATTTTATAGAGGTGGATACGGAACCGGGACGGTTCATTGACGTAGGTGGAGACGTAAGACTTCACCCCGTGGGTTAAGGTAATGTAAAATTCCTCCTCCTCCATCCTCTCTTTCTCCACAATGACTCCGCCCGTCGGAACAACCCACTCTTTTATTTCTTTTTTTTTTTTCACCCGTACGTTTGGGTCTGGAGCTGAGTGACCGGGACCCAGCTGTTAAATTTGGAGGGGTACCCTTCCCATTTCACCAAGACTTCTTCCTGGTTCTTCTTCTTGCCGCTGCGGCGGCGTTGCAACACCTTTTCGATGATAAAGAGACTTTCTTTTTCCACGGCCACCGGCGTCATCTCACTTTCGTAAAACGTTCCCCGCAACGCCTCCCCGCTCAAGTCCTCCAACCGGTAGACGGGAGGGGTGCGGTAGTCCAGCCGTTTTATCACCGTGAACACTTCCTCCGACCAGTTGGCCAGATAGCTTTTTTCAAAATGGCCTTTGGTCTTGCTAATCCGTACCGTGTCGCCGGAACGGTACAGCGGTTTCTTCGGTTTCCTCTTTAACGGCGGTCCCTTTTCCCGGTACAAGACGGCCCGCACCTCGTGGTCGTTGAAGGGCGTGACGGTGATGGGGGCGCGCCGAATGCTGCTGTGAACGGCTCGGTTGTACCCGAGCACCAATTGAGGGAGGACTTTCCAATACTCTTTCTTCCCGGTGGCCGTGAAATATTTGTACATGCGGCCCTTGAGCGTCCGGTTGAACCGCTCGGCAATCTGGGCTTTGGTCTCGTTGTACGTCACGAAAAAGGCCACGTCATTCTTTTTTAAAAAGGCCTGGAACTTGCGGTTGGTAAATTCTGTCCCGGCATCGGTCTGCAACCGCAACGGTTTCCGTTCGCGGAACACTTGGGTAAAGGCGCGCACCAATTCCTCTCCCGTCTTGTTCTTCAGGGGGACCGCCCACGCGTACTTGGACAACACATCGATGATGGTCAAAATGTGTTTGTAGCCCTTGTTGAAGGCACTCGTGGCTTGCATGTCCACCAGATCCGCCTGCCACTGCTCGTCCAGGGCCATGACGCGCACGCGCCCTCGCAGAAATTTTTTTCGAAAAGGTCGGTGCAACGTAAAGGTCAATTGTTTTTTCAGCCAGGCTAAAGTGGTGGGGCGGGTCACCCCCACTTCGCTAGCCGCTTTCACCAGACGGGCAGCACCCCCAAAGGCAGCAGGGCTGCTGGGGTCGTAATACAACGCCTCGAGCAGCGCGGAAGGATTCTTTTTCTTCTCCTTCTTGCGCCCCATAATCCTCAAAATGAGAGTCCTGGATAATCACTTTTCCTCCGCAACACGCCAAGAGACAACGGACACGTTTCAAAATGCCGTGGCACTTGAGGGACGGACCTCCTCCTCCGCCGCAGGGCATTCTGTACTCTCCCCGAGTCTAGCGCGCGGTACCTCCCTTATACTTTTTTCCCCCTAGAAAAGACAGACACCGTCATTTTTCCCTGGCTATTTTTATTGTTTTTTTTTACACGAAGCAAAAGGGAGACAGGGGAACGTCTTTGAGAGATTCTTGGACCGTAGGGTACTTGCTGTCGTAGGTGCACCTCCTGCCACTGTCTTCGTACAATTTGTAGGTGAAGGTAAGGGGGTTGGTGAAAATGACGGCCGATTGCTTGATCATACAGGTCCCCTTGGTTAGATCCAAGTGGATGGTCTTCAAGGCCTTCTCCAACAATCCTGGCGCGTACGGCATGGTCAACTTCTTGTCTTCCTCCCCTTCCTCCCTTTCCTTGAACAGGTCACACGCAAAACTGTGGGCCATAGTGTTGAGGTAAGGGAGGAGTCCGTCCGCCATGGGATCCTCTTCTCGCACCAGGGTTTCCATGGTTGTCGAGGGGTACCTGTCGTGAATTTGAGTGACGTAATCCATACCAAAACGTCTCACTTTGTCGTAGAGGGGATTGTTCTCGACCGCATACTTCCGTTTCTGGAACAAATGGGTGATCAGGGTGGCGACCAACTCTTTCTGCCTAGTGTGGTAGGTTCCTTGGACATGCGCACGGAAGGTGGTTTCCAGGATCACCAACCAAGTCGCCTTCCCCTCTTCTGTTTCCATGAACAAATCGTCCATGGTCGGCGTACTTCCGTGGGTCAGCGTAAAATGAGGTCTGAAAAAGTTGACCCCCCGCATCTGCAGCATATGGAAGGTCAGACGGTCCACAAAGTAACGCACGGCTGTCACGAACCAAGTCAGATCTTCTTTGGGCCTCTTCCTCTTTCTCTTCTCAGCCATCCTCTCTTCAGCCTCCTCCTCTTCTTCCTTCCTCTTCATCCTCTTCTGTCTCTTCTCGCTCTGGACGGGGAGTCCTTCTTCCATGGCATCATCGTCGTCGTCGACGTCATCGTCACACTTGATCAACGCCATTATCTCGGCCACCCTCTTGCTGGAAACTTGTTCTTCTTTTTCTTCCTCATCCTCCTCTTCTCTCTCTTCCACGTCGTACTTAAATAGGGCTGTGTTCATGTGACCCCTTAAGGCATTGAAATGGTTCTGCTCAGGGATCAGTTGGTTATCCTCCTTCGTCACAGGACTGTCACAAGCATGATGTTGACGATAGAACCTACTCGAGGTGACCATACTACCACCAAAGTGGTAAGCGATACGGTACAACCGGTTGCTTTGCCGGGACTTAGCCCTCAAATCCTGAACGTAGTCGTACAACTCAAACTCCGAGTAGTCGTAGAGTTGCTGCCATACCCGGAAGGTGTAGTTGTCCCAGATAGGTAACAGAAGGTCAAACTGTTCTTTCAGGAGCTGGTTCGTGACATGGGGGAGTAACTGCTTGATGGCATCCGCGTGATACTGCTTCACCTGGAACTTACTTTCTTTAAAGCTCAGTCCGATACCGGAATAGCCGTCCAACTTCATGGTGGTCTGGGAGTACCGCGCACACAGATGGAAGTACAGGTAGGTTAGGAAGTGTTCGTACTCTGTTATGAGGTCTCGCTCTCTCTTGTACCGGGGGTCTTGCACTGCCGAGAAGTGGGGCTCCGGGGGAAGGTGGTCTTTGTCAAAATGGGCACGGGCCGCTGAATCTATGTTCATGTAGGGGGAAGTGATAAGGCTACTTGCTACCCACCCCTCCGCATTCAATGTTTCGGCGTGGTACCAAAACTCACGGGGGAGGGCCCGTTGGGTACGGCAACGGATCAAGTAGCCCTGCGTTCCCCAGACCAGGTCCTCACAAAGCCGAGTCTCGCATATCTCGTACCACATCATTCCCAGACCCTGCTTCAGGGGAAGCCACCGGAACAAGAACCTCGCCATCTCCCTCAGGAAATTGTGGCGTAAGGACCTGTGGGGCCAATCGGTTTCCTCGCTCAACTGATGTTCCAGGGCCATCGCATCCATTTTCGCGAATTCCTCATTGGCAATGTCAAGCATCATCGCTTCTATCTCTAGCCTCTCTTCGGGGAGCACATCTAGGCTGAGCCAATACGACAAACACCCCATCAACATGGACTCCAGTTCCTTCAAGTACCTCTCCTCCAACGCGTTCTTCAAGTCAGGGAACTCCTTCTTCACTACCTGTGCTCTTTTCAACCGGTTCCAGGTCTCCCGTTCGGCCAACAGGTCTCGGTAGAGGTATCCCAAAAGGTACACGCACACACACCTCATATCCTCCTTGTACTTGAAAATGATCTTGTTGTTGCTGTCGTGCTTAATCACCCACGCGTCCTCCGCGTTATAGCCGGAAGTCTTCAAAGTCAAGGCTTTGCGTTTGCCCTCCCGTTGGGCCCCTTGCTGCACCCTCTGAAAACAATCCCCGTGCGCGTAGGAGACCACCGCCATGTACAGGGAGGCCAACGTGACGTGCATCGGACTCATGGGAGGGAGGTCGCTATGCCTCGTCTCGGTCTTCATGAGGCGTATCTTCTGCAGAAACCCTCCAAACAATTGGGCCATGTCGTCCGTCCCCTTTTCCCACAGTTTGCTTTGCCACGTTTGCAAAATGACATACGCCTGGTCGGCCGTGATCTGTTTCAGGCTGGCTATCACCTCGTCCCTCATCTCTTGCGTGACGGGTAACGCACACATCTGCCCAAAATAGGGCAGGAATTCGTTCAGGTGTTCCGGCGAAAAACCTTGGCGAGCTTTCTCCCAATTCTCGGCGAATCCCTCTTTCGGCCGAATTGTTTTCCATTGTGAAATGTCGGCGGTCACCAAAGCCACGTACAAATGTTGGGTCAACACTTTAAATTGTTCACGGCTCGCTTTATCCACTTCGTCTACCGATAGGAATTTCGTCGTTTGGATCATCTTCCCAAAGAGTCCACACTATATGGTACTCTCGATAGAGCATAGACACCAAGGCAAACAACCAAAACAACATGAATGCCTTCTCCCAAAAGGTTCACTTTTTTATACGCCTCGGGTAGTTCCCGGTTCGCCAATCCCCGTCCTGGATTGGATCTATAATCCCCACCAATCCCGACCCCTAGTGGATCTATAAATCCCGACCAATCCCAGCCCCGTAGTGGATCTATAATCCCGACCAATCCTGAGCCTGTATTGGATCTATAAATCCCGACCAATCCCAGCCCCGTAGTGGATCTATAATCCCGGCCAATCAGGAGCCTGTATTGGATCTATAACAGCGGCAGCCAATCCGCAGCCTGCCTAAGATCTATAACCGAGGAGGCGGGGCCTGTGACGTCACACAACCTGTGACGTCACAGATTTGCTCTCGACCAATCAGGAGAGGGTATATGATCTATATAGGGCCCCCTTACTACTAGTGTGCCAAAATTGGCCACTTTGCTGAAATGTGTAAATCTGAAAAAGTAACGAGCCAAGAAGAACGGAACTCTTCACTCCATGTAAGGTGGAGCGAATGTTTCTCTTCCTGAAACTAGTTTATCGCTAAAAGCTGCATGTACATTACAGATTACTATGACATTGTGATCTGTGAGCTATAAAATCGGTAAACTATGGCTGAAATGGAAGGAAGATTTGATAGCACAGAAAAACTGCTGAGAGAAGTAACCGATACAATGAAATTACGCCATAAAGAAGTTGACGACTTCAAGATAATAATGGACAACATAATGAAGGAAAATGTAAGTCTAAAAGCTGAAAATCAGAAACTCAAGGAATTCTGTACAGTAGTCCAAAACACAGCCAACAAGGCCTGAGATACAGTAAATGAACTTAAGCAATATGGACGACGCTCCATGATCGAAATAGCTGGTGTACCAATAACCACAGAAGAAAATTCGGAAGAGATCCTAATCGAACTGTGTAATGGTTTGGAGTTAAACCTAGCACCAAATGACATTGAAGCTTGCCATAGGAATTCAATCAAACCGAATGCTAGTATTATCGTGAAATTTTATAACAGGAAAACCAGGGACTTGGTATACACCAAGAGAACAAATCCTAAATCGAAAACGACCCACGACTTCAGCATTGCTACCGAAAGAGATCCCTCCCGTCTTTTCGGAAACGAAAGCCTCATGCATCGAAATAAAGCTCTCCTAGCCAAAGCACAATAATTCAAACAAGAGAACCGTTATAAATTTATTTGGTCACAGAAAATCTGAAGTCAAGCTTCCAGTTATATGTAGACACATATTTAAAGAACTCGTTGACTTGGCACTCCCCCAGTGGTCAACTAAATTATGGCTTCAAGGACTCGATCTAACAATACAGATAAGTCACTTTTCCTTATAGTTAATTCCAAGTTGACTTGACACGACTGACTTAGATGAAAATGCAGAATATACAGTATGTCACATATGCTGCAAAAATGTTTTTGATAACCAAAATTCAATATTCTGCGACTGGTGCCATACATGGCTTCATGCCAAGTGTGTTAAACTAACCAAGAAAAAGCTTCTATTTTTAGCGTTATGCCCTGACACTTGGTTTTGTCTAAAATGCAGAGTATTGATTTTTCCATTGTTATCTATACAAATTCTCAGTTACTGTCTCTGTCATACAATACAAACCTACCTCTGGGTAGTACCTGTAGACATACAATAATTTTAACTGGATTAGCTCATATGACCATTGTTCAGTTAACTAGCCCTAAAATGCCTAATTTAGTGACTAGCTCTAAAAACCCTATATCAGTAAAATCAGTAAAATCGCTCATTAGTGAAGCACAACGATAGTTAGATCGTGCGAAGTAAACTGAACTCTCTCTTACCTTTGTCTACCGTAGTGGGAGCACACATAGTGGATGCCGTCCGTGGATACGAACTCCTCGACGATCATAGAAGTACTCTGGGAACATCGAAGAACAGAGTGGAAATGCCTCGAGGAGAGGCCCATTGCGGACGATGGCGATACCCAGCACAGCAGCCAAGATGCTCTGTCCGTTGAAAGCCATGGGTACTGGTGGAAACGCCATCGAAGAGAGCATCGTCGCTTGTGCAAGCCAGCACTGCTTATCACAAGGATAGATGCACATCTCGTAATAGGGAGAAACGTAACTTGCTCTTTCGCTTGGCGCATGCCGTTGGTGCTTGCCATCTCAAACTTACTGGATGCTTGTGAGTTGGTGCAAGAAATCGGCTCTGAATTTAGCAGAACCATTAAGGACAACTTGAAGAGAATTCTTGACTGCGGAAGCGAACTGCTCACTCGCATTAGGGCTTGTGGGCGTTTGATTAGCTTCTGTCCGGCGCTGGATAAACTTTCGTTGGACCGCAGTTTCGGACTGTTTTGGGAACGCATACGAATGTTTAGTAGGGTGGTTTGCAGGCAACCTGACATCGAGTGCTCCTATCTTTCTCTTGGGTGGCTGAAGCTGACCATTGCCCGGTCTGGCAAGGAGTACGAAGAACACCTGGACAAATGGTTCGATGTGCTATCTGGCCCCACAGCGGACGAGTCCAACATACGATGGGATGGTCGACAATCGTTCTGGGAAGTAGCACATTCCATGTTTTTTTAGCATTTCATAAAGATCACGAGGTAGGCAAAATACGTTCTCCTCTGTGTGACCGAAATCCCACATGAATATTGTGTTGATAGCAATTATAGTTAACGGACAACCACACTGCACGGAGGCAGCGTGATGATCACTTAATTAGGTTACGATTTTGATGCTACTTTGTCCACTAAGCTGCACATATTGTTTGAGGTTAGTCAATACGTAGCGCGGCTTAATCTTGCGAGTGGCCAAGTTACGGTAATAACTTACGGCACGGTTCAGTATAGTAAAATCAGTTAGGTACAGAGCTACCGTTACAGTAAATTACAGTATGGGTTAGTATACGCACTCATACGGCGGAAGTAGTCCGCTCTATTATTGTTTTAAGTCGTCCTTGCTGTGGTTATTGTATTTATTATATACGTGTTACAGTCTTTCACCTCAGCTGCACGTCACTGCTGTTCAGTTATTGTCAGTTCCTTCATTTCTGTATACCGACCGACAACCAATCCAAACGATCGTTGCTAAAAGTACACACGAGCTTAACTAGTTAAACTTGTCGAGATTGACTTAAAACTATAATAATTGATCCTATATTGATTCTGAAGGATGATACTAGTAATTCCCACCGCGCAAGTTTATATCAATAGCAAACACTAGCTCGTATGTTAGTCGTATATGTATCCTCGTAGGTTACTCGTATGTATTCGTGTGTTAGCTTGTAACAGCAACCTGTCAACTGAACTAGGTATACCATAGCCTCTCCGAAGTAACGCAAACCGCAAAAACCAATTTTCTCTAATTGGGCTTCCTGCCACATGAAGCCTATATAATCCTATTTCTTTGAAAACGAGGCTAGTACTGCCAGTTCATTCTTGCCTAAATTACCTCCAACACTCGGGACTTTGTTCATACATTTCACTCGATAAAGTGACGTGCCTGTCGCAATTACTGAACATCTCAGCTAATTTATGCCCGATCAGTATCAACCGGGGAAAATCTTTAAATTGCCCACAAAAACTTCTTATCACAGAATTCCAAACTTACAGCTGCATTTGTACCCTGCATAAGATAACCTTTTTCTCCGAAAGCCGCGCTCAACAAAACCGCTACTACATACATGTACATATATTTGGTTAATTATAAACTTGTTGTCTATTGCCACCACCCACTGCACATGGAATGAGCGATGGTATTCAATCGAGTCATTCAGTCTACTTGCCTAAAGAATTTTACTTCTACATTCTTCCTTTCTTGTCACCAGCTTTCAAAAACCTACAAATTAGCCATCTATTTCGTTTGAATTGCACCATCCATCTTCGAGCAATCTTGTATCGTCGGCCATCCATTAAAACTGTTCCAGGCCATCATCTGTCCAATAAACCACTGGCATCTCCCACATTTAACCGCTTCAAGAGACATAGGCAGGCGTGGTTTACAACACAACCCCTTTACCTGGTAATAGTGGCACTTTGCAAAAAATGGTGTATTTCTAGCCAAATAACACAATCAGCATTCGGACCGGAAGCATTGCACTACATAGATGATATGACAAATGCTCTAGTCCATGGGCCAGGGAATGAAACCTTTTATCGATTTTATAGTTTGCCGTGACCAGTTTGCATTTTTTGTTGCTTTTGAAATAGTTTTGCTTTGCTAGTTTTCATTCTCATACAGGAAATAACTTTATTCTTAAACCATTCACTGCTATTCGTTATAGAGCCGACAGAATCAGTAAAAGAGATTTTTTTCATGGAGGATAAGAAAGGCAAAGGCGAAAAGCCCCTGGGGCTTAAAAAGACAAAAGGAGGTAAAGGAAAACAAAAGTCTAAAATGCTTAACTGTGTAATCCACTACCACCAGAACAAAAGCGAGTCAGCTTTGACGACAATGACAGAGACTTCGTTTAAAAAATCAAGGATAGTGGTCAAACTAGGCGATCCCAAGTCAATGCGACTCTTTTAGTCCCCACAAATATGGATACCACAGATGGTGTTACAAAAATTTCACGAATGTAGCCCGATTCCTAAAACGAAAGAATCCATGTCAAGATTCACAGTCTGGCTCTAGTTCTGAAAAAAGGCGTAGGATGTCAGATCATTCAACTAGAACGCCCTGTAGATAGATGCATTTTTTGAAATCGGGTAACAAAATAGTGGACAGAAGAGCAGCTAGTCAAATGTGTGACCAAAAGTGCTGAACAGTCAATAAAGAGAGCCGATGTTATACTGATAAGGCTAGCATTTCTCATCAATTAAATACACATTATATTAATGTTGGCAACGATTTAGCTAGTAAGCTTCCACCAAATGATGATAATCCAACAAAATACATTAATAGATCCTTCCAGAATAGTTTTATATTTCGTGGCATTTATGCACATGAAGTCTACGATGCAATTATGGGACTTAAAGCCATCAATTGATATCCCCCTATCATGCATTAAACTTGCCCGTGAACATATATATGAAGCACTAACAATAATTTTCAATCAATCCCTTCTTCAAGGAATTGTACTCTCAAATTGTATTCTCAAAATTTCTAAGGTAACGCCTGTCGATAAAGGAGGGGAAATTACTAATCCAGCCAATTTTCGTCCTATTTCAACGGCTTTATCAGCCTTTACTCTAATGTTTGAAAAACTAATATACAAGCAACTTATTAATTACACTGAAAAACAAGAAATTCCCTTTGAATTCCAATTTGGATTTCGCAAAGGCCGTTCGACTTCCCAGGCTATAACAGAAATTGCAGATAACTTTAGAAAAGCGATTGATAATAACTTGTATACTTGTGGAGTGTTCTTAGATTTTTCGAAAGCATTCGACACTGTTAACCATGGAATACTACAAATGTACTAAGAAACTAGAATCCTATGGCATTAGAGGTCTACCCTTAAAATGGTTCACAAGTTATTTAACAAACAGGCAGCAGTATGTGTCTCTAGGAAATGTCGACTCCCCCAAACAAACAATCATCTGTGGCATCCCTGAAGGAAGCTCTCTAGGACCACTTTTATTTTTAATTTACATCAATGATATACCGAATTGTTCTGATGCCCTAACATTCGAAATATTTGCGAACGATACAATGTATTTGCAATGGCTAAAGATTTAAAAAGCCTAGAAAATTTTATGAACTCTGAATTAAAAAAGGTCAAAGAATGGTGTGACATAAATAAGTTATCTATTAATCTATCGAAAACTAATTTTATGATCATAAAGTCAGCTAAGAAAAGGGACATGAATATTGATATCAAAATATTGAGCTCTGATGGATCGTGCCACTCCTCGAAAAGAAAAGACCACATAAAATATCTAGGAGTCATGATTGACGATACAATGTGTTGGAAATACCATATATCGTATGTATCTTCGCGTGTTTCACAAAACACAAGTATTATATCCAAGCTGAGGCACTATTTATCATTGACACAACTAAAGCAAATTTATTACAATCTTATTTATCCATACATTTCATATGCGATATTAGCTTGGGGCAGCGCTTATAAAAACAATTTACAAAAAGTACAAACAAAGCAAAACCATGTCGCAAGATTAATATTTTTGCCACATTATATGGTAGAAATACTGAAACCGCTCTCCCACTGCTAAATGTCTTAGATATACTTACAGTTCACAATGTTTACTGTCTCCACGCATTAAAATTTGTTCACCTCTGGCACAAAGGTCAATTACCTAACTTGTTCGATAATGTTTTCCAATATGCCAGCAATGTCCACAGTTATAATGCGAGATATGCAGCCAAACAAAATTTATATAAATCAGGCGTGAGAACAAACACAGGAAAACAAATGATTTCATTTATGGCAATTGACCTTTGGCGAAATCTCCCTGACCACCTCGAACATTCAAAAGTATTTTCTTTCTCAAAAAGCATAAAACAGTATTTATTGTCAGACCAATATTCAAAGTAACTATATATAATTGCCCACATTGTTATTTATATTTTCGTAATTAGTATTCTAATTCTTAGAGTTTTCCCAGTAATCTAAACTAGTTTCTAAATTTCCTTCCCGATTTCCTTTCTCCTATTATAATTGCTGATTAACAAGGCTGGAGGCTAACTCGAGAACTTCACAGTTTATTTAGCCTCCAGACTCAAATATTACTTAATCTGTATTGCCCATCACATTGTATATATATATATATATTAGTTATTTTCTTTTTATATTGCATACATGTCATTATAAGAGCAATAAAGATTGATTGAAAAAAGATGAAGCTATGTTATTTAAGGTCCACAGGGTTTTCAATAACATTTGAAGTAAGTGGCAAAACTTGAAGAGTAGGCGGCGAGCATCGAGCGCCATTGGCGCAAATATCTAATTTTTGGGGAATTTTTAAATCAAAGTAGGCGACGATTTAATGTAAAATACCCGGCGAGATTCGCCGGCTGCCGGCTTCTATTGAAAACCCTGGGTCCAGGGCATTGATCTCGTAGCACGAGAAGCCCAATACCACCCTTCATGTCGGAAAAGCTATACTAGAATTAGTGATCATTGCAGTGTGTCTAAGGGGAATGCAGAATAAGGCTGCATTCGGGCACCTTTGCTTTCATATAAACAATTCCATAATTACAGGACTGAGCGTCAAGAGAATGTCCATGCTTCGAGAGTGTTATCTGAAGTTTATGCTTAACCACAACCCTGCGTTTTACAATGCCAACTGCAAAACCGACAAACTGAAGTCCAAGTTGATTAAACATTTTGGGGGATGCAATACAATTTTGGCAACCAAATTACAGGAGTGAACTCGTATATGCATCAGACCTGAAAAAGGGCCAAGCGGTGGAAGTAGCATTTGAAACAGCTGCATCTGACACCAAACGACTGGAAGAAGCAGCTCTAATTCTTCGAAGAGCGATTCAAAGTTCGCATGTAAAAGCTCGAGCAATGCTGTGGCCCCCATCTTCATACTTTCCTGCTAGTAATGCAATACAGCCACCGGCATGTTTGCAAGAATTTATCAGTCATTTGGTATCTGTCAAGAAGGACTCTGAGAAGAAACAACAAGTCGCATTGTCACGCTGTTACTAACGGCCAATGGAAAATGCCAAAACATCATCTTCTTGCAATGGCATTAAGGCATTTGACAGGAAGCGCAGAAGTGGTCTCACTCATCAATTGGTTTGGACATTGCAGCTCTTACTCCAAATTCCATCAACCATTAAACCGGGTGCAAACATTGTCACCCACCTGTGCTGGGACAATTTTGATTTGACGGAGGAAACGCCTTCTGGTTCTGGTTCACCTCACTGCGCCATGCAATAATTATACAGGAGGTTAAGTTAGAGAGTGACCAGAGTATGGATGACACCAGAACCCCTCAGTTGAGCAAAACGAAACGTTTCATTCAACCAGCAACCGACAACGCTGAGCCGTGCTTTGCTAAGGATAAAGTTGAGCCAAAGCTTGAAATCTCTCAGGCATAAACACGTAACAGACAAGCAGAGGCAATAGCACATTCCTCAGACACGTGGGTACTATGCCGGTCAGCTTTGCTTAAGCACGCCGCCCAGATTGTCCCACCATGGGCTGGGTGGGCGTCTCTGACAGAATCAAGCATGGATTTGTCGTATCAGCAGTGAACTGTTGAATATATGGCCCCTGTCTTTGCGCCTGTAACAGAAAATGCAACCGTACAGCATATTCGTATACACAGAGTATACAATTGTGACATTCGACCTAGCCGTAGCCGTAGCCAAAAAAGCACATGCGCTTGTCTGGCAAAATCCCAATTTCAAGACATCATTATCAGAATGGGCAGCTTTCAACTCACATGCTCCTACATGGGAGCACTAGGGAAAGAGATGAGATCAAGTGGCTTTGAGGACGTCCTTGTTGAGTCAGGTCCACAAGATTGTTCTAGAGGCTTTAGAATGACTTCTGCTCATGATGTTTGAACGTGTTCATGGGGATATCGTCGATGAAGATGCAAAGACCGTGCTAACCCGTCTTGCAACTGACCCATGCAAAGAACATTTGAATGAAGCTATGGCAAAGGAAAGTTGTGTTAGATTGTTGAATCCCTACTCTGACTATAAAGAAGGTGTCCGACAGGTGAAACTTGGTAAGACTGCCAAGTTCTGGATGAACTATATGGATAAAGTTTTGCAAATCCTTCTCTTTCAACGAGCTACGAAACAGAATGACTTAGAACTACATCTTGCGTGTCTTCAAAAGATGTGTAGCTTGTTTACAACTATGTCAGCCTCAGTATACCTTGTGATCTTCCTGAACCTACCACAGTCTCATCCCGGAGCGAAGGAACTGCCTGAAAGTAATGGATTTAGTGTTAGCAGATCAGAAGTCCATTCATCCAGAAATGCAGTAGATATTACAATCGAGCAAACAATCAATCGTCATGCAAAATGCCATAGTGGCATAATCGACTTCAGCAGAAATTGATCTGCATATTACAGATGGTGCAAGACTCGACATGTTAGAGCAAGCTATCTTGAAGCATGCAAGGAGATTGCTGGTATGGATTCCAGCCAGGAGTTCACTTCACACAAGGAACTAAGGCCATCACAAATAGCAAAAAGTGAAGAAGACACCTTGAATACCATGCAGGCTTTCTCTAACTTCATCAATCCGTTTGAAGTTGAAGATAAAGATGTCCTCTATTGCATATCCTCTGGAGTCCACGTGCCACAAGATGTGGAGCAGGATATACTTTTGGCCGATGAGGTTGGGGAGAACGCCCACAGAGTTTGTGCAACAGCAACTTGTTGAAAAAAGACCAGCTTCCATGCACCAATAAAGAAGCAAAACCTGAAGACTTTCGCAAGTCTGGCGAAATACGTGAAAGTAACAGGCCAGTCAAAGACGACGAGGCAGATCACAGCAGAGAGAAATGTCTTTGGGCAACTTGTTATATTAGCGTTGCAGTACCAAATGAACATGGAGTGTGTGCTCACTTTTCCACTGGAACCTGTCCCTTGGGGACTGGCTACTTCTGATGGCACCTCCATAAAACCCGACTAGTGCTTCACTTTCTGGAAGGTAAAACACATTTGGCATCAAGGCCAACCGAGGGATACATCACCTACATTATCAATGGGAATGCTGTTCTTCATTCTCTCATGGCCCTCCCAAGCACGTTTGGAGAACTCGCAGAACACGTTTTCGACAGCCTCCCAAAAGTTAATCGAGTTCAATTTGTGACAGACTCCTACCATCCACTCTCAATCAAGGGGGTTGAAATATCACACCGCCAGCCACCGATGAAAAAACTGAAAGACTGTCTGATTGTAAAGTTCACTCGAAGAGCGAAGAGAAATGAAATCTTTAAGAAGAGAAAGAACCTGAAATCCAAAAGATGTAAAGACCTGCCAACAGTTGCTCGACAGCCTGAATCTGTAGCGATAAATCACAAAGCCGCAATTAATGTCAATGAGAGTCTCACACCATACTGTAAGCGGTTGTTTGGACAGGTTTTGGAGTTCAAACGCAACAATAACTATAAATTTATTTGGACTATCAATAGCAAGTTTATGTTACGGGAAACATACGGGAGACATCACCTGCTTTATGCTTTGTGACACGAGGCATTCGATGAGTACCTTGACAGACTAATCCAGTACTATTAAATTATATATATATATATATATATATCCTAATATTTGCAGTTCTCAATTATGGCTGGTTATCAAGAAACTGTGAGTAATTTTCCATTTTTCTCTGTCTGACAGAGAATTTAATGTAATGTTTGGTAACTGGTCTGGTAGGGAGAATAATGACTTTGATCTCTATGACCTTTTCTCTAACCCAGATAAATCAGATTAATCCTATCCTGATTTAATGCTTTCTACCCCTTGCTCCGATTATTATTCAAATTTAACAAAGTGCTAACTAACTCTGGCCCAAAATCTCTCTCGATCCTTCACCGTAATATTAGAAGTCTACCCAAACATTTAAATCTCTTGTAAGAAATAGTAACCTGTCTAGAATTCAAACCTGATATACTTGGAATTACTGAAACAAAACTAAATGAACATTCAATAACCAATGTCGAAATTCAGCACAAAATTTCCTTCACACCGACTCTCCAACCAATGCTTTGTACATAGCTAACAACCTAAAATCTATACCTAGGCCTGATATCAAATTTGAAATGGAATTAGTTGAATCTTGTTGGGCACAAATTGATGCTGGTAAAAACATAAAGGGTATAATCGCTGGCTGCATTTACAGACCCCCCACTTGTAACCTTGGAGTTTTTAATACCCAGCTAAATGACATAGTTAAAACACTGAATACTGATAAAAATGAGATGTACATCTTTGGTGATATGAACATTGATTTTCTAAAATATAACTCACATTCCCAAACTGAAGGGTACTTGGATATGCTTTTTACTAACAATCTGCTTCCCATTATTACTAAACCTACCAGAGTAACTGATCACAAATCAACACACATTGATCACATATATACCAATTCATCTACATCCTATATTACTTCAGGGATTCTTACAGTTGACATCTCAGATCACTTGCCAGTTTTCTGTGTCATTAAATCACAGCTGGATAAGACCAATAGTAAAAGATATTATAGACTACTCCAAATTTAACAATGAGCTTTTTCTTGATGATGTAAATGCAATTAATTGGGAAGAGATTCTTAGTCCTGATAAAACCCTAAACTCAAAGACACAAGACTCAAAAAGAAAACCTTGGAGGCGTGTTAAAAAATCTAAGAATGTGCAGCTTATAGAAAAGTTCCGTAAACTGAGGCAGTCTATTAAGAACTGGGTCCTCCGGGAGAGAACGGAATACCTCTGTGGTATTGCTAATGACGCTTTCTTAAATCCAAAGCATTTTTGGTCTTATTTTGCTTATAAAAACAAGAAACGACCCGTTCCAGATAAAATGACTTACGAGGGCATCTCCGTCTCTGACGGCCTGGCACGTGCAGAAGCTTTCAATGACTTTTTCCAGTCGATTTATAAAGACCATCTTAGCTGCACAGTGCCAGATTCATGCCCAGTCCACCCTGCCATCACTGAAGTACTCGATACCATTCAAGTCTCTTCTGATAATGTCTGCACCATGCTCTCTTCTCTAGACACGTCCAAAGCTACTTGTCCCGACAACCTACCGGCCATCATATTAAAGAACTGCGCAGAAGCTTTAGCGCCATCTTTAACTGTTTTTATTAATGTTTCACTTAGAACTGGTCTTTCTATTTTTGTATGGAAACTAGCTAACATTCCTCCGGTTTATAAAAAAAGGTAACCGATCTGAGGTTGAGAACTTTTGCCAGATTTCGCTCTTGCCATTCGTTTCTAAGTTACAAGAGAAGTGCGTCGCTTCTAAACTTGTTCCTCACGTTTTTGTAATTTTACACCATTCTCAATATGGTTTCCAACAGGGTTTTTCTTGCGCCAGTCAACTTGTTGAGGTTTTCCACGATATTTGTAATAACTTAGATAAGGGGTATGAGAGTGATATTATTTATCTTGATTTCGCAAAAGCTTTCAATTCAGTGTGCCACCAGAGACTGTTATGGAAGCTCCAATACCATGGAGTTAGCGGTTCTTTGCTTAAGTGGTTTGGTAATTACCTGACTGGAAGGATGCACTCGAGCATGTTAAGGCCTGGTTCATTTAACGGAAAATAGATTTACCTTAAAAAAACGTTTTCTGACAGAAATAACAGTTTAAACACAATCTAATTACACCATAATACTAATACCAACTTCCTTAAATTTGTTAAGTGGATGGTTGTCGTATCACGTAATCGTTGACGTCATAATTATATAAAATCGTTTGAGTGAAATGCAGCTGCGACGATAACATATGAATATAAAGTAACCCTGCTAAAACATTACTGCTCCCGCAGTGTTTCAGACCACGCTTAGAAAAGAAGATATTAAGGGTACAAAAAGTGATGTGACCTATTTTGCGTATTTTCGCCTTAATTACTCGTTAACGAAACATTGTAGTCATCTTTTCTAAGCTGATTTAGGTAAAAGG
Organism: Actinernus sp. WN-2022; assembly: GCA_030867875.1. Classification (NCBI taxonomy): domain Eukaryota; kingdom Metazoa; phylum Cnidaria; class Anthozoa; order Actiniaria; family Actinernidae; genus Actinernus; species Actinernus sp. WN-2022. The sequence goes on along the minus strand of JAOWCC010000655.1, from coordinate 6,907,250 downwards.
ATTGAACCTAAACTAAACACATCCACTTAAGGTAGTCAAGAATGGCGATACCTATTATCGTGAGAAACTTGGCGTAGTTTCCCCCAAAAATTTGACCCCTGAACCAGGCCTTAACATGCTTGTCATAAATGGCTCTTATTCTTCGTGGGAGGTTGTTAAATCGGGAGTTCCTCACTGTTCAATTCTAGGTCCTGTATTGTTTCTTCTTTATGTTAACGATATGCCAGATGTCGTGCGAAACTCCAGCATTTCTATGTTCGCTGACGACTTGAAGTGTTACAAAGTCATCACTTCTACATCAGATTCCGCCTCCCTCCAGTCAGAACTTGATGCTCTAAGTGAGTGGTCTTCGTGTAATGAACTAAAATTTCAATCGAAAAAAATTGAAAACCTTCGTATCAGTTGTAAACGCTACAGCTTTAACCGTTCTTACATGTACTAGGACTCCTACTCAGACGATAATACAACCAAGTATGTAGCAGATAATCGGCTTAATTCCAGGTATAAAACAATGAGGAAAAAAACATTTGCAACATTTGCCCGGTAACTATCAGAAAACATACGTTTCAGTTTAAAGAACAGAGCTATGACATGCATAGTGGTGACATCAGGCGTGATTTGACAACAATTTTGCATCACTTGATCTACCTCTAGTTGTGGTAAGCATTCAAACAAACTTTCGTTTATCTATCATCATATTTTCATTTACAAATCTTTTTTCTTCAAAAACTAGAATTGGGTACCCTGTCGTTTTGGGGGTCAAGGAAACAATGCTGCCGTACGGCCACACCCAGATTCTGATTAAATGCAGACATCTGATTTTGGAATACCTTGGGCTAAGCTTTCAAACGGTTCATGTCTCAGAAAATCCCCAAGGGGGGAGAGGGTTTATTCCCTGGCCCATGGACTATAACGCCATGCTATACGTCACGATTTATCTTAAACTGCTACACTCAATCCTAACCCTGACCGCTTCAATACATAGGCAGTCGCGATCTACAACACAACCCCTTTACCTGTAATAGTGGCCACTTTGCAAAAATTGCTTTATTTCAAGCCAAATAACACAATCAACATTCGGACCAGAAGCATTGTGCTATGTAGATGATATGACAAACGCTATAGTAATAGTCCATGGGCCAGGGAATGAAACCTTGCAACGCCATGCTAATTTACTAAGTGTTACGGCAGGCAATCAAACTATAAATCACAATACAGCTGATATAAAAACAAAATTTTCATCGATGCCTTTTATAATAACTTTCAATCATCCTATTACTAAAACCACTATTATGAGGTACGAATGATTAGCGTTTATGTCGGGACACAATAAGGTCACTCTTGAAAGTCCAGGTTGGGGGTTGAGGACAATAGCCGGATACGTTGGTTTCTATCGAAGCCATGTTGTTTAGCACTCTAGTGTTGGTTGGTTACATAGCTTAATTACAATTTGTTGTCCAATTGGTTTTACCAGTTAAAACCGAGAGAATGATGGCCACACCTCGTGTATTAATTCTTGGTCACTCATTTATTCGCCATCTGGATCAGTTTCTTTCCCTTTCCACTACATTCCCAAGTTATTTTTTCAGTTAGACTTCACCGTTTGCTAGGTTGCTTGTGATTGGTCAATTAAAATTGTTGGTGTTCTCGGTGGTCAACCAATGCAATCGTTGTATTTATACCTCCCAAGATCCCTTCCGCGTCGTTGCCGAAATGTTTGTCACATTTTCTCATTCTCGATCGTGCAGCAAGCTATTTGTCCTTCTTTGAATTTCATATTTTAAGTTATAATGAGTCAACGCGGTCGTGGCACGTGCCCGTCTTGTAGTGTAGAATACTTTAACAGATCTAAGCCCCCAAATTGTTCTTCCTGTGGGTATGCTCTTGGTGGATCTTTCCAACCGAAGACGAAAAAGGCATTATCACCTTCGGCAGTTTATATTCGTTGTTTCGTTACAAATAATGGTAACCTCTGGTTGTGCACTCATGAAGACTGCAAAGTCATCAGGTCGGCACATTACAACTCTGGCAGCCTGAGTGAGTTTTCTTGTCCTCACATTGAGGAGGCGAAGAAGCCAGGTGTGAGATTCGGAGACCAGCTAGTTCCGAACTTGGCCAATTATTTGTGCAGTGCGACAGTCACTGAAGAGCTAACAGCCATCACAGCTTTAGTCAGCCATCCTGTTATCGAGATTTCACCTGGGAGTTTTGCTGTTTTTGGACAGCCAACGGCGAGCAATCCTCTTGGCTATTGTCATGTAAGGAAACACAGCACTAAGTTTGTTTGTTCTGGAATGGACTGCCGGAACTATACTTCGAAGGCGAAGCAAGCAGTTACTAAAGCCATCTGTCTTCACCAGCATCTGCTTTACTCGTCGCTTTGCCAGCTGGACGACAGCCAGAATAAAGAACAGGCGAGTGAAGTCCCAAGCCATCAGTCTTCAAACGAAGTTCCTTCAAACCCTGGCCCGGTTGAATCGCCACTCTCGGTCGATCCTCCTGCTCCAATTCAACTTTAGCGCTTGCGGACAAGAAGATGAAGCTGCCTTCTGTGATTCCCCGTAGCGTACTACATGAAGTGAAAAGGAGGGACGCCTGTACTTTATTAGGCGTTCAAGGAGGATGGCCGTATTTATTTATACCAGAGGCAGAATACTGCGAATTGTGCGGCCATCCTGATCCCTTAACGATCACAAACCATCCTGGTCAGAAGTCACACGACGCCTATCTTATCACGGAGCTTAATGCCTTCCAGAAGATCGATGTGAAGGTTAAGAACTGTCAAAACCGAGATTGCCTTGCCATGCATCAAGTGTTCCCCTTAGAATTATGTAAGAGTTCAGAGGGATTCGTTCAGAGCTGAGAGTTCAATGCATGTGACATTCAATTAACTATTCACTTAATTCTTAAATGTGACAGACAACAAAATACATTTATATAACTGAGCTGATATAACTATATGACAAACAGGTGAAAACTAACCATTTTCAACCAATCATTCAAAGTTCCACTCCTGGTAGTGTGGTTAGTTATAAGCTTTTATCAGTAAGCCAAGAAATTTTCTAAAGGTTTTCAGTTATGCACCTATGGATGTTAAGCCAGAGGCCAGGGGGTGACCCTGAGCTGAGGTGGGGACTTTGATATAAAATTTAATTTCTGTGTCAAACTCCCCTACCCTAGGGATTTGAAGTATTCAATTTGAAAACGACAACTCAGAAAAAAGGCAAACTCACTTGGTGCACAGATAAACTTTTTCCATTAAGAAAGACAAAGGTTTGTAAATTAACTGAAATATAAAAAAACACTCAAAACACCTGTAATAACAAAGATAAGTATTGTATCAGTCATGAAGACAAATCAGAAATTATTTAAAGCAGAAACTGATAAGAGGTACCAATACTTACCAAACAATATCTAGCTGAGGTTGAGCAGGTCATGATAACTTGTTACTGTACCAGTTGTTTTCATTCTGTTCAAACTAACCCTGCCATGCATGGGGCAGAGTCATGCTCAAAGTTGGTTGACCCAGAGAAAAGAATGGCAGTCACATACAGGGTTTTCAATAACATTTGAAGTAAGCAAAACTTGAAGAGTAGGCGGCGAGCATCGAGTGCCATTGGTGCAAATATCTAATTTTTGGGGAATTTTTCAATCAAAGTAGGCGCCGATTTCATGTAAAATACCCAGCGAGATTCGCCGGCTGCCGGCTTCTATTGAAAACCCTGCACATAACCCACCTCAGTCCAGGGCCACCCCTTCAGGCCTTCTTTCAGGCTTAACATTGATATATGCATTACATCAAATCAGAAGGTTGATGCTGAGTTTCAAATATATTTTTTGTAGTGTGAAAGATTAATTGAAACCAGAAATCGGTTTACACAAAACACACAATTCAAGTTAGATTCTTTACCTGATTGGTGTTCCAGAATTGCCTGCTTTGTTTCATTTCCTAGCTTTCATCTTTAAGAACCAAGCTTACATGTACATTTGGTTTGATTTAATACTGTAGCTCAAAACTTTAACTACAAATATAGCTTTGTATGCATTCCAGAAGTACTACTGACTTGCTCAAGTTGTATTGTGACCACAGTTGGCTGTATGGCCACCCAATTTAGTTGCAGTACCTGTATTTTTTTCTGGTCACAACTTTACATGACTGTGTGTTCACTTATATTTCAGGACTGTTCAACATAAGTGACAAGGTTATGTTATCTTTAGATATTCTCCTTGAGTTAAGAGAATATTTTAGGACAGGACATCCGATTGGTAATGCTGTATCAGCAAAATTATCAGTCCTCAAGATGAAATGCAGAGAGGTAAGCTTTTCTTGTAATTTATAACTCGGTCCATGTGAGCAGGCCCAAGTCTAAAATGTGCACTGTGTCTTATTTTTTCTTCAAAAGTGGGAAATTGCATAGGAGGTTTTTATTACTGTGTTATCAATGTGGGATATGAGTTTCTCAAATTACATGGCTACATGTACCACTGAACTGGTACCACTGTCACATCAAGACTTAGATATGCTACTTTATGTACTTAAAAATACATTAATATTTCCATAATTTGCTGCAATTCTTGCTTTTCAAACAGCATGTTTAAACACTACCTCATCATATCTGAAAACTTAGACAAAATACATTTTCCGATTATCAGGATATCAATTTTATTTTACTCAGGCAATAAGGGTTTTATATGTCATGTTGAAAACACACTAGCATGAAGACAAGCTTAACCTGTGCCCTGCTAAGAAAAAGAGATTACTTGTTTCCAGTAATATGGTGTTCAGTAGAAGCCAGCAACTGACTGAATTCCACCAACTGTCCGGTTAAAGCTGCCTGTTGAAATTGTTTTGAAACATCATCTTATGAAAACCGAACTGTTCTAAACCTGGTCCGAGTGAGGAGTGCTGCATGCAGCTTCTTGTTCATTATAAAGGGTGTCTGACTGACTACATGTACAATGTATCTATGATTTCTTTTTCATTTGCTTTCTCAAGGAATGAATACAGTTTACTCAGCTCGGCCACTAATAATATTAAAGTCTACTGTAGGAAAATTTACATGTTCCAAGACCAGTTGTGGGCTTTAACAACACTAGGAACCATTTGGGGAGTTGGTAGATAAGATGACAAACAAATGGACAGCTAGTTTTCTTTGGAAATCAAAGAAGAGGAGCTTGAGTAGAAATCTTGCTGACACTCATCTTCTGTTAATAATGTGCCATTTATATTGTCCCTGTGGCTTTGTTTACGGTCATTGCAAATTGAAAACACTTGCATATAAGCCACACACCCAACTTTCAGGCAATCGTTGTGACATACTGTATGTGAGAGGAAATACGGTAGGTTAATAAAATATTTTTTACTAAAAATAAATCCACCCTCCCAATCTGTTTTCCTTCCCCTACCACTCTCTCTTAGCCTGCGTGCAGATGTCCTCTCTCCCTGCAAAATCGGGAAAGAGACGTCTGCGAAACTCCGTTGATAATCGTGTTCTGGTCATAAATTATCATAATTAAAATTCGTAATTATTTTTCCTATGCGATTTTAGCAAACACAACATTCTCGGGCTACTTCTTTCAATAAGAGTTGCTGGACATTTTCTCTCAAATCTGTATTCTTCCATGCAGCCGATTCAGTTCCACTAAACAACATCTTAATGTGTTATAACATTTGTTTTGCTCGGCCATTCAACCGGCTTGACTTGGAAGACTGTCTTCTGTGTTTTGTTTGGTTCAATATTTTCACCTACAACAACTGAATCATCCCAAATTGGTAACGCCGACGAACAAATGTGAGAAAGTGGAATATCATGGAGGTATGTACATGTACATTTGTTTTATTTTCCCGCTGCAGGAGTTTATATTCTTGTGGTTGGCAATCTTCTACGAGGGAAGTACATGTACATGTACGTCGGCTCGATCGCATTTCCATCTAGAGCAGCTCGTTTCGGGGCAGAGCTGGAGTCAGTCTGACTCAAACAATTCTCTAGAACATGTACTGTCCCTTTTCTTTACGACCGTTTGTGGCTTTCGAATGATAACTCTCGTAAAGATCTGCCTTCGAAGATTATATTTCGTCTTTTCTTCAACTTCAAGACGCAGTGTTTACAAATATATGGCGAATTTAAGTGAACTTCGAAGCTAAGAGTAGAAAGCTCTAATTTTATACTAGATTCTTGTCATTATGTTTCACAATATCAGCAAAACTAGCAAAAAATTGGCTCCTGGCAAAACATAAAACACAACTTAGACGTTTGTTGTATGTAAATGAATACCACTTTCGAAAAGTAAACATGGGGTCATCTCGGCAGTTATTAGCCAATTATATTTGACTATGACAATCCCCCGTCAACAGCCAATCAGCGCGCGGTCCTCAAATCCTGGAGAACAAACATGTGACCAGAACACGATTATCACTGGCGTTTCGCAGACGTCTCTTTCCCGATTTTTCCAGGGAGAGAGAACGTCTGCACGCAGGCTACTCTCTCTTTACAGAGCAGCAGAGGGAGAATGGGGAGATGATTGGGAAGGGAGCACTTGTAATTAACTGCTGTACTTTTTCTTTTAACATTCAAAATTTCCAATTGGCTTAAATGGTGTTGAATAACATCGGATTGGCACTTTTAATCAAAATGGCAGATATGGTGTGCTTTAAGTGTAGGAGTGCTGTCTTCAGTCAAGTAGAAATCATTGTTCAATCACTTTTGCCTTTTAGGAGAACACCCCTTCAGACCAACAGTTAACATACATTGAGGATCTGCTCTACAATGGCTTTTTCTGCTTTGAACTGACTAGTCAAAGATCCCTTAATGATGTTGTTTGTGGCGTCTGTGGTGTATGCCCTGAGATACTCCTTGGAGAAGGAAATGAGAAAAACTGCTGCTCCAACAGTCAGGTTAATAATTAATAAAAACTAGTATACCTAACAGGTAGTGAATGCTGCTCCGCTCAGTTAAGGAAGTGTATTAGAAAAGAACCTACAGTAGCACTTTGGCAGGAAAAATAGATTACTGGGTGATAAAAATGCCAAGGTGTTAGATGAATATATATTGTAGTTTTGGGGCTATTGTGCGACTGAATCTTGTTTGACGGAGCTGTGGTGTGTAAATCAAAAGTTGTTGCGATTTATTTTAATTTTGTCCCGACATATCAACGATCTCCCAGTAAATTCCCTGAGCCTACCAATTACCAACATTTTCTTAAGCCGGATTCCCGGCACAACAAACTGATGTTCTCCCGGTGAAGTTTGACACCGCAAATCAACTGTAATTGAGAATGTAATTGTAAATGCTAATTGTATTTTTAACCGGCTGCTTGATGGCAGTTTATTGAAGCCAATAGAAGAAAATTATTTGCTGCTCACCATCTTGATAACAGGAGAGATCTTGCTCTTTGGAAACTGATAGTTCACACAGTTAGAAACAGTTTGCCTACACGTCTACACTTCAACAAATTCATGATTACACAAGGATTGCATACACAGAAATGCATCAAAGAACGGTTGAACGTAGTTAGCTCAAACAATGCATATTCCACCTCGTGTAATGTCACGTGACGATCAGATCCGTGCAAAGCATCCTGTCATTTGCCCTGAACTGTGTTTGAACAGCTTTCTTATTATTTACATTTAGGCCTTTAAAATTGGTGTGGCTTATAATATCATACAAGTCTTTATGATATATGCCCTGTGTATAGGTTGTGTTTGTAAGAGGTAAATGTGGTTAGGTGAATTTAAGTTAAACTTCTGTTACATTTTAATTGTTCTCTTAGATTTATTACACCAAGAGAGATGAACACCAGAAGCCAATGCTGCCATTGGAGGATTTGCTGACACGGCTGAGACAGAGATCTTTGGAAAGGAACAGTATATACAAGAAATGAGGAGGAGTTTAGAATTGCAGTGGAAGAACTTCCTCCCATTATTGCTGAAGCCCTAGCCAAGGAAACCACTGTGAATACAGAATTAAGGAAGAGGAGTGTGTATACAGAGGCAACCTCACAGAAAAATGGTACGTACAGTATGTATATGAATGAAAATATTTTATTTTGAAAACAAATAAGGGCTGTTTAAAAAAAAAATATTTTAACAGTCTATTTACTAGTTTTGTTTGTAGTGATTTTTGGAAAAATAGATTGGTTAGAAATTATTAAAAGCATTGTTGATGAAATTCATAGAGATCAATACAAAATGTAGTGCATGTAGTACTTGTAAAGCTAACTTTTTCTCAAGCTTTCTATTATAATGACTGCTAACTGAATGCTTGTAGAATTACAGAGCCATATTAATGATAGTTGTTTTTCTCATTAATAACCTCCTGTTCTAATACTAAGTACAATGTATATGACTTAAGTCATTCTATATCATTAATGTAAATTACGGTATCTATAGGGGATCCAGCACTTCTCCATAAACTGATTCACGATGGTTTTATTGAGATGGAAAGAATAAGAGGTTATGACCTGGCACACATAAGAAGTGCATGTTCATCATGTGGAATACGAACTACAGGCAAATCAAAGGTAAGTTAGCCAGTTTATAGAACAGTTTTCAATTGAGTGACATGGAACCAAAACCAAAGCAATCACAGAGCCAATCACAGGAGGAAGTCAAAACACAACAAGCCAATCATGAGCTAAAGTAAAGACATATTGTGTTGGAAGTTATCTATTGGGGAGAAACCGATTGCTAATAGAGAGATGGAAAATCAGTTTGACAAATTTACTGTTACACTCGTTCTCAATAACACGTGCAGGTTCGAAATTGAATTTCCAACGGAAAACGTCAATTTGGTGGATGTCACTCAACTATATTTCTATGGCAACACTGGTCTGCATGCTAAATAAAACGTCGCCATACAACTCCCAGATGTGGAGGAAACATAACTTAGTGTAGGAGGTCAACGAAATCGTAAGTAATTTGAGGCGACATAGGTAGAGATATGGCGGATACTAAGCCGAAAAACGATTGTTATTTGCTTGAATTCCTCACCGAAATGTCAGTCGAGAGTGGAGAGCATTGCCGATAATCCATGTCCTGAGAGTTTAAAAAAACAAATTTGCCCTGTCGAATTTTGTATCCATGCTTGGAGCTTGTCGAGGTAGAGCTCGAGGGTATTGCTCGATAAAACCTCTTATAAGGAGCATATCTGCAACTGAATGAATAAAAATAACTATAATTCTTTTTCCAAGACCTTTGAAGCTATATAAACAATCAGATTTCTTATACACAAACCGCTCGCTCACACATAAAGTTTATGCGATTTCCCTATTTTGATCTTATACACAAACCGCTCGCTCATGATCACACATAAAGTTTATGCGATTTCCCTATTTTGATCTTATACACAAACCGCTCGCTCACACAAAGTTTATGCGATTTCCCTATTTTGATCTTATACACAAACCGCTCGCTCACACACAAAGTTTGTGCGATTTCCCTATTTTGATCTTATACACAAACCGCCCGCTCACACAAAGTTTGTGTGATTTCCCTATTTTGATCTTATACACAAACCGCTCGCTCACACACATAAAGTTTATGCGATTTCCCTATTTTGATCTTATACACAAACCGCTCGCTCATGATCACACATAAAGTTTATGCGATTTCCCTATTTTGATCTTATACACAAACCGCTCGCTCACACATAAAGTTTATGCGATTTCCCTATTTTGATCTTATACACAAACCGCTCGCTCACACACAAAGTTTATGCGATTTCCATATTTTGATCTTATACACAAACCGCTCGCTCACACATAAAGTTTATGTGATTTCCCTATTTTGCAAACCCTTGGCTCTAAGCATGATTACTCTCCATCTAAGCGACTTTGGGAAAGACTTTGCCATGTTTATAAAATGCTAGTTTCCCGAATTTACTCACACAACGTAACGGTTCACTTCAATCTCCATGGAAACCGTTTGATTGACATCCACCAGAAACGACTTCGAAGTCAGGAGTTTCGTTTCGAATCTGCACGTGTTATTGAGAACGAGTGTAAAGTACTAAAATTAAATTATTAATTCATGTGATTTTATATTTTTTAGGAATTCTTGTGTGGCATGCTACATTGCTTATATGAATCAATATTAATTGGAAACTGTCCTTGCCATTCATTTGGCAAACTTCCACGCCACACTGGGGGGTATTATCATCTGGTCTGTCGTCATGGGGTTAAGTGTCATAAAAACTAATTATATATTTGCAGGACTACTCAAAAAAGAATGGAAAGAAAGAAAGTTTTACTTGCTAGAGGCAATTTGAAGTAACCCAAATGATTGAATAACTTCAAGCAAACTTACTCATTGGACGAGAAGTCCCCCCATTTTGTTCTTGGAGATAGGTTCCACTCATCTACAAATCCACATAAATCCCCATTATGTAGCTATCATGATGTGGACCTTTGCTGTCAGTCTAACACGATCAAGACCAGCATACAGGAGTCCCAAAACAACAGAAAAAATAACAGAAGACTGAGGAGTTCAAATATGCAGAATTTTGAAAATAATATTGTTTTTAATTATTTAATGGATTTCTACCAAAATGAGGAAGTGGTTGCAAAGCAAAAAAAAAATCATTTCTAAAAATCTAAAGGAGGGACAAACCATTTTGAGAGACTCGTTGAATAGGTTTGTTATTGTAGCTAAATAATGTGATTTTATATTACATGGAGTGTTTATCTTCGAGCAGAAGTAACACATTAATAGGCCCTTTGCAGCTAACAAATCACGTGGTTGTACTGGATGGCAAGAAATCTAACTTCATTTATTTAAAAGCACTTGTACGATATTGGTAGTGTTATTAGGAAAACCTGTTTGCAAATGCTATCTTCCACCTCCAATCAATTGCCGATCTTTCTAAAACTGTTTTTTTTAAGATAGCTTGCTCTCCAGTATTCATGGCAACGCCTTTCCCATGGGGATCATGAGCTCAATTCATTTGTTAATGAAGTATTATATCAGCACGTGACTTAGCTGCAAAGGGCCAATTAGCGTCTGAAACTCTAAATGCCTGGAGTTTTACAGCTATATGCCACACAAGACCAGTGATTCAAAATAATCAAATGTGGTATCAAAAACCAGGTGTCACTTCTGTTTTTAGATTTCGAATCTCAACCCACACTGGGCTGGAATGGAAAGCCTTGACATTTTCAGTATGTCTTTTAATTCTGAAGAAAACAGGAAAAGTGTAATTGTATCGCAGTAGCTCTTTAAGATATTCAGCAAAAGTTATGAAATTGATAAATCATTCCATAGCCAGGAGTAAGGCATTACTTCATGTAATCATTATTTTATGCTGTACGTAACTAAATTCATGCATTCCAAACAACCACAATTTTAACAGAACCATTTATTTTGTCTTATCATAATGGCAAAAAAGGACCCATTTATTCCTCTAGGCAATAACTTTAGACAATAAAATGCAAATAACGTGGTAGGAAGATTTAGTGTCACTGTAACAAAATTTAGGATTTTGAAAACGTTTTCAGTGTGTTCTACCCTTTTGGTGAAGATGTTCAGTTAAAATGTGGCAGTGTTTTAATAATAATAAGAGACCGAGACCACCGAGACCACCCACCAGACTTACCGAGACCACCAGCCTTACCGAGGCCACTGAGACGACTGGAGACGACTGGAGACGACCAGAGCTAGACGACCAGAGCTAGACGACCAGAGCTGGACGCCCAGAGCTTGACGCCCAGAGCTGGACGACCACAGTGCCAACCGAGAGAGTGAACCGAGGTGGACCCAGGAGGTCCCAGTGCTGCCAGTGACCATCAATACCATCGAGGCCACCAAGACCACAGTGATCCTAAGCTAATGCGTCCTCCTATCTCTAGGTGAGACCACTTGGCAGACCCTCGATCTTGCTCTGATCCTATGCAGCAGGCAGAGACGTAATAAATGTCCTCCGCCGACGCAACCACTGTACCAGCCGCCATGTGTGTCTCGTGTTAAGAGAAATATATACAAGATCATCTATTCTATTATTATCAAATTTCCTTTGATTTAATGCGATTAAGTACTTCCACCCAATCAGCACACGCGTTGCAAACGGTGCAGTCTGCCTCTATTTTTTGTTTGGTACAGTAGCAAATATTAGGCTTTTTGACTGTGGCCAAGATTATCGCTTTCGCTTTACACGTGGTGCGGGCATTCCAACCTAATGTAGTTATTTTGGAAATACGGACGAACGAGCTCGCTTCCCTAACGGCCCAAACTGTTGGTTCTTCCATCAAGGAACTTGTCATTATGCTGCATCGGGATCTCGGGTAAAATGTATTGTGGTATGCCAAGTTATTCATCATGTCCCGCCCCCTGTTCATCTTTATTTTAAAGTTATACTGGAACCCTTGCCCTTTTGCGTTTATTGGCGACATATTGGTTTTTGGAACTCCACTCAAATCATTTACCTCAAGGACAGCGTTCATTTGAACGAGTTTGGTTTGACGAAGATGTATAGGAGTCTGCAAGGGCCGGTGTTGAAATCCCTGTCTCAATTGCGAAACATGCATGTAAACCTAGCCTAAATTGCCACACTTCTTGAGGTTCGACTTTATTTTTACACCACAATGGTGGGAGCCAGTTGAAATATAGTATTTGTCATTTATATATAAGGCCTTGGAGTGCTGCTTTGATACATATAAACGTTGCGTGCAATGTTATAATGTTGGCCGCCGCCGCGTAAGAACATGCCACTTATCAGTACGTTTATCAGCCGGGTTCATTTGACAAGTGACGGTGTAATTAGTGTGTTACTCTGGCAGCTATCTTGTATAGTGTGCTCAACACACTTATACCGATTATAGGAATGAATATGTCCTCTAATTCACCTAGATATTTTAACCGTGCTTCATCACAATTGTCAGGCCATATTTATTATCATTTCTTGGCCAATCGAATTTTTACGCCGCTAGCGCTATTTCATAATTAGTTCAATTTTCTTGTGACATTCAGTAGCGGTTCGTCTAATGCTTATTTTTGACTGTTGCTTAAGTCATGCCAGCCACCAAACCAACCTATGGGACCCGATCAGCTACCAAGGCCAAACGCCAGCGATAAACCAACGACCGTGCCACCACGGCCACCAAACCACCACAATCGACACCTCCTGTGCTGTCAGAGGCCGTGGAAATGTCCCCCAGCCAAGTGCTTAGCCAAGGCACGTCCACCGTCCCGGTTTCACCTCCGTTGGACATGAACGCACTAAGCAGTGATGTCCCATGTGCTCCAGCGGGACAGCGTTTCGCTAGCGTCACTATTAATCTTGGATCGCGCGTGTCTGATAAGATTAAAGCGAAGATTTGGGGTGATGAATACTGTTGTAAATTAGTTTTCACGTATATTGCATTACACGTGCGAGGACACGAGAGATGCACGTGATCAGTTCATGACTAGCGGAAAATAACATGATCGGAATGTCTGGAAGCCTTCGAAGGAGACCTCGTGTGATTGTCTTCGAGAAAAGAAGGGAAATAGGTCTTTGGACTGTAAATCTGTGAATTAAATTCTGGAGTGGTATCAATATCGGAATCTGGTTTCATCTGAGTTTAGTGCTTTATAACAAATACATCGATTTTGAGGTTTTACTATGTACATGTAGAGCGGTTGTAAAACCTAAGTTTTCAATTTAGGTATTAAACAACCTCGACCATGGTCAGAGCAGCTTCTGTTTGGACGAGGTGCAATAATCCAACCAAACGAATTACTTCGATTGGCCAATGGTCAGGGGCGTTTAACACCTTTGTCAACATTTATACGGTTAAATTTCCAGCAGCAGCCCCCGCCTTAATTAAGTATTGCGAGATAGTCAGGGACTATCTGCCAATTGGCGCTGGTATGACGAAGAATTCCGTTTCCTACGCCAATCACAGCCATCTGACTTCCCATGGGAGCAAATTCGCAATCACAACAACCCGGGCATTCGACTATGACACCTTCCAGGGGGCACACAGCTTCACCCTCGCCCTTTCTGAAGGCTTTCTGCTGGAAATGTAGCAGCGGCAACTCATGTAGTGGCTGCAAATTCAAGCACGTTTGCTACAAGTGCTCTGGCTCCCATCCGGAATTGGAGTGTCCAGCTGCAAACTTGTGTCCCAAAAGGGGGAAACTATCACAACCCACATCCAGTCACCCCGATAAGAGTGGATCAACTTCAATTTTACTTGCTACGATATCCTTTAGAGAATGGCGACGTTACTTGTTAGCTGGTTTTTCCAAGGGCTTTTCGATTCATTGCTTGGCTTGCCCAGTCTTCTGGACTCTCCTAATCATAAGTCAGCTGTAGACAATCCTAGTGCGGTAAATAAAAAATTAACAAAGAGCTTGAAGACTTGCCGGCCCTTTTGCAATGGCACCGTTCCCTAAATTCTGTATATCCCCATCTGAATTTCGCTTCCACATGGTTCTTCAATTAATGATGGAATTCCCAAGGAGCTAGCGTCGGTACATTATGCAACAATTGACGATGTCACTGAACACATTATTTTTTTAGGTCCTGGGCTGCTTCATGGCAAAAAGCGATATTAAATCTGCACTTCGGATAATCCCAGTTCACCCCGACGATTTTCATTTGACCGTTGCCTCCATATGGGATGCTCGACTTCTTGTTCTATTTTTGAAGCGTTTAGCACTACACTTGAATGGATAGCTAAAAGAGTTTGCGGCCCGCAGGCCATTATTCATATTCTCAAAAAAAAAAAATTGTGGCGGAGTCGGAAACTAAATGCCGCGCTCAGTTAAGGGCATTCCTCGCAATATGCAATGATTTAGGTTTCCCAATCGCTAAGGAGAAAACTATGGGTCCTTACACAACCCTTCAGTTCGCTGGCATCACTCTAGACACGATCAACATGGAGGCTAGACTACCGGAAGACAAATTAGAGAAATGTCATGTTCAACTGTCAGTTTTACCGACAAAGACGGGTAACCCTGCGGGAGATGCAATCGTTAATCAGCCTTTTAAACTTCACTTGCCTTGTCATCGTTCCTGGGCGTGCTTTCTTTCGTCGTATGATCGACTTAACCAAAGGTATCTGACAACCACAACATTTCATCAGGTTAATGTGGGAATGTAAACAGGACATTCATTTATGGTTATCCTTTTTGCAGCAATATAACAGCAAATCGTTTTTCCTCCCAAATCGTTTTTCCTCCCGAATCGTTCGCTGACCTCGCAATCGCTGCACCTTTACACTGACACAGCTGGGTCTTTAAGTTATGGCCTGAAAACTGGAAATCCCTCAACATTACTGCACAGTAAGCCATCTGCGTTTTACAAAACGTTCAAGCCATTTATCAGTGACAAAGTCAAAGAGTCCCCAGAGATATGTCTTAGAGCCAACGATGGTATGCCAATTACTTCACTACTGCTGCTTCCAGTATTGGGGGCGATCACGTTAACAACCTCACAGAAAGCGATCACTGCGATCACAGTAGTGTCAAGGCAATACGGGAAACCTATGCCGGCCCTAGTTTCGAGTTGAAGAAAGTTAGTTAGAGCGAAGTAGAAAGCGCTGTTGACAAACTTAATCCTAGGAAGTCTTGTGGCTGGAATCCGCGTGCACCGCCCAAACTATTGAAAATGGTGACAAGTGGGATTGCCCCGTCCCTTACTAGGCTCTTTAATGACTGTATTGACTTGAGTAAATGGCCAAGTCCGTTGGGAGTGGACCCCTGCATTTAAAAAAGGTGACAAACAGGAAAATAAAAACTACCGACCTATAACGTCACTCCTAACTATTGATAAGATATTTGAGCATCCTCTCAGCGGAGAAGTTACCAGTAAGTTTGACCCTACCCTGTATAGCCGAATGTCGGCTTACAGAAAGAGACACAACTGCGAAACGACCTTGCGAAACCCTAACCCTGACCGAGGACTAGAAGCAAGCCATAGACAGGACAGAATTCGTATGTGTGCTCTCTACTGACATGAGCAAGGCTTTCGATTCTCTCAGTCACTCACTCACTTTGAAAAAGCTCGAATCGTATGGATTTGCTCCAGCCTCTCTCAACCTCATGCGATCATTCTTTGAAAATCGCATGAACAGAGTTAAGCTGGGCAATACAACTAGTGAGTGGAAGGAAATGACTAGAGGATGTCCTCATGGATCATCATTCGGGCCGTTGCTGTGGAATCTTTTCCAGAACGACATGGCTTATTACGTGAGCAATGCAAGCTTGACAATGTATGCTGACGACCATCAGCTATACACATCGGGGACTGACTTTAGCATAGTGAAGAATAGTCTAGAAAAGGAAAGTCAACGAGCAGCGTTATGGTATACGGATAACTACCTCTTAGCGAACTCGGACAAGTTTCAGGCATTGACCATTAACCCTAGGAACGTGGACACGAACAGTCAGAGTCTTGATATACATATAGATGGTCAGGTTATCAATACTACTAATCATATTAAATTACTAGGGGTATATATCGACGAGTATCAATTTTAGTAGTCACATTAGCGAGCTGTGCAAGAAGGCTAGTAAGAAAGTAGGAGCGCTTATGCGCCTGCGCAATTTGATCCCATGCACAGCCAAACTAACGATTTACAAGTCGGCCATTCTTCCGTTTCTTACTTACTGCCATGTAATATGGCAGTTCTGTAAGGCTTCAGAAGGTAGAAAAGTAGAGCGTATCCAAGAACGTGCGTTAAGAGCAGTTTATAGAACCAAGACAGACTCTTATGAAACACTCCTTAAGCGAGCTCGGCTGCAATCGTTACATAACAGGAGACTACAGGATACAGCAATCTATATGTACAAAGTAAAAAATCAACTTGTACCTAGTAGCGTAGCAGAAATATTTTGTTTTAAACAATCGCGTTATTCACTAAGAAATAGTGATTTTAATATACATGTACCTAGATATAGGACAGTGTCCCCAATTAGCTTGTCAAAGCTAAATAACTTAGACACTTAAATTAAAGTTTATTATTATTATTATTCAGAGATTCGCGATCCCACAAAGGCTTTCTTAATCCAGCAACTACTGAGGGCCAGCAAATCGCGCTCTAACCCTGACGTACGGCTTCCGGTTACTCTACCCAGTTCTCTACAATTTAGTTAATGCATTGGAACACACCAATAGTTTGCCGTACCAGCATACCTTGTTTCGATCAATGTTCCTCACAGCATTTTATGGTTTTCTAAGAATAGGCAAAATGGCGACCAAAACTGCGGATCTGAAGCATTCTTTCATTTTTCATCTTTCATTTCGACTTGACCAAGGTATACCAACGGCGGCAAAACTTACAATTACCAATTTTAAACACAATCTTTCCAAGCATCCATTCACGATTCCTATCCTTCGACAGGAGCTGTCCGTCTTTTGTCCGGTTAAGGGTTTACTTAATTTTTGTTCTCTTCGCGGTACTCAGCCATGACCATTGTTCTGCCATGCAGAC
The DNA here is from genome assembly GCA_030867875.1 of Actinernus sp. WN-2022. Lineage (NCBI taxonomy): Eukaryota > Metazoa > Cnidaria > Anthozoa > Actiniaria > Actinernidae > Actinernus > Actinernus sp. WN-2022. Next base: position 6,889,841 of record JAOWCC010000655.1, on the reverse strand, counting down.
TGCTCCAGAATTACCACCTTGCTGTTTTTGCAACAGTGAAGTCAATGCCTTGCCTTGTGTGGGTTGGACGCGAACCACTATAAAGCTCACAGTTTTCGAATTGGAGTGGCTAGTCATGCCGCCTAAAAGGGTTTTTCTGATGGTCAGATCCATGGTCTTGGTCGGTGGAAATCAGATGTATTCAAAATCTACCTCCAATCCGAATCGCCCACTGCAAACTGATTCGCTTTAAATTCACTTACTATCTGCCCGTTGCGGTAGAGAAATTCAGCGAAATTATAGACAGGAGCTAGTTTCACTTATTTCTTAAAAATTCCCAGCAACCGGCAAAGGCATGTGTTTCATGAGTGGGAAGTCGGTTAAATTATAGACAGGGGCTAGTTTCACTCGCTTCCCATACTCTATTCCAAATCTAATGTTTTTCTGTTAAATTGTGGAAGGTTCTTTCAGATGCTCGCAAATTTCAGGGGCAGAAATACAAGAAATTATAGACAAGAGCAGATTCCTTGTGCTTCTTGCCATTGATTTAATTTGAGCAGTTTCATCTCCGTGCTGTGCGTGTCCGCAGCTTCTGGTGCCGCTGTCACAAGATGTGACTAGTGGCGTTGTTATTTGTCCCACCTTTGATGAATGACAGACACTTCTCTCTGTAAATGGAGTAGTGATTTGAGACATTTAAATTAATCCAATCAGGGTTGTCGCATGTTTCTTCATTCACCAAACAGAGCTAGCCTCTGGCACTTACAGCATAATCATGCTTAGTATGTTGATCTAGAAGGACCGCTCGGGTCATGGCATAAAACCACTTAATTATGAGGTAGGAATGATTACGATTTATGTCGGGACACGATAAGGTCACTCTTGAAAGTCCCAGTTGGGAGTTGAGGACAATAGCCGGATACGTCATAGTTTCAGTATATCGGATTGCTAACTTGAGCATAAATAGGAAGGTCCCTCAGTAGGGAGGCCTTCTCCTAGCTCGAAGCCATCATAGAGTATAAACCTCAGTCGTCTTTACCAAAGTTGAAATCCCTCCTCCGACCCCTTCACCTCCACTAAGAGTGACCTTAGTGTTCTAAAATCTAATAGGCGGATGGCGTTGTTATTCGTCCCACCTTTGATGAATGACAGACACTTCTCTCTGTAAATGGAGTAGTGATTTGAGACATTGAAATAAAAGCCACAATCGTAGCAAATTAATCCAATCAGGGTTGTCGCATGTTTCTTCATTCACCAAACAGAGCTTGCCTCTGGCACTTACAGCATAATCATGCTTAGTATGTTAATCTAGAAGGCCCGCTCAGGTCATGGCATAAAAAACGTTAAATGCTGCTTTCTCTTTCATTAGCTAACAGTATCGCTCAAATCCCTAGAGACTCTGTGCTATAAGGATCAGTTATCTCACCCTATGCAAATCATTCACAAACTCTCTCGGCTCTTACATCTGTCTCTTACAAGCTGCCAAAGGTATATTCCATTCTCTCTATTACCCGAGTTATTTCAGAGCACATGAAAACTCTATCAGGTGTTTTTCGCTGCTATAATTCCACAGATGACGAAAGTGCCTCCGACAGCGACGATCAGAGTATGACGAGTACAATGCCTCAAGTCAGATAGCTGCAAACTCAAGGTGAAGTGATAAATTTCGAATACAGAGCAACACTGACTAGCTCGCAAAGCCTACAACTAAAAACAAGCCATGTCATGCGCAGTATCTCCTCCATTCCACAGAACTAATCGCAATGGACGCTACTGTCAGCAATGACCAGCCAGAGGTCCACTCTCCATCCTTGGTAGTACAAGACGCCTCCACCAAAATGGAGCCTGCGACTACCAGTGATTTGTCTCAGGAGCCTTGCGGCGTCGAGAAAGAGTTCTGTTCCGAAAATCCGGCTCAGTGTCCACCGCTCAAGAAAGCCTTGGCACCGCGCACAGAGCTGATCCCGCTTCCAATGTGCAGTTTTCTTAAAGAACTAGAATGCTTCTGGACGAATAAGCATGTGTTGGCACGTTAAACACCACCTATCGCAGAATCGACATTTGCCAAGTCAAGGAATGCATCCTCTTTGAGTCATGAAACGTCACACCGTCTATGAAGCCTTATAACGCTATACACTGCGCGTGGCTGAACGAAACTCGTACTAGTTATGTATGTACTAAAGTTCTTTATTTTAGACTTTTTTACGCAGGCTATCTTGGTTTCCTCAAGAATGAAATGGAAAACTTGGACATCGGTGTCTTGAAGACCACTGCGCCAATTGAACGCTACTTTGATTTGCTTAAGGTACTTCAAACTGAAAACAGAACACGAATTGCAAATGTTTAATCAACGAATCTCTTTTTTTTTGGTTCCTCTCTTTTTTGTTCTTAGGAACGTGTGGCTTGAATGACGCTATAATAAGCAACCATTGCAGTACTCTCGTATATACTGTAAGTACGTTTTTCGCTCAGCGGCTCTGAAATACAAAGATCATTGCCCAGTTGCGCTCAATGGCTACTACAAGACTTCAGGCAGCTGGTGATTTACAACGTACATAGAGCAGAGAGGATCTTTGTGCGAAAGGGACTTGGCTTGATTGGTTAGTAATAATATAAATAATATTTTTTTAAATATTAACAAGTTTCGCCACAGGCAGCCAGAGTTTTAAAGTTGTAATTTTACGCGAACGCCTGCTTGCCTCCTATTACTAGCTCATGAGCTGGGAGTCGCTCAAGAAAAATCGGTTAAGTTTGGATAATTCTGGCGGGGGGAAATATCATTTTAGCCAAAATCACAAAGTATTAGTACGCATGATATTTCTCCAGACATCCTCTGGCGATTTTATTGTCAAACTTTGTGAATAATCGCCTGTATGTGGCTGTACTTATAGTTGCATGCCTGACTCAGTGCCTGACAGAAAAAAGAGGTAAGGCATTCATTCGTTCGCAAATACTTATGTTAAGGTTACATTGTGCTATTTTTACTTGAACGCCAACATCAAAAGTCTACTTTTTAACGGACTCTGCAGTAACAAGTTATAGAGCAGATTTCGTATGAGTTGGAGAAATGACTATGGCGCGGTTAATTACTGACAGAAATTGCATTGAAATGGTGTTCCCCCTATTGTTTTTAATCTGCTCTTATACGTCCTAAACACCAGCGAAAACACGACCACATCCACGTTAGTGTTAAGGATAATAAAATGGTCTGTATAACACAGGCCATCTCTGGTTTACTTTGTTATTAAGTAATGGTCCAGATAAGAACTGTAGTGTCTACGGCAAGGAATGTTAAAAGGTGTTAATTTTCTAGTATTCTTTCTCGTAATTTCATTGGTTTATACTGATAAATTCAATAGAAACCCATCGAAATAATGCATTTTCATTCAATATTTTTTTGTGGTTTGCATTTATGTTTGATCAAACTAACTATGGTTTAATTTCGAAGACTATCGTGTGTGGGGAAAGTTCTCAAATTTGCGATTGAAAAATCCTTTGTTTTCTCTATATCCGATTGGCTGGATGGTGGCTTCTCTGCGTTTTCACAGAAAAAAGAGCCAATAGCATAACAAATACTTTATTTTCGAGATGTAGTTTGGACTGTAGATACCTCTTAAAGTACTTAAGGCATATTCAAACAAAATCGTATGTGGCGGAGGCTCATTGCCGCAGAACAATGGATTCTACTACAGTTCTTATCTGGACCTTTACTTAAATTGTTTCTCTTTTAATGGGGCTGTGTCACGGTCAAGGACACGTTATTTATGTATTAACATAAAACAATGCCAGATGGAGCCTGAAAAGTTTACATATCATGGTGACAACTTGTGGCTTGATTGTTTGACCGTGACGAAGTAAACAAATGCAACGGTGAACTGGCCATAGAAAAATAATAATTACGCAAAGCAATACAATACAAACAATACTTTATTTTACCTCGATGTATGGCGCTCATTAGGCCCCTAGTGTAAAAGCTGTCACCCGAAATACTAATAATAAACAATACTACAATTCCAGTAGTATAAACTATGACTGCAAAAATCCTAGCCACGTAATCTGTTAATGTAATCTGTGTGTGGTCAGCGGTTAAGGTAAGATGGTGGCTTTCTACCGCACTCTACCTAAAATCCAACTTAATTTAAAAAAATATTAAAAATCATCCCTCCTAAATCTAAATCATCTGATGAAGGCCTAACAGTGATATCAGCAAGGATATCAGCAAGTCACTAAACGAGAGACTTGAGAATCTGAACTCCGAAATGAAAGCCTTGATCAAATCAAAAGTGCACATTAACAACGAATTCTAAAAGTTCAAGACAATCACAGATAACGTTCTTAAGCAGAATTCTAGCTTAACAAAAAAAATGAGCCTTAAGAATAAAAATAGCTATATACATGAGAAAGAAACAAGGAGAATGTTCCAGGCCTTAGACGATCAGGAACAATATGGCAGACGGTCGATGGTGAAAATTTCTGGTATCCCCCGTACAGCAGAAGAAAATACTGAAGCCATGGTGATACAGCTCTGTAACCGTCTACACATCGAAGTCCAAGCCGAAGATATCGAAGCAGCGCACCGGTTATCTGTGAAGGATACAGCAAATATAATCGTAAAGTTCGTCAACAGAAAAACGAGGGATATGGTATATAAATCAAGATCTCAACTGTACCGTAAGACAACTCATGATCTCGGCAAATTATGCATCAATTCCAAATGTACTTCATGTAAAAATAAAGTCAAGTTAAATCAAAATAGTACTATATGTGATACATGTCACAGCAAAATTCACTTAAAATGTTCTTTTCTATCAACTGACGAAATTTGCAACTTTAATTATTATGAGGTATTTTGGACCTGTCAACACTGTATCTCATTATCTTTACCCTTCTCAGGAGTCCGTAATTATGCTGAATTAACATTTAATAGTAATTTTAATTGTTCATGCTTAAAATCTCTCTAACTCATTTCCCAAACTAAAGCTCATATCTTCTAACTCTAACTTCATAACCTCAAGCCACGATCCAGACACTGAAATTCCACTTGAACCAGATTTTCAATATTACAACCTCCATGAATTTCATAAACTTAGTAAAAATAACTCAGGAAGGCATAATACATTTTTTTCACAAATCCACACTAATATGCGAAGTCTAAACCACAATTCTGAAATGTTTGATGATCTTCTAAATAGTCTCGACTTTGAGTTAGTTTAGTATAATTGCACTTTCAGAACTATGGCTCCCAAAACACAAGTTCAGTACATTCACAATACCAAAATTTAACAAATTTCAATAATCCTGAACCAATGCCAGGAGCAACCTCAAATAGCGGATGTGGGTTATATGTTTCAGATAAATAGTTATTCTTAAAAAGAGATGAATTATCTTATGCATTTTATTCACCTGAGTGTGAATTCCAAGCATTATGGATAAAAAAATATAAACAAACACGAATCTAACATTATAATAGGAGTCATCTACAGTCCCTGGCAAAAGTTTTTCACACCATACAAACCACATACGTTAGCATGTGCCAGATGTGTTTACCGCATACAGTAAAATGTATTCCACCACTTACGGTAAAAGCCATCCGGTGAATCACCATACGGTAAAGTACATGCGGTACTCAACTACATACGGTAAAAATAACACTTTAGAATGTTTCATTTTCGCTTCATTCACACCTCGAAGTCGGCAGGTTGAAATGCACTCGTCAATAAAACGAACACTTTAGAATGTTTTATTTTCGCTTCATTCAGAACTCAAACAGCGGGTCGAAACTCACTGCGTGAATACCATGGGAAATGCTCTAGCTTTATTTCAGCGAATCCTGGGATCTCTGACCGAACCCTGCAAAAATTTGAGCGAACCCGAGCGAACGCAAAAGCGCACCCTCTAAATATAGCCACTCTGAGCGAACCCAAGCGAACCCGAGCGAACGCAAAAGTGCACCCTCTAAATATAGCCACTCTGAGCGAACCCAAGCGAACCCGAGCGAACGCAAAAGTGCACCCTCTAAATATAGCCAATGGAATAAAATGGTGGTAAATTAGAACCTAGATTACAGATCGAGTTGTCGTCCTTGCCGCTCCATCTCAGAGTTTTAGAGCGTGACCGGAAACAATGCCATCTCGGACTCACATACGCAGTAAGTACCAACAAAAGTACAATTCATGAATTGTTTAAATTTCTTGGTATTTTTTTAAAGGTTAATTTACGAACTAACTTTCCCAAAACATTTATTTTAGGTGTCAGCGCTAAGAAGTACTATCTTCTGTATTTCTCAGAGGAGGCCAAACATGGCATTTACCAAAATAGAAAAAATCAACATTCTGAGCGAGACAGAGGCGGCTGTTATCGGTGCTGATGGCGATGGAGATTTCATTGGCGAAATTGTTGCGTCATCGGGTAAGTTCCGTGAATAAGTTTTTCTGCATTTGAACGTTTTTCATTGAAGAAAAAAACACTTAACACATCAATCAGACAAAGAAGCCACCTCGTTCTGATCAATTCACAATTGAAGACAAGAATATCCCCAAAAATGCAAAAGTGTTAGGAATTTATATACTAGCCGGGCGTAGCATTTTCCCTCCATTCATAGTTCATTCATGAAATTGAAGCTTACCTTCAGTTAGGTTAGCGCCGAGGGAAGAAGTAGACCAGAGTTTCGTAGTACGTGATGTACGGTAACTAGTACATGGGAGGCCAAGCAAAACACAATTCCTCACGTTTTTTCCGATCCGCCTTACGGCCGGCCTGATGATGAACTATCCGTTGTCGTTGACGTTATACGAGACCCACGACTAAAGTTATATTTGTAAGCTCTTGAGTCTCAGTGTACGTTGTTCTTTTTGGCTGTCTTTGGGCTTACAGTAGAACACGAAGGCATGCAGTAGACATGCATATGGAATAAATTGGTATCGCAAAAAAGAAAACCAACGAGGCAGCTGAAAAAGAGAAAATGCTGGTGCACCTTTGGCTTTGCAACCCATGGTTCCCGAAAATGAGAGCGAGGCACATGGTTTACGTATTAATTAACAGCTGTCAATTAGATGTGGAGGTGATCATGCATGACATGACAGGACGCGCTGGAAAGCGCGCGAAAAGTTCTCCACAACAATTTATGTTTGTGTCGTGGTTTGTAGGTCGAGACTCGAGGTCAAATGCATAACGGATATTATGCTTTTTTTAGTTAGATAGTTGCTGACATGAATGGGAGACAAAGAGGAAAGACACGTACCGCGTTTCACGATTTTGTACGGGAATCGATCATAATCAAATGCAAAGATAATTTTTTAAACAAAGAGCTGAATCATGCAGTTTACATAGAACTAGAAGGTCCCCAATATTTGGAGTTTCCAGTAAAAGATAAGTAAACATTTACTTCAACGGGACTTTATTTGCTTAGAACATACTTATACCTGTAAAATATTATGGTTAAAAAAAGCCAGTGTTTGACTTCAACTTCAAGTTCAAGCGGCATCGCAAAAGACGCAAAACTCGAATGAGCTGTTCACCCTACACGCGTTTATAACACGAACAACCACAGCACAATTTTGGTGGTCCGTGGGTTACTGTAAACGTGGGGAAATATAAAGCTTACTTAATGTTAACTAGACAGTAGTATAAAGCTAATAATGTTTCTGTCTTCCAAGGTTTTTTAACTTTTAAATTTTATTCGGCTTTGGATATATCGATTATCTATAACTAAGCGAATCGAATCTTTGTTTACGTTTAAAAATCTCAAAATTGCATGTCAGCAAATCTTGCCCCCAGCCCATTTTAGTTTTGAAGTCATTTTTTTTTAACCCTGCTACCCTCTCTGAGAAAAGAACCTCTGCTAGCAGGGTTTTTTCCCCGTAAAATATATGACATATCAACTCAATTTTTTGGTGATTACTACCGTAAGTTTAAAATTCTCTTAATAAACATACATACATTTATGAATTGCAAATATATTTAAAATTTAATCATTCTCATAACATGTAAACAAGCTTAAGCCAGATACTATCATTATTTTGTACCCCATATTTTAATATCCATCAGATTATTCCCTACACTATTTTCTCAGGCCACTTTTAAAGCCACTTTATAATAATTATGTTAAACACCTATAGTAACCAATATAATTATATCTAGTAATATTATTCATTGTTGCAGTCATAAGCTTGATCTCTAACCAATTTATATATTTTAGATCGATATGATATGCTCCAAGAAAAGCTGTTGCGAATTGAAGACGAAATAAAACGAAGTCAACTAAAAAAGAAGAAAAAGAAACAAGTACACGTACAAGCACCAGTAGAACAAGCTACATGTACATCTAAACCAGCAAATGTTAAACCAGCAAATGCTAAACCAGCAAATGCATCGGCTAAAGAAAAGAGTAAATCAAGAAAGCGTAAGGTATATATATACATGTAGAATTATTGTAGTAGCGTGGGGTTAAACATGTAATTTGCTCATGTGCGAGGCTTCATATATATAATTATATTTACTTACATGCAACTCAAATAGTTTTGAGGTATAGTACACTATATATAATTTATTGTGAAGGAGGAACTGAATTCCAGAGTAAATAAAGCACTCCTACTAAGGAAAACTCATCAAGTGAAGGGCAGCTCACAATCATTATAAATGCTGCTTATATCTTAGAGATAAGCATATATCTTAAAATTGAAATTAATTACAGGAAATTACTATTATATCTTGTGAGACAGCATTGGTAATTCAGAATTGTCCAACTCTGTGTACCCATTGCAATAGGATACATGTAGTTTCATTATTATAGCGTCATTTTACTATACATGTAACTACCAGAAGCCTTTTCAAATTCTCTTTCTCATTCAGATTTTAAAACTTCTTTGAGAATTCCAAGACCAAATTAGAGGAATTAAGGAGAGGATATTCACACAGAGTTCTTGTACTTGTAGTATGTGACGTCACCATGCAGATGTATTGGCTACTTAACCATACATGTATATGTAATGTCAGATTGTGCTTGAAATACAATCATGTAGTCATGTACATGTAGTACTTGCAGACTGTACAAATGGTATTGTTAATTATTATTGCAGATGCCACCAACCTTCGAAGGGTGTGGGAGCCCTGGGAGCCCAACAAACAGTTTAAATGAGGTGAATTTTGAGGTGTTGTACAATGTTCAATGTGTTCCAGAAATGCCAGCTACAACGTGTACATCCATACCACTTCAAGAGAGGGGCCACCGGCAGCTGCCACGTATTTCTCATTCAACTACCCCTTTTACATCGTCATGCGAATCAACAAGCCCTGTTAATTCAACTGTCACAACCCATTCACATCCACCACTAATTTTGCCACCCATTGTATCATGTGCTCCACCAATGCAGTCCAAAGTGTCATCTCACAAATCATCTTATACACAACTATTAAATAGCAACATGACATTTTCACAGTCCAGTCATGAACGTCCTACATCTGATGTTGTTTACTCCACACCCAGCCCTATGTGTACCTCTATACCAACATGTCATCCCATTTTCCCTGTTTTACCATCTTTAATGTCCACATGTAATCACATGTCCTGTCTTTCTGTTCCACATACACAATCAACATCAGAATCTTTGTCACCCATTCATCCACCATGTACTACAACACATTTTAACAGTCACGAAACATCTACATCTGAACTGCAGTCACAATCTCCATCATTCTCTGTCACATGCACTGATCAGGAAGATGAATTAACGAGGCTTGTTGATTCTCTTGATGATGATGCACGGCCAGCAGACACCAGAGACACTAAACAAATTATTCAGAGTGTAGAAACTAAGGTGGACGCACTCTTAGCTATTCTGACCAATTCCTTTCATGTATCTACATCTTTTTCTTCTACTACTAATCAAGACCTAAATAATCTATCTACCACTAATACATGTACGTTCAATAATTCCAATGTAGAAGCTCTTTTTAATAAAAGTACTATTATGCAGAATTTTGCTAAAAAACTTGTTTTTGATAATTTTACTCGCGAAGAAAGATCTGGAAGAAATTGTACTGGTAGGATATATAATGCTGGCCAGCCCAAAAAGTTGGCCTTAGATGCAAATAAGTTGAATTACATGAAGGATTTAGTAATGGCGAAATACCCACAGGCCACTCTGGCTGATAATATAAAGTCCTGGAAACGGTGCATCAGGGCCATTGATAAGGTAATTCTTAGAGACTGAGTTATATACACAGAACAAGCCAGGCTGCACCATTCCCACTTTAAAAATACATTAATTTTGTCCATTGAAAAAATATAATTATGGTCAAATTGCCCTGCTTTGGCCGCTTCCAAAGGAAATTAATGCCAGTTCATTTGCAAAAGGGCCAAATTGTCCCTTCTGGTTCAATTTCTGGCTCAATCCCTGTATATAACTTTAGGCAAATCACGTTATTTTTCCTTTCCCAATTCGTTAAATGCAGACAATAGTAATAACTTGGCCATCATAACATTACTACACATATATTTACTGCTACAAATAATATCTACTCAGTTTTGTTATACTGTCTTGGGGACTGGTCATACTCGTAAAGCAACAATGCAACACCATGAGCACCATCATTTCAATAGGCAGTATTCATATTCTCACAGACAAGTTAGTGTAGGCTCATGCAGGGAAATTTGCTATAAGCTACATGTATTTAGCATTAGTCAGAAAGATGCCTCCACCTTATAATAATTAGCCTACATTTAGTGCTCATTCCTGAGCCCGTCAATGAGAATACAAATGTTGCCTATTGTTTGCCTTTTTGTCATATTCAGATTCACCACATGTAAACAGGTACAAACTGGGAAGAACTAACATAATTTATTGATTTAGTTATATATTTTTAGAAACTGTAAGTATTAGATACAGAACAAGTGATTTACAAACTTGAGCTGAAAGTGACATGTAATTCCCATAAAGCACGGACATGCAAACTATGTATCTAAGATCGACTTATCAAACATCTAGATGTAGAGAGTCATGTTTTCAGTTATTATTTTGGCCAAGAAAATCAAAGCAAAAGTTTATGTGATTTCCTGTTTTTGCATCATGAATTATTAATGATTACTATTACAGTATACGTGTTTGTCCTTCCTAATTCATAGCCAATATATATAATCATTTGGCACAAGCTAGAACAATAATATTATTTTGAAAATTTATATACTGTTTTGGCAAAAAATAATAAGAACTGACAGACATGTATGGCAGTAATGTATTAAGTAATTATCCGGTTAAGAACGATAGCATGGAATGCAGTGAGGTGTTCATTTTGTATTATTAAAACTCATGATTTCATTGGTTTAAGCGTAAAATTCTTTCAAAAAATAGGTACCCAGTGGGTACATGTGTCTACTGCTTTTGTAGTACAATTGTAAAGCTGAGGGCCCCTCTGAGATTTTGGGTGGGGGTGTGCCACCTGGGTCTCCAAGTGGTGACCCTATTTCAGACCAAAATATAAGATTTTCCATACCGTTTTTCGGACCTGTACTGATCTCTGTCATTACAAGCTAAATAAATGGAAATGTATGCCTTCGTATTTCCCTGAAAAAATCGTTGAAAAATTCTAACAATGGCTTTGATTGGGCAGAGAAATATAACAAACTTGCTGACATCATGCTTGCATATTGGAAACTAATTAAGCGCTCGGGTAAGCAGACGTTACTTTTTTCTTCGAATTTATGAGAGTGAAAAAATACATCTTCCTAGCAGGCTACAGTGTGTGTGGCGTGCAATGATAATGTTGAATCAAATCTATTTTTAGTAACCTGAAGCAGCTGAAGCAAAGCGAGCATTAGCCTGCAATGCAGGCGTTTCATTTGGGAAACCGCAATATATTAATGGCGGACAAAAAGGAAGTAGGGGGGAGGGGAGGAGAGGAGAAGGGAAGGGAACGCCTGCCCGCAACGCCTGTGATTTTGAAAAACGCCTCCTAATTAGTTATGCATGTCTTATCTGTCAAAAATTACCAGATTGTAGGCCTCAGAAAATGTACATTTCCTCTAAAATTAATGGGGTTATCAACCTCTAAATCATCAACGTAACTTCTGTGATATCAAGCGATTTTAATTAGTGTTTTTGTAGCAAGTTTTCTATAGCAATTTGGCCGCCACCAAGATTTCAATTTAGTAAACAATTTGATGCGATGTTAACCGTAGTATTGGGTTTCATTAACATCATTGTTTGCACATCATGAGATGGGAATATAACTCGAAAGAATCTGAAAACAGCACTTTACTTTCGAAACAAAATTAAAACTAGAATCAGGCACCATCGTAGTTCTTACATATGTAATAGGAAGTTCATAGTTTTAATAGAAGTGCCTGAAATAATTTTATTTATCCGCTTGAATATGGTCGTTAACTTTTAGGCTTCCTCCACGTTTGCCCAGAAAATGTCCGGGAAAATGAATGTTTTCTCCAAAATCAGTCGGGCTAATATAAAAATCATAAACATAACTTCTGTATAATGTCAAGCAATTTGGATTGCCTGTCTGTAATTTGTATTGTAAATATAGCCTTCAATTCCATTTTAGAGGTGAAACAACGGCTTGATCGTCATCAGTTTCCTTCATACGAACAAGGAGCATACGAACAAGGAAAATCAAACTTTTCCCCAAAACCCGGGTGCTGAGACTCGCCATTCTTCCAACCTAAAGACAAGTTGTTGCAAACCCTTAATATTTCTGTTCCAGCCTTTATATTTAGAGATTTAGCTTTAGAGCAGGAAAATTAACACTTTGGTATTCAATTGGTGGGAAGTACATCGACCTAGACCTTGAAAGTACCTTTGGAAACCTTTCATTTGACCAGTTACACACACTCTGCGAAAGCTGTAGCTAATCAAGTTTGTAAATCTTAGGAAATTCATGGTAAAATTTGGACTTAAACTCACCGATATCTTGCAGAAGCTGGCGGCAGACTTCAGCTCAATCCTTTATACGTCATGCATCATCGGCGAATAGTCGTCCTTTTTCGTCCCCATTTTCTGATTGGATATCGCTACTAAATGAAGATCCGAGTAATGCACGAAAGCTATCGCCACGTTTAATTTGTCCCGAATAATTATCGACAATGTTAACATCCTTACATCGGAAAATCGACACGATAACATAGTGCCTACAGCTTCTTCAAGAAGCAGTAGACACAAAAACTAAGAAGTATCATTTCTGCACTAACTACGAAATGATAAGGACAATAGACCTGATTCATTGAGTATATTGGATTATGGTCTGTCAGCAACGCATAATTCCGTTTATTACAGGAATTACATAAATTAAATAATAAAATACAATTATTGTATTGACATGGTACAATTGACTTAAATATTTCCAGCTGTACCAGGGAGGCCAGAAAAAACCTCCAACCTTCTAAAAACCACTTGGGGAAAATACAAAGGTAATAGAAGGAAATCTGGGTCGGGGCCAAGGCACAGCTGTTGTCCCCCGACAGAACTTTAATTTAGCGGTTTTATGCGTACAATTAATATAATTATAGGCCGATTGCCTTAGAAACCGCTAAACGATCACTATCTGTATGCTTGATGTATCTGTACTTAGTAGAGCCACACCTCCAGCCAGCGTGCATATCCAATAAATTGCCGCTTATATTCCTGCATGCAGGATTGGAGGCAGCGCCTGATTTGATGCTATGTGTGCCATAATTAGCAATATCGCTTACAAAGGGTTTAACATGTTTCTTGAATTCGTCCCGAAGGGTAGTATAAGATATACCTTTACTTCCATGAAAATACTCTCGAGACTTAGATTTAACGATGCGCCTAACAATTGGTAAACATGGACTAGGTTGAGCCGGTAAAAGTTGGATTAACCTCTCCGTAATAGATACGGGACATGTAATCTTCCCAGACCTAGCTAATAAAGAGGTGTGTCCTTCCCTGTACTGATCGTTTTTGCGCTTAGAAATGTACACAGACATATGTTCATCGTAGATAACTACATCTTTCAGTACTAAATTTTGGATTTCGTTGATACGAAAAAACCCAGCGTAGCCTAACAAGAGTACGAATAAAAAACGAATGCCAGCGAGGGAATTGCAGGTAGCGTAATGCTGTGCGATGCACTCTACTGTCTCTCTCGTAAGGGGTTCCTTAGGCTGTATGGGACGAGCAAGCTTTCTCCTTGCGCCTTCTAAGGTTGATTTGACTAAGGGGTGATTAGTTGGAAGCTGCTCGAATCCAGCTAAATTGTGACCCCATCTAATACTATAGACAACAGATTCTATAGAAGATATCCCTGTCCCTTTTTGGACTGCAAGTTGAGAAAGTTCTGTAATAAAAAGTGCTATGTGTAGAGGCTTTGCAGGAATAACTGGAACGCCCAACTTGGATGTAGCCCATGTACGCCATCTAGACCAGCCAACTCCGTACTTCTGAACCGTGGATGAAGCTTTGGAGTCTAACTGTAATTCAAAAAGGTCTTTGACCTTGCTCCGCAAAGATGGATCTACCAAGAACGTCGTTTCGTTCCAGATTCCGGATTGTAACACGTCTGCAAATTAAAAAAGAAACTCAAGATGGGTTTAACTATGTGTTGACCTAAGTGGTGTTGCGAATAATATAATTTACACGCCTAAATGGTGAATCATAAACAATGGTCGATACTACGCACCTAAGTGGTGCAGCCTTTGGCAATAACAATTTACACACCTAAATGGTGAATCATAAACAATGGTCGATACTACGCACCTAAGTGGTGCAGCCGTAGGCAATAACAATTTACACACCTAAATGGTGACATCATAAACAATGGCCGATACTACGCACCTAAGTGGTGCAGCCGTAGGCAATAACAATTTACACACCTAAATGGTGACATCATAAACAATGGCCGATACTACGCACCTAAGTGGTGCTGCCGTAGGCAATAACAATTTACACACCTAAATGGTGACATCATAAACAATGGCCGATACTACGCACCTAAGTGGTGCTGCCTTTGGCAATAACAATTTACACACCTAAATGGTGACATCATAAACAATGGCCGATACTACGCACCTAAGTGGTGCTGCCTTTGGCAATAACAATTTACACACCTAAATGGTGACATCATAAACAATGGCCGATACTACGCACTTACATTGTAAGTGGTGCTGCCTAGGCAATAACAATTTACACACCTAAATGGTGACATCATAAACAATGGCCGATACTACGCACCTAAGTGGTGCTGCCTTTGGCAATAACAATTTACACACCTAAATGGTGACATCATAAACAATGGCCGATACTACGCACCTAAGTGGTGCTGCCTTTGGCAATAACAATTTACACACCTAAATGGTGACATCATAAACAATGGCCAATACTACGCACCTAAGTGGTGCAGCCGTAGGCAATAACAATTTACACACCTAAATGGTGAGATCATAAACAATGGCCAATACTACGCACCTAAGTGGTGCTGCCTTTGGCAATAACAATTTACACACCTAAATGGTGACATCATAAACAATGGCCGATACTACGCACCTAAGTGGTGCTGCCTTTGGCAATAACAATTTACACACCTAAATGGTGACATCATAAACAATGGCCAATACTACGCACCTAAGTGGTGCAGCCGTAGGCAATAACAATTTACACACCTAAATGGTGACATCATAAACAATGGCCAATCCTACGCACCTAAGTGGTGCAGCCGTAGGCAATAACAATTTACACACCTAAATGGTGACATCATAAACAATGGCCAATACTACGCACCTAAGTGGTGCTGCCGTAGGCAATAACAATTTACACACCTAAATGGTGACATCATAAACAATGGCCAATACTACGCACCTAAGTGGTGCAGCCGTAGGCAATAACAATTTACACACCTAAATGGTGACATCATAAACAATGACCAATACTACGCACCTAAGTGGTGCAGCCGTAGGCAATAGCAATTTACACATCCAATGATGAATCGTTAAAATGGCCGATCAGTAGTACTCACCTAAAAGGTGTGACCGTATGTAAAAACGTAAATATAGTTTTCACACTTAAATAGCCGATATAACGCATCTAAGTGGTATGTCGGAAGGCGACAGCTAGCGTGAAGTAACGCGCCAAAATTGGTGAAATTCGTACTAAAAAAGGTACCTAAATTGCGTAAAGTCACGGTACCGCGTACTATAAGCCGGAATAATAGCCGAAGAGCTAGCATGTTAAATCTCGGGCAACCGCAGAATACGGAGGGATGGGTCTGGTAAGTTTGTCTCTGTCCTTGACCTTCTAACAACAGATCGTTGATCCTAGGGAGCACGAATACCTCTTTAACGAACGTCTGAAATTGAGTTGAACTGCTATGCAAAAAAAAGGCCAAATATAAGCCGATGGCCATTCAGGAACAATCAAAGTACCGTGTCCAGAGCAGGACACGAGAGCTCGAACTGATTGAACTACAAGATTTACTGGTGGACAAATCCAATTATTTTCGTCACCGCAATCTTGAGCCAGGGCGTCTACTCCGCTGCAACCCGGAAACGCAAATTAGAATTAAATCTTGCGAGTTGCGCGTTGTAATACGCCGAAAACCGGTCGAAAGTGTGGGGACCCCATTTCGCATCTATCACTCGGAACACATATGGATTGACGGACCAGTCGTCCTTATCGATGAACCTACTGAGAAGATCTGCTCTGTCATTGCAAGATCTAGGGATCCACTGCGCTTCAAGAACAATACCGTTCGCTAAGCAAAGATAAAAAATATCCAAGGCGAGCGACTGGATCTCAACCTTGGAGCTTCCGATAGAAACTATATTAGCGGCGCCTTGGTTGTTTGTAAACACTTAACTCTTGTGTGTTGCAACTGTTTGACGTAAGATAACAATACGTTATAAATAGCTTTCAGTTCTCGATATGTCGAGCTTTGGCCAATATCATCAGTTGTCCACATGCCGCTAACTACAGTACCGTCTAATGAAGCCGAAAATCCTCCAAATGCTATGTCACTAGCATCAGTAAATATGATTGTATGGGCCCCGGGTGGAGGTCTAAGAGAATAGCCGTTCAGCGAGTCAATGTTCTGATACCAAAATTGTAGCTCTTCTAAGAGACTTGGTGAAAAATGCAAGGTATGGTCCCATGCTGATCTAGATTCGATAGAAAGGTACATCTGCCTTGTAAAAAGACGAGAAATCGGACCGACTGCTAAAGCCACTGATATAATAGAGCCTGCAATCTTGGCTAAATCTCGGAATGTCGAATGGCCGTCTCGTATTGCTGCATCTAAAAGACTCTTAAGCTTGGAAACTTTCTTTTCAGGTATCTGGAACTTCGTTGAAATGGTATTAATTACGAATCCGAGCCATTCATTCACAGAGGCCATCAAACGACCTTTAACACCTTGACTAGTGTTACTAACACTGAATTCGTCACAATCACAAGAATGGAACAAGTCTAAGTTACACTCAACTTGACTTTGTGAATCTTCCACGGTCGACGAATCAGCTTCTAGTCAAAGGCGGCGGCCATTACTCCTGGCAGTAGTAGTGGTTCTTCTACATGTGGCATTTAAGTGTCCAAACTCTCCGCACTATATAAGGAACAAATATATAACAAAGTTATATTAAATTAAATTAAATAACTGAAGTATGGAGTCAGTTGCTTTCACAGACCGAAGGAAGAACACTTACTCGTTAAGCTACTTATATACTCATATGCACATCGCATTATTACGTAACTGTTGAACAACGCAATGTGCATAATGAACATTCCGATGATGGAACGTGCAGAAAACAAATACCTGCTAAACTGCGTAACGCAGATATTTTTATATTCTGCACTAACTACGAAATGATAAGGACAATAGACCTGATTCATTGAGTATATTGGATTATGGTCTGTCAGCAACGCATAATTCCGTAGGTTAAACAAAGCTTGTAAAGTGCAGTGATAAGTCAAGAGTAAAAATACTTATCTTGAAACAAGGCCCAATCTGACGCGATGGCTTGCTATCCGTGCGATAAGCTGGCCTGTTATCTTGATACCTCGGTGAAGATGCAAAGGCAGAACTAGCTCTCCCTTTTTTCTGGTTGAAACGAATACGCTTCTTATCTTTCACCTTCTTCTCCGCTCTCCTCTCTGAACGATACATTCTTTTCTCGTCGTCGGTATCCGAAGCCAACTCGTCCGACAAGTACTCGTCGACTGTTAGCCACCCAAATTCACTTTTATCAGCCAATTTAATAGCTTTGATTCTCTTAACTACTAACTCCGTACCTTCTTCCAATGCACGCTTAACTTTCTCGTAAGATTTAACCTTCAGCGCCTGAGAGGCTTCGTCGAGCTGGCCTAAGACTTGTTGAGCGTGGTCGAATTGGTGCTGGTTTCCTTTACGTTTACAACTGTAATTGTCTAGGCGAGCCTTTTTGACCGCGTGTTCCACCGTCGAACAAGTCTCTTCAGAAAAACGTTTAGCGAAGCTATTTAGTCTAGACTCAATAACTTGCGTCAGGTTATCCGTTAAGGCACTTATTGAAGAACTAATAGCAGACTGGATAGCGATATCGGTAGCTGTATCCAGGATTCCATGTCTCCGATCGTGGTTAGGACTATGATGTTGGTCTTCTCCGTTGCTCATCTTGAAATTAAATAACTGAAGTATGGAGTCAGTTGCTTTCACAGACCGAAGGAAGAACACTTACTCGTTAAAGTGCCTATAACCCCAAAAATTATTTTTTTTGAATTGAAACTTTAAACCATTATTTAGAACTTAAGGCAAAAATAGGAGGCTAAAACTCAACAGTATTTTTTTTACGGCGTTTCAAAGTTGAGAACCAGAACATGTGGCCGTCAGTTTTCAATTCCCTTTGGGAGCCTGGAGACCAGTGGCCTGTGACGTGTATGTAGTCAGGCGTTCGTTCAATCCCATACAAACGTCTCTTATTTCTGCGACTCTTGCAAGCTCACCACATGATAAATATCCAATGAAATATCACCAAACTTGGTAAATTTACTAATTTCGTTGTGCTCTTTCTTGTGATGGAGTTTATTTCCTATTGATTAGACTATAATAGGACGTTTTTCCTTTTTGAATTCTTTTTCTTATTCAGATTTTCCAACTCCTTTGAGAATACCAAGACAATAGTCTAAATTAAAGGAACAAAAGAAACCGTGCAAAGGATTCTGGTAGTTGTAGTAAAATGCGCCCGATTGACGTCATAATTCCAGGCCCTCACCAAGACTCGCGCTGACTTCCAACTGGAAACAGGAAGCCCAAAACGGATGTTTTCGCTAACTTTGACGCCAGTAAAATCGTCGAAGTTTAGTTTTTTCACTTTTATTTTTTCGAATTCTTTGTCAGGGCGCTATACAGAATAGACGTCAAAAATATTTTTTTGGGGGTTATTGGCACTTTAAGCTACTTATATACTCATATGCACATCGCATTATTACGCAACTGTTGAACAACGCAATGTGCATAATGAACATTCCGATGATGGAACGTGCAGAAAACAAATACCTGCTAAACTGCGTAACGCAGATATTTTTATATTTCTCTGATTTTATTATGGTTACCGTATACCTTCGCGGCATGTTTCCTTAAAAAAAACATCCTCAAGGATCACTCCAAGCCACTGTAAGTGTACAAGTCCACTGACAGTAATCATTTAACTTCAATAACCGTGTTTTTTCTTTATACTTTCATTGTGCTGCTAACACAGACCTCGAGAACAAACATAACACAGTATAGGCAATGCGCTAGCAGGGGTAAAAGTTGAGTATTAAGAAACAAATGCCAGGAGTGAAATGCCAGGGAGGCTACACAAAACTTCTTAGGAAAATTGCACCGTTTTCGAGGTCTGTTTTCGAGACACCCTCATTATGACAAATAACTAACTTCAATTTTTGTTTTGTTTTCAATAACACTTTTAGCTTCAAACTGCCTTTGACTAACTGCAGGACTGGCAACCAAGTGACAACCCTATTTTTGCAGTACATTGGGATTTTCATGTACATGTAGCTGGAATTATATACCTCGTCTAGTCTAGAAAGAAAAGTGTCAAATCTGCACTTTCCAAGGCCTTCTTGTGGAGAAACCTCTTACAGGGAAGGACCCCCAAATCACTGGTTTGTTGAAAATATGCAGTCAACTGGAAAAGTACTGTGCAGAAAATTACAGAATGCAGTTGTAATATAATTCAGTTTACCTAGTATTAAAAACTAACGACCTTTTCTTTGCAGTACTTTCTGAATTGACTGCATTTTATTACTGATTTTTATCATTGATATGTACTGAATCGATCCAACCATTTTGAATATTAGGATTAACACAGTAAGTTGCCAGGTTTACTGTGTATATAAAACTGAACTTGTTATACTTAACACAATGCAACCAAAGCATCAAGTTGTTTTCACTTAGTTTTCTTTATTTTTAGCCATTGAATTGAATTGAACATCTCATGAAATTTAAATAACAAAAGTACATGAACCATTGAAAATGATTTTTATAAATATGTCATGAACACTTACAAGCTAATTGTTTTGTTCATGAACACATATATCCCATACAACAGGGTAGAAACAGCCCTGATTACATACTTGGGCTGTTAAAGTGTACGAACAGGGTTGCTACAGGCTGGCTACCTGGTGCCAATTTACGAACTATAACAGGGCTTATATCACACTTGACACGGTTTTCTTTGTTCTTCATAGGGGTGAAACTCTGGTATAAACCCGTTTAACAATAGACTAATTAAATAACAAATCTGAGGTTTATAACTGTAGCAGGGAGGTTTATAACTCAGTTTTAAACCTCCTTTCTACTCGAGAAAACGTCGCCAAATGTGATATAAGTCACTTTCATACCGAGGGGCGACTACGTGAAATTTCGGACCCTGACTGATTGACTGTCATGCACAGTAGAATCCTGCTATCTCGAACCCTCGAAATTCTTGATAACTCGAACCAGAAATCATTTCACTTGGACTTGTCTCACAGTAATTCTTACCTCTGATAACTCGAACCATTTCTTCCCTTTCCCTGTAGGTTCGAGTTATCGGGATTCCACTGTAGTGCTGTTAATGTGTATAACGGAGTGGATGCTGGTCCAGAACTGGCCTGTCTTCTGGTCTATATTCTAGGCTGGACTGTTTTCCCCAGAGCCAACCCAAAATATAGAGCAGAAGAAAAAGGGGCCACGTGTATGCTAGAATTTATGCCATTGTGTTTGATTGATCACCTGACAAGAGGCATCAATAATAATAAACATTAGTCCAATTACCAATATGGTAATAGCAGGGGTTTTATTAAAAGCCGGCTACTGGGTAGATGTACAAGTCACGTACAAGGCTGTAAGCACACTTGTCTAACCACCTACCAAGATATTCTTCTTGGACTTGATAATATTCTTCTATTTATTGACAGGATTTTTTGTGTTTTATTTTTCCAGGATGAGTCGATAGATGATTCAATAAAATTATCAAAGTATCCAAGGATTGTGGGGTCTGGTGACCTGTCTATGGTAGACCCTCTGGACATAGCTGCAGAGCGGATAGTCAAGGCCAAACCATGCAGTAACGTCGGGCTTCCAATCGGGCGTTAGCACTGCTGGTTGGTGTATTTTATATTTTTAATATGGAATACACCCCAGGAGCCAAAAACGTCTTTGCCTTCTTAGAGGCTACTTTGCTTGAGCAAACTGCAGATGCCAAGAAAAGAGTCTTAAAGTGCATGTGAATTGAGTTTTTTCATTCATTTAAAATAAGTGGTTCGTTGGTGTTGTGAAGGGTACCATACATGTAGTTTGGCTTGTGCTAAAAGTATAATTTTCGTGATATTTGAGGTATAGCATCACAACTTTTAAAACTTTTTATAAGGAAATATATGTACCTTATTTCTACACAAACATGCATGTAGATGTACATCATAAAAGTAATACTAATTTAGTTATCTATGAATTCAAAGTATTCTACCTAGACTTTAAATTGCCGCCAATGCAACTCACGAATGGCAAGAATCAATCAAATTTCGACGCGTCTTTTTTATAGATCTACTTCTATTCAAATAATAAAGGTCTATAAATTCGTTTTCGAAAACCTCCGTTTTTACAGAATCCGAAAAAAAATTTTTTATCACGCTTCGAAAAGTGGAGGTTTTCCAAAACGTAGCGCTTTTTTTTATAACGAACGCAGGTGTCAATCAAAAACAACCAATCTTCAAATGCGCAGTCTGACTTTAGTTTCTAAATTAGTGTAGATATGATCCATGGAAAACTTTTATCTGTTTTTAGCGAAATGTAATAAAACGGCGGTGTAGTTTATTTATAAAAAGTTGGCAGGATTTCTAGTGCGAAATAAAAAATTCTGGTCGAGACAAATTGTAGGTGGGTGATCTTTTCAGAGGTAGACAAAATTTAGCAGTCCTGCTTTGATAGATAACTAGCGTGGTTTCGTTTAACAGCGTTAAAAGCTTATGTTATCAATTTGCCACCTCAATCTGTCAGCAAGATTTTCCGGCAAGGGTGACGAAATGATCAAACATGCGACTGATTCCCAGGGGACTTTCATTAATTCATTCGAGATTATCCGATGATATGCTGGCAAAAGTAGCCCCAGTCTGTTGCTGTTAGCTGTCATCCAGCGAAACCCAGCCAGCGAACAACATGGACGATTCGATCAATGAAATTGGGCTCAAATCGAAGATTTACAGGCCAAAAACGCAGGTACAGAGAACACCTCCTCTAAGAAAGCTCACTTGATTGCCCGAAATGGGGTTATCGGATACTTTAAACAAGGAGAGGTCTTCCAACCAAGCCTGAAGACGGAAGGCACAATACTTGGGTACCCTTTTTAATGCGAGGAGAGTGGACAACACAAATGAAAGCTACGAGATTTACAACCCAGGTTCTTAATTTGTCTTACAATGTCCCAATTCAGCCAAAAGTATAGTTATTTAAAGCAACTTACTTGAAACTATGATTAATAACTGTGGCATTCTCACCACAGTACACGGTCCCGATGAATTATAATTAGTGTAGTGTGATTGCGTGCAATCCCAATGTTTTATACAATATCCAGGGTTTGCATTAATATTAGGTTAGGCACTTGGCCCACTGCGAATAGGGGAGGGGTGATCTAGCCATTGCCTCTGCAGACATTACTTCAATTTGCGGGGTATTCTGTAAGGAGTAGAACATCAAATCTATGTAGAACTGTACTAAAAGTATTTTACTAAAATGTTTTTTAAATTTATCTCCGCCGGAGACTGGTATTATACTACACAATACTTTCGATCATTTGAAATAACTTCTAATCAATAAAACGTCCTCCTTGTTATTTCATTAACTTTATATTTCACGATAATAAATCAATACAAACTCTATTAGTGAAGGCAAGGAAACTTGCCAGGGGATAACTCTACTAGCGCACGCTATCACGCAATCAATCTTGCGCGAGCCATCACAATATTTACTGGCTTCATGTATGAATAGAGCCACAAATCGTGAGCTTGGACTGCCTGTGGGGACTTTGGCATCGGTTGGAGGAATTTAAAAAATATTGTCTCGATTTCATGTTTCGTGAAAATTGGGAGCGGGAGATCTTCAAAAGACAAACACGGCTCTGCTTTTGTAAGCAACTGGTTTCAAAAAGGGACTCCAAATGCTTTGCTCTGTATTTGATGGTATCAATATTTAAATGTAAATTGCTTGTGATGATATGGAAATGTTTAATATACAGAAGATGTTTTATATAGCTAGGTTGCCAGTCTCGTGACAACCACGGCCCGATTAATATATAAGTTAACTTACTAGTAGTAACCAATGGTTATGTAGTGTGGGCGAGCAAATGAGACCTCCAATAGACATTTATCATGCCGCTGTCTGTTTCGTCCGAGGGAAATAAAGACATTTATTCTCCCACCTTTAACCTTGTCTCTGTGTCGAGGTTAGAGGTGCAAGAACAAAGGTTTGTATTCCCCTGGGACGAAACAGAATGTGGAGTGAAAGGTCTATTGCGTGACATTTAAGTAATGAGTCGGAAAAAAACTGATGTCATCTTCTCAATATAGTCATAGTTTGTTGTAGGAGAAATACATGTAGTGCATCTGTAAAAATCGAAAAAACTAGTGTCTTGTGTTTGTGTTTGTGTAGAGTAATGAATGTTTTTTTTTCTGAATTCTGCATTTGTTATCACATTAGTTGTAAGTAGTTACATAGTTACCATTATTATTTGGAATTCCCTTCTTATCGACGACTGTAAAGTATTAGTGTTGTTGGTTTATTGTCGAGCGTTGGTAACATGAGTCCCAGGCTCGGAAGATTCAAGTAACCCCCCTACGTTATTGGCACAAAATAATTGTTGTATTGTATTAATATAAGTTCTAGTTTGAGTCATCTAGCATTTCATCAGGCAGACTTAACGGCATGCACCAGCTCATTGGTGTTATATGGATGAACATTCATCAGGCTCTAATAGGAAGCCAGTGGCGTTTACAGAGTATAGGAGATATGGGATCAGATTTTTTAGATCTATAGCTACCGGTAATGACCAATCTAGTGGGAGTGCATCAGCTTGTTGTTGTTGTTGCTTGTTTTGTTGTTGTTGTTGCTTGTTTTGCATTTGCTGGTCAGTTACTCCTCATTGCATCTGGGCTTGCATTTAGGACCGATGGCCTTCTTCAGTAGTTGATTTATTTTAATTACCATACTGATCACCCTGATGGTGCATCTTTTCTTCTTGTTTCCATAGACGAGCATTCCTTTGTAACACAGATTGTTCTTCCTCTGGACAATTCTGAAAGTGTTGAACAAGTGTTTTAACAACCGAGGACTGTGGATCCCCACAAAGGATCATCGCCTGGACATAGATCTGCCGATCTACTTTCAGAAACTTATCTGCAACTATATGGAAGATGAAACAGGCATCCAAGAATATTACCCCATCACGGTGAGCCCTTTGTGATTGAGCATGTAATATTACTGTTAAAAGCCCCTTTCAAGTGATCACTTTGAGCAGTATTAAATTTAATTATACAAGTGCCCAGCTCCAGGCCATTTTCGTGCCTATATCCAACCTTAGTAGATGCCTGTGATTGCCCAGTGTCCTCCAGTTGTGAAAGGTACAATGTAGATAATGCCATCCACTGGATAAATCCCTACATTAGTTTCATTTTTATTTATCAACTGAATTGGTATTTTTCTCATGGATGACATTATACACCCTTTGAAATTAACTGTACCCATGATATTGAAAAAGCTGCCAGAAAAGTACCAAAAGTCGAAAGGCCCCTATCTATCTGTCTTAATTCAAGGTCTACCATCAAGCCTAGTGTTTAGGACTATGATCTAGATTCCGAAATAAGACAGATTTATGAATAAAATGCCTTACAACGTATATCTTGCTGCCATAGTGTATATTACACATACATTGTACTTGCTTACATGTCTGTGTGGTTATGGGATTTCACGCATGAACTCAGAGGGAATGTATTGAACGGGGGAGAGGGGGTTTAATTTCTTGGACAGTCTGAGATAATAGTATTTTCATTTGAGTTTAAATTTAGTTTTCTACCGATCACTTTTTGAAACTATACATTTTATTCCCATTATACCTCAGTGGAAATGTTATTTTATAGTATCTATACCAGTATTCAAGCTGGCTGAAAATATATCATTATAAACTCTTTAAATTATGTCACTAAAAACTTACATTCATGTATGATTGGGTTTGTACAGCTGATTGGAAGACAGCCAAGATCAGATATTTGGGTCCTGGGGAGAAACATCCAAATAGACAAGTACGGGATTCAAATTCCTTTAGAAGAGCAGAGGTACGTGTTCGAGGAAACCCTACTTACCATAGTGGACGTGCCAATGATGATCACATCTTGCGAGCAAGACAAGTTCCCTGGTAGCTATTACGTCTGCCATGAAGGGTCTTCTTGCTGAGAATTACATTTCCTCCTTGTATGTTCTTAGTGGGATGATGTCAGTCCACACATGACGTCACAACATGATGAGGACAAAGATTCATACTTTATTTTTATGCACCACGAGATGCAGTCCACCATAAATGGTATTCTCGTTTTGATTTGATTGGCATTGCATCTATCCTCAAGATTATAGAGCACAGAAGAGGCAGAAAGAAATCTACTTTCATACAGTAGAATCCAAATAACTCGAACCCTTGTGGGAATCGAAACACAATTAAGTTAACGGGAGTTCAAGTTATCGAATTTGGCATCAAATAAGAATTGACACTACATGTACACTCATTAAAGAGGGTTGAACAGCAATAATTTGATCTTTAAGCAAATCATAATCCCACAGATTAAGAATGTGTCAATACAGTATGTCAACCTTCTATATATCACTAATGTGTATCATTGTATACAGTATTCATTATCTCTGTTCATCAAAGTAATAATAATAATAATAATCTAAACTTATATAGCGCACTTTTCTTAAATTCAAAGGCGCTTCACAAAGAATTACAAACTAAAAAATTGTTAAATATGAGAAGAAACTAAATATTATAAAAACCAAGCAACTAAGTTAAACATGATTTAGACTAAACATGTTCGAAAACTAGATATCATAGGCCTGTTGAAACAAAAATGTCTTAAGACGAGATTTAAAAGTGTTCAATGATGGTGAGAGTTTAATGTTATCTGGTAAAGTGTTCCACAGCCTGGGCGCTGCCACAGAGAAAGCTCTATCGCCATATGTTTTTGTTGTTTTACCACTTGGAATTTTTAGAAGAAATTTGCTTTTGGAACGTAGGTGTCTGGTGGGCACATATTTTTCTAACAAGTTGCTAAGATAAATCGGTGCAAGCGCGTTGAGTGCCTTAAAAGTAAGTAGCAAGATTTTAAACATAATGCGTTGAGTTACAGGAAGCCAATGAAGTTCTATGAGTATATGAGTTACATGATCGAATTTTCTCTTACGCATGATTAATCGGGCAGCACAGTTGTGAACTAATTGAAGTTTCTGAACAAGAGTTTGCGGAAGGCCATAAAGGAGAGAATTACAATGGTCAAGCTTACAAGTAATAAATGCATGTACTAGCGTCTTGGTATTCTCAGCAGATAAGTAGTTCCTAATACGTGCAATGTTACGAATGTGAAAGAATGAAGCCTTGCAAATAGAAGCCACTTGGGATTCCAAATTCAAAGAATCATCAAATACTACGCCGATATTGCGAGCAGACTTAGAAGAAATAATAAAATC
This sequence comes from Actinernus sp. WN-2022, assembly GCA_030867875.1. Taxonomy (NCBI): domain Eukaryota; kingdom Metazoa; phylum Cnidaria; class Anthozoa; order Actiniaria; family Actinernidae; genus Actinernus; species Actinernus sp. WN-2022. The sequence goes on along the minus strand of JAOWCC010000655.1, from coordinate 6,862,664 downwards.
ATTGCCTATATTAAGTGGCGGAAGTTGGATTTTAGGTCGAAACTGAGATCCTATTATTAGTAGTTCAGTTTTATCAGTGTTCAGTTTTAAATTATTCAAAGACATCCAGGTGGTAATGTCATTGATACAAGCTTCGATCTTGGCTGCAACTAAAGATTCCGGTGCTTGAGAGTCAAATGAGAGGTAAATTTGAGTGTCGTCTGCATAGAAATGGCACATCATATCATGGCTTCTAATGAGGTCACCCAAAGGAGAAGTGTACATAAGATAAAGCAACGGTCCTAGGACCGACCCTTGAGGCACCCCATATAGCAGATGAACAGGTGCTGACTTTTCTCCTCGGATACACACATACTGTTTACGACCAAGCAGGTATGAACGAATCCACGCTAGAGCATGCCCTGTTATTCCAAAGCAGGCAGTCAGACGCCCAAGCAGAATTTCATGATCAACGGTGTCAAATGCCGATGAAAGGTCCAGTAACACCAAGGCCACCGTTCGATGTTGGTCTATGGCTCTTAAAATGTCGTTCTGGACCCTCAGCAAAGCAGTCTCAGTGCTATGCCGTCTTTTATAGGCTGACTGAAAAACTTCACCAAGGTTATTATCATCGACATAGTCAATCATTTGGGATGCCACAACCTTTTCAATAACCTTAGAGATGAATGTAAGATTAGATACTGGTCGGAAGTTCTTAAATTCCTCGTGACTCAAGCCAAACTTCTTCAACAAGGGGCCAATCTGTGCGACCTTTAAAGCGTCTGGCATAGTAGCAGACTCTAGAGAGACATTGACAATGTTGGTGATAGCAGGTAATAATTGAGGAAAGCACTGCTTCAGGACAGAAGCTGGAACAGGATCAAGGTCACAGAACTTGATTTTAGACGAGCTGATCAGATCTGCCACTTGTCTAGGATTAACACTTTCGAAGGATGATAGCTGGCATCTTAGGTTAGATTCATCTTGCAAGGAACTTGGATTGGCAGCTAATACACTTGCTCGTATCATATGAATCTTATCAATAAAGAATGCATTAAATCGATTAACGAGTTCTTTATCGGAGTTACAAGATGGGAAACAAGCTTCAGGCTTACGATTCAAAAGGTTATCAACTATTCGAAAGAGCGTTTGCTGATTTCCTTTGTCACAGTCAATAACAGACGAGAAATAGCTTTCTTTAGCATTCCTCACCATATCATTCACTATAAGGCATTGTTCAGTATACAAGCAGTGATCCTCATCGGAATTAGAGGCTCTCCATTTGCGCTCCAGCTTTCTACGGGCCCTTTTTGCTTCCAATATGTCCACAGTAAACCAGGGCTTATGGGGGCGTGTCGAGATTAAACGTCGTTTCACCGGTGCATACGCATCCAACAGCGACGTCAGGGTGGAGTTGTAGCTGGAAATCAGGTTAGATAAACATTCCGGCGGTGATGTAAGTAGGTTGGAGTTTTCCAGATCAGAGCAAAATCCGTCTATATCCATGGCACGTAATTTACGATATGAGACCCACTTACGATCAGGTTGACGCTTCTTTAATAGAAGATCACACCTGACAGCAAAGTGATCAGACAAACCTGGGTTTGATACAGTGTAGTTAGATGTAAAGTCTTCCTCACTTCTTGTGATAACCAGATCGAGTACATGACCCCCCACGTGAGTCACAGAGGACACATTCTGCATCAGGTTAAATGAGTGTAATAGCCCAAGGAAGCGACCAGTGTTCCGATCATCAGTAACGTCTATATGAAGATTGAAGTCACCAGTTAGGAGAAGAAGTCCAGGTGCAGTAACCAATTGTTCCAGATAGTCAGAAAAATCACTTATAAAGTCGTTAAAATTCAGGTTTGGAGGACGGTATATTACAATCAGACGAAAAGTAGAACCTGAAGATTTAATTAGTAGTTCTATGTGTTCAAAAGAACGGTAATTAGCCCGATGCTCCCGCTCGATTTTATAGTGACTCCTTAACACAACGCCAACTCCACCACCATTAGAGCCCAATCTCGGTGAATGATGAAAAACAAAACCATCCGGACAAACATCTTGTATATAATAATAATCGTAGTCACTCCCACGCAGCCAGGTTTCTGTAACAGCTAGGATGTCAATATTACAGTCCGAGACGAAGTCGTGAATTATACGCGATTTATTGCAGATGGATCTTGCATTAATACAGCAGAATTGAGAAGAAGGCTGATACAAAGTCTCTTGAGGTTTTTGATGAATATCAGAGCGCGGAACTGGTAAAAGATTGTTGTGATCAATCGAGCGTTTACGGTATTTATAGTCCATTCCATGTCTATTTTTGATGCAACAAGGGCGCGAAGAAACCAGCCAAGGTATAACTCTAGATCTCAGTTTAGTCGATCGACCAGCACGATTACGTCGAGTATACAGAATTCCATTAGCTTTCAAAGTAATAAAACAAGCCGGCGACACAGCATATTTACATTTCAACTGCATCAGTTCACTCCTTGAATACGTAATTCGATGAGAGCATGGAGAAACATGCAAATCAGAGTTTAAATTTCGCGCCAAAACTAGTCCAGAGTAAAATTCAGTCGTATCAGGTCCAGGATTTCTTTCTATATCCATATACGTAGTTAGGTCCATCCAAAATAACTTCTCAGGCAGGGCCAGGACCACTGGTCCATGTTTTGTCAATTTGTTGACAGGATATCCGATGTTAGCATTCGATTGAGCTTCGATACGCTTGAGTTGATGTCTAAATCCAATGTAGGTTGTTCGACCAAAATCACTCGAAAAATCCTTAGAAATGAAAAAACCAACTGAATCCGAATTCCTTAGGTCCTTATGTGTCTCAGAAATGCAACAGAAAGGCACCAGACAGATTCCAGACAGAGAAATCCATATAAGAACACTAGCGAGTAAATATCGGTAGGCAGCCATGATGGCGCATACAATTAAACTGTGTACTGTATACTGTATACAATGATCGAATTCAAGTTAGTGGGGGTCAATTAATAGGAAACTGTCAGTACATTACTATTTGTAACGAGTTCCACCATAGGGCAAGCCTTTCTTTGTTTCATAATAAACTCCACAGGTAGTCATTACATTAGTCCGTGGGCCAGGAGTCGAAACCCTCCCCCACCCCTCGGGGATTTTTGGAGGCATATGCCGTTTTGAAGCTTAGCCTGAGGGTATTCCAAACCAGGTTGTTTGCACTTGAAAGCTGAAAAAAACGTTTTGAGGCCTAGCCTTTTCCTGCGGCTAAAGGCAACAGGCTAAATAATGCCAGGCCACAACGAAAAACACGAAAATGACATTTTCTAATCTGATTTAAATAATACTCTACACTACTACAGGTATACCAGAACTCAATACTAGAACTATCCCCGGGGGGGGGGGGGGGGGGGGGGGGTGGATTCCTTTGGAAATATATCCCCCCTTCAGGTATGTTATCCCACCAGAATCCCATGGATTTCAGTAACTCATTTTTAGAGATTTTTAGTCTTCATAGGAGGAAGAGTTTGTTGGTTTCGATGTAAGAAACATCTAGCTACTTGGCTGCTGGATCAAGGGTTAGACGATTTCCGACTCAAGGAAATCCCGAGCTTGATGAAGAAGAAAGCGATAAGGAAAACCGCGTCCCAACAGAACGTCAAGGAAAGAAGCGCCCACGCAACATGAGTAAATTTGAAACATGTTTACGGATGGTTCCCATTTTAATTTACGCAATGTAGCATCATACTATCTACTTTCGCCCTTTCATTTGTGTGTAAAAGTGTTTCGTTTCCACCTACAACTTAAAATTACAATCTACGGACCTACAATTCTCTGTTACGTTAATGCTAATTTGGTAACTACATGTGTACTATATGCATGGTTAATTTATCGTCTCTGACCTCATATTTTTTTTACATATCCACAGCCATCACATTGGAAACGGACTTTGAAGAAAAAGGCAAGAGCAGCACGACTGTACTGCGGTTACAAAGTGAGTAAATAATGGTTTTTTTTGGAAAGGAGTTACCTGTTTCAGTGAACAACACTTTCTTTGTAAGAATTATTCAGAGGACGAGGACGCCACAACGAGTTGAAGTAGATTTTTCTCTGATTTTAGTGGCTCTCTTCAAAACGCATCGCTAAAATGGTTTAAAAGGGGCAGTATACATTGAAAGCTTTCAAATGATATACGTTTCGGTGTATTAATTGAGCTAGAAGTTGGGGCAGATTGAGAGTGCCGCATAAATTGCTTTGTGAGGGTGAACTATTGCGCCACCACATATTTACGCAATTCTACCAAATGCCAAGCTACGACATCCAAAATATGTACTTGTATCCAGAAATGACAGGAGTGAACAGAAGAAGGTGGCGACATACTCACACTTTGTTTGCGATGAACACAACAAGAAAACACGGGTACAGAACTTTTCTTCTTTTCTCCCTTGGTAGTTATTAAGTAAAGGCAATGCAGGAATTAGCAAATTTCACGAAAAAGAAAACCAAATTAAAGCAACCAAATTAATGTAATACAAAAAAAAAACATTTATTTTAGAAAAAAATATATATACTGTTTTCGCTCGCGTACTTGGGATCTCTCTCCTTAGAATAATCACTTTACCAATAATGTCTTCGGCATTTGATTCAGTTATTTACCAACTAAGAGGTCTGCTTTGTAGTGGTAGGATACCGTAACCGTTGTCAACTTAAAACATTCCTCACTATTCATGGCATCTCCTACGGAAGAATCAATAACGCAAGGTAAGTATTTGCATACTTATCAACATTGTGATTTTGAAGGGAGAATGCTGAGCTACATTTTAAATTAATAAAGTTTAAACTTCGACGGTAAAATGGTTATTCTTCATGAGTCTAGCACACACAAAAAACAATGAATAAAATTATGAGTTGTTCAGACAATAACATCAGCAGCCCTTCACCTATCAAAACCTTGCATTTTATTGGACCCCAGTTGGACTGCACTTACAAAGAATTGCATTGTTTTAGGGTTAGGGTTTGTATTGTTTCAGGGTTCGGCATTGTTTGGATAGCCAGTACCATTCCACGTTCCGAGGAGGTGAAGGCCGCCTCAATAACATTAGTGATTATAACAGAAGAATTTACTCAATTGGAATTAATTAGTTATGGCATTTCAGTGACACTAAAAAATTGTCGTCACAGACCAAATCAGATTAGACTTGCTTGACATTATTTCCACCTCATCTTATTTCAATAAGGTCGAAACAAGTGCCAGTCGATCATTATGGACGGCACCAAAACAGGCCAAACAAGATAAAACCAGAGGTAGAGAGAAAGGCGAGTCGTTACTTAAGAGGATATTCGACGGGCAAGCGTAAACCATAAACAAGCTTTGGTATACACACCGTATTAAGTTCCAAAAGGAACCGAACTGCAAAACGTATAACTTTATGCTCCGGCTCAGAACTAAGTGCGAAGTTTAGCTGAGCAGCATTATATTGAATTCAAAGTGGCAAAGTAGAAAAGTCAGCATGCTAGAACATGCAGAACGGGCTAGCACATCAAAAGCAAATGGAAAGAGGAATTTGTTAAATTGTCCACCTTAAAATGAGAGTCAACACAGTAAACTTGGCGAACTCATGAGCAAGTTGGGTTTTGATGCAACAGGAAAGTACGTTCATCCGACTCGCTATCGAGAAATTGTGAAAACTGCAATCGCCAGGCAGCTAAACAGTAGCGAATGGAGCACATTCTCCTAAGACCAAAAGCACAGATACATAAACAAAGGTCTCGCGAGGTGGCCACAAGGGCTCACAAGTGTTTCGAAAAATTACAGGGTGACAAGGGATTAGAACTAGAGAAGGACATTCGCTCTAGGCTTTCTGCCAGTTCGACGTCTTCGCCAGACATGGGTGAATCTTCCACTAACGAAATTAGCAGCAGACAAATATTGCATGATGCGAGGGCACATGTGAAACCTGCAGACTCGCGCGGCTTAAATGAAACCACGACAAGGGAAAAATGCTATTGTTCAACTTCCAAGATGGCTATTTGAGAGCTGGTATAAAACGGTATGGGTCTGGGCAATGATCGGTCATTCTAAGACCCATAATTCCAATTTCAAAAGGGCAGGACAACAAACAATCGCGCTACGAGAAAATTTGGATCCAAATCAAAGATCTAAAACAAACCTATTGTTTGGGTTTATTTTCTGTCTAGATACATTACAATGTATAAGTCGTATTGGTATGCAAATGTCATTACTATATCACTGATATATATCATTCGATACTACAATCAAATATTTAATATAGTCGGTGGGAAAACTCCCTAGATCATTCTTTGTTAGACCACCCGATTGGTTCCTTGTTTGCTGGGAATGCTTTCAGTTCTAACTACATGTATAAAAGCAATTACTTCAAACTGCTCCACCTCTTTCTTGAAGACCGCCCAGGACAGACATGAACAACATTCTAGGAAAACACCCAGAGCTCAAGAGAGCAGACGTGCAATGGGCCGAAAAGTTTTTCAGAACTGTCTGCGCCTTCAACTATCCGTTCAGCACAGCTACATTGACAGAAAGCTTGCTTTGACATCATCTTAACAAGACATCTGAAAGGTAGAAGACAACTTTTAAAAGGCTTCTTCTGGCATGCCTGTCTATTGCAATGAAAATTGAAGAGAATGATTCCATTAAGCATGGGGAGTTCTTAAATATCATAACTTGGCAAGATGTCCCAAGAAGTGCCATCGCAGAGAAAGAGCTAAACGTACTAAAATCCTTAGACTGGAGGCCATTGAGGCATTACAGAGAACTTGAAGAGGACTAGATGGAATCGTTAATCGCAACCGCAAAATTGAACTCAAGACTGTGTCAGCAAGCTGTGCTATAAAAGACCAAGAGAACAAGAAAGTAACCCCTGATGTTGGTGAACACTTGTGGAAACTAACATCACCTAACAAAACATGTCCACTGTAACTAAATGAAATTATTAACAACGCTGATCGTGTTAAAAAGCGATTGTATGACTCTGCAAAGAATCAGGTTGAGATTGAAAGGAAAACACAAGACTAACATAACTCAACATTATGGTAAAGTATCCGTAAACCAATAATTACTGCGTCAAAAACATAGATGCCTCCCACAAAGGCAATACCTGAAGTGCTAATGTATAAACCTAACATACAGACAAGTTTAATGAAAGAAGGTATTGAAATGGAGCCTAAGGATTATTGAAAGGTTTGTCAATGAAACAGGGAATGTTGTTCACAAGTGTGGTATTTTTGTATCACAAACTCACCCTTTTTTGGGTGCCAGTCCAGATGGCATTACCCAGAAAGAATGGAGAATCAATGGCATTACCCAGAAAGAATGGAGAATCAATGGAGGAAACTCTCAGTCGCTTAGGAATCTATCACCACAATGGAACTGAAATAACAAAAAATCGCAAACATAAATAATACTTTGAGTTTACCATCAAGTACAGACCTGGACGCCACAACCAAAATGCAGATGCTTGGAGTCGTATTCACAGAGATTAAAAGTGAGATTACAGTGTCAGCATCAGTAAGTGCCGTACTATCCCATGGGGCTGGAACCACCAACCTTCCAGAGGAGGTGAGGGAGGCTCCTGGTCACAGCAGCAGCTGTCATCGCAGAGGTTCAACCCAAGCTGCTTGAGGACCACCAACAGGCAACCTCCCTACTGACAGTGACCCATGAAGAGATGGTACGGCTCCAGGCAGACGACCCCACTATTGCACGGTTAATTTATTACCGCAGTCAAGGACCACCCAACAAGAGAGAGAAGTTGTAGGAGACGAAACAGGCGCAGAAGCTGACCCAGGAGTGGAAGCGGATAACTGTTCGGGACGGAGTACTCTACAGGAGGACTGGTGACAACATGGGAGTAGTGCTGGATCTGCTGCTCCTACCGAGGGTGATGCAGAGACAGGCCCTGAAGGGAGCACACAACCCGGGTGGTTACCAGGGAGCAGAGCGGACAGAGCAGTTACTACAGAAACGGTGCTGGTGGCCTGGGCTGAGCGGTCATGTCAAGCGCTGGATTGCGGAGTGCGAGAGGTGTGTTGTTGCAAAGAACCCCCCTTGGAAGTATCATAGCTACAAGGCCCTTACAGGTACTAGCTATGGACTTCACAATCCTTGAACCGGCATCTGATGGTCATGAAAATCTTTTGGTTTTAACCGATGTTTTCACAAAATTCACGGTGGCAGTACCAACTCGTGACCAGAAGGCTGCAATGGTGGTAGCTACACTGATAAGGGAATTGTTCTTGATCTATGGGGTCCCCAAGCGAATACACTCAGACCAGGGGAGGTGTTTTGAGGCCGAGGTCGTTCAGGAATTATGCAGGGTGTACAGGGTTAAGAAATCAAGAAGAACACCATACCAGGGGAATGGACAATGCGAGAGGTTTCACCGCACCCTACAAGAGCTCCTCAGAACACTAACCCCTAAGGAGATGGCCACACCACATTAAGAAACTCTGTTACGAATACAACTCCACACCTCATGCTTTCTATCTAATGTTTGGAGATGCAAAGCTCCCCCTGGACATTCTGCTACCCAGTAATACAACGGATGAGGACAATCAGCAGTGGACTACGGAGCATCAGCAACGATTGCGTGAGGCCTACACTACAGCTGGTTACCGCCTCAAGGAAGCAGCAATGGTAAGGCAACAGTCACACCAACGTAGAGGGAAACCCGTGGCTGTACCACTACGTGTCGGGGAGAGTGTTCTGCTGCGAAACAGAAAAGTTAGAGGGAGAAACAAAATCCAAGACAAATGGGAAAGTGAACCATTCAAAATTGTGGAACAAAGGGATAACAGTACTGTACCTATGTTGTACAGCGCGCAGACGGACGGGGGAGGTGAAAAGAGTAAATCGAGCTGAGCTACAGGTCTGTCCTAATTGAATTCTAGGGACAGGACAATCAAAACAACGCAGACAACCTGTTGCGAGGGGGAATGAACTGTCAGACTCGTCTGATGATGAGGAAGGCATTGCTCCATTTACGATTGAACTACCAAATGCGGGGCAGGGCATTTTTAGCGACTCAGGTGAAGACTCCTCCTCTGAGGATGAGCCTGAACCAACAGTGCACCGTTCGACAAGGGCAACTGCTGGAAAACATAGCAACCGCTATAATCTACCAAGGTCAGCTCTACACTAATCTACATTATGGGTATTACTACTGGCACATGGTATACACCTGCAAGTACCACCATAGTGACTTTGTTTGGCTTGCTCGAGGGCGAGGCAAGCAAAAGCGGAGGCGAATGTGACAGTGTCACTAGGACATATATTTTGAACATTATATTTTTCAACATTTCCTAGAGACTATAATTTTTACATTAAGGAATTTTACTTTCAATTAGAAAAGCGCTAGTTTAGTTAGTAAGCGTTTAGGAATCTTTTATGCGGATGTGCGTTAGTGGCACCTAGCTGCTAAGACGTGCTTCCGTGGCGGCAGAAGCTACAAGCACGTCTTTATCTCTTTTCGGCGAAATTATCTTGTTTGGATTAGATACGGTGATCACTGCGATTAAGCACAGAACATCCTTACCGCCATGTTTTACAACGGAAAAAGGCGTTTGGCAGTATTTCATGCATGCAAAAATTGTTGTCCCTTGCTTATTCCACCCGTATAAATAGAGGTACAGTTCCTAGTAATATTCAGTTGGGAAATAAGAACACACATTTTACTGGACTTGGAGTCGTGGAAAGAAGACGAAAGAACTCGTTTCTAGCAAGGCAATAATGCCTTATTTTCGTTCCCGTTTATTGCATTTATACAACCGTTATATAGTTTATAAGATCGTCTTTACCTTTTATAATTTTCATACAATTTTGTAATTAGCTTTTATCTTTTGGCTTAATAAATGTATTTTCAATACTTGTGGCAATTTCAAGTTCGTTCTCCGCGCGCACGTTCTTGCTGCACGGTTACATTAAAATGTATGGGGCGCACATCCTAATAAAGCGAAAATATCATCCATAACATTTGGTTCCTTTGAATCGAACTTTTATAAATCCAAAAACCTTTAATTGGACACAAATTTGTTAATTTTCACGACCGTATCTGAAACGTATCAGGTTCGTGGGACACAATTCAAACCTCTAAACCTCGGAAGCAAAACAGATATTCCCCAGAGATTCAAATAATAAAGCTGTGGCGGCCATGTTGGTGGAACTAACAAGAGAAGCTAACGAGGATCTTTTGTTAACGTCCACCAACATGGCGGCGATGACGTAACGTGCAAGCCAGCAATAGGATGTATTGTTCGATTTTAGTTTTTCGATGAGCTCCTGATGACGTAACGTGCAAACCAAGAATAGGCTGTCTTCAGTACAGTTCTTAGCCGGATCAGTATTTAATACGAATCGAATATGCTGTACTTTAATGCGGAATAAAGTGCAAGACTCTGCTGGATTTGTTTTGGGTTCTAAATGTTCCAGTTTACAATAATATATACCATATATTCTTATCTCTTTAGGAACGTGATCAGAGGTTTGTTGTCGTGGCCTATACTGAGAGCATCAGTTACTTTGTTGGAAAGGTGCTGTCAGAGAGTGAAACCGGTGTTCTCAGTGTGACTTTTCTTGTTAGAAAATCGGATGGCAGCTACCAATGGCCGAAATGCCGTCAATAGAGAACATTTACCGCCACCAAGTGGTAAATGTTTTAAGTCAGATCAACGAAGAAGCTGAAGAGGAACGCGAAGGTGAGCTTTGAAGCACTTACTGGTTTATATTACGATAAGTAAGAAGACGGAATTTAAGCTCAACTAAAATGCTTCATCTCTTCTTTCAATTGCGTTCGGTTCATGGAAAGTCTGGCGTCTGAACTGGGCCTACTATTTAACACTGACCAAAGCTGATACGATGTTACGGTTTATATGGCTAACACCATCACTTTATCGTGTCTTTGGGTAATTGGGCAAAATCAGAAAAATAAAATACCGTACAAGCGCCCGGGACGTTTATTAAAAACTGAGTTCCCTTGCAATTGAGGGGGTGTTCAATTTTATGTCCATTGCTGTTACACTCACACATGAATACATATAACCGTTATTTATCAGATGCGTTTATCGATAGAACAAACAAAAACACATTTCCATTGTACCGTACAGTATTTAGTTATAACATTCGTAGTCCGATAGTACCACCATAAGTTTGCTTTAACAGACACTCTGAATAAACGTCCTCTATCTATTAAACGCCCGGGGCATTTTTCGAGAGGGGCCGTGATTCAAGAAGGGGCGACTATTCGAGTAAATACAGTATATGCTGTGGAATCACGAGAACAAAGAAATGCGCAACACCTTAGGGCAGATTGCCCTCATTTGACCCTGTCTCAAACTGCATGTTTGAGCTATGCACTAAAAAGGACTAGCTTATGCCAGTGTCCCCTGGGATTTGGCCGGTGTGGAGCAGTGCAAAATCGACGACCCGGGGGACGAAATCCCTGCAACACCGGGTCATTTCAGTTGCTGCTTAATAAGTATGGTTTCTCGAAAGTGTGAAGAACTAAAGATAAACCTCATTAAAGATAGAGTTGCATTATCGCTATTATTCTTGTTTCCCATTCAGGTCGAGAGAATATGGAATGACATTGCATGCCCCCACCAACAAATTGTCGACAAGTTTAGAGCTAAACATGCCACCTCACCATGAAGCGCTAATGGTAACACTGATGAGCAGTGATTGGCAGTCTGGTTGGGCGAATGAGGTAACAATTAGTTGAATTTGCTGGTTCATGAAAGATCCTTCATAAGTGTCGTCCGGTGGTACATAGCAAATGTTGTCGTCGTTTCACTTTTTTGTCAGACCGAAAAAGCCCCAACACGTCAGCAATAGGAGAGAGATAGTAAGGACATCTTCAATTGTGGTGGAATCTTTTAAATCTTTGGAATTTTCTTTGATAATACCAAGAACCGAGGTTCTAAGCCCTAAATACGCCCGGACAATCATTGCTCTCATACTTCGCCAAGCCACTTACACTGGGTGTGCCCATAACGCGCCTGTTGTATAAAAATGGTCGTCACTTTCGCTATTTCTTAAGCAATCGAAATAATGTGCTTTTGAGCATTCCAAATTTCGACATTTTGGGTTAAATTCAATCCCCGAGAATGTGACGAATCATTAGAGTTTACATTTAGCCTTTTCCAATACTCTTATCTTTTTTCATTAGATACAGATCATTGATGCGTACATTTCGATTTTAGAGGAAAAGGCGAACAGAATGGTAAGATAAAACATATAGGTATCATAGTGTCTGACAATTGCAAGATTGTGCAGTTTAGATCTCTGTGACATGATTTCACCTCAGTCAAAAAGGAATAATGTTTATATTCCCTTTGATTACAGAAAAAGCGCATAATTAGAGGGAACAGCCGCTTTAATACACCTTTAAAGAGAAAAGGAAATGGAGAAAAGATCGATCTCACGAAGCATCCAAAACTTGTGTTCCCCCGGCCAGTTTGGTGCCCGCAATCATTGGAGACTAGGAGTAAGTACAACAAATCCGAAGAAAACTATTTAATGCACTCCGTTGTTTATATGTCTAGAACTGTCCAATATTCCGTCATAGCATGATCAAATAACTGTGGGGGCCCACAGTCCAAACTGAGTTACACTATTTTGCCCAAAATCAGACTTAATACAGAAATAGTGAAGTTGGCTCTAGTCTAATGTATTACGCTCTTTAAAATAAAGAAACCTTTTGAGGGATCGAGCCCCGGTTAACACGAAGGATCTCAGAACGGTGTCTATTTTATACCCCTTATATTTTAATTAGTAATATTGTAAAGCGCTATTGGTTTCATGGTAGAAATAACTAAAAATATATATAAAGGTTATTATTATTATTCGGAAATTTAAGAGTGTGCTCAAACTTTATATTTTAGGAAAAATAAGTAATTTTCTTGACTGAAATACGTGATTTTAATCCATATTAGAACTGAAATTCTGTTTAACCGAAAATAATAGTATGTGAGATTTAATATAAAGTACTGTATAGTTGGCATGCACTATTTCTGTAGGCAACATGTAGGCAACATATAGTCATACATGTCTTACTACATATGTACAATATTTGTTGTCGCCTGTTAGTGCACGCATTTTATTTTCATTTCAATTCATCAGCATGTTGGAACTGCAAAAGCAGATTCCCCACCATCGGTTCCAATGTTTGCGCCACTAAATGACCAAGGCAAAAAACATTGGCTGAAACACTTATGCAAGTGGGATGTGCCATAATGGATGCGTTGACAGGCTCTGGCACCTTAACACCACCCACAGCTAAACCATCGCTAAGTCTTTATTATTTGATCGTTACAACATTTAGATCCATCGGTTTAGAAAGAAAGAAGATCACAAATAAGATCAGTGCTTCATTGAAGCTTGCCTCGGTACATCTGAAACTATATACAGTAAATTGTGTTTATGTTGCCATATTTATACGTTGAGAAACATGTTTTACACGTCCATAATCATCATTATTCCTGGATGCGCAGTGAAACATGCAAGACGCATATCCATATAAGTATAAGACATGCAGACGGTAGGACACGGTTTTTGGTCACTCTGGTGGATTCTTTCGATAATTTTCGACTTTTCAGAAACTATAGGAGCATTTACAAAAAAATTCCCTCTTTCCAGGGGCATTAAACATAGACATTTATTTTAATTAATTGTCACTTTTTACTCTCAATTTAACATCTTTAGCTGACGCGATCAGCTGTGATCCAACAGTTGAGACCCGTTTCAACTGACGGAGATGGAGAAAATTTCCCAGCAGGAGTACGATGACAAAAAGAAAATAAACATGGTTGACATTAAATAAGGGACCAATCCTCTTGACTGCTTGAATTAGACTGGAGTGGCTGTCTAACAGAGATACGACAAGCGTGTGAACAACTCAGAGTCCCGAGAAAGAATAAAATGTGTTCTGAGTTTTGGATTTGTGAAGTCGTAATAATCTGGGAGCACACGTCACCTAGTTAAGATAATACCTGATTTCAACTCCCCTATGAGAGCCATCCAGCCTGAGCAGGAACATAGTACCCCTCCTGAAGCCAGTCTTAGGAAGGTTTTAACTCGAAAAAAACAATGCTCCCTTTTTAGTTGTAGCTAGTTGCTTGAAGTCTGGATATATCCTTTCCCCGGACATACATGTTAGCAGGTACCACTGAAGTAACCATCTATCCCCATCAAAATGTTTACGAAATGTCAGACTGTGAATGGCTATTTAATTACAAATATGCTACAGCTGTTTTAAACTTTTCAGTTAGTGTGCCAAATACGCTTTTTGTGTTTTTGACTGAGATAGACGTAGAAGTTGGGAATAATTGTAAATTTGGCAAATTAAATTTAATATACTATGAATGCAATGATGTGTGAAAGAAAAATCTATAATGGTTGTGAAAAAGTATGTATGACCAGAATCTACAGGGATTGTATGACTGTTACATTTTAACTGACTGGTGTTTGTTTTCCCTTACAAAAGAAATATGTAATTATATGTATATATAATATTACATTTTTTAACATTTTGTACAGCGCGCAGACGGACGGGGGAGGTGAAAAGAGTAAATCGAGCTGAGCTACAGGTCTGTCCTAATTGAATTCTAGGGACAGGACAATCAAAACAACGCAGACAACCTGTTGCGAGGGGGAATGAACTGTCAGACTCGTCTGATGATGAGGAAGGCATTGCTCCATTTACGATTGAACTACCAAATGCGGGGCAGGGCATTTTTAGCGACTCAGGTGAAGACTCCTCCTCTGAGGATGAGCCTGAACCAACAGTGCACCGTTCGACAAGGGCAACTGCTGGAAAACATAGCAACCGCTATAATCTACCAAGGTCAGCTCTACACTAATCTACATTATGGGTATTACTACTGGCACATGGTATACACCTGCAAGTACCACCATAGTGACTTTGTTTGGCTTGCTCGAGGGCGAGGCAAGCAAAAGCGGAGGCGAATGTGACAGTGTCACTAGGACATATATTTTGAACATTATATTTTTCAACATTTCCTAGAGACTATAATTTTTACATTAAGGAATTTTACTTTCAATTAGAAAAGCGCTAGTTTAGTTAGTAAGCGTTTAGGAATCTTTTATGCGGATGTGCGTTAGTGGCACCTAGCTGCTAAGACGTGCTTCCGTGGCGGCAGAAGCTACAAGCACGTCTTTATCTCTTTTCGGCGAAATTATCTTGTTTGGATTAGATACGGTGATCACTGCGATTAAGCACAGAACATCCTTACCGCCATGTTTTACAACGGAAAAAGGCGTTTGGCAGTATTTCATGCATGCAAAAATTGTTGTCCCTTGCTTATTCCACCCGTATAAATAGAGGTACAGTTCCTAGTAATATTCAGTTGGGAAATAAGAACACACATTTTACTGGACTTGGAGTCGTGGAAAGAAGACGAAAGAACTCGTTTCTAGCAAGGCAATAATGCCTTATTTTCGTTCCCGTTTATTGCATTTATACAACCGTTATATAGTTTATAAGATCGTCTTTACCTTTTATAATTTTCATACAATTTTGTAATTAGCTTTTATCTTTTGGCTTAATAAATGTATTTTCAATACTTGTGGCAATTTCAAGTTCGTTCTCCGCGCGCACGTTCTTGCTGCACGGTTACATTAAAATGTATGGGGCGCACATCCTAATAAAGCGAAAATATCATCCATAACATTTGGTTCCTTTGAATCGAACTTTTATAAATCCAAAAACCTTTAATTGGACACAAATTTGTTAATTTTCACGACCGTATCTGAAACGTATCAGGTTCGTGGGACACAATTCAAACCTCTAAACCTCGGAAGCAAAACAGATATTCCCCAGAGATTCAAATAATAAAGCTGTGGCGGCCATGTTGGTGGAACTAACAAGAGAAGCTAACGAGGATCTTTTGTTAACGTCCACCAACATGGCGGCGATGACGTAACGTGCAAGCCAGCAATAGGATGTATTGTTCGATTTTAGTTTTTCGATGAGCTCCTGATGACGTAACGTGCAAACCAAGAATAGGCTGTCTTCAGTACAGTTCTTAGCCGGATCAGTATTTAATACGAATCGAATATGCTGTACTTTAATGCGGAATAAAGTGCAAGACTCTGCTGGATTTGTTTTGGGTTCTAAATGTTCCAGTTTACAATAATATATACCATATATTCTTATCTCTTTAGGAACGTGATCAGAGGTTTGTTGTCGTGGCCTATACTGAGAGCATCAGTTACTTTGTTGGAAAGGTGCTGTCAGAGAGTGAAACCGGTGTTCTCAGTGTGACTTTTCTTGTTAGAAAATCGGATGGCAGCTACCAATGGCCGAAATGCCGTCAATAGAGAACATTTACCGCCACCAAGTGGTAAATGTTTTAAGTCAGATCAACGAAGAAGCTGAAGAGGAACGCGAAGGTGAGCTTTGAAGCACTTACTGGTTTATATTACGATAAGTAAGAAGACGGAATTTAAGCTCAACTAAAATGCTTCATCTCTTCTTTCAATTGCGTTCGGTTCATGGAAAGTCTGGCGTCTGAACTGGGCCTACTATTTAACACTGACCAAAGCTGATACGATGTTACGGTTTATATGGCTAACACCATCACTTTATCGTGTCTTTGGGTAATTGGGCAAAATCAGAAAAATAAAATACCGTACAAGCGCCCGGGACGTTTATTAAAAACTGAGTTCCCTTGCAATTGAGGGGGTGTTCAATTTTATGTCCATTGCTGTTACACTCACACATGATACATATAACCGTTATTTATCAGATGCGTTTATCGATAGAACAAACAAAAACACATTTCCATTGTACCGTACAGTATTTAGTTATAACATTCGTAGTCCGATAGTACCACCATAAGTTTGCTTTAACAGACACTCTGAATAAACGTCCTCTATCTATTAAACGCCCGGGGCATTTTTCGAGAGGGGCCGTGATTCAAGAAGGGGCGACTATTCGAGTAAATACAGTATATGCTGTGGAATCACGAGAACAAAGAAATGCGCAACACCTTAGGGCAGATTGCCCTCATTTGACCCTGTCTCAAACTGCATGTTTGAGCTATGCACTAAAAAGGACTAGCTTATGCCAGTGTCCCTGGGATTTGGCCGGTGTGGAGCAGTGCAAAATCGACGACCCGGGGGACGAAATCCCTGCAACACCGGGTCATTTCAGTTGCTGCTTAATAAGTATGGTTTCTCGAAAGTGTGAAGAACTAAAGATAAACCTCATTAAAGATAGAGTTGCATTATCGCTATTATTCTTGTTTCCATTCAGGTCGAGAGAATATGGAATGACATTGCATGCCCCCACCAACAAATTGTCGACAAGTTTAGAGCTAAACATGCCACCTCACCATGAAGCGCTAATGGTAACACTGATGAGCAGTGATTGGCAGTCTGGTTGGGCGAATGAGGTAACAATTAGTTGAATTTGCTGGTTCATGAAAGATCCTTCATAAGTGTCGTCGGTGGTACATAGCAAATGTTGTCGTCGTTTCACTTTTTTGTCAGACCGAAAAAGCCCCAACACGTCAGCAATAGGAGAGAGATAGTAAGGACATCTTCAATTGTGGTGGAATCTTTTTAAATCTTTGGAATTTTCTTTGATAATACCAAGAACCGAGGTTCTAAGCCCTAAATACGCCCGGACAATCATTGCTCTCATACTTCGCCAAGCCACTTACACTGGGTGTGCCCATAACGCGCCTGTTGTATAAAAATGGTCGTCACTTTCGCTATTTCTTAAGCAATCGAAATAATGTGCTTTTGAGCATTCCAAATTTCGACATTTTGGGTTAAATTCAATCCCCGAGAATGTGACGAATCATTAGAGTTTACATTTAGCCTTTTCCAATACTCTTATCTTTTTTCATTAGATACAGATCATTGATGCGTACATTTCGATTTTAGAGGAAAAGGCGAACAGAATGGTAAGATAAAACATATAGGTATCATAGTGTCTGACAATTGCAAGATTGTGCAGTTTAGATCTCTGTGACATGATTTCACCTCAGTCAAAAAGGAATAATGTTTATATTCCCTTTGATTACAGAAAAAGCGCATAATTAGAGGGAACAGCCGCTTTTAATACACCTTTAAAGAGAAAAGGAAATGGAGAAAAGATCGATCTCACGAAGCATCCAAAACTTGTGTTCCCCCGGCCAGTTTGGTGCCCGCAATCATTGGAGACTAGGAGTAAGTACAACAAATCCGAAGAAAACTATTTAATGCACTCCGTTGTTTATATGTCTAGAACTGTCCAATATTCCGTCATAGCATGATCAAATAACTGTGGGGGCCCACAGTCCAAACTGAGTTACACTATTTTGCCCAAAATCAGACTTAATACAGAAATAGTGAAGTTGGCTCTAGTCTAATGTATTACGCTCTTTAAAATAAAGAACCTTTTGAGGGATCGAGCCCCGGTTAACACGAAGGATCTCAGAACGGTGTCTATTTTATACCCCTTATATTTTAATTAGTAATATTGTAAAGCGCTATTGGTTTCATGGTAGAAATAACTAAAAATATATATAAAGGTTATTATTATTATTCGGAAATTTAAGAGTGTGCTCAAACTTTATATTTTAGGAAAAATAAGTAATTTTCTTGACTGAAATACGTGATTTTAATCCATATTAGAACTGAAATTCTGTTTAACCGAAAATAATAGTATGTGAGATTTAATATAAAGTACTGTATAGTTGGCATGCACTATTTCTGTAGGCAACATGTAGGCAACATATAGTCATACATGTCTTACTACATATGTACAATATTTGTTGTCGCCTGTTAGTGCACGCATTTTATTTTCATTTCAATTCATCAGCATGTTGGAACTGCAAAAGCAGATTCCCCACCATCGGTTCCAATGTTTGCGCCACTAAATGACCAAGGCAAAAAACATTGGCTGAAACACTTATGCAAGTGGGATGTGCCATAATGGATGCGTTGACAGGCTCTGGCACCTTAACACCACCCACAGCTAAACCATCGCTAAGTCTTTATTATTTGATCGTTACAACATTTAGATCCATCGGTTTAGAAAGAAAGAAGATCACAAATAAGATCAGTGCTTCATTGAAGCTTGCCTCGGTACATCTGAAACTATATACAGTAAATTGTGTTTATGTTGCCATATTTATACGTTGAGAAACATGTTTTACACGTCCATAATCATCATTATTCCTGGATGCGCAGTGAAACATGCAAGACGCATATCCATATAAGTATAAGACATGCAGACGGTAGGACACGGTTTTTGGTCACTCTGGTGGATTCTTTCGATAATTTTCGACTTTTCAGAAACTATAGGAGCATTTACAAAAAAATTCCCTCTTTCCAGGGGCATTAAACATAGACATTTATTTTAATTAATTGTCACTTTTTACTCTCAATTTAACATCTTTAGCTGACGCGATCAGCTGTGATCCAACAGTTGAGACCCGTTTCAACTGACGGAGATGGAGAAAATTTCCCAGCAGGAGTACGATGACAAAAAGAAAATAAACATGGTTGACATTAAATAAGGGACCAATCCTCTTGACTGCTTGAATTAGACTGGAGTGGCTGTCTAACAGAGATACGACAAGCGTGTGAACAACTCAGAGTCCCGAGAAAGAATAAAATGTGTTCTGAGTTTTGGATTTGTGAAGTCGTAATAATCTGGGAGCACACGTCACCTAGTTAAGATAATACCTGATTTCAACTCCCCTATGAGAGCCATCCAGCCTGAGCAGGAACATAGTACCCCTCCTGAAGCCAGTCTTAGGAAGGTTTTAACTCGAAAAAAACAATGCTCCCTTTTTAGTTGTAGCTAGTTGCTTGAAGTCTGGATATATCCTTTCCCCGGACATACATGTTAGCAGGTACCACTGAAGTAACCATCTATCCCCATCAAAATGTTTACGAAATGTCAGACTGTGAATGGCTATTTAATTACAAATATGCTACAGCTGTTTTAAACTTTTCAGTTAGTGTGCCAAATACGCTTTTTGTGTTTTTGACTGAGATAGACGTAGAAGTTGGGAATAATTGTAAATTTGGCAAATTAAATTTAATATACTATGAATGCAATGATGTGTGAAAGAAAAATCTATAATGGTTGTGAAAAAGTATGTATGACCAGAATCTACAGGGATTGTATGACTGTTACATTTTAACTGACTGGTGTTTGTTTTCCCTTACAAAAGAAATATGTAATTATATGTATATATAATATTACATTTTTTAACATTTTTACTTTTTTTTACAATTTCTTTAGAACTATTTTGTCTGCATTGCACTTTAATTATAATCTTCATCGTGAAAACAAAATGGATGATAAAGGCAACTTCAAGCTGAAAGTCACCTACCTAAAATACAAAGAAGGTGAAGCAACTGTAAGAGAAGTAATAATGGCCATTTATATAGCGCCATATCACCAGTCTCATGGCGCTTTACAGATACTGACACATCCCGTCAGTGAATATTTTCGGACTGCTGTTACGGCGCTAATAGAGTACTAATGTGTGATGTCACGACGTCATGGTAACCACATTTTCTGTTCTAAACAAAACACAATGAAGCGTCACATCATAATCCTCGGCTTTGTTTTGGTTTTATTTCGTGAAAGAACTCTCTGTTTTGAGGTCGTTGTTTTATCAACTTATCTAATAAGGAAACAACAGCATTAACCTAAACCAGAGATCAAGTTCATTCGTCTTTTGTTTGGCGTAATCGATCGCTAAATGCACGCAAAGACAAGTTTGGCCATCACCGTGAAGGCGAAAGGTTAACGATGGTCCAGTGCTTCGTCCCCGACTGTAATCATCATTCAGAGTCGCACGATTGCAGATTTTTTGGTTTCCCAAATAAAATCAAGAAGGTGGAGGAATATAAACATTGGGAGAAGTTAATAAGGTAAGACAAAGTACGATATTTCACTCAGTCAGTAGTGTAATTGTTTACCACGTCGTTTGATCGCAATCGCCAACTCAGTGACGGAGGACGTATTTCGATCAGTTTTCCTTTGAAAAATGGTAGCTTATTCTTTCTTATTACTTTATTCTTTTATTTCCAAACACACATAATTTAAGACAAAAGCGATTATTCAGTAATAAGAACCATATCACATTCGATTGTGTGTCTTGTGTGAATTTCTGTGATTACAAAGTGATTACAAACTCGGCATGTTTCTCTGTTGTGTTATTAATTAGGAGACAGGACAGAGATCCAAGTGAACACTCTAGAGTATGCAGCTGCCATTTCAGAGATGGGTAAAAATCTGCAGGTCCAGAGATTTTTTAAAGGAATGCTTATAGTCAGTCTACGCCAGTCCCGAAACAGTGGGTAAAATACATTTCAAACCCACGGAATAAGGAGGACTTGGCAGATTTCAATGAAGAACTTACATGTTGAACAACAGGTTGTGCTAGCTGGTGGTTTCAAAGATGGTAGGAAGACAGTGTCGATCAGCCAGGGCCATCGTACCACTGTTCCATCCTTCTTTTCAGACCAGGAAGAGGCAGACACCAGGCTTTTGTTGCATGCTAAACATGCATCAAACAGCCATGAGAGATTAGTCGTAGTCACCAGACACAGATGTTGCAGTGCTATGCATTGCTCATTTTCAAAGTCTACAATGCCAGGAATTGTGGTTCCGAACAGGTGTCAAAGATCGGCTTAGATTCATACCCATTCACTTGCTTCAGTCCACCCTTGGTCCGCTGCTCTGTAAGTCTCTGCCAGCATACCATGCACTGACGGGTTGCGACTCAACGAGCGCGTTATTGGGTATCGGCAAGAAGACTGCCTGGAAGGTCCTTATCAAAGATGTCCAGGTTCAGCAGCAGCTAGTTAACCTCGGTAGAGAGCCGATTCTTCGGGAGCCATTGCTCAAGTCTGCTGAAGCTTTTATCTGCTCGCTTTATACTTTTGGAAGAAGCTTTGCAAATGCGGATGAGGTACGGTATTTTCTTTTTTGTCAGAAGAATAAGAAGAGTGAAGAGCTTCCCCCCACATCTGAAAGCTTGGCCCATCACCTCGAAAGAGCTAACTTCCAAACACATATCTGGAATAAAGCTCTTCATGCTTTGAAGAACCTCACATCGCCTGATGGACATGGGTGGAGTTTAGAGGAGGGCAAGTTAGTGCCTGTTCTGATGACGAGGTGCCACGCACCAGAAGGCATCACAGAGTTGACAACATGCCACTGCAGGAAGTCAGCATGTACACGGAATTGTTCCTGCAAGTCGAACAAACTTTCCTGCACAGAAGCTTGCTTGTGTATGGCTGATGAAAATTGCAACAATCCCATGAACGATGCCATAGCATGCAATTCAGATGACTCAAGTGACTCAGAAAGTGAATAATGATCCAGGACCTGTATAAGCATTATTGACACATATGCAACTATACAAGATATAGTCGTTATGAATTTCCTTGTAGTATACAATGTTTTCGTTGTAACATTTTTGCTAACTTTCCACTGGTAAACAACGGAAAATGTGAGAATTTGTTAGAAACTGATTGTAAAACCATGTGTGACCAAGCCTTTCGGAATCAACTGTGTTCATGTTTGTTAGCAAGATGGAGCTAATTTACAAATATATTTCGTATTTGAATCAAGATTTATAGAAAAATAACTTGTTTTGACCTGTTTTCTTTACATTTGAACTTAGCCTCGTTTTCATGTCAGTGATCACGTGACTTATTGCTCACCTTTATAATGTTAACGTCAATTGGAGATTTGTTTCTTGCTTGTTTTTAGAATGTTAACACATATTTGGTATGTTTTAGCTATTTATGTATCACGTAACAAGTCACGTGACAAGTCACGTGACATATCCAGTCACCGTAATTGTACTCAATGGCAAGTCTTCGATAGTTTCTTTTGTTTCTGACCAGTTTTATGACGATTGTATCCGGACTTTGTATTTTATAAGACGAAAGTGCTGATTGCCTCGCTTCCATGCTGAACACGAGGTCGAGGCAGAAAACCCTTAATCTCGAAACTTTTACCACAATCTGAGTGTACATAGTACCTCAAGTTAAAGGGCAGATATTGTTCTACAAGAATCAGGCGTCAAAACTTTTCTGTAGTGTGGGTTGTGCTAACTCCTAAAATAAGGCCTACTCAGGAAATAGCTCCTTGACTAAGTATAAAAGCGAACTTTATCATCAGACTTAAAGAAATCTCTATTTGGTGCTTGGTACCCGTCAGTCTTAAACATATAATCAAACTCAGTAGTTTGGCACTCGGCGTCCATGGCTTCCGGTTTGTTGACTTCAGTTTCGCCGATTTCTTCTGCCGGTTCACCAGAAAATGCTGCATCTACATCGACCCTCTCTCCCCCCTCAGTGTCTTCTTTAGGACTTTCTTCTACCTCTATCGAAGTACTTGGCTGATTAAAGTCAATATCAGCTACACGAAGGCCGCTTTCGTGCAGCCTTCTGCGTTTTTCTGCCGCTTCGAGTTCTTGTCGTTCTATAGAAGCTTGCGCTCTTGACTTCACTCTTTCAGCCCTTTTTTCAGCAGCCTTGAAGTCTTTTTTTAAGGTGTTGTTTCTTTCCTAGGTTCTCTGTTGGTTTCCAATCAATATTATGTCTGTCCCAACTAGCAGCTGGCTTTCCAGAAACAAAATGCCTTCCGCAGACGCATTCGCTAGCGAGAATGTCTTTCGTATCTGAGTCACCGCGACTCACCGCCAAAATCCATTGATTTCTCCTATCTGTCGTGAGTTCTTTCGTAAATTCTCCTTGGTAGGTGATAACTACTGGTATCTGATAAAAGCCGATGTCCTTATCTCGTCCAGATCTGCTTCCACAGCCAACAACAACGCAAAGAACCATCTTTACTTTCTCACTTCGACTCTCTTGTGAGAGCTTTTGTTTACACCCCGATGAGCACCAACATGGCGGATAGCAACCGTCGTCAAGGCTAAGGTCACGTGGGTGAAAGAAGAGAATACGTGTTTCACACCAACAAGGACATCAGGTGATGCTCCAAGTATGCCACTTTTATCGCGCCAAATGCCAGTTTTCTGAACTTGTAGGCCTGTTTCGGAAGTAAAGGCCTTAATTGCCTCATTCATTCGTGACCCCCCATGCCACAGCTTTAACCCTTGAAATGTCATACTCCCCGAGCAGGCGTTTAATCAGTGATGGGGTTGCCCTTTTTGTATTCAGGACGCATCCAAAATTACTCGCAGTTAGCCTTCTCTGTCTGACAGAATGCCACAATGGATTATCCCGTTGTCCTACGGTAAGATAATTTATTTCCTTAATTATAGTACTGTCCACTATAACCTTTTCTGCAACATAGGTACGTTGTGCATCAGCACCCTGAAGTTGTAGAAACTCCTCAGAGAAGATAATTTCTCCTATTGAAGGGATTGGTAGGGATTTATCAGCTGGTTGAGTTTCTAGAATCATTATCCAGCAAAGGCCAGTAAACAACAACGTAAACACAAGCAAACTGTATTGTTAAGCTTACGTCTATGTATGGTATCCGGTCGTTTCGCTAACGAGTCGTTTCGCCAACTGTCATTTCGATAACGTCTTAAGGTATGAGCACCGGCAATTTTTGAGGTTCTCAGAACAAAGCCATATTTAGCTGTAAGATCAATTATTAGTATTAATTTGGTTTTATAATGTTGTTTTTTTCCATTCCGTTACATTGGGCATTGTATCAGGCCTTTGAAAATTGCGTATTTTCGCGGGAAATTCCACTGGCCGTGTTAGGAGACTGGCCCTGTTGCTAATGAAAGTAATCGAGCCTGCAAATTATCAGCGGAGTCAACTCATTCGCACGAGGACGCAACTCAGAAGCGCAAATATGGCAGCCTTCGAAGCCACGCTTGAACTCGCGCTTGAGGCATTCAATGCAGAATTCGTGCGAAATGGGTAAGTAAATGTGTTAAATTTTGAATGATTTTGCTTTTGATTTCCACTTTTTGTATCTCTGGCTAACGAAAACTTTTCGGTAGATATGGTGCAGCTCCTCAGGGTCTAATGCGGCTACTGAGAAGCCAGAAAGTTAAAGAGGGAGAGAGCCCTTCGGCGGCCAGGAGCCGCATTTACAAGAGACTGTGGTGTTTGTTGTGGGTAAGTTCTTATTCGTCCTAAATCTTTTTGAAAGCTTGCTCTATCTGGCAAAATATATTGACGAGATGAGTCTTGCTGAAACGGACTCGCTACTCCGTGTGAAGTAACATTTTACACACATTTTGCTATCCAAACTATCCAAACAATAAGGAATATATTGTTTATGAGCGGGGTAATTAACAAGTTTGAACATTCTTATGCCTATGCCAATAATGTCTAACAACCATTACAAATTACATTAGAAAACCATCGTTCACGTTGAACAACAACTTGAAGATCTGCAGGAAATACCATGCCAACAACCCCAAAAATGGCCAACTGTAATCAGCCCATTCCAAAACCGAACGTACACCACACCAACCGATGATGAACAACCACAGCAAACATCAACCCGTGACATAAGCACAACCATGAATAAGGCGATATAAAACCCTAACAATAAGGAATATATTGTTTATGAGCGGGGTAATTAACAAGTTTGAACATTCTTATGGCAATAATGTCTAATAGACTAGGCGAAAAATTCAAGAAGTCCAATATTTAGAGTGCATGAGGCATTTTTTAGTAAAAGTTGGCGACAGGTGTCTTCTTGTGTGATTTTTGACGCTGAATCCGAATTTCGTGGTCGCCAACGCTGATTTTCCGTTTTTAGCGGGAAAATGACGTCATAATGATTGACAGTTAAAGTGACATTGTCTTTCTTGTACGTTTTTATTTCCAAACCGCAAAACGTCATTATGTTGTTGTGAATTGCAAAAAAAAGCTTAAAACGGAAGAAAAGAATAAGATTTGTGTAGAGCACGAATTTACCAATTCAATAAAAAATATATATGTAAAGACCAAACCCGTATAACCGGAAATGCAAGCATAAAGTCGTATTTCCCTCAGTGCTGTTTTTGTGTCTAGTGAAGGTGGCAATTTTAGTCTTATAAAATTCTAGTAAACTTTTAGCAACTAGCAGAGCAAAATACTTATTTACAATTTGAGTTTGAAACTATTTTAAAACGTTTTACAATATTAGGGGGCGTTACATTTCATATTTACAAAAATATGAAAGAATGTTGGCGGCGCCCTGGCTGTTTTGATTCAATGAAATGAAATTTCTAGTCGCGCTTGTCTAATTTGTAAAAGATATTTGAAAAGCTTTATTGCTATCTTGATATAATATATTACACCTTTTCAAAGGAAAATATGAAGACATGATCATGAAATAAATTTGCGATAATAAATTTCCATCGTCTGATTTAGGAAACTTTTAAGTTCATTAAATGTTAACTTTTAAGTTTTTAAAATTGAAACTTTAAAATTGAATCTCGATTGAATTTGGTTACGCGAGTAACAAACTTTGTTATTTTGATTTTTTTTGCCGTACATCTGCTTCTATTTTTTAAGTGAGGATTTTTCTGGCATCATTGTCTCGCCAGTGTTTGTTTACTTAATTAGTCGGCGTGGGAAATCCCTTCTATCAGTTTTCTTGTTTGCTTGGTCTTTCACGTTCGAGCTGCAACGATGGATCCCGTTTTAGCGTTAAAAAGACCTTCAGAAGTCGATTTAAAGGCGTGTATTTTCTGCCAGCGGCGTCATAGAGATGATAATTTGAGAGCGGCTTATGACTATAGCAGAACCGTAGTTCGCGAGGCCATGAATTTGCGGACCAAGTGTAGAGATGTCGAGAACAGGGAAACAATCAGTCGCCGGCTGGAAGAAATCATAGGTAATACTGAGGTTTCAATTGTTTGGCATGCCAAGTGCTATTCTCTGTTTACAAGCAAGGATACAATTCAGCGCTTACAGCAAAAGTTTGACAAAAGTGATGCGACTGCTGAACTGATCTCAAGTCCGCGTAGTAAGACGCGCAGCCAAACAGAACAGGTCGACTGGGACAAATGCGCTTTCTGTCAGGTTCACATGAAGGAGCGCTTATCGTCAGTTTTGACATTTAAGATGAGTGAACAAATTATCGAGATTGCTAAGTTTAACTATAAACTACGCGTTCGATTAGCGGGCGTGTCGGATCTAATAGCGGCCGAAGGCAAGTACCACCTATCATGCTTTAGTGCATTCAAGAGATCCAGGGATAAGATAAAGAGTGAAATGAAAGACAATGACTTAGCATTGGTTTGGCTGCGCGGGGAATTAGAGTATGCGGCTGACAAGGGCCATGTTATCAAACTTAATGATGTATGGGATAGATATACCACTCTGGCTGAAAAGGCGGGAATTACGATCCCCCCTTCTTTTATAAGTCGCAGGGCAACATTCAAAGATAAACTCATGCATATGGTTGGGGACATTGTAGAGTGTGTGCAGTCACTTGATAGGGGGCCTTCTGAGCGACACACCCTGCTCATTCCCAAGAAGTGCGTCAACATGGCTCTGTCCCAGATAGTAAGTCAGAGTCCAGCTGACGAAGATGACGAATTGCACGCTCTGCCAGGTTATCACCAACAAGATGGCGATATATTTCTGTCGCTTGTTCATGTTGCGCTGAAGATCCGCGCTGACCTAAGAGAAACCCCTGGTTACCAAGGGCTGAATATCAGCGCGCTCGATGCCAGTGATTGCGTTCCCGAAAGTCTGCAACTGTTTTTACATCTTTTGTTCGGCGGTGAACGACTTCTAGACGAGGAAACGATCGAGGAGAAAGAGGCTGAGGTGCGTAGCAAAGCGGTTGCTGTTGCTCAAGACATCGTCTACGGAGTAAGCAATGGAAAGAAATGGACACCCAAGCATATTGGACTAGGGAGCACCCTTCACCAAGTCACAAGGTCCAAAGATCTGGTAAAACTTTTCCACAAGGCAGGCCACATTCTGAGTTACGACCAAATTCTTCAAGTTGACACAGGTTTAGCTGAGAGTGTTCTAAAGACTTTAGATGAAGAGAGTGGTACTGTAATTCCGCCAAATCTGGTGCAAGGCAGGTTTGTGCACTTCTCTGCCGATAACATTGACATTTTAGATGAAACGATGGACGGTAAAAACACATTTCACGCAACACAAATTGCTGCATGGCAACGCGGGACGGAAAATATGTCATTACTTGACGGTGTAAGTCCGTCCAAGAAACGCAGCCTTAGTGTTCCGGAATCGTTAGATAAGATTGAAGCGATTGATGTGAGAAAAAGCAACCCTGTCTTTATCAAGGCAGTTAAAACGACGTGGTATGTGGCTCAAGACAACAAAGGAGCTAAGCAAGCTGCCAAAGCAACGGATTTGGCATTGAAATGTTACGATGCAAAGGCGTTATCAGTAGGGGATGGATGGGGTTTAATCAGTCGTTATCACGAGAAGAACAACCAGAAGTAACAAAGGTGGGGTACATGCCAATCATTCAAGCACCCGCGCACGAAATGGACACCTTGAACACAGTCGTTAAGAAATCGGTATGCATGTGTCCGCCGCGCTTGGACAGCGCTACGCTATTATCACCGTAGATCAAGCGCTGTACTGCAAGTTAGTCGAGTTGAAATGGCAAGTTCCACAATATCAAGAGAGACTTGTCGTACAACTCGGCGGTCTCCATATATCTATGAACTTTCTTAAGACGATTGGAGATCATATGAAGGGATCGGGGCTTGTTGATTCGTGGGTGGAGAGTGGTCTCCTTGGACCAAATGCAGCTGAGCATGTGATGAACGGCAAGGCATATAAAAGAGCAATGCGCGCGCATAAGATAACACTGCAAGCATTATGGCGCATGTTGATGCCGTTGTTACTAAGATCTTGTGAAAGGTCGAACGCTGATCTTGCTCGGCAGATTTCGCATCTATTGTCTTCAGCGCAAGTCAATGAGCTGATTACATCTTTGAAGTCCCCAGAATTTCAAACGGTGTTTGATGCGTTCGTGGCGCAGAAGTCTCAGGAAAATGTAAACTTTCAGTTTTGGTGGAGCTATATTGAGATGGTGTCTACCCTACTTGATTTTACCCGCGCGCAACGGGAGGGCAACTGGGAGTTGTATTTGGATAGCTTCCGCTGCATGCTTCCACACTTTTTCAGATACGACCATCTGAATTACGCCAAGTGGGGATCGGTTTTTATCGCGGATATGGAGCAGCTGCCGCATGAAGTTCTACAGGAGTTCCAGAAGGGTAACTTCGTTGTTAAGTGGAGCGAGGGCAAGTTCAACGAGGTGAGCGCTGACCACAGTCTTGAGTGGCTGAACGGAATCGGTAAACGAGGAGGTGGAATCGTCGGCACAACCAAGACATCTTCAGCCTTGAGCAGGTGAGTTGAAGAGCTTGGTTTATAATACATATTTATTTAGTTCCTGTACTGGATGGCATATTAATTTATTATGTTCTCTTTTTAAAAATTGGAATTTCCTAGGTGGGCCCTTTCATGAGAAAACTCATGACATGTTTGGAATACTACAAGAAGACACGTTTTCTCACAACGAGTCTGCACCAGGGAGGATTCTTCGCGACAACAAGGATGAGGAATCACTGGTTTCCGTCTTGGAGCAGCATAACTTGTTTTCACCGACATCTCATCCAGATAGTCTTTATAACATTGCTACCAAAGATCTTGTCACCGACAAGATCCAGGAGTCACTATTAGGCGCGAAAGATCTAGGACAGAAACAGGTCAAAGTTTTTGTGCAGCAACGGTTGATTGCACCGCTTCAACAGGCACAGCAACCTAATGACGAACAAGAGAAAACCAAGGTTCAGTTCTCGGACGCAATGCACAAGAACAATGCTCTTACTTTCGACACATTATATCAAGTCGTCAAAGGAAGTAAAGAGAAGGAAAAGAACACAATTTTACGGGCAGACAGGAGTGTTTTACAGCGTCTTATCGTTGCTTATGGAGCTGGTCGACAAGTAGATTTGCTAAATGTCCTTTCGCACGAGTTAATGCCAGTTCCGATATCACTGGCAGAGACGAATGGTAAACTTAGAACCGGCCAGAAAGCGCTATTGGCTGATGTTCTTACCAAGGGAATGGAGTGTCCGAATGCGATCGAGTTGCAAGGGAGTGCGTGCTTGCTGATAGACGGAATTGCGTTAGTGGCAGCAATAGGAAAGCCTGCCGACGCCCAAACGTTCGGAGCCTATGCAGATAGCTTCCAAGCTGCAGTATTAAGAGCAGGTTCGCATTAGCAGATCCACGTAGTGTTTGATAGATATGATAAGAGTTCAATCAAAGCAGGCACGAGAGAACGGCGTACCAGAACTATTCGCCCCATTCGTCGTGTTATTGAGAACAAGCACGTTCCGCTCCCGAACAACTGGTCAAACTTTTTAGCTTTACCAGAGAACAAGGCAGACTTGGCCAGATTCGTATCCGAGCATTTGATTACGAATGCACCGCAAGACAAAGTCATTGTTGTCGCTGGTGGATTCACAGATCGGAAAGAAGCGCAGTCGTCTAACCAAGTGGTTGATCCTTCAGTGTTTTGTACAGATCACGAAGAGGCCGATACTAGACTGATTCTACACTCCATCGCCAACAATTGCGACACGGTAGTTGTGTCGGCAAGAGATACCGACGTACTTTTACTTCTAGTGGCGCATTCGCCGAATATTCCAGCTGAAAATGTGTGGATGATGGCTGGAACAGCGGCCAAGCGCAAGTTCTTTAATATCACGGCTATTAGCGACAATCTCCTGGAAGGATCACTGTACGCGCTCCTCCCTTTCCACGCGCTGACTGGTTGCGACACAACATCGTATATCTGCAACCACACCAAAGTGTCAGCGTGGAAGATCTTTATAGAGAAACACCACCTTCTCGCGTCGCTAGGTGAAGGAGAGCTGACGGTCAACAAGATCAGGGATGCCGAGAAGTTCATCTGCGCAGTTTACAAATGTGGGAACATTGAATCTGCGAACGATGCACGGGTTCTTCTATTTTCGAAGACCGCGAAACCCGAAGCATTACCCCCGACAAAGGACGCACAGGAGCTGCACATCAAACGCGTGCACTACCAAGCACTGATATGGAAACAAGCTTCATGTCAGCAACCTTCCCTTCCAAACCCAGACGGAATGGGATGGGTGACAGATGGCGACAGTAAACTTGTTCCACTCCTTATGACAAAGGAACCTATCCCGAACGCGTGCAAGGAGATCATATGCTGCTCTTGTAAAAGCGGGTGCACGACTCTGCGCTGTGGCTGCAAGAAAGCACAATTGTTCTGTACTGGCGTTTGCAGCTGCTTTGCGAACCAAAACATTTCCTGCAAGAACAAATGCGAGAAGTAAACAGTGTAGTGCAGCGTTGCTACCATACCAGCAAACTGTACGAGTTTTCATATTATTTCGCCTCCCGGGCGCACAATATTGCTTTGTAATTAAGCAGTAGTATATTCGGCATTTTTCTCACGTTATTTAGACATTCAATGATAACCTACAGTAGGATTGATGATCGCCTATGACGTCACCATATGACGTCATGAGAACCCTTAATTTATTCATTTTTCTCGCAATCAACAAAAACATGAAAGATATTTGTAATTCAAGATTCAAACGTGATGAAATTCGATAAGAAATGTCCTCAAACGTTTTATATCTTTTAACTTCAGATTTACTATTGCGCAAAAGTTGTGACGTCATTTTCCCGCTAAAAAACGCAAAATCAGCGTTGGCGACAATAAAATTCGGATTCAGCGTCAAAAATCACATAAAAACGCACCTGTCGCCAACTTTTACTAAGAAATGCCTCATGACTTACGATTTTCCGAAATCTCGCCTAGTCTATAACAACCAGTACAAATTACATTAGAAAACCAAACGTTACATCGTTCATGTTGAACAACAACTTGAAGATCTGCAGGAAATACCATGTCAACAACCCCAAAAATGGCCAACTGTAATCAGCCCATCCCAAAACCGAACGTACACCACACCAACCGATGATGAACAACCACAGCAAACATCAACCCCAACCCCACCATTATTCCAGAAGACTACACGAACACCAACGACACCCACTCCACCACGAGCGTCATGCTCTACCAGCACCTCTACCTCTGACAACACCTCTAGATTCAGGCACAGATACGATGTGAGGCAGACCATTTTTATCTACAACTGGATCGAGAACACAAAACCAGCCAAGAAAGCGTGCCCTTCTGGAGAGCTCAGAAGAATGATCCAAACTGGAATCGCCAGTGGAGTATGGAAGGAGGGGGATTTCACGGAAGCTTCATTCATGCATAAGTATGAGAATGAATATAAGAAATGGATGAAGCTTACGTAAATTTCACCTTCATTTATCATTCCAAGTTTAAAACAATTAGTCGGGATTTCATTCTTCCCGTACCAACTAAAGGTTTCTATATATCAGAACCTAATCTTCCATCCATTTCTTGTCAAACATGGCTTATAAAAGTCGTTAGTGACATAAGCACAACCATGAATAAGGCGATATAAAACCCTAACAATAAGGAATATATTGTTTATGAGCGGGGTAATTAACAAGTTTGAACATTCTTATGCTTATGCCAATAATGTCTAACAACCATTACAAATTACATTAGAAAACCAACGTTAGATCGTTCACGTTGAACAACAACTTGAAGATCTGCAGGAAATACCATGCCAACAACCCCAAAAATTGCCAACTGTAATCAGCCCATCCCAAAACCGAACGTACACCACACCAACCGATGATGAACAACTACAGCGAACATCAACCCCCAGAGTTGGTAAATCCCTTCGCGCGTTGGTAATGCAGTTGGTAAAAGCCGAGAATCGTATTGGACATTTACAGAGCATTGTACTAGATCAGATGCTATTCCTACAGACCACGGTAAACTTGCACATACCTTTTGGGACAGCCCAGAAATATCACACACAACGCCAAACAAGAGACATTGTTCAAAAATGGCTGGCACCTGAAACATATGTAACACCCAAAACAGATTCTAGAAAAAAAACGAAGCTTCCCTGGAATTTAAACAAAAGTATCCTGACATAACAATGGGACGACAAGCTTTTGACCAATGCAAACCGTTTTACCTTGTACCACCGAGAGCCCAGCATTGCATATCTTGCTGCTGCCCAAAACACGTTGAAACAAGGACAGTATTTCAGTCATGCATGGATTTTGGACAACACCTGAGTAACAGACTACGCCATCTACAAACACCTCTCCAAAATGGTCAGTGCTCGAACTTAACTTTCGAGACTGGTCATCCACAATAGCAGGACGATCAGTTGATTCTCGTGCTGCAGCTCAAGTAGGTCTGTCTTTTCTATGTGGTGATAATATTACAAGAGGACGCATGAAGAGCAGAGTTGGTAAACTGCAATCAGCCCATCTCAAACCCGAACGTACACCACACCAACCGATGATGAACAACCACAGCTAACATCAGAAGTCAGCGGAAGTCAGCGGTCACAAGCAGGATGGCGGGTGCATTTCAAGCTCCGCTATTTATGTTATGTTTTGCACTTTTTATTCAGTTCAAGCTTACTACAAACTCTGTTGACCTGGGCCGGAACCCTGGTGTACTTAGTTCAAGCTTCTCTATCAAGTTTTCTACTGTTTTAGACGCAGGAAAGGAAGCTTTCGTATCCACGTGTTACAAGAGAACACGAGCCGCCATCTTGAATCCGAATCCTAGAACAAGTCTTCTTTGCAGTCTTCTTCTACTTTGTGGCGACATTAATGAAAATCCTGGCCCTAACTGGAAGCATCCATGTGGAGTATGTACGAAGCCTGTACGATCCAACCAACGAGGAATTCAGTGTGATTCTTGTAATACTTGGCAACATGTGAAATGTATGCAAATGAGTACTTCTCAGTACGAAACCTTGGCTAACTCGTCCTGCTTATGGTTATGCCCGAATTGTAATATTCCTAATTATTCTGGTAGTCTACTTAACATTTCATTGTCTTCGCTGGAATCATCAAATTCATTTGAAGTACTTCCTAGACTAACTTCATCTCCAAAATCTACTGTTAATCCTAATGAGAACGATCTTATTACTGTGAGTGCGAATAAGAACAAGAAATTACGTAAGCACAAGTTGAAGATCTACAATATAAACTTCCAGAGTATTAAAAACAAATTCAATGAATTTCAAGCTTTCCTAGATGTCAAAAAACCAGATGTCATAATTGGAACAGAGACTTGGCTAAACCCAGATATCAAAACTTGTGAAATCTTCCCTGCCAACTACTCTGTCTTTCGTAAAGACAGGTTCGATGGATACGGAGGAGTCTTAATAGCAGTTAAAGATCTTACCTGTCAAGAACTGGATGAACTACACTCAGGCTGTGAATCTATTTGGGTTAACGTTTGTCTTGCTAATAGGAAACATGCATATTTTGGGGCCTTCTATAATCCGAACAGTTCACTCGAGGCCCTGAATGAACTTGATTGTTCCCTTTCCAAGTTACAGAAGAAATCAGGAAACTCTCTAATATATCTTGGTGGTGATTTTAATCTTGGTGGGGATATTTGTTGGAAATCAAACACCATCAAACAGGGTAGCATGTATACTGTTGTCTGCCAAAAACTGTTAGATATGTGCTGTGTCTATAACCTGGAGCAGGTCGTAGTAGATCCTACTCGGGGCGATAAAATCCTGGATTTGTTTTTCACCTCAAATCCTACACTTATCAGCTTTGTGGATGTAATCTCGGGATTTGGAGATCATGACATAGTACAAGTAGAGGCTTCAATCTTACCCAAGATACCCCGTCCATTGGCGTCCAACCAAGAGGAGAATATTCTTGTACTCTAAAGGAAATTTCTCAGACATGAAAACTGAGCTGTCTGATTTTAGTTTATCCTTTTTGAACAATTTTCATGAAAGGTCAGTTCAAGGAAATTGGGATGTTATTAAGGCTAAATTACTTTCCCTTATGGAAAAATACATCCCGTGTAAATTTACAACTACTAGGTACAACCTTCCTTGGTTTAATCGTAACTTGAGGAAACTTAGCAAGAAAGTTCAAAGGCTATATAATGTGCAGAAGCGCTCTCAACTAGAGCATGATAGAGCCAAGTATAGACATGCTAGGAAGGTATACAGGCAGAAACTAAATAAGTCATATTGGGACTATATTAGTACTATACTGGATGCCTCTATGTTCGAACAGCCTAAGAAATTCTGGAGCTTTGTCAAGGCTAAGAGACAGGACAGCATCGGTGTTCACCCATTACAACAACAAAATGCTGCTACTGTCTCAGATAGTCTTGGTAAAGCGAATTTACTCAATAATTATTTTCACTCAATATTTACTAAGGAAGTAATTAGTTCCATGCCTAGCCTAGAATCTAGCTTATATTGCCCAGATATAAATCAAATAACAATATCGTCCACAGGTACTCAAAAACTGCTGGATTCACTTAATGTGAATAAGGCAGGTGGTCCTGATAAGTTGCCCACTCGCATCTTAAAAGAACTATCATTTGAACTAGCACCTATTTTGACACAACTTTTCCAGCAGTCATTAGATCAGGGTGAGTTACCAGATGACTGGAAATCCGCAAATGTAGCACCAGTCTTTAAAAAGGGCAAAAGATCACTTGCGAATAACTATAGGCCAATATCATTAACATGCATAACTTGTAAAGTCCTGGAACACGTTATTTGCCACCATATTTGGGAACACTTAGAAGATCATAATATCCTAACTGATTTCCAGCATGGTTTTCGTAAACGTAGGAACTGCGAAACCCAGCTTATAGTTGCTTTACATGACCTAGTGAGTGCAGTTAATAATGGTAACCAGGTTGATGCCTTTATATTGGATTTTTCCAAGGCTTTCGATCGGGTACCACACGAAAGATTGCTGTATAAGTTAGGTCATTATGGTAAAGGAGGTGACATGCTGGCCTGGATTAGAGTGTTCCTTACTCAAAGAACACAGAAAGTGACCTTGGAGGGTGTCGCTTCTGGTCAGCGTGATGTAACTTCTGGTGTCCCACAAGGCACAGTGTTGGGACCGCTGTTATTCCTCTTATACATTAATGACCTACCTCATTGCATCTCATCAACAACACGTTTATTTGCAGACGATTGTCTGTTGTATCGTACCATATCTGGCCCGGATGATAGTTTACATCTTCAGGGGGATTTAGATGCCTTGTCTAAATGGGAAAAAGATTGGCAGATGCAATTCAATGTGGAAAAATGTTATACGATTTGCTTTTCCACAAAGAATGTTACCAGTACATCATACACCTTGAACCATAATACATTAGATAGGGTCCACCATCACTCATACCTAGGCGTTATACTTTCCGAGGATCTAAAATGGGCCAATCACATTTCACACGTAACTACAAGTGCTAAGCAAACCCTCGGAGTTATCAAGAGAAACTTTAGACATACATCTGCAGTTTGCAAATCCAAACTTTATTGTAGCCTAGTTAGACCTAAACTAGAATACGCAAATTCTGCGTGGTATCCATACTTACAAAAAGATAAGTACAAATTAGATATGATACGTTCCGCTGCCAGGTCTTGTTTTAATAATTACTCTAGAGAACCAGGTGTCGTGACAAATATGTTAAAGGAGTTAGAGTGGCCATCTCTTGAGAGTAGGAGGAGGCTCTCTCGATTGACAATGTTCCACCGTATTGTGTATGGAAGCATTGATATCGAGAAGGACTCGTATTTGACCCCAGTGCCTCGTACCTCAAGAAATGGTAACTCATTATTTTTAAGACCTCATTCGAATTGTAACCAACATAACAACAGCTTTTTCCCATGGTCAACTCGAGAGTGGAATAAGCTTCCCGGCACTGTAACTAATATTAATGACATTAACAAATTTAAGACCGCTGTAAACCAACATTTTATTGAATTAGGGGAATGATTTTAACCTAAATTTTTTTATTATATTATTATTATTTTTTAATATAAATTGTAGTATTGTTACTTAATTTATTTATTTTTTATTATTGTAATTTGGATTTTTTTTATTTATACTGATGTGATACGGATACACCGTTTTATCAGTCAATAAAGTAGAAGTAGAAGTAGAACATCAACCCCAACCCCACCATTATTCCAGAAGACTACACGAACACCAACGACACCCACTCCACTCCACCACGAGCGTCAAGCTCTACCAGCAACTCTACCGCCGACAACACCTCTTCATTCAGGCACAGATACGATGTGAGGCAGACCATTTTTATCTACAACTGGATCGAGAACACCAAACCAGCCAAGAAAACGTGCCCTTCTGGAGAGCTCAGAAGAATGATCCAAACTGGAATCGCCAGTGGAGTATGGAAGGAGGGGGATTTCACGGAAGCTTCATTCATGCATAAGTATGAGAATGAATATAAGAAATGGATGAAGCTTACGTAAATTTCACCTTCATTTATCATTCCAAGTTTAAAACAATTAGTCGGGATTTCATTCTTCCCGTACCAACTAAAGGTTTCTATATATCAGAACCTAATCTTCCATCCATTTCTTGTCAAACATGGCTTATAAAAGTCGTTAGTGACATAAGCACAACCATGAATAAGGCGATATAAAACCCTAACAATAAGGAATATATTGTTTATGAGCGGGGTAATTAACAAGTTTGAACATTCTTATGCTTACAATAGTCTGCATAAGGTTAATGAAGCATACATGTTTCAAAAGGCAGGTACTCATCAGTGAAACTAACACTTTAGAATATTTTACTTTAGTGTTATTCGGAACTCAAACAGCAGGTAGAAATTATAAGATTAAGACCTGGTTTCTAAGACCCTATAAGCCTGTTGACTTGTTGAGGTTCTCCGTCCATGGTGCCTAAATCTATTATTTTGTTTGTCTGATGTCGATGTGTTTTTTGTGTCTCAAAGCACTATCACAACAGAGAAACCCTGTGAAATCCTCTCACAAAAGCCTACTAACAGCAAGTACTTTTCAGCCGTCCTCAGACTGAATGATGTCCTCTAGCTCTCTTATAGTGGCTTCCTTCTCCAAAATTAGAGCACATTTCATAAGAAATCCTACAGAAGTAGCAATACCTACCGTCAACAAGTCCACAGAATTCTCCCGAATGGCATCGTGGAAAAAGTTTGAGCCCTCGGCTTTAAAAAAGTCAGCAGTATTTAGCTACCCCAGGGTAGCCAAACTGGAACTGAGGGGGGAGGGTTGAGTTAGCACTGAATTTCACCAATTGAGCCCAAACACGTCCAGTAGTGAAAGGGTTAATATACACTGCCAGCTGAAGGTTCCACAATACAGGCTGTTTTATTTTGACTGTGACAGGACATTGACCATTGTCCCGACCAAGAAGATTGAGAAAGTCCCAAGTGGTGACAACACTAGCAAAGACAACATGGTAGAGATTCAATATGGGAACCTTCTCCTCAAAGGGGAAATAATAGGTATCGATGGCGAGAATCTGTTGTTCATTTTTCATCAGTTTTCTCGTTTATGAGTAAAGAGCCGGGGTTTACTGATATACATGGATTACTAGAAACTAACCTTTATCACACTTACATTGTATTACTATTTAGATGAGCCTCAGGCCCTACATGAAATGGAAGTGCAATTCCTCTACGACCCAACAAACACCTCTTCATAGAGCCAGAAAAAGAAAAGAGCAAACAGAAGAAAGTGATGAAATTAAAATGTTCATACCTTGTTTGTTTACAGGGAAGCGTGCTTGCAAACGACGGATAATTAAATTTGTTAGCCTTTTAGTAATAAGTTCCTCTTTTTTAGACCAATGTTGGAGCAAAACAGCAGCGAAAAATAAAGCCTCCTGCAGCCAAAAGAAAAGAAAGGAAAAAGAGCAGGTAAGTTGATTAACGTTTTATTACCGTGTGCAAATGCAGCCAAACTTAAATGTAGATACAGTCGTTGACTTTCGGTACAAGGCTGGAAAACGATCTTTCAATGATTTTAATTGCTACTCATAAAAAATGTTCGGATCCAACTACTCATAGCGTGCGACTCATACATGTAGCGTATTGATAAAGTCCGTAATTTGAAATGCTTGTTATTGTTTTTCGTAGGCCACCATTGTTGCGCTGTATAGTCCAGCTAAAGAACCTCGAGACCATCCATTCCAACAGACGACTCTTTTGTATCTCCTCTTGGTGCCTCCCTCATGACTTTGGCACAACCTGCTTCGCCATCTGCCTTTTCATTGCCGTTTGGAGCTCTCTACGAATCCTCACCACTTCAACCAGTCTCATCCCCATACATGTACCAGTCACCATGGAAACGTTGCAGTCTGTTTCCCTATCTTGTGTCTCCAAAGGCCCGCAATGCTTCTATCCACCCGATTCTGCTAAGACTGGAGCACAAGATGGATCAGATGATCACCTTGCTGACGGCTACTACCAGTTACTACCTCAACTGGTCATATCAAATTATCCTGAATAGCAATTTTGACAGTTTATCAAATGTTTCCCTGCTCTGAGGCAGGACGACAGAGCTTTTGAAGTTTGTTAACACTTCCGTTCAATCTCAATGTTACCTACCCAATTTCCAGTACCATAGTCTCGCACCGACTACGTGAGAATGACAGTTCAAGAACGACAAACGGAGGCGAGACAGACATTGGCCACCCAGAGTAGTACGACGATAGTTATTGATGACACAGCATGTAGTCGGCCGGTATTGTTTCTCCTCCTGCCTCTCTAAACTTGCTCGGCTGGGAATTTTGTTATAATGGTTAGACTTTTGAACGACTGTTCCTGATTTTGATATACAATTCCTTTCTCTCCATGATCGGATCACTTCTCCGGGCAGATCCACAGCAGAACGCAACACGACACTTTCAATTCACAGGCTCTGTGAAAATGTGACAATTAAAATCTGATCTGATTTGATTGGCCAACTACTGAAGAAAGTGTTGAGGAGGCGGGCGTGAAACACGTTTTTCTTTCGTTCGGCTTTTTCTCAGCAAACTTTTTTGAGCTACAGAAATAACTTTCAAAGGCTATAAGTCGACGAGGATTTATTCAAACTGCCTGAAATTTGAACCTCAGATAGAATAATATCTATTTTGAAAAAGGATGTCTAGGAATTTAAAATTTCTCTTTGGTTTCGGTTTTATAGGTGTTTTTTTAAGTATGATCAGCTTCAGTTTTGATATGAAAAATATATATAACTTAAAAACAATTCGCGCAATCGACAAACCCTGACACCCTTTTGGAGATAAAAACCTTCTTGTTCAAATAATGTGCAAATGACAGCAGTTTTATGTATTTCTGTGGAGTTTAAACATTAAGAACAAAAACACTAAGCCAAAGTTTATGGAGTTCTATCAAACCGATAAACAAATACTACAGCGTTGTAGCCAGTTATATAGCCTTTCCAATGATATACAGGTTGGGTATGCCCGCTGGAGCGGCGACTGGTGTCTAGCGGTGACGTCAACTTGCGATGACGTCATCGAACTGCGAGAGCACATGGTTACGGGTCAGTGCTCTCGAAATGTGTGTTTAAGCGAAGTTGAAGATTTCCCAAGGCAGTGGATAAATACCTATTTTGCGGGTAAAGGAACCTGGAGGACACGTATCCTTTTGTATTGTTGCTCCCCTTGAAGTGGAGAAAAGACAAGGATCCTCTTGGAACGGTAAAGGTTACACTAACTTGTTGAAATGCTTAGTTATTTTACATTTGTAATCTTGTTGCTGTTTATGCGAGCGAGACACCGAACTATCATCTCTAGCAAAGAGAATTGAAAATGAAGCTGTGTGATTTATGTGATGAAATAGCTCTGAAAGATAAAGTAATGCTGTGTTATTTGTCTGTTTTACAGCGTGAAATAATAAACCGTTCATATGTTGTGTCGATTCGTTTATTGTATGGATATCTGAGCGTAGAGACAATATCACAAACGAATACCAACCGCTTTACAGAACTATTGAAGGCGTCTATAGTTCGGTCGGCGATCAACATCGTACGAGAACTATACGCGAGAACACCCGCCTTAGATATCGCGCAATGTTTTTTCCTTCAGAAACGTACCCTGAAGGTCCCCAGTAACCTTAAGGAATGTGTAAGCGCTTCCTTGTGTACTTGCAGCTACTGTAATTATTGTCCTTGGAGACTGACTATTGCTCCAATTGCAAAATGATTTTCCAGCGTCATTTACTACAATCATCCTTATCATCAATATGTCTTCACAGAGTACTTTTCTCTTCGTTTTGTAACTCGATCGACAAGTCAGTGCAGCACAAAAAGTTCGGTTTTATGTTGAAAAATCCACTACTGAGCCCATAAAAGATCTTGTCAAGGCAAATATAAACGCCATTGGAGTTTATTTTCCCCGCTTCTCTCAGTGTCTTCTCATTTTATGCGATCTCACACTCGTGTTGTTGTCAACGAGCAATGGAAAGAGCCTCCCATCCTTTGGAATGTTGTCCTAGCTGACAAGGGGCAGACGAAATCGCTAACTCGTAATCAGTTCATGGAACCAATTCAAAAGCTAGAGTCAGATCTGATCCGAAAAGCATGATAACAAAGCCAGTGACTCAGTGGATGAGCAAGACAAGGAAACCTTACTGCAGATCTATATTGAACACTTTGATGGAAGAACTTCACTATACTTTTAAAAGAAATGGCGGTAGTTGGCCTTTACGATGAGATTTCGCTCTTGTACGAACAGCTACCTTCTAAATGGCAATAACCACAATGACTTTTGCGATCGTCAAATGTTAGTTTGCCCGCCTGAACTCGATGTAGGCTATGACGACATCGTACAGGCATTAAGACCTCCACTCGACAGTTTTCAAGGTTTTGGATGACAACCACAGCCATTCAAAAAATGGCAACAACACAGATGACACAGAGATCGGAAGATTGTACTCTCGAAGGCTAAAGCAGAAGTGGTTCGCTTGGCGGCAGTCACTTTTGCGCTGCATCAAGCAATCATCAGCGTTCAAGATACTACCAATTTATAGTGTATAAACACATACTGCAGAATATACAGGTGATGCATAGACATCACTTATCCCATATATACTGTATATTCTACAATACCGCGCCTCACTCAAATTCTCTCATGCACTTGGATTAGTAAAAAAGCTGAAATCAAAAATCCAGAAGTCTCCAGTCAAATTAACAGATAACAAATTTAAATATCCAAAACTTATTCACCCGAGTGTTTCGATTTGACAGAAGGGACTCGAACCAGTTTTCGCATCAGGTACAAACTGTTCAGGTACGTAAATAAAATGAAAACTTTCAAAATTTGATTCCGTAGAAGGATAATTTTTGGTGCAAAACGAACATTGCGGAGCTCATTGACTACTCAACTCAGTTTGCGAAAAATGGCACTTCTGTGTTGTAGAATTCGACACTCAGACCTCCTCGCCTTTCAAAACACATCACATTACTTAAAGTGCCACTACGACGAAATTCGATTGTACTTATAAGTTCATGCGAAAATTTGTGTGAAACAAAGCCCCGCATGTTGTTGAGTTGAGATGATGTCACGTTCGCTGGAAAGTAGCTCTGTCATGGCTCTGTCACGGAACAGGTTCGGGTAATGGCGGACATAAAAACTCAAGATTCGGACCCCAAAAAATAAGACTTCCCATCGTCATATCAAAAAACGGTGTGGGTAGACCAAAAATATAGCAACTTTTCTTTACAAATACGCAATAATCTCAAAATGTGATCGTAGTGTCACTTTAAAAAGGACTGCAGAATGTTTGGTAGACGTTTATCACTTGCCAGTGAAGTTAAGAAACTTCGTGGTGCATTAAACTTCAATGCAATAAAATCACACTTCCCGAAGTTTGCAGTAATCGTAACAAAAACCAGACAATCAGTCTCCACGGCTGAAAGCACATCCCACTCGGAGAATCGTTGAATTTGTTGTTGAATTGAAAACATGAGCAATGACTTTTTTTTTAAAGGATTGATGGATCTACTAAAGGATGAAACTACAGAAGGTAAAGTTTATTAGACGAAATAAAAAAAACGAACGAACGATCGAC
Source organism: Actinernus sp. WN-2022 (assembly GCA_030867875.1). Classification (NCBI taxonomy): domain Eukaryota; kingdom Metazoa; phylum Cnidaria; class Anthozoa; order Actiniaria; family Actinernidae; genus Actinernus; species Actinernus sp. WN-2022. The sequence continues at coordinate 6,819,696 of JAOWCC010000655.1, read as the reverse complement.
GGTGCTTAGTAACACCACCTTTCTTTTGCTGACCCTTTCATAATATCTTTTTCTAAAACTCATTAATAATTTGCGAGATATTCATTGCAGTTGGTGGCTTTTGTTTTGAGGTTGCAACGATTGTAACCAATGCGGTTGTACTATTTGACTGCATGTTCACAATGATGTCAACTACTTTGCTTGTTGTCACGTGCGTTCAGTGATCGTCAATACAATACACATCATGTTCTTAACATTGTCCCCAGTTTAATATGAGCTTGATCTCAAGAGGATTGCGGACTGCCCACAATGTGGATATGTATATACCACCTTGGTGGAACTTATAAGCTGAAAGCGAAGGAAGGTTAGATATGAATTTGTGATAAGCCTAATACTTAAGACTCCTGGTGATGTTTCGATTTGATCGCTACATAATACTTTTGCTCATTTAATAGTTTCAAGTCCCATCACTGTGAAGGTTTGTAACCAAGTCTATTCGGTGAAAACCAGCAACCGAAACGATTGTTGCTTTGTTACGAAAGACACACAAAGAAGATGGTATTTGTGACACTATTTCTCGCTATTTGAATTAGAAAGTTTGTTTCTATGCTTTGACAGCTCAAAAACCTGGCGATTTCTTTCTCACATTAAAGGGACTGTTCTCAGACAGCCGTTAGAAGCGATTACCGATGGTAAAGGCCGGGTGCTCAATGGAGAGTTCGAGTTCAATTACATTGTTCAATTTACATGTATTAAAATGAAATGAGAAACGTAGAAAAGATAGAGCTAATATACAATCATGAGGTAAAATAGGGTGAGTTATTGTTGAAGTGCGTGCTGTGATTAAAGTAGCAAAGACTTTCGAGTTAATCACTGCCTAGCTATAAGTAAAGTTGTACGAATATTTAAGAAAATTACTCATACGAATACAGATAGCAGAAGGCAGAAATTCCCTAACCTATGGCACCGACGACGAGCGTGCCATGGAAAGTGCATTCAAGGGTGTCTTTCCGATTCATTCCATGGAGAACAGCTATTTACGATGTTTTGACCACGTGGCACAAGACATTTCCTTCAAGCTTAAACAGCTAAAGGTCTCAGAAAAAGAGATCAAAGAAATCCAGCTAACAATCTTGGGGAAGGGGTATGATGGAAAACGCGTTAGAGGACTCGTGGATTGTGAAACGGAGGAGGAATTCGAGGCCAAGTATGACGAGGCAGAGAAAAGCTGGCCAATCAAATTTCGGGACTGGATAACGACCAATAGAGGCAGGTACCGATCCCTAAAGGAATCTTTACAAAAGAATACGTCAAGAGAAGGGTGACAGCAGGACTTGGAAATCCACCTAATAAGTGGACAAACCAAAGGACCAAGTCCTTAAACGTGATAAGAGGCTGGTAACCAGGTTACAGACCAAGCCAACATTCACGAAGTCCTGCACAATCGAGTATTCAAACAACAGGAAAATGAATACATCAAAGCTATATACGGTATGGGAAAATATCGACTAGCTACAAGCAACCGAAAATATGCTGTCATCCCACTCATCTGGACCCAGAAAACAACTGAGCACCAAATGGAACACATCAAAAACTTTTCAAGTCCCCATTTATTTCATTGTTTTTAAAGTGCCCCTACGATCAAATTTTGACATACCAATTTTCTCTCATATTCATAAAGTAGAGTTGCTATATTATTACCAGTTCAAACCGTTTTTCAATACGATGACGTAAAGTCTTATTTTTTGGACTCCGAAGATCTGTACACTTCAGAAGACGAAGAAATGCCAATGGAAGAGCTAGATGTGAGTAAAAGATTTATCACATACAAATAGAACACAATAGCAGGATCATAGAATACAAAATATGGAAACAAAACAAGATGACAAACAATTTGATAAAAAGAGTATAATTCAGTCCAAATATGTACCCAATATCTGTAGTGATTGTAAGAACTAAATTAATAAATCTAAGATCTCAATAGTATTTGGTCATAAATTATAGAGGTGTAAAGTGCTGTAAGTGTGATCAAAAATCGTATTATTAACCACTCTCTATTTAACCAAGGCTGAAGTATATGACAACAACGATCAACAAACCACAACATTTACACATGGTATGAAAGCTGCAAAATGTACAAACCCATTGCTGCTTCCAGATATCTAGCACTGCCCAAGAAATTGAAGGACCAAAAAGGTGTTTTAACAATCGAAATGATGACAAGTTTCCTGTGGTCAGTTCTTGCTGAAAAATACCCAATTCAGCCACAACACAAGAGATATCAAACTGAACTCAACATGGATGGAGTTTAATTTCCAGTAAGAGGAAATCAGAAAACACAACAACAAAACCTAGCAGGTTCTGTTACACCATCATTTCAATTTTAATGTTTTTCTTTAAACGTATATGTTCTCAGCATTTGCCCCAAAAACATGAGAGCTTATTGAGGGAGCTTACGCCTACATGTCTTTCCAAGTTTCAACAAAAGGACAAGTTTTACAACTCAGGATGCTGCTTATCTGCAAGTGCAGCTTATCTGCCGGTGTTTACGGTCACGTTTAAAACACTGTTTCTGATTTCCGAGCCGAAAAAGTAGTTGTAACAGCCGGGTATTTTTTTTTTCTACAAGTACTATATAAATGAGAGTTTTGCGTCAGGTACCTGTTGTTCCGCCAGGCGCCCTATAGTTCTAATGCGGCTGAATATCTGCCCTATTGTTTCTGATGACGAGTCATCACTCCCTTTAGATAGCAATGACATCATAGCCTGTATTTTCCAACCACCCCTCCCCCTCAAATCCACAACATGACCGAGGTAAGTTCAATAATGTTTTACTTATTCAGTGTGATTGTAAACTATCTTTAGGTTGTACATGTTAGATATTGTATTTAATCTTTTATTAGTTCCAAGAAATTCCCATGGTACTACTGGAAGAGATTCCAATGGAGATGTTGGAATCCTGGGACTGGAGTAGGAGAGGAGAATTGATTATGAGGTGAGTACCAATCTAATACAGTGTTATGATTATAAAATAAGTAGCATAACCGCTTCAAAATTCCTAGGTTAATTGTATTTACTTATTTCTATTTTTTAGCTAAAGCTGCAAAACCTCCCAGATGAGATGTATGAGGAATACGATGGCGAGTTGGTGGAAGACTTTGAAGGTTTGTTTAAGCGATTTGAATTAAGCAAATAGGTTTATGCATGACTCTGTTGTTGAGAGACAAGTGAAGAGGTGACCATTTAGTTTTAAGCGGCAACTTTGGTCTTTATTGTAAATTATGACTAACAAACTTTTCTCTTTGTTTCTTACACAGATTAGTCGCTACACCTGTGACTAATGCTCTAAGTCATACAAACGTCAAAAAGACTTAAACCACCACAAGTGTGAAGTTCATAACACTCAGCATGAAGCATTTACAAGTACGTGTGTGAACTGTTGGCGCCCCTTCAATAATTTCAACCAACAGCACCGAGTCTGTAATAAAGGCAGCAGTAAGAGAATATCCTACCCCACAAAAAAATACGAATTGGTGGAGATGACGAAAGTAGTGAAAATCAAGTTGGTGCGGGAAAGGTACACGTAGATGAGACATATGAGGAAGTGACCTCCGCTGTAGAGGAGAATCTTAAAACATTCAAGAGGAGTCCAAAACAAAATGAGAAGTCTGATCTCACACTCTTCCTTGCAGGGAAAAAGGGTGCTATATGAAAGGACATTGAAAAGAGCTAGAGACGAGGCGGGGTGAAATGGTTCATCTGTGTACAAGTCAGAATGGTGAAGTTCACACCAGAGGGTGATGTTCATTCCACACCCCACTTCCGAAGTACAATCATGCATGCCAACCACGAACCATCATGAACTAGATGAATAATACCATGAAAGGGTGGAAAAATAAATACTTCCTTTCTCAAGTATCAAAGAGAGGGCAGTGGGTGACAGATGAAGTATTGAATCTGGTTCTGGGTATACCAACCTACAAACCCCTTGCTGGATCTAGCTATCTGCCCCTGCCGAAGAAATTGCGAGCAAAGAAAGCAGTACTCAACATTCAGAATGACGACAACAAGTGCTTCCTGTGGTCAGTACTCGCTGCCAAATTTCCTGTTCCTCAACAAGATAACCCACATGGATTACAGTACTGCCAGAAGTATGAAGCTGAACTCAACATGGACGACATTGATTCTCCAGTGAAAATTAACCAACTAGCAAGGTTTGAAAGACAAAATGTAGAAATTATCGTTAATGTGTTTATTTTATTTTAGTAAGCTTCGCCTGAAGGCAAAAAACATATCAGGAATGATACCACAAACGAAAGTTTTAACAAATTACAATGATGTACATTTGTAGAAACAAAATGATAAAAGCAGGGTGACCGCAACAGCTAAAGCCAATTACTTTGGGCCCATGCGACTAAATTTAATTGATAATAGTCAAAGAACTAATGATAAGGATTTCACAACCACAAGGTGACTAAAAACAACAAGTTAAAGGACTGAGTAGACTAAGGACAGAGTTACATTTCACACAAACTGACTTCCATGTGCGTGGATTGTCTGGGTTATAAGATGCTTTCAGGGCTGACGTATAATTCAAAAACAGCTCAAAGTTCCCTTTGTGATCTATGCAGACTTCGAATCGATTTTAGTAACGTGTAACCATGACCATTTAGACCCACTCACGAGCACAAACCCCCGGTACACCCCCGGTAGTATACCGTTGAGAGGATTGTGTCTAAGTTTTTAGAGTGCCTTTTAGAAGAGGAGACTATAATTTCCGAAGTTCTGGAAACTATAGTACCCATGACTTTATCTAGCGAGGAAGAAGAGACATTTCAAGAAGCAACCATCTGCCATATTTGTAAGTTGATCTGGGAGCATATAAAGTAATAGACAACTGCCATTTAACTGGGAAATTTAGAATTTAGAAGGGCAGTGCATAGCGATTATAACTTAAATGTGAAGTTTACAGACAAAATACCTGTAGTTTTACATAATCTGAGGGTCTACGACTCTCATTGGATCATGCAATGGAATTGGTAAACTCAAGAATGCAAAAATTAGCTGCATCCCAAACACCACGAAAAAATACATTTCATGTGGGCAATCTGAACTTTATCGATTCCCTGCAGTTCATGAATGCTTCTCTCAAGAAACTTGTCTCAAACCTCACCAAGGAAGGGGATGACAAATTTCATGTCTTGAATAAGTATGTTGAAGCGGACTACTTCTCAGAAAGGGGTTTATCCCTATGAGTATGTGGATAGTTTTCAGAAATTTGAAGAAACGCGGCGCCTTTTTCAGCTTGCTTACCGGAAGTCAGATTAGACTCACGTATGTGAAGTGCATATAATCTTGAATTGTCAGAATTTGAGACTACCACAATCTCTATCTTAAATCAGACATATTATTATTAGCTGATGTGTTTGAGAATTTCAGAAACCTCTGCTTACAGTATTATGAGAAAGACCCAGCTCATTTTTACATAGCCCGGCCTTTCTTGGCAGGCTTGTTTGAAAATGACCGTAGTTCAGTTAGAACTATTAACAGACCCCAGCATGCAATTGCTGATCGAAGAAGGCATGTGCGGTGCAATTTCTATGATGTCTCATTGCCATAGTAAAGAGAATAACCCCTATGCAGATGGGTATGACTCTAACCAAGAGACAAATTATATCATGTATTTAGATGCGAATAATCTTTACGGATGGGTCATGTCACAAAGTTTGCAGACAGACAATTTTGGTTGGCTAACTGAGCAGGAAATTAATGAATTAGATGTGGAGAATATATCTGATGATGGAGAACAGGATTTCATTTTAGAAGTGGATCAAGAATACCCTAGCAAACTCCACAGTAACCATAATTGTCACCCCCTCGCACCAGAGAAAGGTAGTTACATGTACTTCAGAAATGCTCTCACCATACTGTACTCAACTCAACAGTGATTTTGGAATGTCAAACAAGGCATCTGCGGCTAAGCTTGTTCCAAATTCGAATAACAAAACTCGCTATGTTTTACACTATAGAAATCTAAAACAATACTTGTCTCTGGGGATGCGATTAACAACACTACATCGAGTGCTAGGTTTCAATCAGAGTGCCTGGTTGAAGACGGAGAAAAGAAAACAGGCAAGGGACAACTTTGAGAAGGACTTTAAGCTTATGAACAACAATGATAAGACAATGGTAAGACCACAGAGAACTTGTACAAGCCTGTGAACGTGAAACTTGTCAACACGGTTAAGCAGTTTAAACGACTAACCACTTCACCTTCATTCGATTACTTCAGAATTTTCTCCGAGGATTTGGCTGCCATCAACATGAAAAAACTAACGCTGTATTTGAATTGGCCAATCTATGTAGGATTTTGTATTTTAGATCTTTTTCAAAGTACTTATACATGATTTTCATTACAATTACATCAAGACCCACTATGGGGACAAAGCCACTATTGTTTTCCGACACTGGCAGTTTGTATACAATTTCTATATCATACAGACTGCTAAGGTGTTCCCAAGGAATAGATTTCTTGCAAAACTGCCTGCTCCAAGTGACCCAAGTTTCAAGTTGTTCCGTGTTCAGCTGTTAATGACCTCATTCAAAAAGCTTGCTTTGATGCACTCGTTTATAATTTTTCCCATGCAACGAGAATTGTCAATCGATGATGCAATGATTAAATACAAAGGTAGACTTGGATTCATCCAGTACATGCCAATGAAAGATAATTTTTTTTAGTATTAGGAGAACAATCTATAGTATGAGAGGTGATGGCTATACCCTTACACTACCGCGCTTTAACTTGGACTAGACGAAAATGTATTTTGCCGACATGTATGTCCTCGCAGCTCTGGAACAATCTTCCTACTAGTGTTCGTCAGGCGGACAATTTAAACGACTTTAAAACGAATATCAGTAATATTGCACTTTAGCCTGTTAACTGACATCTAGGACTATTTTATCTAAGTATCTTGTACCTACATGTATACTATATATTTTAAGAGTATTTATGTAAGTATCTTGTACTTACACGTACGCAATTACGTTGTATTGCTCTTCCGCTTTTTAGACTTATATTAGATATCTAACATAATTAATTAATTACAACATGTACCTTATTATATAATATTTTATTGTAAATTTCTAGAGTTCTTAAACTATAATTAGGCTTATTTATTGTATTACTTAAATGTAGGCTATTTATAACTATTAGTTTAGAATGCACGTTCGTATTTTGAACGAGTTGTATAGCTCCTGGGTAAATAAACGATAGACCGATTGAAACCTGTAAAACAAGGTATTTGTTTGTGTGATGCCAAACAGGTTTGCTGATCAACTTTGCCATTTATGTCGGAAGGAGAATACAGCTGGACGAAACTCTATCCAAGACATTATTAATCTGAAACTGTTGTCGGACTTCAAAGAGAGGAACTTTTATATATTTATGGATAACTACATGTAGTTTTCCAGCATTCAACTTTTTCTGGAACTTAACAGTTTAATATTCGAGCATGTGGTACTTAGCGATCCAACCGTTTCCCTCAATGCTGGAAGAATATTCCGCTTGCAAATCAAGGCAGTTCTGCCTTTGCCCAGATTGGAAATTTAGTGGTTTCAGTTTGGAGGGACAAGGCTAAGAACAAGCCTGTTGTGCGGTCTTGACAACCATGTTTGAAGCAGAGGGGTACTGAAACAAGGGAGAGAAAGGGTCTGGATGGGAGAATGGAGTTGAGATTAAAAGCCCTCCAAACATTTTATGGGGGGTGTTGATCTTAGCGATCAAAACCAAAGTGACACACAGAAAACGAAGGTTGAAAGAGCTGCAAATCGTGATGCAAAGCATCCCCGTCAATCTCCTTTTGGCTGCAGTCAGTGTGATGTGTAAGGGACAGTACTGGCATGAATGCCATAGCCAAACTTTGTAGGAGAACATTCATTTCAGTTAATTACGGTAGTAACAGGCTATTTCTAATATAGACCATTTAAAAAGTTTAGCTTATTTTTGTAGCTAAAATGACCCAATGACAGAATACCATTTCAATGGCTGCAAATTCAAAATTATATGATTAGGTACAAATGTAGAATCGTTATCACTGTTATAATTTATAACTCCTTTGCAAAAAAATCTATATTATGTAAGGAATAAATGTTTTTACTATTTCAATTCATTAAATGCTGTGGATCTTTCAATATTTATAAAAGTATGAGGCTACATTGTCCTAATTAAGTCGAATAACTTGGGCAGAGGAGATGAATTAACTTGGGCAGAGGAGATGTATTAGGTGTCAGGGAAATTGGCTGTGAAAGGGTTAAAATGTCACCTAAAAATCAACGAAAAGAGCGATCTCACAAGTCTTCTTCAAAGGAAAAAGGCTGTAAGGAAAAACATTTAAAAGGAGCCAGTAAAAATGGTGAAAACATCATCTGATGGTGAAGATGAAAGTTCAACACTGCGCTTTAGAAGTGTGCCATCCTCGAACTATCATGAGATGGAAAAGCAGTGTAGTAAAGCTAAATGTCAGCTCTTAGTGATATTGAACAGATGACCAGCGAGGGTAGTAGATAGCAAATGGAGGAAGTGCTAAATCTGGTCCTGGGTGTAGCTATTACAAACCCATTGCTGGTTCCAGCTATCTAGCACTGCCCAAGAAATTGAAGGAAAAAAAGCTGTTTTAAACAATCGAAATGATGAAAAGTTTCCTGTGGTCAGTTCTTGCTGCAAAATACCCAATTCAGCAACAACACAAGAGACATCAAACTGAACTCAACTTAATTTCCAGTAAGAGTAAATCAGAAAACACAACAAAAAAACCAGCAGGTTTGGTTTCACCATCCTTTCGATTTTTAAATATTTTTATTGAAATGTATATGTTCTCAGCGTTTGCCCCAAAATCGTGAGAGCTTATCGAGGGAGCTTACGCCTACATGTTCTTACCAAGTTTTGACAAAAGGACAAGTTTATGTATGTATTAAACCAGTCAAATGAAAGGTTCTCAAAGATACTTTGAAGTTCTTGGTGGATGTACTCATCACTATCAGAATGCTCATGTGCTGCTGATACTGACAGTGACGGCTTCAGCTCTTGAAACTGAAAGAGCAACACAAGATATCTATGAGCCCCTTTTGGGGAATGAAATTCTCGTAATGGGAAGAAATAAGCTCCAACTGGAGATACATGTAAAGCAGCCTCTTTGGAGGATAATTGAGCACTTCTGGGTAATGAGAAATCCCTTCGACTTTGAGGGAATAAATTATCTCATGCCAGTTTCTGGACTGTATTTACTCGATAGAAGTTATGTCACTGAAGTTATTATAGGCACCTTTCATTCAACGAACATCGGTGAAAGCTGTGGCAAGCTGTTGTGTAAACATTGATTGTATTGTACGAGTAATGTGTTACACTCCAAGACCAAGGACCTAATAAAATCACAGTTAACTCTATTTGTGTTGATATATATGTTGTCCTCCAAGAAAAAGTTAATGTTTAGTTAATAATTATGTTATTTTAGAACTTCCTCTTCCTTCTTCTTTACAACACTGAACAGATTAAGGATCACACTATCCAGATGCTTGATATTATATTATTATTGTTCAACCTTGAGCATTCTTGACTAATTTTCGCACAACGTATTAATGTTCAAGACTTCTGTCGTTGTTGGTTTTGAATAACAATAATTTTGTATTTTAAACTCTACAATGTAGTTATATTATATCAACATCTCACCATATTAGGATGACAAACAGTCATAATTAATGAGAACATTTTCAATTCAATTACACAAAAGATTATCTTCTGCTTGCACACACATACATGTATCTCCAAACATCAGTGTCGTGTTTTCAAGTTGTAAAGACTTTCCTTTTTTTACACACTAATCTTCTTTTTATTTCTACCACATATTTTTACGTTTTTTACATCATGCAACAAGAAAAAGAACAGAAAAGTAATTAAGTAATCAATGACAGGAACAATGTACACGTTAAGTAGAAACATAATTCTATGGGTATTTTCAGTTTTAAATGAATACTATGGAGAACCCAAGCTGGGAAGAGGAAATAATTTAGACCACTGGGTATAGTAAGCACTCGTATGCGAATCAACGGCATTTTGGAACTTCACTTTCTTAATAAATATATCAAAAGAAGCTTCAGAGGTTTGTTCTGCAGAGGAACTAAGGCTGTAAATATATTTTTTCGTTTAGAGGATTAAGTAATTTAAGAAAAAGTAATTCGAATTCTCAGGTTTATAACCATACAATACATTGACTTCTCTCAACATAATTAAGGAACCACAGGCACTACTATACCAATTCCGAAATTGTTCCAGGAATCTAAGACATGTAGGGCATAACATAAAGAGGTGTACGAGGTCTTCTCTTTGACTGCATCTATGGCATTGGTCACTAGAACTTATTTTCATTAATTTTAACAGGCTTTTAGAAGGTACATGTAATATATTATGAATAATTTTTAACTGAAAAACAATAAGCTTAGTCTCAATAGTGATTCGGTATGGTAACACATAAATGTGATGCAGTAAGTCTTTATGAAAAAATGTTAATAATTTCAGTTCAGCGGTAGGAGGCCTAAACTCTTTAGCAATAATCGCTTGATATATTTGTTTTGAAGTTAACAAAGTTAACCTTCAACACCTTTGAAGCGGAATCACATTGACTTCTTATTAGTTTTTTTCCACTATGGTGGAAGTGCATCTACATGTATAATTCCATAAAAATATAAGAAATTACAAGTTACAGAAAATTTAGCACAAAATTTACTGTAACTAAGAATAAGTCCATTCTCATCCAGAAGATATTTAACGTTATTGTATTTTTATTTATTTTAATGAATTTATTATTCCATAATATCTGGAGATAAACTTGGTTTTTAGACTCTATAGGAGGATGGCAACTACCGTTAAATTCGCACCAATACTTTATAACTGACAGGTAAAAATTACGTAGGCCAGAAAGATCAAGACTCTTGTACACTGGATTACATCGGAATAGAAAAAGACCACCGTATTTCTTTAATGATACTGAAGGAATTATTTTCCATTGAGCATCGCTTCATCATCAATCAAACGATTTACCCAATAAATACATAATGCTTTAAAGAATACCTTAGTCTCTCATTTTAAATCTGCCATCTTTTAAATTACCTATCATTGTTGAATATTTTAATCTTAGAAGGTTTATTATTCCATATAAAATCAGTGAAGATTTTATTAATTTCATCACAAAAGCCATGTGGAGGTTCTAAAGTTGACATGATATTCATCTCCCGAAATGTAGAAAGCAGTCATCACTTTCAGTTCATCATTTGCGCCCTTAGTTCTGATACTATCTGCGATCCTCCTTTTTGCCCTTTAGAACACATAAACAACATGGAAACTCCATGGCAAATCTTAGAAAACTGGAGAACCAATCAGAACATGACTGTTACAAAGAGGCTATTGTGTTTCATTGTAGCCAATGAAAGCAAGCATAGTTTCGAACTTTACCAGATCCCACTTCTTTGGATAGAAAAACATGGGGTGGGGTCTGGGTATGAGATTAGGAGAAGGGAGTAGATTGTTCTGATGATTCATACATTGATTTTGATGGATTTCCTGCCCCAGATTGAGCAAAGACAGAGAAAGTAACCCTGAAATTCTGGTAAAAAATGATGAGGAACAGGATGCTGTTTGGTCTGCTGAACTCAAGCTTTTGTTTTAGTGGACTTTACATTGGCTCCAGAAAATAATGTTGAAACAAACAGATGTGCACAGGCAAAATTGGAAAACATGGCGAGACATGAAAAATAGCAGGATACAACGAGAACAGAGTGCAAAGCTTTCTTTGGTATTTCTATTATTGGAATAAATAACTTACCAAGGTTTGCAATGTATTGATCTTCCAATGCCTATATTGGAAATCCAGGAGTTCAGTCCGTAACGATGAAGAATCACTTCAAAGGACTGAGCCAGTTCTTACATTTCAGCGACTCGAGCAAAGAACTGAGGAATGGGGAAGAAGGCTGTATCTGGCTTCACAAGATTCGGCATGTCCTCAAAAGTGTTCTTGAGCAAGCACAAAGTGCATGTGAGCCTTCAAAATGTATGCCCATCGATGAAGGGATGATTACCTTAAAGGAACGTTTGGCATTTTGGCAATTATATGCCTGCAAAACCGGCAGACTCCCTGAATGGCTATGTCACCAATTTTGCTGTCTATCTTAGACAGGACAACAATTGTGCTCGAAGGATTCATGGTCTTGGCTATGATGTGGTTATGAAATGGCTGAGCCATTTCTTAATAAACACAGACATATTTTTGTGACAATTTCTTCACCAGTACTAGACTTTTTTGATCATCTCCTCAATCAAAACACTTACGCGTGTGGAACTGTGTTCCTGAATTGCAAAGATCTGCCGCCATGTTCTAAGACGAAGATCAAGCAGCAGGGACAGACTGTCTGTGCTCAGCAAGGGAGTCTAGTATTCACAAAATGGCATGACAAGAGAGATGTTAGTTTCCTCTTGATGAATGTGTCACCTGGTGAGCATGCACAACTCATTCAGAGGAAACAGAAATGACAGAACATCGTCATTGATAAAGCCAAAGGTATCCGATATGTACACTAAGCACATGGAGGGAGTTGATCATGCTGATCATCTTTGCTCCTCTTATTCAACTTGATGGCAATCAAGGAAGTAGTACAAATACATGTTCTGGTTTTAGTTTAATTTGTCTGTTTATAATGTATTTGTGTTAACATACTTTTTGCAATTGCAGTCTTGAATTTGACTTCAATTGCGAGACAAATTCTTTGTATACCTTTCAGTACCTACATGTAGTGTAGAAAATAACAACACGAGTCAGTTCAGTAACTGCTGTAATTTTGAGCCAAACTGATATGTTTTGTTCAGCAAAATGGCAGCAAATTTGAAATTTGAATTACTTCTAACATTCAACCCATCATTGATACAAGTAAAACAACATTTCTACTTTATATTGGTGTTCTTTGATGTGTTTTAAGGCCTCAATATCAACTGAGCATTAGGTTTCATTTTGATATTTATAATTAAAAATCAGCCTAATTAAGCTCCAGGAACAGTCTGGATTTGACCCCTTTAGCCTCCAGTAGTGAAAGGGTTAATAATGCTTTGTTCACTAAAGCAACTTAACATGGAAAAACCTAACGATTTTTGGACAGTAATGTTTTCAGTCAACTCCGGGTAAGAGCATTTCAACATTCTGGCAAAGCATTCAGAAATATTTATAATTTTAAACGTTAGTATGCGTTGCAATGCATCGACAATTCTGTAAATTCTGTTTCGATTCTAAGTCCTATTTTTCCTGAGGAAATCAGATGCCATAATGATCAATTTTCTTAGTTTGAGCTCTTGTGCCCTCCAATTTTGTGTTATTGAAAAAATGTGGGCTCAATCTTGTACTTTAGAAGAACTGATGACTTCCTGGCCCTGTGATTATTAAACTGCCTACAATGCATTACAATATTAACATTCGGAAACAACATACAGTGTACAAGACACAAACTTGGCACCCAAATTAGCGATTCTTATAAACAGTCCAAGTTTGTGAAGTCAAAGACCAGATGTTTTCCTTCAACTTTCTGGAACAATTTCAGAAGCACTTTGCTCAAAAGATTTGTCCAAGGAATGTCAGATTTTGAGTTGAAATCCTACCTGGAGTTTATATCATTTTCGCACTGTGACTCTATTTTTTGTCTCATGTTGCCTGACCCAGGTGTCTGACAATGTAGCCGCAATGTTCGACTCTAAAACAGAGATATTTTAGAACTAGAATATCAAGCAATACAGGGCATACAGCTTTTAGGAAGAGAAACTGTGTAAAGCAGTAATTATGCCGGTGATTCTATAATATTATTTCAATGAATAGAGTAAAGCAATATGGGTAATTGAAAAGGGAAATATATGTGCATAAATTACTTGCAACATGAGTAATGAACGTAACTCGCAGACACTCTCCCAATATTTCAGGGTGAGCAGCGGCTGTACAAAGACTACCAAAATGCTGGTCATGTAAACTAAAATAAAAAAATTAAATGTTTATTTGTTATAGCAAGCTAGTGTTTACAGCTGGTGGGGACCTGCTTTTACTCCACACACACTCCCCACTACATTCATATATTCTGTACATACTACTCTCAACTCACCAGTTGATTTTTACGGGGGAGGAAACTGGAGAACCCAGAGAAAACCCTCGGAGCATGGGAGAGAAACAACCACTAACCCAACTCAAATGTGGCGCCGCGTCGGGGAATCAAACCCAGGCCACAGTGGTGAGAGGCGAACGCTAACACGCTGCACCACCCAGCTCCCAAAAAAATCAATGCTACCTTTTAGAATTGCACAAAACACAAAGTTCCAATAATGACAATTTAATTAATATGTTTATAAATTAATTACTGAGAAATTTACCAAAACAGAGGTGCAAAATTTGAAACCTTTGATTCACTCTTTTCACCTGGTGGCAATCTCAGATTCAAAGTGAGGCTGTTTCCTGGTTTTTGAGGGTGAGCAGGGGCTGAACACAAGCTAGGTCTTTGAAGCCGATTTTCAGATCCTCAAAGTTCGTCAACATTGAAGAAAATTAATGAAACACTTCTTAAATATTATGCGTTTTTCTCCAAAGATTGGAGTCACTTGATCAATGTTATAATCCTGGGCCAAGTTGTTCAAAGCAAGGTTAAACCGCTAACCCAGGGTTAAACTGTAGAAAATACAATTACAGATTTAGCGCTAACATGGGGTTAAAGTTAACCTTGCTTCGAACAACCGGCCCAGGATTTTAAGCCATCCATCCATTGAAATATTATTGCATTTTCAGAATTCCAGCCTGTCTAGATTTGATGCAATATTTTTGTGGAGACCCTTGCTTTTATTAGGCCATGGGAGGAAAAGGGTTAACATGTGGAGTGAAATACACCACCTACTTTAGCACCTTCACTAACCAATCGATTGTATTCCTTGACAGCTTCTTCAGTCAAATGCACCAACACTTGAGCTCCATGATCCTTTGCAAACTGCACTGTGCTCTGAGGAACCTGAAACAAACAACAATTTAAAAATGTGTTAAAAATTATATAAATCTTAATATCAATGAATCCTTTTTTTAACTGACTAACAATGGTCACTCAATCTCCTTCTCCATTGTACATGTATAAACAGGACAAGGTGACGAATTACAATAATAATCTGTGTTAGATAAATTATGCTGATACATGTACTTGTTTAACAAACACAAGATGGTCTGTACGAACCAAATGCTAGAATGTACATGTTGATTACAACATTTGGTAAAAATGAATGCTGTTAAATGTTGCAAAGCAAAATCAGTGACAACCACTTTTGAGTTTAAGAGAAATTTAGAACAACTTGAAATTGTTCACTGTAACAAGTTCCTACAGTATTGTACAAAAGTCATGCAAACACCTTTTGGTAAATTTAGTGGCTTTACGCTGAAAATGGATGAAAATTTTCACGAACCGATATTTCGCCGATATTTCGACAAAAATGTGTTGAGCCTTTTACTTAATACGTGCGACATTTCGCAGCGCTCTGCGACAAGTTAGCACGAAAATTCGCTGCACTCTACAAGATATCGTGTGAAATTTCATTTGGTACTCTGCAAATATTCGCACGCAACTTAGCTTCTTCGAAATTTCGATCCTTGCCCGTCAAAGATCAAGTTACTTTTTCGGCTCACTCAGTCAATTTGACCAACCTGTGTTCTAAACTTTATTTGGACTTTGACTAACTGAACTTTATGGCTCACTTTCGAATGGTACAGGAGGACAACTGTAGAGTTTACTTCAGTTCAGTCAGTATAATCAAGCTCAGAATGGCTCCGCTAAGAATAGAAATCTGATGCGTTGAACCCGGTTTGAATCAGGCCCCAACTTCGGAAGTGTTCAATTTTGTAAACGTTATCCGTATATATCCACAATAATATTCAGATCCGTCAGCCTTCCAGATCTCTGTGAAAGTCATTACATAAGGTTTTCAAGTAAATTCGGACCATGCAGTTATTGAAATATTGTGAGACGTAAAATAAACAAAACAACCGCTGCTCGCTTAGTTCCCAGACCGGTGGTGTGTGGCCCGCAATAAAGCTTTAAAAGTAATGGTCCGCGTAAGCCGTAAGAACTAGGCAAAGAACAATAGGCTTGCAGCAATGAGCATATCCCACATACGATTTTGCTTGAATATGCCTTAAGTGCTGTATGAGATGTCCACAATAGAAATTACACCCAGAAAATAAACTATTTGTTATGCTAAGAAAACTCAAAGCAACTACCGTCCAGCCAATCGGAAATGGAGAAAACAAAAGATTTCTCAATCACAAATTTGAGAACTTTCCCCACATACAATATTCTTCGAAATTAAACCATAGTTACTTTGATCAAAAATAAATTCAAACCTCCAAAATTATAGAACGAAAATGCGTTATTTCGATTGGTTTCTATTGAATTTATGAGTATCAACCAATGAAATTACGAGAAAGAAGAATAGTATATTAGCACCTTTCTACATTCCTTGCCATTGGACTGCCTAGTTCTTAGCTTGACTATTACATAACTCACTTGCTGAGCGCAAAGCATAACACCAAATAAACTTTTGCTTATTTACAGCAGATCCTTGTCTTGTTACTAGTATTAAAAGGTTTCGGCAGAAATCATTGTTAATGTTTGCGTATTAAAATCTCAACTCTTCTTGGAGTCTGGATTTCCACGTGCATGCAATCAGTAAGGCGTGAATGTGTCAGTCTGATTTTTTACAGAACATCAACAGAGTTTTAAAGCAACGTTTGTCATAACTAAAGACATGCAAAAACTTCTATACTCTTACCAGAAATCTTCTACTGGGAAAGTGCAATTCCTCGGATCAGATCAGTCAGTTCTCATAAATATAAATTAATTGCGCACCGCGGTATTTGTGTCAGAAATTGAGACACCCATCTGGCCGACAGTTCACAATTGATTTTATTATACTCCTGTGCAGTAATCTGAATTTGACTTTTTGACGCCTCTGGCACGCAGGGTATTTACCAAAACCATTTTACTTGTTAATTGAAGTATTTCATGTGAACTATGAACATTATGAACTCCTTTAAGTTCAAACAGTTATTTATTTGTAAGTTTCCTAGTTCGACTGTTTCTCAAACTTTCTAGGCTTTTCCTTTCTATTCTAGACTTTTCTGTGGAACATTTAGTATTTAGTATTTCATGTGAACTATGAACATTATGAACTCCTTTAAGTTCAAACAGTTATTTATTTGTAAGTTTCCTAGTTCGACTGTTTCTCAAACTTTCTAGGCTTTTCCTTTCTATTCTAGACTTTTCTGTGGAACATTTAGTTTTATGACAAAAGTCTTGTGTCACTGTACACGCAATGTAAGATACGGTTGATTTTGAGAGTGCGACAAGAACTGGAAAGGCTGTGTGACTATGTCAAAGGGTTTACAAAGAGAGCTATTAAAGGCGGTAGAGTTTGTAAAACTGTTTGTTATGAATTTGAATTTGTCACATGTTAATCCTGGTGAAAGAAAGGTTAAAATACGAAATTGTGCAATGAACACAGGATCACGATATTTCGAAAACCTGGTCCGAATTTTCGTTTGACAATAAAGGAAATATCGTCGATATATCGTTCACAGGTTGCTGATATTTCGCCTTAGCATTCGAATTTTTGCATATCCGATTTATTTTTCGTGGAAATTTCGAACGAAAAGTTGCCGGAAATTTCAACGAAATTCGTAGGAACAAAGAGCAAAATTCGTCAAAATATGTTTGCATGACTTTTGCACAATACTGCAAAACAAGCTTTTGTACTCCATCCTTTATCGAAAAAGTTTGAAAAGCATATATATTACAACATTCACATGGTATTTCTTTTCATGGTGTTATTTCTGTATTTTGTTTTACAGGTTTTAAGCAAGAAGTTCTGGTATAAAAGTGTTACCCTCTTTTCATGCATAGCTAACTCGAGATTTAAAATTAAAATCAGAGAGCAGTGAAGAACGTAGGTGAGTGAACCAACCTCTCCTTTTTAAATTACACAAGCCATCAAAAGTAAACATAGGGATCGATTGTTGTTTATTAACGACTCTAGGTGGTATTTTATGACAGTGTACGAACTGTGTATCATCACATTTTCTAAATATGATGCATATTCTACCCCTTCAGGGCTCGAAATAACGGCCGGTCATACGCCGGTCAAGATGTCCGGCCAAATACATTTTTGACCGGACATTGCCAATTTTTGGACGGTCAAAAATGATTAATAATTAACCAATGGTAATTTTCATTAAATTAGTAATTTTCACTGCATGGAAAGGTCCGCAAACGCGACAATAATTCAGGTCTTTATATTACAATAACATCTTTAAAACATAGGCTTTTTAATTTTAATTTTAGCTAGTACACGTTCACACAGAGAAGGCAAAGACGAAGAAAGCGTAAAGAAACAGGCCAAAACAGTACAATAACTGTTACGGAAGATCGTGTTCGGTTTCAGTCGCCGGGAATAAGAAGAGTGAAGACATTTTTCAGATTTAAATAACCGATCACGCTTGTATGGAGCCTGTATTTTATAACTGTCACAACAATTGTTTATTTTGCAATCAATTTAATTACGAAAACATTGCTAAAGTGTATATAATATTCTATCAAAACTGTAAATTTGATTAATTTGACCCTGACTCGCTGACTCGCACCCTGACTCGCTGACTCGCACTTTGTCATGACCCATTTCACATGGCTTGGGTATCATAATATATTATCTACACGTTTGTTAATGTTTTCCATTTATTATTAATAAAAAACAACAGATAAAACCGACTCTCAAAAGACTTTTAGATTGAGATGATTGTTGTCTGTTTACTTTATAAATAAAACTTTGAAGTTTTGTTTCATTTGGTCTATACTCTTGTGTTGAGATCCATAGACAGAGCAAGGTCTGATGTGCAACATTTGTGTAGTTTAATACAATGGCTAATTTACACTGTTCTCAGTTCACTGATTTCTTCTGACGCGTGCCGTTCACTAATTAGCGTGATTGAACTGTCAGACATGTCGAAATAGGTCTTTCAGGAATTTCATTTCTCGCATCATTTTCCCTTGATCGGTCTCTCTGCTTTAGCCAACCATATCGAAGGCATGTCATATAATGCTTATCAAATATGTGCAGTAGCGAAGTACAATGAAAAACTAAGAAATTACATTTAGCGGCAAGGACTGCGATAAAAATATGTTCCCTTACATTCCAACTATGTGGCTCGCTGACAGTTGAAATTAACAAACGTTAGCGTTTCGGCAACTATTATTAAATTAGAACATGTTTGGATGTCGGGTGAACAAAAAGGACGGTATTGATAATCATGACAGGCCATACTTTTCACTGATTGTTGCACGCCTGACGAACATTGACCTAATATAAATTCAATATGACTTTGCAATTTGTAGGTCAATTTTTTTCAAATAATTATATGACCGGTCAACATGTCCGTTCAAAACGGTATTTGACCGGTCAAGCACCAAAGTTGGCCGGACATTGACCGTTGACCGGCCGTTATATCGAGCCCTGCCCCTTTGTTCAAAAAATTGCAAATTTTAAAACTAAACGACTTAGTCCTCTCTCACACTGCTTTATTAATGTATCAATATCACGCAAATATCCTCCCAACTGTTTTTAGAGATTTCTTTAAACCTCTCTCTGTAATCCATCATTATAACACTCGCCTAGCATCCACTTCTTCTTATTATCTTCCTGCTATTCGAACTAATTATGGTCTATTTAATATTCGTTTTCAAGGTCCAAAAATATGGAATTCACTAGACAAAAACCTTAAATTCTTGACTAAATACAAATTCAAAAATTGTTTGAAAAAAGATCTTATAAGTAAATACTGATCAAATTTCTTTTCAATTCGCCTTTTCAATTTCAATTTAAAATATGTATTTTCAGCAGATTGTCTTTTATTCATTGTCCCTGTTATGTTTACGTGTGTCCGTTTCTTGTATTTATTATATAACAAATTATGTACATTGTTTTCGTTCTGACCACCATATCAAATTGCAATCTGAACTTTGTTCCGGTGGCTCAGCTTAGTTTAGCTTTCTAGTTATTCTGAGCCTACCAGTACCAATTATTGAGCTTTTCATTTTTTCAGTAAACCTGTAACTATTATTAATTCCAGTACGAAATAAAATTTGTTGTTGTTGTTGTGTAGCCCTTACTCTGAAGGTTAACCTGTGTGTTAGATTTTAATTTTGCAGGATAAGTAATCAGTAGGTAGTACTCAAGTGGAGCATCAGAGATGTTCACTTGACAAAGGCTGAGTGACAACTGAAGGTGTCAGTGACCTGGCTATGGCCTTTTATACCGGAATTTCCTGTTTAAGCACATTCAATTTCAAAGGAATTCCACTTTCCCAGGAGACGTTTTCTGTTATAAATGATGTAGATGTTATTTCATGTGTTCCCAGAAAGTTCTGATTCTTGACAGGTCTGTCAAATAGTTGTACATGCAGTCAGGCGTGAATGTGTCAGTGATAAAATCTTGAGATATTTTACTGAGCCTTTCCAGGATCTGCAAAATGAAATCCAAGACTCTACCCCTATCAGTAAAACAAAATCAGTGACTGCAGTACCACCTATGATAAAATGAATTCAGTGTTAAATGAAAATTAGCTCATGGTTCCTGAAAATGTGTTATACCTTATCACATTCGGTACTACACATGACTAAAAATTTGTCCGCTTCCAATGGAAATAAAATGACAGATCACTCACTAAGCATTGCAGTAAAGGTAGTATTTTACACTGTTCACAGTTTCTTTTTCAGAAGTGTCAAAAGTAGGACATTTTGTTTTATGATCAACAACGCTCACAAGTACATCTTTGTTGATGAGTGGGAGCCTGGGGTGAGTTTGAGAGAGCATGGTATGCGTCCATGCCTAGTAACTGTAGATTAAGGAAAAGATTATGACCAATAGTTACTTGATGCAAAATGAAAACCTTTAGAAACTCGTTGCATTTACATTTATTTCGAGCCATCTTAAAGCATTTAACATTAACGCTTAAAATTGTAGGTTTTAGTATAATTATTGATATCTTTCTAGAAATAAAATAAGATGTATTAAATGTTTCCTGTTTTATATCATGTTCTTTCTGCTCTAGACCTACTTTGCACCGGGTTTTTTCCTGGGTTTTCACAAAATTATACATTCTATTTACTACCGTTATTGTTTAAGTGCGACCCTGGAAGTCGAGTCTCGTTTTAAAAACTGGATGTCGTAAGTCGTCAATTACACTCGTCCTGTGGGATAGTCGCCAGAGTTTGTTCCTTGTTCATATTGACAAGTGAACAAACTCCACCCACTGTCCCGTGTGACAAGTTTAATTGACGGCCAACAAAATACTTCTAGCTCTTATCTTCACTCAGAACCAACTCACTGTGAAAGAGTGGCACCGCTAAACGATAAGATTCTAAGCAATGGGCAGGTACTCCAGCCTAGTGATTTATTACCATGACAACAAGGCAGTTTCACGCAAGAATGTGGCTGCCACTAGACAGCTAAGTCAGAACAGTGATGTTTGTTGGACTTCATGAGTTTTTAAAAGATGTTTCAAAAGGAAACAAAAATTATCTGAAGAGAAATCACTGAAAGTGTTGTGCTGGCACAATATTAAAGATAAACGTGACTTTTTGGATTTCAAAATTTGGATTCAACCAAAGAATGCACCCTGTGGAGTCACTGTAAATACTGATGTAACATGAAGAATTAGTCTGTCTCCAAAACTTGGAAACGTGGCACCATTCAAGAGTTCAACTTTGCATCAAAACTTTGGGCATGAATATCTCTCAGAAGAATTTATTACATGTAGCTGTTTCTTTCATGTAAGAACTAGAAGTGAAATATCCATCTCATCCTCATTAATTATTCATGAGGTAACCAACAAACCATCTGCCCAGAATTTTGTCTCAAAGCAGGTTTTGCAGAGATTTGTGAATCCACTTTGTGAACACATCTGTTCCAAAAATCAAGAAAATGAGGATTTTAAAAGCATTACATGTATTTTCATCACTGTGTGTGGTGCCATTTGTCAACATTTGAGCTCTCTCTCAACTTGAACAAAGCATTTTTGGCAAATTTGTAAACAACTTTATGTACTGTTTAAAACACAAACAGCAGTGTTCTATCAAGTTTAAAAATTCGAGGGGGAAGCCCGAGAATTTTTAGACTTGATAAAACACGTGCTGCGAGTGTTTTAAACGGCTTAAAAAAAGAAAGACGCACATCTCAAGGAAATGGTTACTTAATGAACCATTGAACCTTTGTATTCACAACGCCATGCAAAATATTCGAGTAATCACCGCCTGCAATTACGAACATCTCAAGGGAATGACATGAAGAAATTACCATACTATGTTGTTTGAAGCAGCGTTTCGCAATGCAAGAAGTACCTGCACTTGAATTTGGTGTCGTGGTTTACCTCGATAAAGTTCAAGACTTGGAAAGCGATGTGACTGACATGACGGCAGACTCTAAATTTTTGATTCCGGCACAAAATATGTAAGTTTAATGCACGTTTTTATTATTTTATGGCTTTGAGTTTGGTTTAATAATTGGAACTAAACAGTGGCTCGGTAAACAAGTTGGATAACTTCATTTAAAAAATATTATCTGTGTATCTCGGTAGTCTGCTGATATCAGTAAATTTAGTGCAACATTTGTTGTCTAGGTACCTTACATGTATGTTCCGTGTACTTTTTGCTATCTTTGGGTCTTTATCAGTGAATTCTTAATTAGGATGAAACTTTATATAAAATTTCATGTTCATTAGTATTCTTTATATAAAACGTTATCCTAATTAGCAATTCAATGAGAAAGCTGAAACATCAATAGAAATTCCATTGTCTCAATCATTAACCCAGTTTCCCCCTGGGACAGAATTCAAATCCCTCCACGGGCCTTTTAGAATGATGAGATTTTATCAGGTATAAAGGAACATGCACGTGACTGATTTGCTTCATCTGATTGGACAAAATGCTCATTAATTATTCATGAGTTTTTGAAGGCAAGTTCAACCAATCTTTTAGAACTAGAACTGAAAATTAATGGTCTTGAATTAGTACATAATCTTCTGGTTTGTGATTAAAATCTCTTATTCAGGATATTTGCATAACGTTCTTAAGTAGAAACAAACAGTTTAGAGTAACTTAGATATTTAGAGTTTGGGAAAGCATAAAGATGTGTTCATGTTTCAGACTTTGACTCAAAAGCAGTCTAGTAGATACATGTATTAGTTAGATGCTTAATATAGTACAGCTTAATATCTTTAATCACTTGTTATGAGAATTATTTGTATTTTTACTTAGTAGTATTATACACTGCTTTCATGGAAATCAGTGTAAAATTGTTGGAATCTGTGTTTAAATGAAGTTGGATTAAATTGAATTTGTACACACTCGTTTGACGCTAAAAGACAGTGTTTTGTTGTTGTAAAAAAATTGCAGACATTTTGCCATTGTCCATATTCTTATTGATCATAGAAATTATGCCATAAAATGTTCAAAACTTTGCAGGGAATAAGTTTAACATTTTATGACATAATTTCTATGATCAATAACAATACAGACAATGGAAAAACGTATGCGATTTGTTAACTTTACAAATGCAGTTTGAGAAAGTATTATGTGAATTGCAGAGTGAATGCAGAGCATACATGTACAATCAGAAGTTTCCTTCAGCATTCAGTTTTGGTGAAAACCTTCGGTAATTGAAACCACTTGAAGAGACGGCACATATTGGAAAACAGAGTTTGAAGTTGCAGGTTACAAACAATTGTGCCAAATTGATTTTTGACAATAACGGTATACCAAAGGAAAACTACACATATTTTGCATGTAATTCACAAGTGTAGTGCATGAATGTACATGTAATACCCTCCAAATGTGTAGTACATTAATTTTATACATACGCATTACATGTGTGTAAATGTCAACATACATCAAGGCTGTACTGTATTGATCATTCATGTACATGTACTTTACAATTCATGAGCCAGAACCACAATGCAACCCATCAGGGGGGAAAAAATCCCTGACCAGAAAACAATTTTCACTGACCACAAAAAGACTTGTTTGCCACCTTGTCCAAAACAAAAGTCTTTATCAAAACCTGTAGCCTCAATTCATAGACACTGAGGCATGAGGGGCCGTCAATGGCAACCAAAAAATAAAATTCTCAAACTTATCCCTGACTTTGACAAGAAATTTATAATTTCGCTGACCAGTTGCAAAATTCCCTGACTTTTCCCTGACCTGTGGCAAACCCGATTTTATAACCCTAATTATCATAAGAACAGCTCTCCAGGCCCTCTCGTCCACATAGGAACTTATTTCTCTTTGCACTACCAATTCATTACATTCATTGTATAAAAATACAATATGCCTTATAGAAAAAACTTAAAGCAATTGTCTGTTATCACACTATCAAAGGCCCTCCCACCCTGTTCTCACCAACCTGTAAAACTCCCTGCATTCCTCTACTGATCACTAGGATGTTAATGCCTTTGGACAGAATGTCTTCTATGTCTGCTGGCTGTACTCCTGGGGAATGCTATGACAACATATATGTACTTCATCAGTACATGTAGGTACACATATACAGGTATATTTATTGTTTTGTCACTACAATGATTAGATTCCAGGTATTTGAAAAAAAATAGGAAAAAGATCAAGAATATTGCAATCATAGGACAAGGACATCATTAGCAAGCTAAGCCCTGAAAAATGTTACAACATTTTGTGGATGGACATATATAATAACAGTTTGTCTAAATTAGGAAAAATGGAAGCTGTAACAAACTGTATAGATTATTTATAGGGAAAGCAATCAGTACTGTGATACAGTCAAACCCAAAACATTTTCACGCATGGAAACGATATTGCTGAAGCGACTCAGCAATTGCTGATAGTCAACAGCAACAGTAACATCGTTTTGCTGGTAATCAAAATATTGTTTTCTCAAAAACGATAATCTCTTTTGTAAGTAAAACGGCAATTGCTGATTTACAGCAATATCTCTGACATCCCTGTTCTTTCCAATTAGTTCGTACATTTGCTGATTAGAGTTAGGTTGTCTCGAAAACAGAGAAGTCCCACAAGAACTTCTTGCACTGCCAGAACGCGAAAGAAGTTGATAATCTGCTTTCTGCAGCTCAGCCGCAAGAACAGGCAAAAAGTAAAGAAGTGCATAATCCACTCTTTGCAGCTCAACCGCAAGAACACTCACAAAGTTAAATAATGCAAAAAGTTTCAAGGTAATGCAAGAACTTCCAGATGCGAGTACAATGCATATGCAGGCTGCGCTGGTTCGTGGTTTGTTTACAAGTGTGTACGGCAAATTTATTTAGAAAGACTTTTGGTAATATTTTTGATTAACTTATTTTCAAAGACATTTAAATGTTTATTACAATTTGCTTTCGTTTATGGTAGTGATATTGTTTCTTTCGTTTTGCCAGGTTTCCTTGGTTTTGCAGTTCGATCAGATTTTTTTGATTTGCACGTTTACCGATTATTGTTGAGTCATCGCAATATGCAAATTACTACTTCTTGTTTGGGAAGACTATTGAATGATTAAAGCGCATTTAATTCAAAAGGAGGAAAAGGATTCCACTAGTTTTCTGGTAAGAGTATAGTTTTGCACGTCTTCCATTACAAACTTGGCTTCAAAACTCTATTCACATTCTCAGAAAGTGCAGCGATCAAAAATCAGACTGACACGTTCACGCCTGACTGATTGCACGTGGAGAAACTAGACTCCAACTTCAGCTTTTTATTTCAAAAAATATGGCCAGCAGCAATCTAAGTTTCAGGAAAATTCATAATATTTTCAAACATGAAAAGGCCATTCTGTGTCAATGTGGATACCACTTGTATGCTCTTGGACTAACAACTCAAAACACTTCACAGTCACGGTTATGAATAATTGAAAAGTGCACGTTTCACTCCTATCCGTCAATCAATCAACCAAGTAACAACCAGTAGAAAAGTGAGTGTGAAAACAACTAACCAATAGGAAAGTGCTATGGTAATATGTTAATCAGTCTCGGGAGGAGAATGTTTTACTTCTCAAAAATCGCCTCAAATGTGTTTGAGAAAGCATTTCTTTATAAAGTTCGTCAATGTATTAATATGTGAAATCTGAAACGCATGGATTGACTGTTTTTTTATAAGCTGTCTGTTTGATCTCGGCTTTAGTGTTTTCCCAATGTTTTCTCCCTGTGTTTACCGTAGCCAGCGTTTTCTCAGTTCAGGTGTTTATTCTGAAGCTGTGAAGATGTTGATCGTCTGTAAATAATGTAACGTGATCAGCTGATTCTTCACCAGTGTTTCTTGAACTAGGGTTTCTTAAAAATCTAACTGTGATCAAGTCCTGGCAGTTTAGCAGAATATTTTCATTCTGGGTCTGGGAACAGATTAGCAATTAATTACTTTACAAGATGCAGCTCATTTTCAAAGAAAGATTTACAGTATTCACTAACGGATAAGCCGCACCTTTTACCCAAAATCTTAGTTTAAAATAGAGGGTGTGGCTTATCTGCGAGAACATCTACCATACAGTACCATATTCACTCACGGATAAGCCGCACTCTCGGATAAGCCGCACCCCGAGTTTAGAAGCTTGATTCAAGGGAAAAAAGTTTTTTGGAAGAATATCAAACATACATGTACATTGTTGTACCTGTAATTTCAGCTCTGAAATAGTATAAACTTCATGTCTACATACTTAGATAGATGATTTATCTTTCCATAGTGTTTGTTTACCATGATATTTTCGTTTGGGTCACTTTTTAGATCGAATTTTTACATGTCAACGAAGCCAACAACGTGCCCACGTTCGTCCGTAGCTTAGTAACCAGGCACTTGTTGGAAGAGAGAGAGAACTGGACACTAGAAGTTTTGTTTTCCCTGAACGAAGTCAAAACCACATGGAGCTTAAGTAGTTTGCTTATTCATCAGCTGTCTGTTGCTATCATGCCTAAAAGGATATCCAGAAGCCATCTATTGGAGAAAAACTTGTTACTAAAAGAGAGGTGGAAGATCTGTTCCATAAATTTGCTGTAAAAGTTCAAAGCTGCAAAGAAACATTGTGCCATTTAGCATGGTATTTAATCGCTTGCTGAGGAACAAATATTCACAACATAAACGGATCTGTTTGTAGCCACCAAACTTACAAAATCAATAGCCAGTGCTTACTTTCTTTTGGTTTGGTGTGTATTATTATAGCTTAGCATTTCTTTAAATGTTAATTTATGGAAATTTCCGGACCTTTTGTTTGGTAGTTGTTCTCGCAGATAAGCCGCACCCCCGATTTTAAACGAAAATTTCGGGTAAAAAGGTGCGGCTTATCCGTGAGTGAATATGGTACATAAGGTCCATAAATTTCCATAAATTAACATTTAAAAGAAAACATGTACTAAGCTATACTAATAAATACTACACCAAACCAAAAGAAAGTAAGCACAGGCCATTGCTTTTGCAAGTTTGGTGGCTCCTAACAGATCGATTTATGTTGAGAATATTTGTTCCTCCACAAGCGATTAAATACCATGCTAAATGGCCAAATGTTTCTTTGCAGTTTGGCACTTTTCTCTTTGAGTAACAAGTTTCTCTCCAATAGATGGCTTCTGGATATCCTTTTAGGCATGATAGCAACAGACAGCTGATGCAAAAGCAAACTACTCCATGTTGTTTTGACTTCGTTCAGCAAAAACAAAACTTCTAGTGTCCAGTTCTCTCTCTTCCAACAGGTGCCTGGTTACTAAGCTACAGACCAATTTGAGCACTTCGTTGGCTTCGTTGATATGTAAAATTTGATCTAAAAGGTGACCTGAATGAACAGATCCCGGTAAATAAATACTCTGGAAAGATAAATCATATATCTAAGTATGTGGACATGAAGTTTATACTATTTCAGAGCTGAAATTACAGGTACACCTTTGGAGTTTTCTCCAGTTTTAAAGTCCAATGAAGGTTACAATGTACATTTGATATTCTTCCAAAAAAAATTGTTTTCCCATAAATCAAGCTTCTAAACTAGAGGTGTGGCTTATCCGTGAGTGAATACTGTAACTGGAAAAATTTGAAAAAGGCTGCAGCCAGAGGGTGAGAAGAATTAAATTTACTTTACTGGCTTTGGCCAAAATGAAAAAAATGGAAAGCAAATGTTTACCAAGACACTTTAATAGCAAGGAATTCGGAAATTCGCGGTCAGAGTAAGTGCATAGTGGCAGGCTTATACTTTCACGTCACAATTAACATGCGGTATCCAAGGTACATTGTAGATTGTGAACAATGAAAAACTTGTTGACTACCGGTAGCAGTACACGGCACATCACCAGAATTAAATATGTCTGTGCATTCTAAACAGCAAATTGCTGTGCAGCAATTGCCGTTTCAATAACAGCAAAATGACATATCATTATTGGGAAACAGCAATATCGTTTTTGAGAAACAGCAATATCGTTTCTGCCAACAGCAATATCGCTAAATGTTTACCACAGCAAATGCTGAGCAGCAATATCTTGAAAAAGTTTTGGGCTTGACTGTACATATTCATTTGAAGAGTTGTTTTGGATTTAATTTTTATAAGTACCGGTAATACCATGGCACCGAGGGAAATGCTGCAGGTGGAGCAACTTTTACAAATCCTCCTGCAGCTCGCGGTGAAATTTAATCACTAATTTCTCGAGGTGCCATGGTATAACATTGTAATACTATGATCGCCGAGGAATTGGACTGTTTTGCGAGTGCTTCTGTTTAATTCTGTTTGCCGAGTCATGACACAGAAAGCACTACTGCAGTCTCCCTTAACATGCATTTTCTCAAAACAATACGTTATAAAAACAGTGCAAGTTTTTTTGCATACAATCATTAATTCAGATTCGTTTCAAGAAAGTGAATAGTCTTGTTCACTCTGACCAACTTTAGTGTTGAACATGGCTGAGCATTTTCCTTTCGTGTCTGATAAAGCAGTGGATAGTGTGAGGCATGGTAGGGTCCCAGAAAACAATGAAAACAACACAAAGTGGTACTTAAATGTTTATACTGGCAACAACAAACTTGGAAAAGAGACTGACGCAATTTATGTGCTTCAGGTTGCGCATGCGCAAACTACAAAAGCGTCCCACATGGATAAAACTGTGAGTTTGTGACTAATACTCAAGAGATAGAGCTGTAATTCTATCCAGTGTGCAGGGGGTCATTGTACTCCAACCTACCCAGTGCTGCAGCACACAGCAGTCAAAAGTCTGCACGTGCATATTACGGTCAGTCTGGTGGGCGGCCGCGCGAATTTCCCGTGCAAAATTTACCTTAAAACATATTACAGTGAACTTCTACCCCAAAAAGTTAAGAAAAATATGTGAAAGTTAAGCTTTTTATTTTCAGTCTACAGGAAATTGAACAAACTTCAAACTGTGAGTTTACCAAATCTTTTCGTAAGTTACCAAAAAAGTTCTCAAGGTTTGAAAACGGGTGTGTGAACAGTGATGGCTGCCGGCTCACTTTGAATTTGTTTTGGAATATGTTGTTGTTGCAAGACTTTTGACGCATGCGCAGACGTTTGACCGCTGTGTGGTGCCGCAGGGGGAATAAAAGTACTGCTGTCCAGCCTGCACTTGGAAGACAATGTAACATGAGGGAAAAATAAAAACACAATGCTAAATTTCCCTCCTGTAATTTTTCATTAGGGAAATTTAGTTTCTAAATTTTCCCTCTGGCATACAGTACCGCCTGGAACTATAGGTACATTTATCGCGAGCAAATCGCGATGAGATCGCGATCAATGACCGCGGTCTGCTTGCACCTTGCTTGCGATCTGCTCACACCTTGCTCATGATCTGAACACACCTTGCTTGCAATCTGAACGCACCTTGCTTGCAATCTGAATGCACCTTACTCGCAATGTGACCGCGATCAACTGTGTTCGAGATGGAAATGATTGCAGTTACGTATACGTTTACCCGAGCCCTTGCGAAACGTTTTACAATTTCTTCCCTTGACAAAAAATGCATTAAGGTAAAAACGAAAAGCTCAATATTACAATTTATATGAAGAAGTACTTGAGTAAACTGTCGCTGGTTAGAACGGATCATAAAAGTTGACGACCATTCCTACATGTATATTTTGGTCGATCGAGGATGCATCACATATTTGAAAACAAGGCGAGCACTAAGACTTGTTTGTTTCACATCTGACATCAGACCAATCACTGCAGACCGGTCTCACAGCAATTATAAACCGCAATGCCAATCACAAACTGACAAAGTGATGAAGTAAAAAACTCCAGAAGATTCGGTGCGATCTCACAGCAAATTAACCAATTAGGAATTATAATATCCAAAATGTATTCACCTGGGTGTTTTTATTTGACAGAATGGACTCAAACCAGTTTTCACATTAGGTGAAAACTGTTCAGACCGTAAATAAAATACAAACTTTCAAAGCATTTGATTCAGTAGGAAGATAATTTTTGGGTTGATCTCAAAGCAAAACAAACACTGCTGTCGGAGCTCATTGATTATTCAAAAATGTCACACTTCTGTTCGTGCAAGTATTAAAAGGTTCGGCAGAAATCTTTGAAAATAGTTGAATATAATAATATACGCAAGAGTCTGAATTTCCACGTGCAATCAGTCAGGCATGAACGTGTCAGTCTGATTTTTTACAAAACATCAACAGAGTTTTGAAGCAATGTTTGTCATATTTAAAGACGTGCAAAAACTTCTACACTCTTACCAGAAAACTTCTACTCACTGGGAAAGTGCAATTCCTTTTGAATTAAAAGAGCTTTAATGCATCGGATCAGATCAGTCAGTTCGCGTAAATGGAAATTAATTGCGCCCGCGGTATTAGTGTCAGAAATGAGACATGCGTCTGGCTGACAGTTCACGATTGACGGGGACTTTTATTACTCGGGCTGCCTGTGGCTGCCTGTGGCAGCGCCAAGTCTTAAAATGCAAGCGGTTATTTTTTTATTTTTTTTAATTTCATGTCAGACGGCTTCTGCGCATGCGTTAAAGGTCAAATTCCAACCAATCAGATTGCACTGTGCTGGTCACGCAAACAAAGGTTAGATTTCGTCAGGCGCGCTCAGATAAGAAAGCTCAAAGCTCTCAGACGAGGCGAGACAAGGAGATATCAATTTCAAATAGTCATTGTCAGAAATCTATTCCATCGTCGGTGGGCAATTATGCAATACAACCTAAATTTGGGTCAGGTCCATGTTTTACGACAGAATAACCAGAGTCTTTCTACTGGATTCGGAGAGCTCGAGACATTATACAAGTCTGCTAATATGGGGAAAACTGAAACACAAAATGAACTTTGACGGCAGAAA
Organism: Actinernus sp. WN-2022; assembly: GCA_030867875.1. Taxonomy (NCBI): domain Eukaryota; kingdom Metazoa; phylum Cnidaria; class Anthozoa; order Actiniaria; family Actinernidae; genus Actinernus; species Actinernus sp. WN-2022. The sequence goes on along the minus strand of JAOWCC010000655.1, from coordinate 6,788,279 downwards.
CCCTCATATTTGAGCCAAGCGGAATATTTACATGATCCGCTAAGATGTTTACAAATCTAATTAGTTAAGCAGATGTACGCAGTGTATGCCAACTGAAATGCTGTGCTCGTTTTGTGGCCTACGGCTCAGTGGGGAAACTACACGAACAAGAAGCATGAACTGCCAGCAAAGAGAGAGGAATTGATCGGAGACGTTAAATTAATTTCATCTTCAAATTATCTCATGTGGCCCGAGTGAAAGGCCAGATGGGCTCTTTTCTACTTTCAACACACAGTCGCTAAACTGTACGAAATCTCCAAGAATAAATCCCTAATGTCCAAACTAACGGGAAAAACTGAAAGAGGAAATCCTTATGAGAAATCAACGTACATATGAAGCTATATAAATTATCATCGACTATATGGGAGTCAAACATCGAGCTGCTATGAAACCGCTTGTGACAGTTTGTTTACGCACTTTCATGACAAACGAACGTTTCTACTTTCGACACAACGGTCGCTAAACTGTACGAAATCTCCAAGGATATATCCCTAATGTCCAAACTAAAGGGAAAAACTGAAAGAGGAAATCATTGTGACCAATCGACATAAATATGAAGCTCCAGAAGTGATTATTGAATACATGAGAACCCATAGAGAAAACCGATAATAATGAACACGGTATTAGTTTCACCGACATTTGTGGCGTAACTGAACTCGCACTACAGCATAGCTTGAAATACTGTACGAAAACTCCAGAAATCTTCCATAGAATGTTCTATTTTTTTTACAGCTGAGAACTGTATTATTAAACACAAGAAATAAAACAATGGTGCCATTTGAAGAATTATATCATGTCAAAAGTGCAAACGAAGAAATATATATCTACGGACGCGAGCAGCTCGATCGTTTCACTTTGGTCAAACTCGGACTGTTTACGACTGGAACCTGCAGTTTTATCGGACCTGCAGACTAAATTGTAAACGTGTGGCCGTGTTCAGGCTAGTAAATCTAGCTAGCTAACCACAGGAGGTAGCGAGCTTCTTTAGTCTGAACAGTTTTTCTGCTCTGGTGATTAGCTAGCTAGTGGTCGGTGGAATACTTTGAAGTTCCAAGCTACCAAGCGAGGTAGCTTGAATAGAATCTAGCGCGCTAAAAGCCCATCGATGACAGATTTTAGTTATTTTAAGGTTTTGAAATGTACACAAATGTCAAGTCAGTGTTATCATCCGATCTAGCCAACTTCTAGCTCTCGCTACGACCACGTTCACTACTCGCTCCAAGGTAATTTCTCTTACCACGACAACTAACGAGGATCGCCAAACACCAGTCAGTAGCAGTTTTTCGCACAGTTTTAATATTTTGGTTGAAATTTCAATTGAGCACTTTGGCGATCAATTATTTGCGATTACGAAACACTTGCGCCAAGGGCAGTTATATTTCTATCTTTTAGAGGTCTTTAGAGATAGAAACAAACCAGAAGAGGGAAAAACAAAAAGTAAAACCTACTAAGTTACTAGGTCTGAACAGTACTAATTTATTAACTAGCTGCGAGTTGCTGACAGATATCTCAAGACTCTAGCTAGCTGCACGATAGTAGTCTGAACATACATACACACATGAATAAGTAGTGTTTTCAATAAAAGATCAACTACTTTAATTTACATACGAGAAAACAAAAATATTAAATTACATACATGTATATATATACTAGGGGAGCAGAGAATGAAAGTCACCGCGCTACCGGCCACTCCTAAAGACTGCTAATAATTCTTCCCTTTGGTTATTACTAAGAGGATTTCAAATGAAAGTGTATTTCATCTTCAATCTCATGTGGCCCGAGTGAAAGCCCAGATGGGCTCTTGTTATATAAGAATCTTGACTTTTTGCCCAAAATTTCGGCAGCATTCGTAGGAACAAAGAGCGAAATTCGTCGAAATACGTTTGCATGAATTTTGCACAATACTGTAATACTGCTTTCTCAAATACATTTGTGGCGATTTTGAGAAGCAAAAATTCTCCTCCCCAGACTGATTTTAATCATACATGTATATACATGTATGTTAAAACATATTTTGTGAAGTGTTCTAAGTTGTTTAGTCCAAGAGCATACGAGTGGTATCCACATCGACACAGAATGGCCTTTTCATGTTTGAAAATATTATGAATTTTCCTTAAACTTAGATTGCTGCTGGGCATATTTTCGAAATTAAAATCTGAAGTTGGAGTCTGAATTTCTCCACGTGCAATCAGTCAGGCGAGAACGTGTCAGTCTGATTTTTGATCGCTGCAGTTTCCGAGATGTGAATAGAGTTTTGAAGCCAAGTTTGTAATGGGAGATGAGCAAAACTATACTCTTTAGCAGCAAACTTCTACTGGGTTAGTGGAATCCTTTTCCTCCTTTTGATCAGAATTAAATGCACTGTAATCAATGAATAGTCTTTGCATATTGCGATCGACTCAACCATAATCGGTAAACGTGCAAATCAAAAAAGTCGGATCGAACTGCAAAACCAAGGAAACCTGGCAAAACGAAAGAAACAATATCACTACCATAAACGAAAGCAAATTGTAATAAACATTTAAATGTATTTGAAAATAAGTTAATCAAAAATATTACCAAAAGTCTTTCTAAATAAATTTGCCGTACACACTTGTAAACAAACCACAAACCAGTGCAGCGTGCATATGCATTGTACTCGCATCTCGAAGTTCTTGCATTACCTTGAAACTTTTTGCATTATTTAACTTGCTGAGTGTTCTTGCGGTTGAGCCGCAAAGAGCGGATTATCCACTTCTTTACTTTTTGCGTGTTCTTGTGGCTGAGCCGCAAAAAGCGGGTTATCAACTTCTTGTGGGTTCTTGCTGGACTTCTGTTTTCGAGACACCCCGAGTATGGGCAGTGGCATGATTTTTGTTACACATCACAACAGAAATAACTCTAATCAACAAATGTACGAACTAATTGGAAAGAACAGCAATATCTCTGATATTGCTGTAAATCAGCAATTGCTGTTTTACTTACAAAAGCGATATTGAGAAAGCGATATTGAGAAAGCAATATTTTGATTGCCGGCAAAACGATATTGCTGAGTCGCTTCAGCAATATCGTTTCTGTGCGTGTAAAAGTTTTGAGTTTGATTGTATGCTCCGCCAGTAATAGACACGGTCTCAGCCAGTCAGAGTTGACTGCTGCTCCAGGTGAGTTTCACTCGTATGCTTGAGCTGGGCATAGCTTCTGTACTTCTAGCTCACACTCAAGTGTTATGCCATGTCAGCCTTGTGGTAAGTTCTTACTTTGGCTCAACTCATCTGAGCTCCTTGTTTGGGTACTCAGCCTTGTGTTACACCAGAGGTCAGGAGACAGGCCAGACAACAGAATGTAGTAAACATTGAGTGAACACACAGGTTCCAAGTTTCTGTTAAACTACCCACCCACCCACCCCCTCCAATACAAATTTGTAGTTATGATCAACCATGCATTAAGTATTAAAGGAGGGGTGTGCAGTGAGTTTCCCAGAAACTGGGATTGGCCAGTGCAGTTGAGGTTAGTCCTTGGCAGTACCAATTTTTTTATTACCTGTGTCCCTGTTTGTTTCCAGTCCCATTCAATACTCCCACCAGGCCACACTTTGCAGTCCTTGTAAAATTTTTTGCCAACTTGCATTTTTCCCCATGACAAATTTTCCACCTTTGGGGAGGGGTTAGGCTTTGATGTCATTAGACCTAAAGCTGCATTTAAAATGGAAAATAGAAAGAATCAGTCTACTGTCGACAGACAGTTTAGAAACTTTAATGTTGTGAGAAAACATAAAAACCTTCAAGCTGTCAAACTTAAGGTTATTGTATACCTTCAGGGTACTGTTCCGGATAAAATTATGTAGAGTCTTGAATATTCGTCGTATTTAGATAAATGATACCTCATTTTAAAGCTTATAAAATTGGCTACAACGATATACCTAAGGTTTGTAATTTTGATAAAAGTGTGATTTTCAAATAAACCTATTTTCCGAACAAGCGAGTTGGCTTCAAAAAGCTCCAACTCCACAACAATTTAAGATCTGTTTGCTTTTCTGGACTCCCACAGACCTTGTTTACGAAAATGTGTTGACAATTGTTGAAATTCGAAGCTGTTCTGAAGATATTTCAGTCTTCATGAAACTGCTAATGCATAATCCAAGTATAGATCTGAGGAAATATATCCCTGTTTCCTGGCTGAAGGAAATTGCCAAATTTCACTTTAAAATCGCACTTACAACTCTACAGTCATCACTTGGATTCTTCAAGTTGTTCGATGTCACATCGCTTCAAACTTTTTGACAAGCACATGGAGCAAGTTTGTTTTGGGAAGTGAAATTTTTCTTCCACTGTTCTAAGGCTTCCTTTCCATTCTCAACATTTGACAGCTCTAACCTCATTGAAAGAACTCAGGCATGAAAGGTCAAGTAGGTGGTTTTCAGAATCCCATTGTCTGTCCACATGCGCTTCCTTTTTTCCCTCCTCCTCTCTCCCCTCCCTCCACTTTTTGTACTTCCCTATTCTTGTGTGGCCAAAAAAGCAAAACAAAACAAAACGAAAAAACAGAAATGCTTGCTATGCAGGCTAAGAGTTACACGGAGCCAGTTACACATTTCCAGCCAAATACATTATTAGTCTACTACTATTGATAAAATACAGCAGCCTATCTGTGGATTAGCCGGGACCTGGCTTTGATCAGGCCCTATGGTTGTTTCAGGTCTGGTTAGAAATTCAGAGAGAGATTTTGAAAGTTCACATCACCAGATGAAAAAAAAATATGTTGCATTTCTTCGAATTTCTAACGAGACCTGAAACAACCATGGGGGCTGATAGAAGTCATATCCCGGCTAATCAATCAATCAATCAATCGACTTTATTTAGTGAGGGTTACACATGACAGTAAAATTAAACTGATAAACTAGTGGCCCTCTCTAAGCTATGTATAATATTAAACTATGATAATATATAATTTTATACAATACTATGATACAATACTATGATAACATACTAATACTAATAATCATACATAACTAGCAGAAATGGAACATAAAAAATTCTAAAATATAAATTTCTAAAATTCTTAAATTACACTAAAATGTTGTTAAAAATAGTAACAGACGTTCCTGGAGACTTAAAATTATTAATTAACTACAGAAGTACCGACCCACTCCTCTTCCCCGTGTTAAAACTATAAAGACTATTGGAATCTTAGTGTTTTTTTCTGACTTGCTAGAACCGACTTAAAGAGATTTCTTTTAAAGCATTTAACGTTTCCGCTCTTTTTTAACGTGGGAGATAAATTGTTCCAGTCCTTGATTGTTCTTACACTAAATGTGCGGCCACCTTCGGTGGTCTTTTTAAAGAGAGGGCAACATAGGTTCAAGTTAGAAAACAGAGTGTTTCTTTCATGAATATCTGAGTTTCTGACTAAAAGTGCATTAATATAATCTGGTGTATTACCATTTATCCTCTTATAGGCTAGAGCACATCGATTTATATAAGCTTCTGTGTAGAAAGGTACCCAGCCTAGTTAGTTAAACATTGTCACTGACGGGGTAGTGCGTTCCACGTCTAGTATGATCCATGCAGCCCGTTTTTGCATCCTTAGGACTCTTTCCAGACTCTCTTTACTACATGATGACCATATCGAGCTTCCGTACAGTAAAAGGGGCTTGGTCACGGCCAGATAATAAGACTCCCTTTGGCTCTGTTTCAAATAAGGGCTTATGTGACGTAAGAGCCCTAGACGTTTTGATAATTTTTTGCACAGCTCATCAATGTGAACATCATAGTTTAGATCTTGATCAATGTTCACACCAAGTAGTTTGTGGCTGTTCCACAGATGGAATTGGATTTTAGCGTGTTGGTTTTTGCGGAGGGAGGAAAACCGGTGAAAAAAACTCAGGCGGCAAAGCGCTTAACCACTGCACCACCACGCCATTATAATTTATATATCACGGGTTACTTATCAAGAGTCTATCTCTTCCTCAGTAGTTAAATGAATACAAAACCTGTTGAAAAACAAACTGCACCTCAAACCTCAGTGTAACTGTAAAGCATATAGCATTACTAAGTAATAAATAGGAACTACTCTTAGCTTTTAGTGGAATGTAGTGGAATGTACAAATATGCTTGGCTGATTCATATTTACAACAGTCATCCATGGAGCTTTAAAAAGATTTAACTCGTTTATTATAGCATTTATGGGTTTCCCACTTATGAAGGCTTGATCTTTTCTTTACCCTGCGAGCAGAGCGAGGTTTCTCATCTCTCTGCCTTTCCTGTCGCCGATAGAGTTTTCTTTCGGCGACAGGAAAGGCAGAGAGATACAATACAATACAATATTCTTTATTTACAGAGGGAAGACGATGAGAAACCTCTGCTCGCAGGGTATCTTTTCTTTCACCATCAGTACAATTTTTACCGAGCTTATGCCATATAAATTGTAAAGCGTCAAGTAAGTGACTCAACAGTCAACTATGCACATATTTACAACTGCCATGCCGAGCTGGTTTCTACTTGTGTTCTGTTGAAATACTATGCCTATGGCTATGGCTATGGGAAATAAAAGCGTTTCGTGGTTCTTCGGCAAACACAAAACACTCAAGTGCTTACCTTTGGCAGTTTATATGCGAAGTAAATGTGAGCAACTGCTTCGAAAACTCTTCAAATCGTAAGAGATATTTCTCCAAGCACGCACTGAACGTTATTTTCGGCGAAAGGTAACGCAGCCAAGCCTCTTTGGGGAGTATGCAACCCAACCTCGTTCCCAGGGGTCTTTACGCGCCTAATCAAAGTACCCCTGGTGGTACAGGCTGGTGGGATTCGGCCACTGATTGGCTAGACGTTTCGCGCGCGCTGATTGGAGAATTTCGAATAGCGCGTGCATTTTTGATTTGAAAACTAAACTGGTGATGTCGTCTTTCACATTGCGCGTTCAAAATTCGTTGAAAACAACTACACATTCATCAGAACTTAGCGTTTTTGCCTTTTTTAATACTCACTTCGCAAACTGGGTACAAGTAGAATAATGTACGGTTGGAATTCATTGGAATCACACTTCAACCGCTAACCGTTCTTCAGCGATGATGAATCCAAGATGGCGGATGCTCCTCAAAATATGCCCACATATTGGGCATATTTTTGGGTCACATGACCAGCCTGTACCAGGGGTACTTTCGACGCCATCTTTGATTAGGCGCGTAAAGACCCCTGGGAACGAGGTTGTATGCAACCCTAGCCTCACACCGCGGCAAAACGTCACGCGCATGCGTATTTGCTATTTCTTGTCCGCGCGCGGCCGCCCCCAGTTTCCCGCGAAAACTGAAATGAAACAACAGGCACATGCCGTGATTTTAACGTTTCTGCTTAAAAGTATTCATTTGTGAACTGTTTTGTCAAAAAATAAGAAAACTACTTAAAAGCTAAGCCTAAGACTTTAACAGGTTGAAGTTTTCTTAATTTGTAATTCATTGTGAGTTTACTAAGTTATAAAATTATTTACTAAAAAAGTTGAAACCCTCGGTAATTTGTATTTGATAGCAGAGCCTTCGTTCGTTTGGCCAGCGGAGCATACCGTTTTGCCGCGGTGTGCCCTAGCCTGCGTGCAGCTCAGACCTTGGCTCAGACGTTCCGTTGTAACAGCGGATTGGTTCCGGCCAGGGAAATGGTTCCAGCTGGAACTATTTCCCTAGGGTTTTGGTTCCCCTTTGGTGATATGGTTCCGGGGTCATCATATTTCAGGGTTTTGGTTCCGACATATCAAAAGGCCAGCTTTTTCGTTCCGGTCGGAACTAAATCCCTAGGGTTGCAGTGCAGTTCATCACCATTGTGCAAACTGCACATGGAGAACCATACCCACATAAAACAAAATTTAAGATCACCCTTCCTTATTAGCTGTGGGAAGTCATCAGTCACGTGACGTTTAGCAAAATCGTTTATATCTTGCGTGCCTAGTTGCCTCGGTTTAGCAAAACAACAACCAAACTGCTGTCACATAGTCTCAGACACAAAACAAACATCACCCGTCCCTTTGAGTGGTGTGACGTCATCAGTCACGTGACTTTTAGCAAATCGCTTTTTATCTTGCCTCGGTTTAGCAAAACAACAACCCAAACTACAGTCACTTAGTCACAGACACAAAGCAAACATCACCCGTCCCTTTAGCAGAAAGGAGGGCATTCTGGATACGTTTTTAGACCGATGTTCAGGATTTTTTTCGATATTTCAATTTGATTTGAGGAAGAATATTTTGCGAAGACGGAAATATTTTGGTATTTCCAATATGATTGTGAGACTTCACTTCTAAGGGTATGGAAACATTCAATTTAAAATCAACGTTAAGCATGGCGCTTGTGATTAGCACAAAGATGTAAACGGGAAATGTGCCGCGACAGCTGACTGCTCTTAATGCTTTCTAACAGTAACATTCATATTATCTGCCGTGATTAGTATGTTTGTCAGTGTTAATTTCACGCCATGCCGCTCAGAAACAAAGTACCGCTCTGCAAACGATTTTTGACAAAATAAATTTGTATAACTCGCGCGGTATCAGCGATGTGTTGAAGTTTTATTTCTCCCACGCGTTTCGTTTGATTACTACAAACTTTTTCAGGGAGTACTGAACTAACGTTAATCCAACCTCAAAAATATTGTTTTAGCATATTTATTTATCTACGGAACTCTCCTGCCTCAGGCTTACGCATGTATAACCGGCTTAGTAGAGGGTCTGAATGGGGTTAACTGACTACTGACAAACGGCCTTAAAAATAACTGACAACTGACAAATGACGATATTTTTACTGACAACTGACAACCGAAAAATAACTGACAACTGACAAATTTGGTTTTTGTGGGTCAAACATTGTAAATTTTCTCTAGTAATGATTAACTAGGGCTAACTGACAACTGACAAATGGCCAAAATTTTAACTGACAACTGACATGTAGACCCCCCCCCCCCCCCCCCCCATTCAGACCCTCTTGGTATATAACCTGATATAAAGTGTTACTGAGATACAGTGATGCGAAGATCTCAATTTTTTTAAGCGGATACTAAATGGCCCCAACTACTGAGACTGTTGTCTGGGTTCGTGACGTCTGTTTTCTCAACCATGCTGAAAGATAATACCGTTAATGCACGAATTAGCGTCGATCACGCCACTACGGCGGCCGAGGGTGGCCACGTAAAGTCGTAACTGAAAAGTCATAAGTGGCAACTCGGTTACTACTTTCCACTTGCGAGTTTTCACTTGCCACTTGCGACTTTGCCACTTACCACGTGCGACTTTGCCACTTACCACTTGCGACTTACCACTTGCGACTTACCACTTGCGACTTTGCCACTTGCGACTTACCACTTGCGACTTTGCCACTTGCGACTTTGCCACTTGCGACTTACCACTTGCGACTCACGACCTTACCACTTACCACTTAGACCTCCCCTCCCCTCCCCTCTTACTTCCTTGGCCGAGGGAGAACTGGATCTATTATTACACGAGGCGCGAGCTAGCGAGCCTAGCCGACCACGAGGTTGTGCGAAGACCCTTGCACCAAAAGCCCGGAAATTCCGCGGTATTCCGCGGAAAAAGCCCGGTAAATATTCCGTGTTTTCCCGGAGTCAATCCGGGCTTTCCGCACGAGTAAAATTCCGCGGAAAACCCGGAAAAATCCGGGATATTCCGGGAAACCACGGAATTTAAGAAAACCTGGAATATCCGGGGTTTTCCGCGAAAAAAGCCCGGTAAATATTCTGGGCTTTCCCGGAATCCATCCGGGCTTTCCGCGCGAGTAAAATTCCGCGGAAAGCCCGGAAAAATCTGGGATGTTCCGGGAAAGCACGGAATATAAGGAAACCTGGAAATCCGCGGAAAGCCCGGAAAATCCCTAGCTATCCCGAGAATTTTCCGTGCTTTCCCGGATTTCCGAATTCTAGGAAATCCACTATTTTCCACGGTTTAAAAATCTAGGTAAATGTTATTTGCTTTCGCAGAGTTTCCCCCAGCTTTGCAAGTAAAATTTAACCTTTTCTGCTGGAACGAGTAATAGGTACTTATATTGGCTGTGTGGAAGGGCCAGACGGGAAACTATTTGGCTCGAGGTTATGACGTACGGACCGAGCGCACGTACAAAATGACCGAGAGCCAAATATTTTCCCGTTCGTCCCGACCTAACTCAGTCGATAGGTTTTTTTATCATATGACCATATTATTTTGTAGATCAAACCGCAAAACAGCAAGAAAAAATTGTGCTGGGCCGGAAGGCTTTTTCCGGCCCGCTCACGCGATACATGTCCGGCCCTCATCACGTGACTTTTGTAAATGGTTTTGAAAGGAAAGCGCGCGCGGGGTAGGGTTGTCCACATTATGCTGGCATAATTTCGAGCATAATGTGGACAGCCCTGCTGATGCATGCAAGTCTTTAAACTATCTTCCCCCTTGTTATCAAGAGTGGTCGCCATCTTGGGCCCATTTTTGCGAATGTTTGGGCCCAGCTGGGTGAATTCTGCTAGGCCTTCTGGTTTGACAGTTGGTGACGTCACAAGCCATTACGAACTACCCTAACCTCACCCACTCAGACAAAATACCAAGCCAGAAGGCCTAGGGACTAGGCTGGAAGACTACATTGAAAGCTCCATCACAATCCAGAATAACATGAAATAATTACATTTAGTATATACCACACCAGTGAATATCACTTTTTGCGCACTCTGATTGGCTACTCAAACAGTGAATATGATTTCATATTCACCTCCGAGCAAAGCAGCGATCATCTCGCGCGAGTTTTTGTCCATTTGACTGAAAACAAAATAACTATTTGGTGCCGGCAATTCACCTGGGCCGGGTTGTTCAAAGCCCGATTAGTGCTAATCCAGGGTTAATTTCCATGACAACCAATAGGTTCTGTACAGAGTTAATCCAGGATTAACACTAATCGGGCTTTGAACAACCCGGCCCTGGAGTGTGGTATATACTAAAACAATTATTCACCTCAGTGTTGGTGAATAATTGTTTAATATTCTGCAAACCGTCAAAATTATGCAGGTAATGAATGCATCAATTAATTAGTTAATTTGTATTAATTAATTAATTAATTAATCCGAATAAAAAAATGAGCATAATTGAGCATAATAGTGAGACCTTTTGAGCATAATAGTAATATTTTTTTAGCATAAAGAATTACCATAACAGTGAAATTTTCGAGCATAATGTGGACAACCCTATATAGCGCGGGCCCGTACGGGTCATATGTTAAGTTGCTATTATTCTTCCAATGAGCTGCAGAATTCGCATTTCTGTGATTGTAGGTTAATGATGAACAATTGCTAACGTGAGTACTCAATAAAGATTAGGCAGCAGAGAGGGGAAAACACAAATTAAGAGTAGTATACGATCTTAGATAATCGATTCTCTTTGAATCTTTTCACTGGGAAAGTTGCACGTTTACCGCGGTAATGTTTGCATTCGTATAAACTCTCGCCAGTTTTGGGATGGTGGACTTGATCATTGAAGCCAGCTGACATGCCATTTGAGCTTTGTTATCAGGTTTGCATATTTGTAATTACACGCAGCAGCAATAAAATAATTGACCGAACAGTGCTTTAAATTTAACATGGTTTCACTAAATCTCTTACAGATGATATAGTTTACAGTGTATATAATAACTACTATGCGGTATATTTGATATTGAGTGTAAAGCAAACCGGCCTTCTCCCCTCCCCCCCCCCAAAAAAAAATATTTGGCTGCATGATGAGTAATAAGAGAGGATTTTTCTAACTGTCGCGTATGTATTATTTGCAAAAAGCGTCAAAAACTAACCCGTAGTCTAATTTGAATTCCATTTTTCGCTTTGGATTAACACTCAACACAAATAACATAAACTCTTGACTATGCTGAACTGTTTTAGCGTGGCACAAAGTTAGTTTCAGAGTGAGTTGCTTTTCTTTGTAAATAAACCGCCTCAAGTTTGGTCAGCTAGTACATATTTATAGTCAGGTCTTGCACTTATCCGATGAGAGAAGTTTGTTTTAAATTTTCGCTTAGTTTGGATTTATTTAACACTCCAATTTTAGCTCGGCACAAAACTTCGTCTTTAGCCTGTTAGTTTTTGGCACACAATATATACGCGGTTTTGTTAAAATTATCTTCTCCTAAAAACACTGTCGCCGAGAAATGAGTGATAGGCAAAATGACAATTGACAAATTGTACACTTACCGTGGTTAATGTAGTACTGATCTTTGGAACCCTGAAGGACGGCTGGAGAATTATAAGCTCGCTGTTTGTTAGGATTCCACAGACAAAACACTCAGAGAACGTCGTCCATCTTTCTTTATCTTTCTCCAAGTGAACTAACTGCATTACCGATACTGGAAGTAAATGCGCGCTCGCGCTAAAAAAACACGCGTTTGTTTTCCCGCCTCTGAAACATGCACCAATCAGAGTACGATTATAGTCAGTTTGATACAGAGTTTGACAGCTGAGCACGAGAAGGGCATCCGCTGCCCACGAAACGCATCTCCCTCCAAATCAATATGGCGGCAACGTGTTGTAAACGTGAAGGACAACAGTTCGTTTCTGGAAGAAGATTTATATACGAAAATATCTTCAATGCTTTTCTTGGTACCACTTGAAGAAAGCTTTTATATTGGGCACCTAAATGCTTGTCAAGAAAAACGCTTTGGGTGGTGATAGAGCCTTTGGAGGGTTATTTAAAGTACGCCATTCAGGCCTTTTTTCTTCCTGATGACTGAGTGAGTGATCTAGTGACGGCTGAGTCTTTAATAATAATCTATTATTAAAAAAACTTTACCCGTGTTTCGTATATCTTTAGATCAATCAAACAATTACTGGGAAAGTCTAGAATGTTTGCCAGCTTTTCTAATGCAATGGATTTTCGCACTAAATAATTTAGTTCACAGATTTTTTCCGTTTTTCCATGAAACTGAAAATGCAGGGAGAAAATACGGAGAACTAGGTTTGGTGCATGTGTCTTCTCATGTATTAAATCAGACATTTACATGTAACCGGGAAAGTCTGATTTTCACCCCAGAATCGGCATGATATTTACCGTACTTTCCGGGAATTGATTTCCGTGCTTTCTGTGAAAGGCCGGAAAAACGAGTTTACCGGCCTTTTCCCGTGCTTTAGGCTTCCTTGATGAATCAGACATTACCGGGAAAGTCTGGATTTTTTACCGGGCTTTCCTGGCTTTCCAGACTTGCCCGGAATTTTTTTCCAGGCTTTCTACGGTTCACTTAGCTCCCAGGCTCAAACTTCTCAAACTCAAAATATTGCCTAACAATTTTATCTACCTTTATATGTTTGTCCACTTCTGTATATTTTTAGTATTTCCCATTTGAGTAAATAAAGATTGTATTGTATTGTATTGTATTGTATTGTATTGTGAAAGGCAGGAAAAAAACGGGATTACCGGGCTTTTACCGCGCAAGTCTAATCACAGGGAGCCCAGGCTCACAACATGAAGACAATATAAGGATTTGTATGAAACTTTATCGCTAGTATATATAGTTGATGGAAAATGATAATAAACATCCATTAAAGTTTACATACCACATCAAATGTTGTCCAGCTGTCGTTTCTTGTCTGTCTTGGAGCCTTCAAGCCGCATTTCAGCGAGAAATTGTTATTTTAGTTCACCTCTACCTAAAATATCACAAGTGTGATATTTTAGGTAGAGGTGAACTAAAAAAACAATTTCTCGCTGAAATGCGGCTTGAAGGCTCCAAGACAGACAAGAAACGACAGCTGGACAACATTTGATGTGGTATGTAAACTTTAATGGATGTTTATTATCATTTTCCATCAACTATATATACTAGCGATAAAGTTTCATACAAATCCTTATATTGTCTTCATGTTGTGAGCCTGGGCTCCCTGTGGTTAAATAAGGTGAGTCATTCTCGGTTACTTAATATCACTTTGGTCGTAAGAAAATGATTGCTGATAAGACATCTTACTTCAAGTAAAAGTACACACCCGAAAATTTACAGTTGCACTCGCAGTGGAATTTTTAATGAACGTCTTGTGTGAATTGTATTTCCAAACTTAAAATTAAATGTGTCTGGTACACGATGTTGTTGATGAAATTGTAGGGAATTTTACCAGTTCTTCTTGCATGTGAACTCTGCAAATGAATTTAAAAGTTTTAATGCATGTGCTCGTACATGACGTGGTTGTATGAAATTTGATCGTGCCTTCGGGGCTTATTTTTATAGTCATAGATCATTACAGACATTTTGAAAGGGGTGCAAATAATTACATGGCGCGAAATACAGTGTTTGTATGGGAATCGATGGGAATCCGATGCCAAATAAAATCCGTAAAATCGAATTTCTGAAATATTCTTCAGATACAAACTTAAGATACCAGGTAAAACATATCGAAATTTGAAGAATGTATAGCTGTGCTGGGAAGCGTGCAATCGTGTTTTCAGTTTTCCATACATTGTCTGTAAATTTTCAAGCGGAATTTGACTCGTTTTTACAGACTGTCAATTCACGGGACGCTTGTATACTACGGGAAAAAGAATTTTAGGCAAAATATTTGACAAAAATGTACAAAATGTATTTCCCGCTATCTGATTACCCCGCTATCTGATTACCACAATAATTATGTCCACTAGATAAATCCCTGTCTAGTTACTGGATAAATAAGCTAGTTTGGTTCATATTTATCCGATGGATAGGGATTTATCCAGTACCCTTCAAACAATGGATACAAATATCAATGAATGTACAGTGAATAGGTTTTATAATAAAGAAAATATTTTTCATTCTCCATTAATTGTTCTAACCTAACCAACGACACCCATAGATTTGCTTAATGTCAAAATATAAATTGAATTATGTTCAAACTGAATTTGTTTTGAAGATTGATAAGGAGCAATTCCTCAAGCTAGATTTTAAGGACTTACAAGAGTCCCTTGGGATAAAGTACTTCTCTGACAGGAAGAAGTTAATTGGTGAGTGGTGGTTAATTTCAAGTACAGTAACTCATAAAGTTGCAACTTTAACATCTTGCCAGTACAAAACTGGGAATTCAGTCAATGCTTCAATGGTGCAGGGCTGTATCAATGAATTGCCTCTTCCAGATTAGTTTAGTTTTTCCATATAAGTTGACATCCTTAATAATTATTATAGAGGGCAGCTACATATATCCAATTGTATGCTTGTAGGGCTTTTACTGACATAAATTAAGAGGAAGTTAATTGTGTAATAAATGTAAATTATAGACGTATATGTGAAGTGGTACTGGGTACAGGTTTGGACTTTGTCAACTAATTTCAGTCTGCTACAGGAACCTTCTACAGTATAGTAATAGTTATATATAGGATCATGTGTACTGTATGCAATGTCGGCCAACGTATTGGTTCACATGGAGACCGATATGTCGGCCGAGGGTTGGTCCAGAGTCGAACGCTACTCGGCCGACACTTGACTATTTGGATCATGTGTACTGTATGCAATGTCGGTTGACGTATCGGTCAATGGTTGGCCGACATATCGGCTGCCTGTCGACCGACCCGCGGGTGACTGTCAGTCGCGAGTCAGTTGATATTTCCCCTCCTGCTGTTTATGTGTCGGCCAATTCGTCGTTAAATGGGTCAAAAACTGAAGTTTGTGACTAATACACATGTATAGGCCAAGCTATCCCAATGAATTTGTCGATACTTAAACCCTGCGCCGGCTCCCAGTAGTCGACTCTCGGCCGACCCTCGGCCACCTATCGGCCGACCGTCGATCAATACGTTGGCCGACATGTCTATTGATAGTTTACCAACAGTCGGCCAAGTTATCAGCCAAAGTATATGTACATCAAAGGTTGTAGAGGCCACAACTATTAATGATTTCGTACAAAACTAACCTTTGTGAAGTTTAAGATAGCATAAACTAGCAGCTCTTTATTACCAGCCATGCACCTCTGCATAATACTCCAATTGGAGTGCCCAGAGTATATATTAGAAATAGAACCGATCCCTACATTTAAAAATTGATGCTTAGTAATAAATCATGAAGGTAACGACTCCAATATTTTCAAATGTTATTTCATGTTGAATACTGGGAGCCGGCGCAGGTTTTAAATAATTATCAACAATTTCATTGAGATAGTTCGACCTATACATGTGTATTAGTTTCAAACTTCAGTTTTTGACCCATTTATACAAATCGTTCGTGGTTTGGCTAATTTCCTCTCGTATAAATGGCCTTATTATTGCTATCCTATTCCAGATTCAAGGCAAAATCTCCCCTTCAGATTTAAAAAAATTGGTTCCTATAGTTCCCTCGAGTCCCTGAAATATACCACAGCAACACTTTGCGGTGACGGGTCCAGGCCCACAACCTCCACCATTATTATTATTATTACCACCATCATATCCATAGTTACACACTTGACGTAAGTACTTACATGTACTTAAAGTACTTAGTTAATACGTAAGGGACCAAGCCCCTAACATCCATCATAAGTAATACAATTATGCATGTACATGTATATATAACTGATGTGAAATACATCCAGGATGAATAAATACACTTGAATATATAACTGGACTTGCCTAGTTATTTATATAGTAAAAATGTCATAAAATTAAACACTGAACTGTTTGTGAGCCAGAACCACAATAACTGACTCTGTCTCTTGACAGTTTATATAACCCTAATTATCATAACACTGGCCCTCCAGACCCTCTCGTCTACATAAGAACTTATTTCTCTGTGCACTACCAATTCATCTTGCATTCCTTGTCCATTACAAGAGAAATACATTACCCTGTTCCAGACCAAAATGGTGCGATATGGCGATTTATATACGTAATCGATCTTGCGCGAGCAGATGTATAAAATTAAAGACACTAAAAAACACAAAGATATTAATCGTTGTATTTGATGAGTTACCAAGAGAGATTTCATTGTATAAAGGGACATTAATGTCAGTGGGGTATTGGTGAGATGTTAAGTTTGCTGATTAAACTTCTGCATACTGTTTTCACTCAAATAAACAGTGACTCGTTTCAATTTTTTTTATCTGGAACATTAATACTGTATTGAATATGATTCAGTTTAAGTAGGAACTGATTCCTTCTTTTGCGGTAGGATGGAACAAATTGACTGACGTGTCGACCGACACACGACCAACTGTTGGCCGACCTGCGACCGACAGTGATCATGCAGCCATGGGTTGGTCAACAGTCATTGGCCGATGTATCGGTCGATATGTTGGCCAACCATCGACCGATATGTCAGCCGACATTGCATACAGTATACACATGATCCTAGTTATCAAATGCATTAGTAATTCATGTAATAAGACATTGCATACAGTGCACATGATCCTACATTGTAGTTATCAAATGCATTAGTAATAATATTCATGCAATAAGTGATCTGTAAAACTGATACAAATTTTGTGCTGATTTGCATAAACTCTAGCTTCAATTTTCTTCAGGTTGCAATAGGTTATATCGCCAAAATAACTGGGCAAAGAAAAAAGAGTGAAAAACATTTACACATAGACATTCAACAAGTCAGATGCAGAATTTGTGTCTGTGGTTTATATGGGATTTACAAACACTTGATTTTTTAAATCCAATAAAGCATGCATGGATACTACATGTAATTCTGTATCTATTAATTCATAATAGGACTTATTTTATTTTATATTAAAGATGCACAGAAGAGGTTCCGGGCTAAGGCACCTGAGGAGCTGGTGGAGGTAATTAAGGGTCTTTATATGTTTGGTTAAAAATTGTCTGAAAACATTCACATGTATTTCACCTCATTCTATTTAATAGCTGTCAGGTCTGCTTGTTCACATTATATGTGAAATTATATGTAATTTCTTATGAATGCATTACATTGTACATACAGTTAAAATAAAAAGTCCTTTACTTTGATTTGAAGGTATGCGTGTTGATATTCGTAACTTACAAGCATGTAAGTCACTCTTTTCTCTTTTTGTATTAATTAAGTCATTAACCTGTCTTGAGTTTGTAATATGTAGTATTATGCCAGTATTATTGACAATCCCTCCTTTCCTGTCCTCTATACTCCTTCTTCACATCAGCTTGGGAAGACGTAGAGCAGTGGCGGAAAGGTCGAGTTCTGCAAGGATCAACTGGAGGAAAAATGAAAGTGAGAATTTTTTGGTGCTAATTATGCATTCATGATCATTTTTATACGGACAACCTTTTAATTTAATGACACTTTTATTAAGGTTTAGTAATTGTGTATCATCCAAAAGTTGGAAATAACTCTGACTATTTAATTGGACTGTGTGAATTAAAGTTTGCTTGTTGCTGATATTCTGCATTTGAAAGACCTGTTATTTAATGTTTGTATGAATGTGTATCTGTAAATTAGCATACTGAATATCATATATATCTTAAAGCATAGTGATCTAATAATATAAGGGTTCAAAGAGTCTCATTCTCATGCAAACCTACAGTATATTATATTACAAATGTATGAGTTAATCATCTAATAAAGATCAGTGTTTATGTTTTTTGTCTTATTTGTAGGAATTCCATGTCTCAAAGATGTGCTTCTCACGACAGAACAATGTTCAGACTGAGAAAGGTGAAATACCTATCAAGGTATATAGGCATGTGTTAATTTCATTGTTCTTAACTACTAAATAATAATTAAACTCCAACAATCATGTAATAATGTATGTTTAAAGGCTGGGAGACCAAATTATTTTTATGGCTATTACGAGTTTATATATATTAGTTTAATATGTATGCATACATACATATACATACATGCATGCATGCATGAATGTATATATATTGCAACCTTTAATTTGTCTTTACCACTATAAGCTAATTAATAATAGTAGCCTGTCTGTGAGGTATGGGGGGCTTAAAGCTAATTGTCTGGAAAGTCCATAAATGTGATAATTACAAAAAAGTAATTTTAAAGTTACTGATTTAAAGTGTTTTATACTGTTTCAACTTAAGGTTCATGCAGTTCCCACAATAGCTAGTGTCAAACTAGCTTCCTGGAATGCTTTCAACAACTGCAGTAATACCTCACTCCCCATGGATATGGAGATTTTCATAACAGACAACACCAAAAAGAAAATGATTTCCATGGTGAGAAATGATAGCGAATTGGTGAAGATATCAGCCATTGGGATTATCTGGAGGGTAGGTCTGACTAATTTATAAGACTTAATAGCTTGGAATATTTTTTATTTTTTATTACATCCACCCTGAGACTTGAGAAGCTTAAGTGATTACTTCAATGTTGCAGTGGTTTTCAATTGAGTGTTGTAAAACCAAAGTCAGTGAGCCAATCACATGCAGGAACAAGTAAAAAGTAATTCACAATTGGTTGAATCACGAGGCATCATGAACGCAATCTTAACTAACCAATCAAACTCGAAAGCATGCAATTACTTTTCAATAGGCAACTGAAAACCATGCACTTTTAAGAGATTTATTTTGGATAAGGCTGTCTATATATGTGTACTGTACTGATGTACACACATACATGCTGTCATTAAGTTCTCAATGATAAAATGAGACGAAAGTTAAGGTGCCTGGAGACGAAAGTAGATGGTGGTTAATTTGGCCTTAATTATGTCAACTTCCCTGAAAAGTGATTTTGATGGTGTCAATTTAATGTTGAGCTTGGTTTGTGGGCAATTTAGAAACACAAGACATGTGATACAGGATTCTACTATATCTAGTTTAGCTTATAGTTAGTCTATCGTTTTATACCAGAATACTACTAGGGCTTATTTATAGTATTCTATCATTTGATACAGAATACTAATAAGCCTTATTTTATTAGTATTAATTCTGTTTCAAAATAATTTTACACAGTACTAAATAAATATAGAGATAATTATAACTACAATCTTAATGTATCGAATTTACAGGGGTATCCATGTAACTTGGATGTTGCATTTAGATTGGTTAACTCCCTCATGAATTATTAATGAATATTATAAATACATATAC
Source organism: Actinernus sp. WN-2022 (assembly GCA_030867875.1). Taxonomy (NCBI): domain Eukaryota; kingdom Metazoa; phylum Cnidaria; class Anthozoa; order Actiniaria; family Actinernidae; genus Actinernus; species Actinernus sp. WN-2022. Next base: position 6,768,299 of record JAOWCC010000655.1, on the reverse strand, counting down.
ACAGATGTGAACACACAATATTACATTATTTTATTATAAATGATTCTTTTTTTTTAGCCCAAGGAAGATAAAACTGCTAAGCTAACAAGAAGCAATCATAGAGGTGTGTTCTTCTTTCAAACGCTTTGTATTTGAATTGGTACCAAAATTTTATGCTGTACTGAACATATTTTAAAGTTGCACAAAATTGCAGTGAAATTAAGTGATTGAACAGTGGTTTAATTGACAACCATGCACTAACAGGCCAATTTTTATACAGTTAATATTTCCCAAAAATAGCCAAACTTTTGATATCCATGTGAGTCTACCCTTTTCTTTTCTATAAGTCCCATGAATGGCAGGCACGATGTGCACCTGTAAAAAAACTCTAATAATATATCTGTTTGCCACACTCTATAATGGAACAATAGTCTAATGAATATCTGCATTGAGGGTTTATATCTTTGTGGGTTAAAGTAAAATGCTTAAGTGAGGGTTGAAGGACAAATGCAAAAATACCTACATGTACTATGTAGAGAAATCTTGTATTTTTTAAAGAGAAAAGGTAAATATATATTTTATTGTCTTAATTGCATATCAGACCAATAAAATGGGGGGAAATGATGGAAACTGTATCATAATATATGTTCAAGCTATTAATTCATTAAAAAGAAAAACAGATTCTACTTTGAAAACTTATTACTTTTTTCAATGGTTTTCAGGGTTCCTTGAGGAAAAGGAAACGGTGAATGCATACTACACTCACTAGCTCTGATGATAAAGAGGAGCTACCTTGTTATCTATCCAGAAGAAAAGTCCATACCAGCAGTCCTATAAGTGGTTCAGTTGCTCCTTCCACGTCTAACTACAAGTCACCAGAACATGTATGGCCAGATGATTTGACATCAAACATGTCATCAAATGGGTCATTATACAAGTCCTCTGATAGGTTTTCAGGCATGTCATCGCACAAGTCAGCCCACAAGTCATACCAAAAATCATCACACAAGTCAGCATACAAGTCATCCCACAATTCATGCCAAAAGTCATCAGATAATTCATGCACAAAGCAAAATAGTGATGAAATGATGTCTGCAGGTATTGTAAGCAGGAGAAAGGATTGTCCATGCTCTTCCTTACATCAGCACCAATGCTCTTGTACATGTATGACAGCTCCCCCTTGGTGATCACTACCCTACTTCCCAGCCCCTATGCAGTGGCAGGTTCCAGTATCCATGAATAGCAACATAGCCGTGCAGGGTATTGGAAACCAGGGTATTGGATATCCTCCTAATACTCCCAAATTTGATCCAAGAGTCTATAAAAGTACCCCGGCAAAGGTGTGGAATGCATTGGCATACAGCAACATGACTAAATGGCAACCAAGGAATGAAGCCAGGAAGGCAGCCCAAGAAACAGGGCAAACACATGAGATGATGTGGATTATGTTGAAGTGGAACCTAACATTTTCATGAAGAAGCAAGGTACTATTTTATTTTAATTGCTTTCATTGTTGCCATGAACTTTGATTCTAACTTTGAATACTGGTGAAAAATTAGGTTTTCCAATGGTTATATTGTTTACGATGGCCGAGGTCAGGGCCATCATAATTCAGACCCTTTTTTTTCTCCAGACTTCAGAGTTTTATTTTACTCCCTACTTCCGGCCTTAAAGAACCCTGTGTCTGAGCCCATGAATCATTGCGCCAATGTTTTGATTAGTTTGTTTATCAATGGCTGCATATATTGAATTCAAGGGATGCTCTCAATAGCCCACTGCCGAGATATGCTCTACTTGTCACGCATACACTGGTGTCAGTACGAGGCTCCGTGCTAAATTAAATTAATTATTTTCTCCTTTCACGAATCACAGAGCATTATGCACAATTAAGGCCTCATATTGAAACCTTTGTGCGTGACCAGCCATTGATAAACGAACTAATCGAAACATTGGCACAATGTTTGCCAATGTTTCATGGGCTTTAATTGGACACAGGGACACACTCTGAAGTCTGGAGTACTGAAAAGTGTCTGAATTATTATGATGGCCCTCCTCGGCCATCATAATTGTTGATGAACAACACTGAAATTTGGGAATTCTGTTAATTTTTTTTTAGATTCTTCATGATTTTTTATTTTTATTTTCTTACAGACATCGCAAGTGTCAAAATTGTCAAAGACGACCTTCAGTTTCTTGAAGAAATTGGCAAGGGACAATTTGGGCGTGTTACAAAAGGGTTGTGGAAAGGAATGCAAGTTGCCATTAAAGATATACCTCTAGGATATGGTGAACCAGACTTATTTAAAAATTTTTTTTTTTTTAAAAACTAGACTAGTGAGCAGCACGTCTGCGAACTTTTAGTTGTAAAACGTATTTATTTCCTACGCGTTTCGTCTGACTACTGCAGACTTCATCAGGGAGTTTTACAATACAACGTTTGTAGCCTGTATATATACCGAACGTAACCATTACATTTCGTAATATTCCCCGCACGTCCGTGAACGGATGTGCGTCCGGGAAACAGGCGAATTATATTACAAGGTGTAACATATAATCTGCGTGATAATCTTATTTTGGGGGACATAGTTTTAGCGGTAGCCTGGATTTTCCAGGGACGCACCATACCCACTTTGAACGGCTGATACTCCACTGTCAGAGCTTGGTCGGGCAAGCCACTTCACCCATTTACTATAAATAGAATAAACTTTCCAAAAATGTAGGTTTGTTTGACATCGGTGTTACCATAGCAACACAACGTTAACGTCATGCATTTTACATATCATCAATTTTCTCGAAATCTAGACCTAAACTTTTAAAACGACCTAGTGTCCCCTATAGTCTAACTGTAGGCCTTCAAGACTGCAAAGTTTAAAAAAATTGTATGAGAGCGTTTTCGAAAAAAATTGGGTTAAATATTTTCGTTAAAATAATTAACAATTCGCCTTACTTCCTGTTTAGTCGTCGAGAACTGTATTTTCCGGACTGATTCAAGCAATGTTTTTAGCATATTTCATACCTGTGGCATAGGACTACATCCCATGAAAATTTCATTCCATTTGCTGTATTCGATTTCGGTTTATGGAATCATAAGTAATGTCATAAATATGCTCATTTTACTCAAAATATTAACGTATTTGCTAAGGAAGCTGTAATTCGAAAACTAGTCGATAAGTATTTTTTTTAATCTTTTCAACTGAAATTCAACATGTACTACCCTAGTCCTGTAAATTTCAAGAGCATTGAATCATTTTAAGGGCGCGAAATAAAAACAAAAACATAGGGAACTTTTACATGCATCCACGCAAGCTTCATTGCTGTATCATTTTGTTGGTAGCTTGTGTCTTTCCGAAATTTCTCTTTTGTCTAGATTCTACATACTTGTGTGCTTTTCAACTAACAAGTTTACCATGGACGCTTGCTATCCTTCGAACGCTCGTGCAAATTTTGTTCTTAGTACAATGACATGCAAATTAGTTAAACCATGAAGCTAGGCAGTGCGGGATGATAATGTTGAATAAGTGTGTTTTTAGTAACCAGATCGGGGAAAAGTGACGTCTAAACCACATTTTCTAAATATTAATTAAAAACGAGATTTTGTATTAGTGATATTATAAAAGGTTTCGTAAATAAATATTTTAAGTTATATTATAACAGCGTTACAACTGGCAGCGTGACAATAATAATTGCATGTAATTGTACTAAGAATATAATTTGCACGAGAGGTCCGGCAGTAGCGAAGCGTAGCAAGCGTGTATGGTAAACTTGTTAGTTCAAAAGCACACAAGTATGTAGAATCTAGACAAAAGAGAAATTTCGGAAAGGCACAAGCTATCAACAAAATGATACAGCAATGAAGCTTCCGTGGATGAATGTAAAAGTTCCCTATGTTTTTGTTTTTATTCCGCGCCCTTAAAATGATTCAATGCTCTTGGAATTTACAGGGACAGGGGAGTACATGTTGAATTTCAGGTGAAAAGATTTTAAAAACTATTTATCGACTAGTTTTCGAATTACAGCTTTCTTAGCAAATACGTTACTATTTTGAGTAAAATGAGCATATTTATGACATTACTTATGATTCCATAAACAGAAATCGAATAAAGCAAATGGAATGAAATTTTCATGGGAAGTAGTACTATGCCACAGGTATGAAATATGTTAAAAACATCGCTTGAATCGGTCCGGAAAACACAGTTCTCGACGACTAAACAGGAAGTAAGGCGAATTGTTAATTATTTTAACGAAAATATTCAACCCAATTTTTCTCGAAAACGCTCTCATACAATTTTTTTTAAACTTTGCAATCTTGAAGGGCTACATCAAAACTACAAGGGATACTAGGTCGTTTTAAAAGTTTAGGTCTAGATTTCGAGAAAATTGATAATATGTAAAATACATGACGTCAACGTTGTGTTGCTATGGTAACACCGATGTCAAACAAACCTACATTTTTGGAAAGTTTATTCTATTTATAGTAAATGGGTGAAGTGGCTTGCCCGACCAAGCTCTGACAGTGGAGTATCAGCCGTTCAAAGTGGGTATGGTGCGTCCCTGGAAAATCCAGGCGAGCCACCTTAACGCACTCTCTCACGCACCCCACCAGCCCTACTGTTGGTGGAGATACATTGACGACATATTCATAATCTGGACCCACACGCTTGACCAACTTACAGAATTTGTCACTTATCTCAACGGCATCCACGCCACCATTAAATTTACTTCCTCTCACTCTTCTTCTAACATTCCTTTTTTGGACGTGAATGTCGGCCTTCACAACGGTCACATCGCTACAGATCTCTATACTAAACCTACTGATAAACATCAATATCTCTTGCACTCTTCATGCCATCCTAACCACACCAAACGCGCCATACCTTTCAGCCTTGCTCTCAGACTTCGTCGCATCTGTTCTTCTAATGAAACTTTCATCTCACGCACTAATGAACTTAAATCGTATCTCAATAAACGAGGATATAACCGTAATTTTCTTAACAAAGAAATAGATCGTGTCAATAACATAACCCGCGCCGAAGCACTAGAGCCCAAACAAACTAACAACCAATCTAACCGAGTACCGCTCGTTATAACTTATAACCCTGCTTTACCTTCTTGTTCTCCTATCATGCACAAACATTTTAACATATTGTTGTCTTCTAATCGATGCAAAAATATATTTACATCTATACCTCTAGTCGCTTATCGACGTAATAATAACCTTCGTGATATTTTAGTCAGAGCTCAACTAACAACTAACAAACCTAATAACGATCCTCCCGGTTCTTTTAGTTGTGGCACTAATTGTTTAACCTGTAAATACATTGACAATGGTCTAAATAATTACACTTTCCACTCTACTGGCGAATTAAGAGCTATTAAACACCACATTAACTGTAATTCCAAAAACCTAATTTACATGGTCCAATGTAAACGCTGTAACGTTCAATATATCGGAGAAACCAAACGCCGCCTTAAAGACCGCTTTAACGATCGAACACCGCCGTACAGTAGATAATCCTTCTAACACATCCAAGCCTACTGCCGTTTCAGAACATTTTCAAACTAACAATCATTCACCTACTGATATGCAGCTAATTCCACTAGAACTTGTTTTTTCTCAGCGAGACAGTATACGCAAAGCGCGAGAAGCGTATCTTATCGATAGAGGTCAAACTCTTGAACCTCTAGGTATGAATAAACGTGATGAAACTTAACTTGTATTTCACAATCATCATCACGTCACAATTTTTTTAAATTATTTTTTTGTTTCATATTATATGTCACTCCCCACCTTCTTTTCATTGGTCTATATGTGTTATATCATAAGATTGTGCAATTCATAATTCATGTATTATTTCGTAAAGGTTCTAGTTTATTAGATACATTGTAAGCCTCTTTCCCCGAAGAAGATCTGCCGTGCCGATCGAAATATTGGAAGAAGAAAACTCTCTACCGTTGAATCAGCCTTTCCTTTCTTGTCTATTTTGGTTCCTACCTGATTTGGTTCCTGGTGGAACCAAATCCCTAGGGTTTTCGTTCCGGGCGGAACCGTATTCCTAGGATTTTGCATTAATGAGGCCTATTTCAGCTAGGGATGTGGTTCCTCTCTGGGGTTTTGGTTCCTACCTTTTCTATTTAGCAAAACAACAACCAAACAGGTGACATAGTCACCGACCGCAAAACAACTTTGAGTGGTGTGACGTCATCAGTCATGTGACTTTTAGCAAAATCGTTTATATCTTGCCTGGGTTTAGCAAAACAACAACCAAAGTCACAGACACAAAACAAACATCACCTGTCCCTTTGAGTGGTGTGACGTCATCAGTCACGTGACTTTTAGCAAAATCGTTTATATCTTGCCTCGGTTTAGCAAAACAACAACCAAACTACTGTGACATAGTCACAGACACAAAGCAAACATCACCCGACCCATTGGGTGATGTGACGTCATCAGTCACGTGACTTTTAGCAAATCGCTTTATATCTTGCCTCGGTTTAGCAAAACAACAACCAAACTACAGTCATAGTCACAGACACAAAACAAACATCACCCGTCCCTTTAGCAGAAAGGAGGGCATTCTGGATACGTTTTTAGACCGATGTTCAGGATGTTTTTCGATATTTCAATTTGATTTGAAGAAGAATATTTTGCGAAGACGGAAATATTTTGGTATTTCCAATATGATTGTGAGACTTCACTTCTAAGGGTATGAAAACATCCAATTTAAAATCAACGTTAAGCATGGCGCTTGTGATTAGCACAAAGATGTAAACAGGAAATGGTCTATTATCACCACGTGCTAAAAAAATTTCCTTTTCCTCACTAAACATTTATGATAACTCGTTTACAATATCCTATTGGCGTTGCAATAAAAAAATGAAATAAAATAATCTGAGTAGCTATGACTGACTATCTAACTACTGATAAACGTACAGAGACATAATAAGACTCTTGACTGATCTTGCCCGTAAACCAGCTGTTCAACGGATCTTCAGTCTTGGCGTCTTGATTGCACGCATGTCAATTAAGCGGCTTCAGTTCTGTTTCTGTCTACACATTTATGCACGTAAACCCGTTGAGTTCAAGTCGATAAAGCCCGTTCGATCTTTAGTTTTGCCGTCTTGATTGCATGTCAAGCAGAATCGCTCAGTTCCCCGTTTGATCCTGTCTTCAGGCATAAATTTCTATGCAACGCTTCCGGTATTCGGTTACACATAATTGTTTAATTTTGACAACATTGTTGTCGCGTATCATTGTTTGGGCCGTTTTCAACTTTTTGACTGCTATTTTACCTCCCTTTATAGTAGTTCCCATACAAAGCTTTTATACTGACATATAAAAACTCGAAATTAGAGCTTGGGTTGCCTGTGACCGGAAAAGCACGGTCGTACTTTTGAAAGTAAAAGCGAGACAACTTTCAGCGTGGAGAGTAGAAATTCTTTACTGTGCCTTTCAGCGAGCTTCCTTTGAGAGGAGAATCAGGATGAACTACACTAACAGCAGCGAAGTTCTACCCGGTATCCACGACAAGCAGTCTTCGTGGAGTGGAAGAGACATTGCGTATGTAGTCTTCGCTTCGATACAGACATTTATTGCAATTATAGCTTTGATCTGGGGAAACTACATTTTGAAGAAAATAGAATGGCGAAACGAGAAAAGACAACTTGACCGCGAGGAACGGGATAAAACCGCACGACTAGCGCGAGAAGAACGGGATAAAATTGCAGAGATTGTCAGCCGAGAATACTATACAATCGAGAATAAGAATATTCCAGACAGGATTCGAAAGGTAAAGGTGAGATTCGAGAGCATGCTAATGTTTGCTGGGGCGGAAGTTAAGATCACTGGTCTTGATGTGCTAAGGTACATGTGTGAAGATAACAATTATAGGCATTATCAGACGACTGGACTAACAGGACTTTATGAGGACATTAATGCTATTGTTAGACTTTTCCAGACTTTTCGAATCAAACTCCCCCTCGAAGGACTGTGTCCCGAGAACATAAAAGATGAGCTAGGTCCTCTTATCAGTGAATTAGGGGAGATAACAATTCCCTTTGTGACAGGAAGGAAGCAAAATACTATTTCCAAAGTCGTGGCGTACTTCAAACGTAATTTGGAAGCACCGCAGAGAAATGATGTCGAAGCAGCCATGCCATACGTTAGAGATTGCATCAGGTTTGGCGAGAAGAAAGAAAGTTTCCTCCCTTTAGCTTATTTAGAGTATGAGAACACGAAATTTCAATTTCATATGAAATTTCAATTAGATGTTCAGAAGCGACAGGTCCTTTGTGAATTGTATGACATCTGCCACGCACTGGATAACTATTCAAACGTTGGACAGCTAAAGACATTTGTGGATCGCATCAATGAGATTCTGCAAAGAAAAGCTCTCGGCAATCTGACTGTGGCTGATAGTTCACTAGAAGAAAGCATTCGTGCTAATGTGGTACATGGAGTACGTGTATTGTACTATCTTGTAAGTGACGGGAATGACATAGTTCACAACGAACAGTTCGTTGAGCTCGTGAAATGCATGAAATGCATCACATATATCCAAGACGGTGATGTTTGTAAAATACAGTGTGGTAGGTTAATGGACGACATTCGTATGTACATTTCGAGATTAGCGCAATCTGGTTTACTCGAGCAAAGATCAACTGTTACTTATTTAGAAAAAATATGTGAATCATTAGGGAACTATTATTAGGTTATTACACGGAACGTTATGTAATACATATATCCTCCGATACCGAGGGGCAGTTAGTAGGTGACATGAGGGGGTGCAGTTTCAGAAAACATGTTTCAGACAGACAGATTCTTTTATTGGTGTTTTGTACCCAACAAGTACTTCGACATGGGTCCAATAAGTATTAAATTAGATTATGTACTTCTCTGTAAGTGGGAACAGGCATCACTGCGTTAGAGCTTCAGCTCTGATGTTGAAGCAGTTAAAAATTGATTTTATGGTAAGACTAGAAATTCTACAGTCAGGGTTCATGATTGTGCATAATATAATAGGCTATTTTCCTACGGTGGCCCATAAGTGCAAAACACAAACGCAAAAGTGACAACACGAACGCAAAAGTGAAAACACTAACGCAAAAGTGAAAACACTAACGCAAAAATGAAAACACTAACGCAAAAGTGAAAACACTAACGCAAAACCCAAAACACTAACGCAAAAGTCAAAACACTAACGCAAATGTCAAAGCACTAACGCAAAACCCAAAACACTAACACAAAAGATCTGACCGAGGTGGTCCTGGGAACGAGGTTTTTAGTTTCAATTCCAACATGGCGGACATAGGCTAATCATACGTGAAGAAATTAAAACTGACCAAATTATAGATTTTATTTCAGTAACAACTATGACTACGAAACTATACTAAGCTCTCTTGAGAAGTACCATGGGATTAGAATGTCCAAGTGAACCCTCCAGAATCGTTTAAAGCTTGCATCGCCGTGGGTGTGAGCTAAATGAATATGAAGTTTGTGAGCTCAAATCGATGGACCCGGTGTCACAGCGATTCGCACGCATAACTTTGTTATTAATAACATAAAATATTAACAGTAGTTTTAGGGACAGATCATTATTCCTGAAGGAGGGGGGGCTCATTATAACCTATCTATGGTATATAACATAAAAATATATTTATGCTGAGAGCAAAGCTTTGAGGATCAGATAATGTCCAAGGACAAATATCAGCCACAATGTAGCTTGTTGTTGTTGTTATCCTTCAAATATTTTCTTTGATGCAGGCTTATACACTTGCAAGGGGTGTATTCGCTGATAATTTCGCACTCGCAGAGAAAATATCAGGCCATGTGATGCATTCAACCAATCAAAATATTTGGGTTATAAAGCCCAATATATTCAGCTCATGATTCCTCAAGCTTTCCTCACTTCTAAAACTTATTTAACAAGAGGCCCTGAGTGGCCTGAACTTGGGCCATCTAGGCCTTAAGGTATTGAATACATAGAGTTCTAGCATATTTTGTCATACATGGTTTGTGCTAGGGGAGTCAGAGAATTGGTTCACTACTGATGCTCTTGTGATAATTTATATATAATGGGACTACAAATGCCAAATGCCCCAGGTATGCTGGGAAGGGGGAAGGGGGTTGGGGGGGGGGGGGGGGGGGGGGGGGGTGGGTGGGTCAGGTTTGGAAACAATAGAGCCATAATACATACACAACACACATACTGTACATTTTCACCACAATTTCTTTCAATTATGATGTTTATAATATTTAATTTCTTTTCAATAATAGTTCCTTGAGGATCTTTAGAATTATAAAAACTTGGTATGGGTGTTGTTGATTGAAGTGCAATGGTTACAATTTGAGTAGTAATTCCACATACATATAATGTTGCTATTCCTTGTAAATATTTAGGGAATGTGTCATTCTACATGTGAAATAAAGTCCTCTATCTAGATTTGTTTGATTTTTGAGTAATCAATAATGAACAAGAGGAGATGGCTGAAATTCAGGCTAAATTCTCGATACAATAATTTTTTCGATTCGGGTCGTAAACTACAGCTAGACCACCATTTTCAAATATTAGTGAGCACTGTACTAGTGTTCATTTTCTACATCTTGAAGGAGACTGAAACTTATAATGGCAGCAAGATTAATTTTCGTTCCCGAATAATTCTTAAAAGTACTTGTACTCCTGACCATAGTTAATAGAGTGGAATGGTTATGAAACCCGGCAAACTTCAAAGGGGCTAACAAAGGCGCTGCAATTTATGTTGGAAGGAGACAAGACAAAAGATTGTGCAGGGTCATAGTTCATTAGCGTCCCCTGAACGACTGAACTCACACGTTTCTATTAGCTGATTGATTAACACATTGGAATTTCTATTGTGTTTTGTGCAGGGTCACGGTTGAAAAAAGCTAACAAAGACATATAACAAAGAAGGTCGCTGGGTTTCATAACCATTCCACTCTGTTAACTATGTCCTGACCGACTGCAAGTGCCGGATGCTGACCTGGAACGGTCAGATCCAAGAACTGAGGAATCGGGCCATTTGCTACTATATTTGATGCCATTACTAACAACAACAACAACAATAACATTTATTTTCTCATAAGTTGATGGAAATATTTAGTAACAAGGCATAACTGAAGAAATACAATTATGAGAAGGTGGGTCCTTAATATGCTAATGAGTGATATATGTCACCACTGACACACTTATACAAAAGCATGCTGGTAGAGACAAATTACCTATTTTTAAATTCTAACTTGTCAGTGATTTTACAACAACAACAAAATCTAAATTAGAAAATAGCTTAATTCACAAGCGCAAAGAAATTCAGCAAATGTCAGTGATGACACCACATCATTAGCATACTGGAAATATAAACCTTTAATCTCGTAGATGCAACACCCAAATCAAGAAATATTCTACTATTTTGGACTATCCACTTCATGTACATACAATATCAAATAACTAATTTGAACTTAATTTAAGCACTTTAAGCCTGGAGCCCTTTGGACCCTATGCATAAATTAGACATATAATGCACTTTAAGCCAGGACCACCTCAGATAGAAAACATTGCAAATAAATAAAATAAAAAATAAATAAAAAAACTCTGAATTTCTAATGAGACCTGAAACAGCCATAGGGGCTGATCAAAGTCAGGGCCTTGCTAAACTACAGATCAAATTGGATAGAATGCTGGTTTTTGTGGAGCCTGGGAGGAAAACCAGAGAAAAACCCTTGGAGCAAAGGTGAGATACCAACAAACTCAACTCACATATGGTGCTGCAATTGCCAATCGAATGGAGGCCACAGAGGTGAGAGGCATTAGGAGCTTAACCATTGCACTATGCCAGCTCCCCATGTGCCACCCCGATTCCCCATTGTAATTAAGTGGTACATATTAAACTGTATACTTTAGAATTTAGGAATAAGAGAAGAGAGAAGTTGAAACAGATGCAAATAAATATTAATACAAAGAGTAGCAGCAATCATGTGAATAGAACGAAGTGATTAGAGAAAATGTCAGAAAAGTTGTAAAATTCATAAATATTTTTCAGTCAATTTTAGTATATTTGGTAAGAATAGTTTTTGTTTGAAAAATATTCTATTTTTTATTTTATTTCTTGTGCCAGTTTTTTTAACTTTTTATTTTATTTCTTGTGCCAGTTTTTTAAACATACTTTTAACTGAAACGAATATTAAATAACAACACTGCAAATCTGGTAGGTGTTTATGTGTTTTACTTACATTTACAAATGTCGCCATGGTTCACATTATTTAACCGTCAAGCCACGTGCGTTTGGGAGCGCCAGACACTTTCGTAAACATATGATAAAATGTGAGAAATTTCGATTCAAAGCCCGAAAAACTCCTGTCAGCCCTAGAAAAACTCAACATTTTTCCCATTTCCGTCAAAGAAATCTTCGGATTCAGCAACATAATGGCTACGAATGGGACAAAACTTCGCTCACGTTTTGGTCGTGACTCGTGGTGCATGGTGTTTGGAGACTTGAAAACTCGTAGGTGCTTTTTGTCGAATTTTACTTTCATTTCATCCCGCAACATCACTACAGATCGAAAGCTCCTACACAGGTACCTCCATAAAATGTTTCCGAGCTTTCTCTTTACGGAAAATTAAATATTTATGTACTTGTACTCACGGATGTCGTCTTTCTTGATCTTCGGCTGCACTGGCTAGCTTTCGACCCCCGCGTATTACAATCATCGAAACTGCTCTCACAAATTTTAGGGTGTTATAATCACTTGCTGTCACAATCAGCAAGAGAATCAAGTGCACAGAATTCCGAATGAAGAAAAACGATGAAAGATTGAACGATTTATCCACAACAACAACTAATCCAGTGGCAGTAGTTAATTTGCTCATAGCGGCTTGGGAGAAAAAAGATACGTCCTGCAGACTGCAGTTGACGTAACGATGGCAATGTAAAAAAAACGTGAGCTGATTGGTTAACGGCCCCAGAAGTCGATAAAATGTCACATGGCCGCCACGTGAACAGTGCAATCGGATTGGTTCGGCGGTTGGCGGCGACTTCCGGGTCGACACAAAAAATAATAAAAAAGACTTGCGATTTCTGACTCGAGCCGGCCAAAGGCCTGGCCCGAGTAATAAGATCCCGTCATAACTTTTTTCAAAATATGTAAAATAGAAATGTGTTTATAAAGGGTTTTGTTGTATATTATTAAGTGTCTGTTGTTGTAGTAATTGTACTGTAAGTATACATCTTATTAGATGATTTTTTAGGTTACTAATACGGGCTGATATCTTACGAGTTTTTCCAAGCTACGCAGGGCGAGAAAAAATATGAGCAATGAATAGAATGTCATCCTGTATTGCCTGAAAAATAATCTAATAAGAGATTTATAAAATGACACTTGATTCTCATCAACCATTTTTGCTTTGAACAAAGTACGGTCATGTACTAAACCGCCACTGAGTTAATATTGGTTTACAAGCAGGTAATATGGCAATCCAGATAAGATTTAATAATCATAGTTAACTGGGAGATTGGCCAGCATATTGTTCTCATAATTGCATGCTTAATGGGATCATCTTGTGACGAATTTGCCCCCATGGTGAGTTATTTTGGGATCGCTTTGCATATAGCCAGCGGACAGTGCTCATTTGGCGCATGCGCAACGAGGTCGTCAAAAGTGATGAGTTTGCCCTCATGCCCGGTTCTAGCTTGCTTGCTTCGCATTTGCTTGCCGGATTGCCCCACCCACCCGTCCCTACTATGGAAGGTCTAAGACCTAGGTAAGTATCTTTTCCACTGTGAAACCAGTGTGACAGTTGACGCATGGCTTGGTTGCCATGATTCCCTCCTTAGTTGCGCATTGCTTGCCTGTTGTTAGTACTTGCATTGCAAATGGCACCTACCCTCCATCCTTTCCTATATTGACAAGTTAATGGGTAATATGTTGGCATATCAGTCTGTTTTTTTATCCTAATATGGTAAAATTATGTCATAGTAATATAATAATATATACATGTATATATGCTGATCAAACTAACTTCTACTTATTAAAATAATGTAATATGAATTTGTTTCACCTATTATTTGATATTACCTGTTTAAAGATGGTGCGTACTATTGTCAGCGCGCACGCCGTCCTGCGCATCTTGCGTCCCGCGGGTCATCCCGCGAGACAGGCCATTTGCAGAACTATTTTGAAAAAGCTGTAATTTTACAGACAGAAAGGATCAAGGATTTTAAAATACGGTCGAAAGATATGCTTGAGAAATGAACGATTTGGGAAATCTTTAAATTCCACTACACGGCCACGAAAGACAATTTTCAGCTGAAATGGTATTAAAACAGCCGACCATTTCAATGATTTATCGTGGGGAGATGGTCGAAGAATCGTAGATTTGGGAGATTTACCCGACCAATTGAATGAAGGTTGTTTGGACTGCCATGAATCACTGCTGTCTTTTCGCCCAGCGCCTTGTGCTTTAGGCCTGTCGATGCTTTCGGGTTTCGTCAGTTTCTCCAAACATGGACTCGGCCGAGTATAAACAATGTGTGAATACTGTCAAATAAGCTTTGTGAAAACGTGTAAACCTCTTGGAAATCCAAAGAATAATGAAGAAGGAAGGACTGTATGGGGTTTGAGCACAAAGGAAGCAGTAACAGCTTTGATTTTCAATGAAGAAAGTCGAAAGACGGGACTGACTCTTTTCCCCACCGCCATCTTGAAAATCTCCCGAATGCAAAAAAGAAACCAATTTTCAGACTTACTAGGGAGGCCTCGGTAAAAAATGTCAATTTTTTAAAAATAAAATTAGCGATAAAGAGGCCTACCGTCCACATAACTTTTTAAAACGCGTGGATACCCCCATTTTTTCTTTTTTTAATCTATAATATAGAAGCTAAACAACGTTTACATATATTTTTTGTCTTTATAAAATTGAAACTTGATGTCCATTTCGGCAAAAAATGTGTGTCTGTTCATGGTCACTAATGAGGCTTACAAAGCAAAATTTGTACAAAAAATGATAATCATTGTAAGAGAAATGGTTTGATTGGCATCCTTTGTGAAGAACGCTATGTCTAACGTTTTTTGTCCTGATATTTTGCCAAATAATCCAAAATATTAATCGAATTAAAAAATAGTTTCTCGGACAAAGAAAAATGCCGAGTCAGCACTTTTTTCGATTTTCATCCTTAATTATCTCTCTTAAACGTATGCGTACCCCATAATTTTTTTTATGATTTCAAAAGCTCCTTAAGGGGTTAAAACAATCCAAATAGATTTTTAGAAAACAAATTGGTTTGCAATTAGTAGGCACCGTCCTTAAGTGAGGAAGGATACTATATAAATTTTCCATTTGTCAACACATCTCATTCTAGAAATATCCCGTTTTTTCTAGGTTTGTTTTTACAATGAGATGATCTATGATGATCAAATTATCAATAAGGATCTTAATGACAATCAATAAAAGCAGCCTGGAGACAAATCACAAAATGAACATCAGAAGTCTTAAAAATATGCTTTCTAAAAAACATGATTTCAACTTTACACAACAATTGGTACTAAATAAGGAAAATAAACATCACTATTATGAGATCATGAACATTTTTCCAGCTCAGGCTCTTCAACACCATGGATATAAAAGTGCAATTTCGGTCTCTGTTAATTTGCCAAATAACTTATTTTGCTTAAAACCATCTGATGTGCCCCATGCAGTACAGAATGACAGGAAATAATAACCAATAGACCCTTTCAGCTTGCCTGTTTGTTGCCCCATTTAAGACCACATGACATTTCCCTTGCCTAATGTTTTTTTTTCTGTATCCCAAGAGGAAATGTACCAATTGTTATAATTGGAAAACAAAGCACTGAATCCTCTAGAGAATTATCACGTGGTCTGAAATGGGGCAACAAACACTGACAAGCTGAAAGGGTCTATTAATTTCTATTTTATAGACCCTTTAAGTTATTATAATCAATTGGTTGGCCTTTTTGTTTCTTAATAATACAGCCTTCCTGGCAAAGGCTCTGACCAATCGCAAGTAATATGCTTTCTACGGTTGCCTTTCCCTTAACTTTAATGTGAAGGCTCTTGGCAAAGGATTTCACTTTCTTCTTTGCCACTCGTGCATCTGAAATGGTTTCCAATTAAAAAAAAAGAAGAGGGCAACAGTTATTGCTTCAGCATTGGTGAGCTGTAGAAAACAGGAAAAAAATCATTAGATTATAAAGTTTAATTGCATTCATTGCAACATTGACCAAATTACGATAATAGTTTAAAACTGCATGCAGGAAACAGTGAATACTTGTCATTTAGTATTACTTTTAATCATAATTTCCCTCATGTAGTATCATCATGCATTCCCAAAATTGTCACCAGCAGATTGCCAGTTTCTTAGTTGAAACGGTTTATGAATAATATATAAAGCAAATATTTTCTAGTGACATTAAGGAAGCAGAGTTATGGGGGGAAAAGGTTCATAAAATTCGTAAAATATGTATGTGTAGAACGATAAATTTAAGTTACAATGAAAATTATGGGCGAATTTAATTAGGCCAGGTCTTCAATAAACCAATGTTTATTTTCGCATCAAACTTTGAGGCTTCTGATTGAGGTGCATTTGGGCTTCCCACTTGGGTTCCCTGTGGTCACATATATGGTTTGCTTTTTGGTGTTTGTGGTCGGTCAACCGACTTTCCCAAAATCCAGAGTTTCCTCTGACTGGTTGGCTGAATGCATTGTCATAACAAGTAACCGGTTGAAAGCAGTTGAATGGCACCAGTGTCTATTGTCTTCAATCGGGGGAATAATGGCTCACTTTATGCTCACAAAAAAACATTTTTTGTGGGTTTAAAGTTCATAAAAATGATTTGAGAAGGCAACATTTTCAATGCACCTGGAAATTGCGGAGGGAACACAGAGAGACTTGGAAAAAATACGAAATGGGCGGGAACAGAGCCAAGCCCAAAATGAATGGCAGGAAGGCACTCCACACTTCAAGAATGTGAACGTGAGTTATTCAGTTTTGTTTCTGATAGTTTCCGGAGCAATATTGTGAACAATTGACACCGACACAACCAGAAACTGAACAAACTCAAATTTACACAAGACAAACACAAAATATGCACAAGGATATCCTCAGATCGACTTCAATATTTCAGAAACATTTATCACCAAAATTAATAATTTCACAAGAAACAGTCTCCAGAACAAAGGGAAAACTGCATGCCTTCACCATAGCAGCAGCTAGACAACAACAGCTTTCAAATTTATAGCAAAAATGTACTTCTATATCATATATGTTATACTTCCTTGTATTTACGGTGGCTCGTAGGGACAAAACACTTCCCAGATTACAAAGCACTTCCCTAGTGAGCTTACACAAAACACCTCCCAGATTACAAAATGCTTGTCGAATTGCACAAAACACTTGCCGAGTTACATATACAAAACACTTGCCGAGTTACAGAACACTTGCCCAGTTACAAAACACTTCAATAATGCCCAGTTAGGAAAACCAGAGGTAGCAGCTAGCCCAAGCTTGGACAGCCATCTTGACCGAAAATCCCTGGAGACTTGGTTGGGACAAAGCAGAAGGCCAGGCTACCAAGTACATGGCTTTGTGGTTTTGGTTCACAGCGGACGTAAAGTCACAAGAAATCGATTTCTAAACTAATATATGTTGTACACTAAGACCATAATATACAAACATAAGGGGTTTGCTGTGCATAATGAATTCAACCAAGCTTTAATCTTTATTAGTTTATATAAGCTTTTAATAATTTAATCTTAACTATTAAAGTTTAACTTTAAGAGCTTCAATACTCGGCCCGGATTTAGGGGGAGTATCTACAGAATAAGCTAATATCTTCGAAAACTCTGAATTTCTAACGAGACCTGAAACAACCATAGGGGCTGATCAAAGTCAGGTACCGGCTAAACCACAGATTGAATAGCGTGTTGGTTGTTGTGGAGGGAGGAAAACCGGAGAAAAACCCTCAGAGGGCCACAGAGCCAGAGGTGAGAGGCAAATCACTTAACCACTGCGCCACCCTGCAGCTTTCCTATAAAACCTCTGTAAGAATAAAATGACCATATGAACTTGAAGTGAGAGAAATGATAATTAATGTAATACAATCAACGACGATCCAAAACAATGACAGGTAGCCCAAGCTTGCAATCTATATAAGCGATTACAAGAGAATGTATGGTAATTTTACTATTATTTCCTTGGCAGTTTAGTCTCGATTCAGGGCACACCGCATGCAATTTTAACATCACACGCATGTGCTTTTGGTCGGGTGCACGTTTCCCCAGTTTCCTGCCGAAACTAAAAGAAAACAGAGGCGATCACCCATGTGTCTAATTATTGATAGGAATTCAAGCCTATTTAGCGTGGCATCGGTAGCTAGTCATTCTTTCAGCTCAGTGTGTGTAGGTTTAATAATATGAAATTATAAACAACTATTGCAGTACCAGATTTTGATCACTTTCTTCTAAATATTTTGACAGTATGACATTTCGCTTTACTAGCCGCTGAAAGAACTATGCAAAGGAGCCACCAACAGCACAGACACATGCTAAATATGCTTGAATTTCATGTTTGTCCACTGCCAAGCAAACGAGCAGCCCCGGTAGTTATATTCCTTTAAAAGAACTCTGTTGTTCGCATTCGGCTTCTGAGAATTGCAACTAATTTATGCATCGTGAAACAGTTATAATTATGCTACGTCATCAGTATGGAATTTTCTGCCTCATTGCCCAGACGTCTCTTTTGCAAGTGGGGGATCGAGCGATAAGAGTTGGCTGGTTTCCCAGGCTAGCCAAGTTACAAAACACTTGCCGAGTTGGAAACCACAGGCAGTCCAAGCAATAACTCAGCAAGTGTTTCGTAATCGGTCAGGCACATGTTCTCTAATCGGGCAAGTGTTCTCTAATCCAGGGAAGTGTTTTGCAACTCGGGAGGCATTTTGTGTAACTCAGCAAGTGTTTTGTAATCTGGGAGGTGTTTCATGTAATCTGGGAAGTGCTTTGCAACTCAGCAAGTGTTTTGTCCCTACGAGCCACCATGTTTTCCCTTATTTTATATTGTGTATGTTAATTGTGGCTCAATATTAATTCTGGTGCAATTATTTTTGCACCAGTGCAATTGAAAATGAGATGCTGATTGGCTGAGAGGTGAGTGGTGATTCACAGTGGAATCATCACTGCATGCTATGTGCACTATGTACAACTTAGACATATAACAAAAGTAACAAATTATCAAGTAATTCATGGACATGATTCATGTAAAATCACATGCCTGACTCAGTAATTCCACTGAGAATTTCACTTCTTGAAAAACCAGCTCTCTTTTCTCAACATGCAATTCTCCGTGGAATTACCTCGTCAGGCTGCATGGATTTTACTATATAATTATATATACATATTATATATATATATATATATATATTCTACAGGTCAATTGTTTTTCAGAAGGCCTTGAGGGTACTTGAAAAAATATCAGCAACACGATCCCATAATAACTTTTGATTAAATTGTTTCTGTTATAATTATTTAATTATTTATATTGAACAAAGTGTGCCATAATTTCTGTAAATTGCTGTATATATATATATAACCCTGAATAATATGCTGGGATCTGGGTATATACTGATTTTAAATAAATGTAATAAGATGTATTTATTATGCGACTATGACGTAATTTTACCATATTAGGTAAAACAACGGTACTAGTGACTTACCAGTTAAGCTCTAAACACCCAGAATTAGTGAGCAATTGGGTTTACTGAGGTTACTGTTAGGGTTTGGATTAGTTCACAGGTCCGTCAAATCGATTTATAATAGTGTTAGGAATGAGTTTGCTTGGAGTGGGGTGTTAACTGGTTTTAATAAATCTGCTTGTTATTACTGGCCCTGTGCATGGAAACGAAAAAGTGAAATATAACTGTTGATAACGTTTTGAGTTATTTATGTGTATTGATCATTGATAGCCAAACCTGGGTCAATTTGACCTTGCTAGGTTAAATTGACTCAGGGTCAATTTGACCTGAAGGGTCAATTTGACCTGCAACATATATTTTCAAGCTCACAGCATATTTGGTACATGATACAATGTATATACATAATGTACATACCTCCTGTAATTCCCCCTCTGAATCCTCCTATGATGATCCCCATGTATCCTCCTCTGACAATGTATCCTTAATGAAGCATAATTTTTGAACAACAATGATTTTTTAAGATTGAAGTACTCAGGCCTCAAGAAGCAGATATGAAATAATTGATGTTACTTAATACTTTAAAATGCCAATGAAATGAAACAATCAATCCAGTTTTTTATTTTATTTTATTAAATTCTAGGTGTCACTTAGCCATTTTGTACAATTAAAAATCAATTCGGAGAGCACAAACAATTTTATTTTGTATCAAAGTCAGGCATAATTGCCAAAATCAGGCATTAAAGATATGCTAATCACAGGCGTGATGTCACTGGGTCTGCACATTTATATTCACAAAAGTAAAAATTATGGCTGACTGCAAGGCTTCTATCAGACAAATTATGCCCATGCATCTTCAAGGTTTCTCAAAGCAAGACATATTTAAATTGAAAATTGGCCCAAAAATGCACTTATTTTGTAGTATTTAAGGAGACGAATATAAATGTGATTAGCATAGCTTTAACAGCATAAAAATCGTCACCTGATTTTGGCAATTCCGGCTGACTTTGATACGGAAAAAATAATGTTTGCACTCTACTTGTAAATTGATTGTTAATTGCACAAAATGACTAAGAGAAGCCTAGAATTTAATAAAATAAAATAAAAACGGATCAATTCTTTTCACTTCATTAGCACTTTAAAATGCAGATTTATTTTATTTTGCAATTGCTGCATAAGATTTTAGTTTATATTATGCTGCATCCTAATCAGCTTAATATTGGGATTTCAATGCATAATTAAACATAACTGTGGTAAAAATATTTTTCCACATGGATTTTGTGGCAGCTGCTTATAATAATTTTAGCATTTTTCAAAAAAAGGTACTTAAAGTATTTACACAAATAAGTATGTTTGTATATGTTGCAGGTAACTTTTGATTACAGGTTGAAATTCTTTCAACCTAGGTTATAATTTTTAAACTAGAGGTTTCAACGGAAAGTGAAGTGCTGCGATCGCAAATAGTAGGACATCGGCCATTTAAGAAGAAAGGGACTTCTGCTGTGATTGGCGTCCATTTTACTTCGCCTGCCCCATCATCAGGGATGGACAAAGTGAAACGGAAGCCAGTCACAGATTCTGCTACCCTGGTTCTGAGGCTACTAGTAGCCGAGGGAGCCTGGGGGGATGAGACTCTGGGACCAGGGTAGGATTCTGCTTTAAGAGGCTATAGAAAGTGTATTGGATAAATAGGGGGACTGTATAATTAGATGTCGCGCATGTGAAGATTGATGTTTGAACCATCTTTTGAATCTACTGTAGCCATCAATATAGAGCCCAACATTATATAAAATCCAATCTGTATAATATTATCATTTGAATGAACATATGGGTAGTGTTTGGTTTGGTAATATTTTAATAATGCAATAATACAACTATTAAACGTTATTGTAAAAAATGTATCAAAATTTAATATTATAGTCTTTTGTTTGATAATTCTTTTGTAAGTTACAGGAAATTATTTTGTTGAACAATGTAACAATAACATCAACATATTATATAACATCTGATAAAATGTATGTAAAATTTTCAATATTTCAAAAGTTTCCAATATAATAGTAATAAAACAATAATGCAAATAACTAACAACTTAACTAACAGTATATCTGCAGCCTTAGTCTTTTTATTATACAAGTTCTGCATCTTGGAGGTGACGGGTATTGACGTCATAGGAAACATGCAACTTGTCGAGTGACAATATGGCCTCTTCTACTTGCTCATTTGAAGTAAGTGCCTCGATGTCAGTGGATGCAAGGGCTAGTAGTTTCTTGACCATTACGTGAAAGGCTGTCAACTGTAAGTTGTCATTTTCACTCTCCACAACGAGCTTGAGGCTCCACTGGTTTTTGCACTTGCTTGCTTTCTGGGTCAAGTTACAGCTCCCATTTGTGCAGTGGGCTAGTAATCCATTGGATGAGAGGTTGACCTTGCGTTTACAGGCAGAACAGGCAGAGGTTCTCATCAAGTTTTGTACACCAAGTACTTCAACAACTTTATCTTTGTAGTTAGATAGATTCACATCGTCGACCTGGGGTAATGGTTCGTTGAAGTCTTCTGCATCTTCTAGCATACAGCCATCTTCATCTATAGGAGTATTTAAGAAAAGCTCTTGGCCAGATTTCTTAAGTCGAAACTTAATAAATTGGTATGTGTTTCCTTCTTGAACACCATTTGCATACTTCCCCCACAAGATAATCTTAATGTTCCCAGATGGATCAACCACATTGCATTCTTGCTTGTCTACTGTGCCTGACATCACAGTTAGCTTTTTACAACCTGAGACGTGGACAACTTTTCCCTTGTTGTTACCAGTTGCCCTGGAGTTACACGAGCTAGGGATGACACAGTCAGCACGATATCTTCCTTCTTGTATTCAAACTGGAGTTCTGTGAGCGGTTGTACATCAGTCCATTTGGATAGCTGTACATCCTTCCTACCAAATTTAGTGCTGAATTTGTATTTCCTGATCTTTACAGGGCTCTTCTGCTGGGCTAGACTATCAAAGGCTGTCTTTCTCTCAGGAGCAAAGCACACAGCTTGTGTTATTCCACTTTCTGTCTGTAAGTCACAGTTGAAGTACGTGCAGCTACCAGACTTTGTAATAGGGCTGACACACTGCAGATAACACTGAATTGGTGGAGTGGCGCCATCTGCAATAACAAATGGAATGTCTTATAAATCGCATTACTTGGTGGGTTTTGATCCGTTGCCACTATATGACGACCTGCATGATTATGTGACCCATTATATATTTTGAAAATTTTCGGCCATCTACAGAAGGCATCTTATTTAGGAAAACCACTCATGAGGTCAAATATTTCTGACCCATGACTTGAATTTCTGATTGAAACTGAGATATTACAAGACAAGTATTTAGTACAACATTTATGCTTAGCCTGCATTGCAAGCGTTCCTTTTGGAAGGAGGAGGACCTCTGTCTTCTGCCCAGTCCCCGTCCCCGTCCCCTTCCCCCTCTCAAAAGGAATGCTTGCAATACAGGCTACATGTATGCTATAGACACATTAGAATACCTATAAAAAAATAATTTGTCATAAACTTACCTGGAGACTTTAAGTTACTGGATGCCATAGTGAAATCTGATATTAGGCTGTAGAACAATGAATTTAAAAAAATTAGTTTTTCTAATGGTAAAGCACATGGATATAATACATGTATATGTTATGATAATTTCAGTTGCCAATGCCATATTATTCCTACAATGTCACTTTATATACCGGCAGTATACAGTACCAGTTAACCTAAGCTTAAATTAGCTATGTGTGATAATTGCACTGCATGTAGCATGTGCTGTCTGGTGAAGTCTTGCTTCTTCTTGAAGTCTGTACTGCAAAGTCGAAGAGGTTTTTAAGCTAGTTAATCGTTCAAAGGTCATGTGTTCAATAACACAGGATGACAATGTTTTAACTCTGCTGATGGCTACATATGACACTCCAGCAGTTCTCTCTGATTTACCAATATCAATCCATGCTTTAGGTAGTGTGAGGCCTTGGCTCTTGTGTATTGTTAGAGCATACGCAAGTCTGAGAGGTAGCTGTTGTCTCTCATGAAATCCATCTGATGCCTGTGCTGAGACAGTTACTGGGCATATTGGCACATATGATGGTTGAATGGTACTAATAGAAGGACCTCGGTAGTTATCAAACTGAACAATTACAGCGATAGGTAAGTCAGGTGGCTGGTAACCATTATTATAGATGAAATCAATGAGTGTCCCGGTAGCTCCATTACAGAGGCCAACACCTGCCCATAGATTCATAGTCAGCATTACTTTAGCACCCTTTGCTAAGAATACAACAGGTTGTAGACCAGACATGTCATCTGAACTCATCTTTTTTGCTGTAGCAGAAGAGTGGCGAGCATTGATATGTGCAACAGGTTGTTGAAGTTGAGTTAGTTGTTCATGATTATAATTCCCAACTTGTTCATTGCTATAAAATAATCTAGTAGCATCATCAAATTGATCGATATCTGTTATATTTGATGGTTGACGGGTCAACAGCAGTTTCCAGTCATGTGTGGATTCGCCTTTACGAAGCCTTAGGAGCAAATCTCTGAATTGTACTTGTTCAGTGCTCATACCTTGTACACGTTGATTAACAGTAAGTTTGATAACTTTGTCAAACATTCTGTATGTTTGATAACCTTGTTCACCAATACTATTTGTTGGCTTAGCATGGTAAAGTGGCTTATCTGCTACTGGTGGTAACTGACCAGGGTCTCCAATTAATATGAGGGATTTTCCTCCAAGAACTTGGTCATGAAATCCGGTTGCCTGTTTGCAACGCTTATCTATCCAGCCAAAAGTAGTTTGGCCAAGCATAGAATACTCATCTATAAGAATATAGTCTATTCCAGTAAGATTCTCTTGCAGTCTACACAAGCTTTGACCTGTTAGATCTTTGTTACCCCTTGGACCAACTGGTAATTTTAACAAAGAGTGAATAGTGACACCTCTAATATTATAAGAAGCCTTGCCAGTTGTAGCAGTAACTGCACAGTGACTTTGTAAGAGGTTTCGAATAGCATTGATCAGGTAGCTTTTTCCTGTTCCAGCAACACCAATGATAATAAGACACAGTGGGTCTTTCTCAGGAGAATTGTTTTCTGAATGTGTTTTCACAATATCATATACAAGCTGTTGCATTTCAGTCAAACTGTTGATATCAACAAATTCATATTCTTCATTTGTATTGTTATGTTGTTGTTTGTTAGTTTTAATCCATGTTGGCATTTCACCAATTTGCTGATCTGTGTATTGAGGTGTATCTTGGTGCCAATCATGTGTTGATTCTGATGTTTGTTCAGAACTAGCTGCAAAGGGTGTATGGAGATCAGATATAATCATCCACTCTTCACGAGGATTATTTGCTGGTTCAACAGGTGGTGGCTCATTGTTTGTTTCTTCCTCCTGACTCTGAATAACAGTCTGGAGTTTGTCAAACCAGTCAGGCACATTAGCCTGGGCATAAGGTGTTTGCAAGAATTCTTGCCACTTGTTGATCATGTTCTCATCAGTAGGTTCTTGATCACCCCAAGCATTATCTTGAGTAATATACCAAGGTTTATACCTTAACAGCTGATACTTACAATATAGGCTGAAATTAGGCCCTTTTGGATTGGATGAGTAGATTGGAAATATACGTGGAACGACATTATCCGGTAATTGTTTAAGCTTTGCATTGACAAGTTTGTACTTTGTAGCAAACTGAACAAAGTTGACATTCATGATATCAGGTGAACTGTCATACTGTTCACGGTTAGCATAAACATCCAGCAGTGAATTGGTAGTACATGTTTCACTATCTGCACTTGATGTATTACGTACTCTACGGGAGCCATTTAAACTGACTGGAATCACATTAAATGATGAACTGTGTTGTTTCAATGACAGCAGGTGGTGCATTGTTTCCTGAGCTGCATAATCTCTTTCACCAAGAGTTTTCATGACTACTTTCTTGATAGCTCTGTGAGGATCCCTGTTGCTATTAGCATTTTGCACAATGGAGTTAAATGCTTGGTTTAGTAAGGGTGACCTTGGTTCACCTTTAGCAGCATACTTTGTAAGGTACTCGACACAAGCATAGTGATCAATGACAACTTGTATATCACAATTAGCTCTCCAGCCTTGAAGCTGAAGTCGTTGGTTGTTGTTCAATCGAGGGTCATTCCTCTTGGTGATAATCTTGGCTCTA
The DNA here is from genome assembly GCA_030867875.1 of Actinernus sp. WN-2022. Lineage (NCBI taxonomy): Eukaryota > Metazoa > Cnidaria > Anthozoa > Actiniaria > Actinernidae > Actinernus > Actinernus sp. WN-2022. Next base: position 6,742,400 of record JAOWCC010000655.1, on the reverse strand, counting down.
TATTGTATGTCTTTACTTTTACTGTGAACCTCTTCAAATTCAATTTTAGTCTTTGGACAGTGATCATGTGGGAAGTGAAATCTGCACTTCAACTCAGATTCATTGCTTTTTTCCCTTAAACAATAGCTTGTGCTACAACGAGTATGTCGCTGAACCATATTCAATAGATCTGTGTAATCAGAATCTACTTCATAATCAGGAATGTCTTTATGATATTTCTGGCATGGATGAACTTCAGGTCTAATCCACATGTTGTCATCTGGTGGGTTTGGGTTAACAGTTGATAATAACCAATCAACATATTGACATGCCGTCTCTGCAGCTTTGTTACCAGCTTCAATATCCTGGTCTAGTTCTGTGGTATCTAGACAATCATTTTCATCCTTATATTTCTGAGCTAAGAAACCTTTCAATGCAGTCTTGGTCAGGTCACACAAACCTGGATCATTCTTCAGTTTAGCAGTACCATGACAGTGAATACTACCTCTACCTTGGTATTCATATCTAAACCAGTGCCACTTAGAGAATCATACAACCAATGTTTGACAAAACTCTCTAATCTTTCAGTGAAAAACCAGTCCACAATGTGGGGATTGTTAATAACATTCTGCCGTCTCTCTTCACTGGTAGTGTTTGCATTATTGTCTCCAAATAGAGCATGTAATTCAGGCCAATGCATATCAGCAGATGAAAATGTAAAAAACAATGTTGGAGTACCAACACTTGTTACAATAGCTTTGAGTTCCTCTCTCACCTTATGCCAATAAGCATTTGTGCCAGCAATATTAGCTACATAACGTGACATTTTAGACATGAATACAGCTGAATCATTACTGTCAGCCATCTCTCGTAACTCATCAATAGTTAAATGAGCTTCACCAGGATTCTGTTTAAGAAATATTCCACTTTGTTGCAAAGTTCTCCTTCTCTGAATCATATTAAAAGCCCAGTATGAAAATCTGGGATGGCTGGCGAATCAATGAACCCATTTTCCATTAATCTTTTCAGCATATTTCACGAGGTGCTTAATCCTCTCCTGTAGAGGAACGTCTCTTATAAGAGCATTGTTGGTTGGATCTCCCTTACCATCAGGGAATAATGTAGGGAATGCCATAGTTGCTAAATATGATGTTTGATATTCATTTAATGGCTCATCTTCAACACTGGGCCAGTTCATTGGTTCAGCAGAGAGCTGATTTCTAACAGCTGCAAGTTCTTGTTGCTGTTTTTCACCAACTGGTAAGAAACTACTCATTTCAGTAGATCCATCGTACACTGTATCTTCAGCAGGGTCATCAGTTGATGGACCTAAATCAGGGTCAATAACTTCATCTGATGCTATGTCATCCTCAGTCTCAACTGTTAGTAAGTTTTCTGGAATACCATTTTCCGGTAAAGAATGTAATGCTTGTGAATTTATTTCTATATCTGCATAATGAGGATTATTGTCCTTCAGCCATAATAAGGCATCATATACTGTTTGTCGTCTTACATTGACATCTTTAAATGTGTTGTCTCTACCTTTGACCTTAACAATGATTACAGCCAGGTCTTTAGGGTATCTTGGTAGTGAAGATGCAAGTTCCTTTACATTTTGAGGTAAATTAATACAATGTCCAGAGTAACCTCTCTGACCACCAGGTTTAATATATACTCTCATGATAGGGAGAGCACGAGCAATAAGCATTTCCTCTATTTGAGTCAAGTTTTGCAGTTGTAGTGGCACTTGAGACGGAATCAATGAATTCTCCATTGAAAACTTTTTAGGAGATTTTTTATCCCTTGAACATCGAGAACAAATAAATGTATCTGGTGACCTTGGGTTAGATTTGAGTGGCCAAGCCTCTTCGCAAAGTGTACATTGATATGTATGATATTCAACAGATTTGTGAAAATTTGCCATATTAGCCTTTGCCCAGTTTTGTTCATGGATGTGACCACTTTTGACAACATTGAAATCTTTCAAATAATCTTGTTGGCTGACACTTTCATTTCTTTTGTTGGAATTTATCGTCTCATTAGATATATGGTTTCTGTCTTTTTCAAGTCTGGCATGCGGTTTTTCAACTGTGGTTTCTTCGGAATGTTTTCTCTTTTTATAAAGATTGTTTTTTTTAAGTCTAGCTTGTTTTTCAATCTCAGTTTCTTCTGAACGTTTTTTCAGTTGATACAGGCGGTCTTTTTCAAGTCTGGCATGTTTTTCAACCGTGGTTTCTTCGGAATGTTTTCTCTTTTTATAAAGATTGTTTTTTTCAAGTCTAGCTCGTTTTTCAATCTCAGTTTCTTCTGAACGTTTTTTCAGTTGATACAGACGATCTTTTTCAAGTCTAGCATGTTTTTCAACCTCGGTTTCTTTGCAATGATTTCTCTTTCTATTCAGTCTAGGCATTTCAGGAAGTTTTTGTACCTCATGATTGTTTACTGCAGTTTGTCCTGTATTATTTATTTCACAGTTGTTATACAAATGTGCACATGCATGACTGAAATGCAACTGGTTCGATTTCAAATATTTCCACATTTAATTCAGCTGACAGTAAACATAAATACTGTTCTAATGCATTAATATCAGCATATTTCATAACTACAGCAGTACCATTAGGATCAGGCATACCAATAGAATTACGTGCATGTGAATCAAATAAATAGATAAAATCTACTGTCTTAATTATGGCCATGATATAGCCTTCTATATAGTATTACAAATGCTATACTGGTTGTTTTGTGCCTCAATGGGCTCTACCACAATTGGTAGTTCACTTTCTGTCACCACAATTGGTGATTGCTTTGATTTGGTTGCCTCAATAGGCGTTTGGTTTGGTTTGTTTTCGTTTGATTTCGTTTGGTTTGGTTTGATTTTGTTTGATATGGTTGCCTCAATGGGCGATTTGTTGGTGTTAGCCTCCATAGACCAACAAGCTATAGCTGGTAGATGGTTGAGGGATATCGTCTCAGCATCTGGGATAACTCCCCTTGTAAGAGCATCGACGTAAAGTCTGTCTCCCTCGATTAAGATCTGATCGATTCGCTCGGTGGTCCAGCTTTCGATTGGAATTGTTTGAGCACATAAAAGAGCTGCAAAACTGATAAAAGGCAGGGTAAATTTTACAGTAAAACAGTGACAAAATAAAACAAATGGATATCACAACTTGTTCGAGATAGCGGGGTTTTCGAGATAACCGAGTTCGAGATAGCGAGGTTCTACCCCGTACGAAAACGTCTGGCCAAACAAGAGCATAACAATGGCTGGACATTTTAACCTGACATCGGCATGATAGCAGCCAAACAAGAGCAATAATAACCGAACCTGACAAGAGTGGTAACTTATGGCGCGCCGTTTGTTTCAAAATTATTTATTACCGTTATTGACTTATTTTACCTACCTGTAATAAATTACCTTGAACCTTCATGCGACTTTACTACCTCATATCGTCAGTTTTACTACATTGATGTGTGGCAGTTTACTACCTTCATGACCTTGATGTCATTATTGTAAGATATGTCTGTTAATACTACCTTGATGTGTGTTACTCTACCCTGATGTATGTTTTACTACCTTGATGTGTGTGTTATACTACCTTGATGCGATTTTCTCTACCTTGATGCGTGTGTTATTTTACCTTGATGTGTGTGTGATACTACCTTGATGCGATTTTCTCTACCTTGATGTGTGTGTTTCTCTACCTTGATGTGTGTGTTATACTACCTTGATGCGATTTGCTCTACCTTGATGCGTGCGTTTCTCTACATTGATTTGTGTGTTATTCTACCTTGATGCGTGCATTTTTCTACCTTGATGCGTTTTTCTCAACCTTGATGTGTGTGTTTCTCTACCTTGATGCGATTTTCTCTGCCTTGTTGTGTGTGTTATACTACCTTGATGTGAATTTGTCTACCTTGATGCGATTTTCTCTACCTCGATGTCTGTGTTATTCTACCTTGATGCATGCATTTCTCTACCTTGATGCGATTTTCTCTACCTTGATGCGTGTTTCTCTACCTTGATGCGTGCATTTCTCTACCTTGATGCGATTTTCTCTACCTTGATGCGATTTTCTCTACCTTGATGTGTGTGTTTTTCTACCTTGATGTGAATTTGTCTACCTTGATGCGTGCATTTCTCTACCTTGATGCGTGTTTCTCTACCTTGATGTGTGTGTTATTCTACCTTGATGCGTGCTATCTTTTCTACCTTGATATCAATTTAATACCGTGATGTACGTGTGTTAGCTTGATATCAATTTACTACTGTGATGTGTGTTAGCTTGATATCAATTTACTACCGTGATAAGTGATTTAATTACCTTGATGCGAGTTTACTGTGTTTCTAAGCTACTTTGATGCGTGTTTGTCTACCTTGATATGTGTTTTATGCTACCTTGATGTGTGTCAGTGTTTGTTATACTATCTTGATGTGTGTAATATACTACCTTGATGTGTGTTTCTTTTTACCTTGATCGATGTTTGTGTTATACTACCTTGATGCAATTTTCTCTACCTTGATGCGTGTTTCTCTACCTTGATGTGTGTGTTATACTACCTTGATGTGAATTTGTCTACCTTGGTGCGTGCATTTCTCTACCTTGATGCGATTTCTCTACCTTGATGTGTATGTTTTTCTACCTTGATGTGAATTTGTCTACCTTGATGCGTGCATTTCTCTACCTTGATGTGTGTGTTATACTACCTTGATGCAATTGTCTCTACCTTGATGCGTGCTATCTTTTACCTTGATATCAATTTACTACCGTGATGTGTGTTAGCTTGATATCAATTTACTATCGTGATGTGTGTTAGCTTGATATCAATTTACTACCGTGATAAGTGATTTAATGCCACATGGCTTTCCACATTCCTATCCAAAGCAGCTCCAATTACTCTCTCACAAGCAGTTCTGTTAGCCTGAAGCCTCAGGAGGAAATCTTGCAGAGCATTGGAGTCTGATGCATACAGTCTCCTTTCAACTTCGCCACAGAGACTTCCCACAGATTCAAGAAAAAATGTCCACTGATCTTCCGCCATTGTTCAAGGATTGTTAAAACATATTTTATACAACTACTACATACAGGGTCAATAATGTAATCTGAAAATGTCAAGATGGTAAAAACAATTAAGATAAGAATGATATTGATATCAAGGGAGTATTTTACACAGGTATAGAAAAAGAAAAACACACGCATCAAGGTACTAATATATATATCAACGTACTAAATTTGCATCAAGTTAGAAAGTCACCGTGCAAAACTCGCATCAACGTATTTAAATCACTTACAACAGTAATTTGACATAAAGGTAAGACAATCGGCACCGGGTAGTAAATCGATATCAAGGTAACGCACATCACGGTAGGAAATTGATATCAAGGTAGAAAAACACACATCAAGGTAGAGCAACACACACATCAAGGTAGAAAAACGCACGCATCAAGGTAGATAAAATCGCATCAAGGTAGTATAACACACACATCAAGGTAGAGAAACGCACGCATCAAGGTAGCGAAAATCGCATCAAGGTTGTATAACACACACATCAAGGTAGAGAAAATCGCATCAAGGTAGAGAAATGCACGCATCAAGGTAGACAAATTCACATCAAGGTAGTATAACACACACATCAAGGTAGAGAAAATCGCATCAAGGTAGACTAAACACACACATCAAGGTAGAGAAAATCGCATCAAGGTAGTATAACACACACATCAAGGTAGAGAAATGCACGCATCAAGGTAGACAAATTCACATCAAGGTAGTATAACACACACATCAAGGTAGAGAAACGCACGCATCAAGGTAGCGAAAATCGCATCAAGGTTGTATAACACACACATCAAGGTAGAGAAAATCGCATCAAGGTAGAGAAATGCACGCATCAAGGTAGACAAATTCACATCAAGGTAGTATAACACACACATCAAGGTAGAGAAAATCGCATCAAGGTAGAGAAATGCACGCATCAAGGTAGACAAATTCACATCAAGGTAGACAAATTGACATCAAGGTAGAATAACACACGCATCAAGCAAGAGAAAATCGCATCAAGGTAGAGAAAATCGCATCAAGGTTGTATAACCCCGGTGTATAACACACACATCAAGGTAAAAAGAAACACACATCAAGGTAGTATATTACACACATCAAGATAGTATAACAAACACTGACACACATCAAGGTAGCATAAAACACATATCAAGATAGAGAAACACGCATCAAGGTAGAAAAACACAAGCATCAATGTAGTATAAAACACATATCAAGGTAGACAAACTAGAAACAGTAAACTCGCATCAAGGTAATTAAATCACTTATCACGGTAGTAAATTGATATCAAGCTAACACACATCACGGTAGTAAATTGATATCAAGCTAACACACATCACGGTAGTAAATTGATATCAAGGTAGAAAAGATAGCACGCATCAAGGTAGAATAACACACACATCAAGGTAGAGAAACACGCATCAAGGTAGAGAAATGCACGCATCAAGGAAGACAAATTCACATCAAGGTAGAATAACACACACATCAAGGTAGAGAAACACGCATCAAGGTAGAGAAATGCACGCATCAAGGTAGACAAATTCACATCAAGGTAGAAAAACACACACATCAAGGTAGAGAAAATCGCATCAAGGTAGTATAACACACACATCAAGGTAGAGAAATGCACGCATCAAGGTAGACAAATTCACATCAAGGTAGTATAACACACACATCAAGGTAGAGAAACGCACGCATCAAGGTAGCGAAAATCGCATCAAGGTTGTATAACACACACATCAAGGTAGAGAAAATCGCATCAAGGTAGAGAAATGCACGCATCAAGGTAGACAAATTCACATCAAGGTAGTATAACACACACATCAAGGTAGAGAAAATCGCATCAAGGTAGAGAAATGCACGCATCAAGGTAGACAAATTCACATCAAGGTAGACAAATTGACATCAAGGTAGAATAACACACGCATCAAGCAAGAGAAAATCGCATCAAGGTAGAGAAAATCGCATCAAGGTTGTATAACCCCGGTGTATAACACACACATCAAGGTAAAAAGAAACACACATCAAGGTAGTATATTACACACATCAAGATAGTATAACAAACACTGACACACATCAAGGTAGCATAAAACACATATCAAGATAGAGAAACACGCATCAAGGTAGAAAAACACAAGCATCAATGTAGTATAAAACACATATCAAGGTAGACAAACTAGAAACAGTAAACTCGCATCAAGGTAATTAAATCACTTATCACGGTAGTAAATTGATATCAAGCTAACACACATCACGGTAGTAAATTGATATCAAGCTAACACACATCACGGTAGTAAATTGATATCAAGGTAGAAAAGATAGCACGCATCAAGGTAGAATAACACACACATCAAGGTAGAGAAACACGCATCAAGGTAGAGAAATGCACGCATCAAGGAAGACAAATTCACATCAAGGTAGAATAACACACACATCAAGGTAGAGAAACACGCATCAAGGTAGAGAAATGCACGCATCAAGGTAGACAAATTCACATCAAGGTAGAAAAACACACACATCAAGGTAGAGAAATGCACGCATCAAGGTAGACAAATTCACATCAAGGTAGAATAACACACACATCAAGGTAGACAAATTCACATGAAGGTAGAATAACACACACATCAAGGTAGAGAAACACGCATCAAGGTAGAGAAAATTGCATCAAGGTAGTATCACACACATCAAGGTAGAGAAAATCGCATCAAGGTAAAGAAAAGCACGCATCAAAACACACACATCAAGGTAGAGAAAATCGCATCAAGGTAGTATAACCGTATAACACACATATCAAGGTAGAGAAACACGCATCAAGGTAGAGAAAATCGCATCAAGGTAGACTAAACACACACATCAAGGTAGAGAAAATCGCATCAAGGTAGACTAAACACACACATCAAGGTAGAGAAAATCGCATCAAGGTAGTATAACACACACATCAAGGTAGAGAAATGCACGCATCAAGGTAGACAAATTCACATCAAGGTAGTATAACACACACAACAAGGTAGAGAAAATCGCATCAAGGTAGAGAAACACACACATCAAGGTTGAGAAAATTGCATCAAGGTAGAAACATGCACGCATCAAGGTAGAATAACACACACATCAATGTAGAGAAACGCACGCATCAAGGTAGAGCAAATCGCATCAAGGTAGTATAACACACACATCAAGGTAGAGAAACACACACATCTATTTAGAGAAAATCGCATCAAGGTAGTATCACACACACGTCAAGGTAAAATAACACACGCATCAAGGTAGAGAAAATCGCATCAAGGTAGTATAACACACACATCAAGGTAGTAAAACATACATCAGGGTAGAGTAACACACATCAAGGTAGTATTAACAGACATATCTTACAATAATGACATCAAGGTCATGAAGGTAGTAAACCGCCACACATCAATGTAGTAAAACTGACGATATGAGGTAGTAAAGTCGAATGAAGGTTCAAGGTAATTTATTACAGGTAGGTAAAATAAGTCAATAACGGTAATAAATAATTTTGAAACAAACGGCGCGCCATAGTAACTAGCATAACAAGAGCATGTCACCCAGCCTGACAAGAGCATAAATTAGCATGACACGAGCAGAACATGGAAATCGTCTTGATCGGGGATGAGAACGTAACACGAGCACAACAGGAGCATGACAAGAGCATGTCATTCAGCCTGACAAGAGCGTGAATTAGCATGACACGAGCAGAACATGAAAATCGTCTTGATCGGGGATGAGAACATAACATGAGCACAACAGGAGCATGACAAGAGCATATCAAGAACATGACAAGAGCGTGAAACATTGTTCAGCCGTAGCCATACAGAAAGCAGTCACATAATCTGCAAAATTAACAGAGAAAAGAAGAGGTCAAAAATTACCGTAAACATCATTGAAAAGTGAAACAATTCGATTAGATTATAAACAAAGACACGTACTACACATAATAGGGACCTTTAGCAACCAGGACGGCGACGGCAGTGACGCGACGGGCCGTAGAAAAGTGTTTTCTCCCGATTGGAAATTTGGTGTTTACTGTTTTTCGCTCCACGGCTATAGTCCAATTTTGGCAATTCCTTTCACTGCAGGATTTAAGCCGTTTTATATGTTTTATATCAGCTATTGTATGCAATTAAATATTTAAAGTGTGTGTGTTGCATGGAGCTGATATTAGGGACCTTCAGCAACCACGACGGCAACAGCTTGGACGACGGCATAAAACAATAGCCTTAATTACAAAATACAACACGTGAAAATGCACGCAGTCGCCTACATTTTCACCATTCTTTGCAAAAACACGACGTGAAAACCCCAAATTGTACGTTATAAAGACGTTCGGCGTGAAAGGAATTCTATAGTCTATATTTTTCGAAAATCTGCTGTGGACACGAGGGAAAATAGAAGAGGAAGTGTTTGAGTAGTGTTTTCTCCCAAAATATGGTGTTTGCTAGCTAGTTCCTTTATTCGCTTTTAATTACGTTTCACATCCAGGTCTTCGAAAAATATGATAAGCATAAAGTTTTGCTAACGGCGAACGAAAAACAGAGTGATTTTACTTTCTTTTGCGTTCTCTTGTAAACGTAAACTTTGGGATTTTCACATTATTTTTTTCCAGACAATGCTTGAAATGTAGGTGACTGCAGGCATTTTCACGTGCAGTTATTGTATTTCGTAATTAAGTGTATTGTTTTTATATGCCTGCGTAGCATTAGCGTTTCTGGTTTTCCCCCCGCTTTTTTGGCCGCACGAGAATAGGGCGAGCGGCCTATGATCTCCGAGGAAACAACTAAAATGTCGCATTTGTGTACATACCTTTACATTAGCGGTTTTAACCGCTGCATCAAGACGAGGCTGCTTTGGTTCGTGCATTTTCTCTCATAGAGGGCATGTTGTTGAGAATCCCTTGACAACAGGAACGCGCCAACTCCTCAGTGGTAAAAACAACAAACTTGTCGACTGAGAAGATGTGCTGGCCCCTTTTTTGTGCTGTGGTAATCATCATTTCTGAGGGTGCTTCTATTCAGGAAGGTTGTGAGAAAGTTGATTACAAAATTACATGATACATGTAATAATATTATTTAGCACCAACTTTCACCAGAGCAATAGAGAAATTCAGTTTAAAAATGGAAACTAAAACGACTCAAATCAGAGGCACTCAGAGAGTAAATGTGATCAACAACAACAACAACAACAATATATTTATTTATACTCATAAAGGTTTACAATATTGTGAGAAAAAAAAAAGGTGAATTAAAATAAGTTTTAAGTATGAGCTAACCTAGAATAACCTGCAGGTTAATCGAGCCAGGTAGCACGTATAATGTATTTAAATGTAGTTAATTGGTTGGGCTGTAGATCAACTAGTCAATGAGAGCTTGCTAAATGGCAGACCCCTACAATTTTGTATTTTTGTTGATTTTTAATAATAATAATAAGTCTTTATTAACAAATACTAGCAACAGACGTGCGAGTTTACAAATATGCTAAGAATAGTTTTAAAAAGTATATAAATTCTAATAATTAAATATAATAATAATACAGAGAAAAATGTATAGTCTAAAGAAATTATTTAAAATGATTTAGAAATATTTTGCGTATCCACTACAGAAATGAACATGATAAAATTAAATAAAGTTAAAAAGGCATCTATTAATGTAAGTTCGTTTAAAACGTTCAGTACGGACACGAGGTAAAATAAAATTATGGCCACGGTCGCGTAACTGTCTTGTTCTCTTTTGCGGAAGTAGATCATAAAGGGGGTGATTAGGATTTAGAATAATTTTCTTCCAAAGTTTAAAGTCCCTTTCTCTAATGATGTCAGTAATTGGTACATATTTTGTTGTATAGCCGAATCTAATGGCTCTTCTACAAAATTTGTCGATACGACTTAGGTATTTATCCTCATAGGCGCAGGCCCATACCTCAATAGCATACTTAAATAAAGACATAATTAAACTTTCAAATAAAGTAGTAAGTTCTTGTGAAGAATAGCCATAGAACTTACATACTAGCTTTGTGTAGCAGATTGTCTATATGTAAATCCCAATTACAAGGATCTTCATTAAAAGTAACGCCAAGTAATTTAAGCGAGGTTTTTCTCTCTATTGTAGGTACTGGATCCGGTAGAGGCTTACATTTCTTGCCCCTAACTACCATCTCCCATGTTTTACTGATGTTTAATGTCATGAGATTATTTTGAGACACACTTAGGGTCATGTCATCTGCATACTTAATTAATATATTCCTACATGGGTTCACAGCCACAATATCATTTACCATAATGGAAAACAATACAGGGCCAAGGACAGTCCGCTGTGGAACACCTCTGTTAATACAGACAAACTCTGTAGACACACCATCTACAACAACCCTTTGTTTTCTATTACTAAGGAAACTGATGATCCAGTTGGTAACATATGGGTTAATATTGAGTGACTTAAGCTTATTGCATACTATATCATGGGACACCGTGTCAAAAGCCTTACTGAAATCAAAAGAAAAGACTCGAACAAAGTCTATATCCTTATCTAACCAATTTAACCAATTATGATAACATTTAATGAGAGCCATAGTGGAGTTATGATTTTCTTTGTACGCGAACTGATCAGAGCCAATTACGGATTTCAATGCAGTGGATAGTTCCTGCTTGTATACAAGCCTTTCAAAAAGCCTCATGATGATGTTCGTAAGAGATATTGGCCTCAGCTGGTTACACGTAGTGAGAGGGGATTCTTTGGGAATAGGCGACACATTGGCAAGCTTCCAGAGGAGTGGGACTGACTGGTGTCTAAGAGAACAATTAAACACCTTCGTGACAACAGGTGCAAGATAGTGAGCGAAGTTCTTCCATAACCAATATGGCAACTCATCTGGACCAGGGGCAGTGCGCTTTAGGCGCACCAAAAATCTTCTCACAGTATGCTTTCCCTTCATGATGAGAATTCATTCCGACTCCTGACAAAACAATCCAAGTAAACTTGACCTTATTCAAAATTGATGTATATCACAAATGGATTGCTTACCTCTTCCCTCAGCCCTGAGAACGGTTGCTATCAGCCTTGTCGTTCGCCAGTCTACTTCCACTTCACCCTGGGCCTTGCAATCAACATTTTGTTCTTTGGCAGAACACTCACTTTAGTCAGAATCAAAATAGAGGCAGGCGTACAATATATGACATTTTGTAACAACTTGGACGTCTCCCGTTGGACACAAAACTCAGTAACGTTTTAGAGTAGAGCACCTTAGTTTTGGATCAGTTCAGTTGCAGTCACTCGCTCAGTGGAACTACAAAATGAGCGCCAAAAACGCATTTCAGTAACCGTAATTGACTCAATCATCAGATCTCGGAGTTAAGCCAATGAAACTTAAATTAACTAGGGCTATACTCTGGTAAACGATATCAACTATGGTTCAAATATGCATTCTTTCATTTGACCCCACATTCCTATATATAGTTATACACTCAATATCAGTTACTGTTTATTCAATACTGCACATATTATAAGAATCGGAGATAATTTCGATCCCATGCTAAAGTGTCCGGTCAGGCTAAATAAAGAAGTCAAAATACCCATCATTGCTTTTGATTTGGCTATATGGAAGTTGATCCAATTAATGGTCAAAGCTACTAGTAACGAAACTACCAAACCTAAATCATGAACATGTCGAAAAAAACCAGCTTAATTTAGCATTGCATATGTTTTATAATTCGTACGTGCCGGTGCACGCTATTTAATTTCCATTTCGTGTGACTGTCATGCCCATTTCTTGTCTGGCTGTAAGGTCTAGTAGTTTTATAATTCGTAACGGTGCAATGCACACTTAATTTAAATATTGTTGTGCCCATTTCTTGTCTGGCTCGTTTCAGTCTCATGTCAGGCTGTGAAGCCAGGCTGTTCAAATTTTAAAATATTCCAAATGCTGTTGTGCTCTTGTCGTGCTCGTGTTAGTCTGTCGTCAAACCTAACATGGCCATGACATGAGCATAACATTTGTTTGACTCTCTAGCGCCAACCTGACAGTTTTTTTGTCAGGTTCGTATTTGGCCGATATTTGGCTCTAGCAGCAGTATTCCTGCCGGATTCAGGCCGGATTTTGTCTCTGTCAGGCTCGAAATTTTCGTACGGGACTGTATGTATAAATGGCTAGAGTTCAGTGATTGGGGTATCTAGTATAATTATGTAAACAATTAACTCAAAATATCATTGTTTGCGTCTTTTATTTAGGGCCTGTTTACAAGGAAAGGGGTTACCCTTAAGTGCTGGGTCATTTTCTCTTATTTTTAGCGATGTGTATACAAGCAGGCGGGCAACTCAACTCGGGTGCTATGTTTTGCCTTTGTAAACGGTTTGCTAGGGTAACCCGCCTGGAAAGGTCAACTTTATTCTAGACTAAAGACTATAGTATAGAGCCAAATTTCACATTGCAAGTTTCTGGAGTTCTCTAACGATTAATTACATTGCGAGTTTCTGGAGTTCTCTAACAATTACATTGTAGTAGGTAAGATAACAACATCTTAGGATACTAGACAGCTGCAATAAAGGGAACCACAGAAAGAAGAATCAATGTTAGCCCACCAAAACCCGCCAAAACTCTACAGTCCGCCATGTTGTTCTCTTAATGCTTGATATATGAATGATTTTGGCGGTCGCGAGCCGGCGTGTCTAAAATGCAGGTAACGGGTAGCGGGTAACGGGTAACAGATAGATGAAAGTTTTTTTTTAATTATATAAGTACAAAAATATTATCTGGCACCCGTTTACGGTGTGTATGGAAAAAAGAGACAAATATGTCTTAGGTACATAGCTGATACATACGAGATCGGAATACTTAATTACATCTGTATTCTTCTCTTCGTAAAGCGACTAACATACAAAGACCAGACTTACAAATCTTTGTTTATGTATTATTACTGGCATCAGATACTACTGTCCAAATACCTCCCTTTAGTTGAGTTAAAACAAACGTTCATTTTAGCGTCGTCAAAGATAGCTGAGCAAAATATCGATTTTTATGCAGAAATTTTCTCTTTAACGCTTGGTCACATAAGCTATACGGCAATCACAAATAATATTGAATCAAGGTGCTTTCTTAGTGAATACACAAATAACAGTTATGAGTTCTGATCAACCTGGGTTGGCATATGTCTGGTATGTTTTTATGATAGTTACGTACGAATTATAAATACAATGTTATAATTTTAGAGTTTTTGGTTTTAATTTTGAATGTTGGTGATGGCTGATCATGATGACTGCTTTTCATCTTTAGCGAAGCTGATCTTTTAAACCGAAAATACTAATAAAAATAAAACGTGTTTTAGAAAACATGAAGTTTAATTACTACATATTGCATTAATTGGATCGTCCGTGATTTTCAAGTGAGCAAAAAGCGTGAACACAGCGAACATTGACGACTGAGTAAAATTAACGTATATCACGTTTGGTTTGTTGAGTAAGGGAACTAGTTTTATCTACCGTAAATATAGCCGGTGGATGAATGTAATACACGTCTGGATAAGTGGCTTTTTTACTTTGATCATCGAACTGTAACTTTTTAAAAAGTTTGGAACATACACTTTTTAAAATACACTGGAAAACTCGAACCGGCCGAGTTACATGCAGACTTTGAAGAACTATGTAAACTGTCAGTTGTAAAATATGAGCAATATACAGACTTTACTTTTACAAAATGTCTGTGAATGTATAAATTGATTTTTTTTTACAAACACTCCATTTTACAGAGTAATACATTTAGAGAAATGTTCTACTCTAAAATGTTTGCATTAAAAAGGACGTAAATGGTTCGATCTTTCCAGTGATATATTATGATCAGTGATGGACGAGTTTTACTCAAATCGATAAGGCAGATTTGAACTGTTGACTTCAGAATAAAGTTTACTTATTGTATTGATCAGTCTCTGTGTCTTTATGTTGTCCGATGCATTTTAAAGCGATCCAATTTTATTAAAAAGATCACCAAAACGTCTCCCAAAATTTTATCATTAAATTAATCGCTTGCTTAATATCTACTTCGGGAATATGGAAGATAGATTATCCATGAACATTGTGCCCAAGTATGTGGTTAATCGATGCAAGAATTGGTTATAACAATCTACGTCGAAATCCGTATCTTAGCTTTGAACAATGATTGTGGACTCTGGTCACTTTAATAGACTGTCCATTCATTTAACTCCCACTCCGGCCCCTCTTTGAACACCTTCAATCTGAAAATTGCTTCACTGGTTTGGGAAGCTGCAGCTGTGTTAACTTTGCGTTAGATATTAATTTTTATTTTCATATAATACTGAGTAATTTTTGTTGACTGTCCCAACATTTTTTATCCATGATTGTAACTCCTTCAGAGCCATTCTTAGCCTGGGTCGTCGCGTAACGCTAGCCGCCCCACTAACAGCTGCTTACCTCAGCCACACATCCATTTCCAATCATGGTTATCACTGGTCAGGATAACGGTGTATATCAAAGCGAGTATTTTTCTTCTTTTTAAAAAAAAATAACACCGGACAATTTTTGTATTGTTCTACTGAACAAATAAATTTAACCTAGCCGTTACCCGTTACCTGCTACCCGTTACCTGCGTTTTAGACACGCCGGTCGCGAGCCAAGCGTTTCGCATACATGTACAATCACAGGTCATGATCAGTAAAATCAAAATCAATTCCATAGATCTGTTTGAACCGGATTAAAATGAAAGAAAAGTGGAAGAGTAATATTAGTAGCATATGTTTTCATTCATTAGTATGACATTTTTATATAAGAAACGGCTTTCCAAATGAAGAATATATTTGTAAAAGACTTGTTGAGTTGATAGGCCAGGCCCAGGCCCGTAACCCTACTGAATCATTTTGCTTGTAACCCCGGGCTATCTTTGACCCTACGTGCTAGGGTAATTAACCCTTGTAAACGGGCCCTAAGTTTCTCGGCCAGGTCTGCCTGAGTCCTAGCATATTTTCGCAAAACGGAACGAAGTTGTAATAATTTTTGCGGCTAAACTGCAGAATACAAGTAACGCCACTGCAGAGTGCAGTGCCACTGAAAAAGATCACTTGAAAACTTCTCTAAATTCTCCATTAAGATATAGTTCAGGTGTATAATTATGTTATTCAAACCGTAACAAAGAAATCCAAACACGTTCAATTGGTTTCGTTCAATTTGGCTGCCTTCATTTTCAAGCGTGCATGCTCTCCAAACTTACCTCAATTACTCGTCGTTCATGGTAAACTTCAGACTCTTCTTCTTCGATAAACATCCTTTCAGGCTCGCTGTCGAGTTCATTGTTACTGTTATGTTTTTCATTGAAGGCGAAAACTTCATCCACGTTGTTCTTGATCACTTTTAAGGCCGAAGCCGACCGACGCCATTATTTTACATCGCCAAATTTTCTAGCCTGATTTTCAGACGGTCGAGGTCGTCCGCTCACTTCCTCCCACCTCTATGGTGGCCTATGATTTCCATAAGCAATTTTGTATTATTTTTGAATTTTTATTTTTATTTTTAACAAAAAAGAGAAAAACATGTTTCGTTTTAATTTTTTTAGAAAAAAAAAAAAAAAAAAATCAAAAATGAAAACAAAATCAAATCAAAACTAAAACAAAACAAGAATAAAATTAAAAGCAAATAAAATTTTAAAAAATCAAACAAAAACAAAATCAAACAAAACAAAATCAAAACGAATCGAAATGAAAGTGAAAACAAAATAAAAATGTGCATGGCCTATCGTTGCCATAGACCAGAATGCATCACGGCGCGCCTCTGTCATTGGAGACTGGGTTTCAGGTTCGGGCTATCCAAGATGGCGATGAGATAACCTGAGTATCAGTCCCTCTCCCACTTCCTTTCCATCACCCCTCCCCCCTCCCCCCTAAGAAAGGAAGGGAAAGAGGGCCTGACACAATTCTTTGCCTGGCCGCTTGCTAAAAAGCCATATTCTGGCTTTTTCCTTCATTGGTCAGAAAAACAAAAGAAACAGGATCATGACTTTTGATTGACATAAACGTCAATTATATTTCTAAATTTTAATTAAAGTGAAACAAATTAGACAAAAACGTCAATCACACGTCTGGATTTTAATTAAAAATTAAACAAATTAGACAAAACCGTCAATCACGTCTGGATTTTTGTCTTAAAATGGCGCGAGAGGCGGAAGCCGGCCATGCAAAGAATTGTGTCAGGCCCTCTTTCCCTTCCTTCCTTAGAGGGGAGGGGTGGTGAAAAGGAAGGGAGAGAGGGACTGATACTCAGGTTAGCGATGAGAAGACCTAGAACTGAGGGAAGATATGACTAAATATGTGAGTCGAGGTTTAAAGCGAAAAGAAATACTGGACTTTCTACAAAGAGACTATCCGCTGTATGCCTGGAGTTTCCGTTCGCTAGATAGAAGACTTCGAGAATTCGACAATACGGTGGACATTTTACTCATTGCTCGCATTTTTCATCGCCCCAGTGGTGCACGTGGGGCTTGGAACAATACATCCACAACTTGCAAAATATCCACCCATATTACCTGAAAGAAAATGTAATTAGATATGTTTATATTCTGATTACTCTATATAATGCAGGTTGGCCTGTTACAGAAGATGAACTGGAAGATGTTGCACAGCATTCTGGAGTATTAGATACAGAATCTGACTTTCTTGATCCAGACTTACGTAAAGCTTGTGAAGAAATTATCCCATCACCAGAGGAAGTAGAACCTAAGGATGTCATGGATGCATACTTGTACCTACAAAGTCGTTTTCCTGTAGCATTACTCAATAACTGATAACACTTTTATTAAGAAATCAAAAAAATAACAATCAGTACACCATGTTTATGTATCTATCAGTTTAAAAAGTCATAAAATATGTACATGTACACTTGAGTTTAACTCAGGTCTTGTTAATACACTTAGACAGTTTATTGAAGTGAATGAGTTACAAGCTCAGTAAATGTCATTCAGGACAATACAAACTTTACTTCTGTAACTCATTCACCTCTTTAAATCATCCATGTGCAAACATGGCCTTGGTGCATCTGGTGTTTTTTTTACATAGCAGTTTTTTGCAGTTCACTTTACAGTTCACTTTACATCTGCAATGGAGGCAAGTAAAAATATAAACCACAAATCTACTCCAAGATTATATTGTAATATTGAAATCTGAAACATACAACTACTTCATGAAAATCAGAGTCTTAAAACCGGAACAATAAAACATGCATGTGCATGTATATTTTCTAACAGTCTAAATCAAAATGCCTTTTACTAGATGCTTTACTCAACTAGGCAGGGTGTCATGTTTGTCTCAATACTTCCAACAATAAAAGTGACATTTGTGGCTGTTGAACAATAACAAAACAAAATCCAAATGGATTCTGGGAGTAGTATATCCGGAGTCAAAATGATACCACTTTTTGTTGCGCAACAAACAGAATGTTATGGATTTGTAGGTCTTTTTGATGTTTTTCAACAAATTGTCGATGTTTTCAACAAAAACGAACGAAGACCTCCAAAACATCCTTTTGTTGCACAACAAAAAGTGGTATCAGTTTTGACTCCGGATATACTACTGGGATCCTAAGGATCGAAATTCTCTCGCAACACCCAAATTGTCCCTAGACATTCTTGCACCTAAAAATCCAAAACTTGAGAATCTATTAGAGATATTATTTAGCATATAGTATATCGACACCGATTGTGTGTTCTTCGCCCCGCGACATCGACGTTCGTCAACACGCAAGGTAGAAGATGGTGACCCTCGAAGAAGCACGCAGGCAAGCAAAGCGATTTGGGCTGCGAGGTATCTCCAGGCTCAACAAAGCCAGGCTCGTTCAGGCAATAGCTGAGGCCCGCACTCTCGAATGGGAGAACAGAATCAAACGAGCCGACCAAACAGGTAGGTTCCCAGCCCTTCGAGGTGATCCTGAAAATCCACACAAACGTGCCCAACGCGCGCGTGAAACCAAACAGTTGGATGAGGAGGTTGCGGCAAGCCTAAGGGCAAAAGCTGTCGAAGAACGGACTATAGCGAATCCTCGAAGACGTTTGCCTCATATGCGACGAGCTATCCGGCGGTTCCAGCAAAAGCCTCGTGGTGAGCCATTGGAACGGAGTCTAGCTCGAGAAGCAGCCTCTATTCTCGACGAGAGAGATGGCACGCTCGAGGGAGAGGAAAAGGTAGGCGCACCATTCGATGGCGCTTCTTCCAAGGTGTGGCAGGCGATTTGACGCCTAGGATCATGGGAAAGTTGACTGCAAATGTGGAAACGAGCTTCTATCTACGTTATGGTTACTCCTATCGCATTCGCAATGTTAACGACGGGCGTGTGATGCTCTTCTCCAAGACAGTCCCAGGCTCTCCATGGGTGAATGTCCTAGGTGATGCAGAGGAGTGGATCGATAGCAAGGAGACAGCTCGTTTGAATCCTGACAACATCAATCGGCCAAATACTCAGTGGGCAATTTCCATGGCTGCCCGGAATGCTTCCCTAGGGAAAGGAGGCTCTATCGCAAGACCTGCGAAAGAACGGAGAGTCTACGCGAGGCAGGTTACGTAGTGGTGGAGGCTTGGGGCTGCTCTACAAAGAAGACAAACGAACCGGTTCCCACGCCAACGCAAACTGCCTACCCACACGCCATAGTGTACGACTTCGAAGCCTACCTCGATAGAACAAAAGGCCGACGACCAACGGAACGCTTGACCATCGAAAACGTCCACGTCCCAGTATCCGTTTCCATAGCGGACACGTACGACCGAATGCCAACCCATATCTGTCGACGCGATCCGAAGGAACTCATAGCTGCCTTCGTCGAAGAACTCCAGCAAAGAGCGCAGAGAATCCGAGTAGCCATGGCAAGATGGTACCGGCTCGATACACCCAAATTCTCCTTCGACACCCTACCAAAGGGACAACAAGCGAAGATCGACGAATGGATCAGCCAAGTTCCCGTATTGGGATTCAACTCTGGCAGGTACGATCTCAACCTGATCAAGGAGCACTTCGTAGGAACCATTGTCGACACCTGTAAGAAGGTCCGGGTGGCAAAGAAAGCCAACACCACTATGTTTCTCTTGACTCCCGATTTCCGTTTCCTCGATGTGATGAACTACCTTGGACCTGGAACTTCCTACGAACGTTGGATCACTGCCTATGGATGTGAGTCGCAAAAGAGTTTCTTCCCATACGAGTGGTTCGACTCTCCCGACAAGTTGGATCACGTTGGATTACCAGATTATCGAGAGTGGGGTTCGAAGTTGAAAGGTCAACACCTACTATCTAGGTCGGAGTTCGAAGCCTGCAAGTTCACCTTTCGCGACAAAGGAATGAAGACCTTCGCAGACTGGTTGCGGTACTACAACAACCTAGACGTAGTCCCATTCCTAGAGGCACTCGAAAAGATGCGAGATTTCTACCACGAGAAGGGAGTAGACATGCTGAAAGACGCAGTGTCCATCCCAGGAGTCTCGCTACAGTTTCTGCTTCGAGGTAGTGTAGAACGGGGAGCCGAGATGTACGCTCCAGGTGAGGAAGCCTACCACATGCTGAAAAGCGCTGTCGTGGGAGGTCCAAGTATAGTGTTCACCAGACGACACGAAGCGGGAGTGACTAAGATTCGTAGTCATCAGGGTGGAACCAAGGAGTGTCGCAAAGTTCTTGGTTACGATGCCAACGCCCTGTACCTTTCCACCATGGCCCTCGAAATGCCTTGTGGAAAGGAAAAGGTTGTTCACTACGACGAGCCAGGACTAGCAGCCGAAGAGCTTACCCAACGGCTACAAGGAGGCTCCTGGTTTGGGTACGCTGAGGTCGACATCGAGATCCCTAGAGCATTGTGGAAGAAGTTCGAGGAGATGCCCCCCTTCTTCTACAATCGGGAAATCCCCAAGGAAGCAATCCCTCCAGAAATGATAGCCTACCTCGCAAGGACAGGTAGAAAGCGAAGCGAGGAAAAGAAGCTAGTTGGAAGTCTTTCTGGAAAGAGGTTGCTACTCTACGCTCCTCTCCTACTTTGGTACCTCGACCACGGCGCAGTCCTGACTGCCATGTATCGTACGATAGACTACGAACCTGGGAAGCCCTTCGAATGGTTCGTGGACCAAGTCACCGAGGCGCGACGCACGGGAGACGTGGATAAGTTACTTGGAAACAGTTACTTGGAAACAGCGCCTATGGAAAGTTGATCGAAGACTTGGGACGCCAAACTAATGTCGCCTATACCAAAGACGAGAAGGTTGTGGACAAAGCCTTGCGAAGTGCTTGGTTCGAAGACCTGGAAGAGGTTGGCGACGCATACGAACTCGAGAGTAGGAAGAATCAGGTTCGCATCAAGCGACCTTTCCAAGTGGGTATCGCTGTATACCAACTCGCCAAGCTTTGTATGCTCGAGTTCTATTACGACTTCCTCGACAAGTATGTCGCCCGAGAGGATTTCGAATACATCCAGATGGACACGGACAGCGCGTACATTGCCATCTCGGGAAACAGCCTCGATGAGGTTGTAAGACTCGAGCTACGTGAGGATTTCGCAGCCAATAGGAAGGAATGGTTAGCTTGGGACAAGTGGAGCAGTCGCACCCCAGGACTCAAGCTAGAATTCGAAGGACAGCGCGCCATTGCCCTATGCTCGAAAGCCTACTACGTCGACACGGGTGGTAGTAGGAAATGCTCGACCAAAGGAATGTCGAAGAGGCACAACGACATCTCGTGGGATCGATTCGAAGCAGCGCTCCAAGGTAGTACCGACATGGCGAAGAACCGAGGCTTCCGACTATTGCCAGAAGGTATGGCAACCTACGAACAACAGAAGCTTGGGCTTTCAGCTTACTACGACAAAAGATACGTTCTTCCCGATGGAATCCACACCGAGCCAATAGAGTACGCTGTCTAGCGTCTGGGTACGAACAGAATACCTCTTGGTGGTAGTTCCGTATCTGGTGGAACGACTTGTAGCTCTTCACGAACGAATCCACGTTTGGGTGCGTCCTTCTCCCCTTCTTGCTTCGCAAGGTAGTACAGCACAGGCTGTCCCGAAGATACTACACTTCGCGAAATAACATATATCTGTAAACTCCACACGGGATCAGTAGCTCTACGTCTTTCACCCCCTTCCAATTCTCCTGGTGCGTAGAGATGTTGAACTAGAACGTCGAATGGTAGGCGCTTTTCTTCCAATCCAACAGGCCGCGAATATGAAGGAGTCTTTATGTTTACTTGCTGTGCCAACACCGCATTCGAAGGCTCTTTTCCTGTAAGTCGAGTCACCTCGCTGTTCATGGCTTTGATACCTTCTGGAAGCCGCAACACCCATTCTCTACTGCGCGCATCTGACCCTTCCGAAGTAAGTACCATCTCTTGTGCGTATTGATATCCAAACAATCTCTCAGCTAGAGTTCTATTTGCTCGCTCGACAAAGCTTTGCGCCCTATGATTACCGGCCTCGCCTCGTTGGACTTTCGTACCATGTAGTTCTAGTGTTTCAGACATATGCCCCATGAATTCTCTACCAGGATCGACCTGCAATAACTTTGGCCATTCTAGCGGACTCCGTTTGTAGATTCGTTCAAAAGCTGCAGCCACTTCACTACTATCTTTCGAGGACAAAGGCTCAGCCTCTTTATATCTAGAAGCCACATCGATTACCACTAAAGCATACTTATACAGCTTTCGTCCACGGCCAGGTCGATCGTGGGGTAAAAAGATCAAGTCAGCTTGGTGGACCTCATTAGGTTTCGATACGGTCCAATGAGGTCTTGGGATATGTCGTGGCGGTGGTAGGTATATCTGCCATAGTGCTTGTTTCTCCAACCAACTCTTAGCTGCATCTTTTGGTACCTTAGCAGCATCGGCGAGCTTGCCAATTGCGGCCACCCCTTTCCAATAATCCCTTGGACCGTAATATATCGCACCCAGATCTATAACTTTTTTTTAACCCCCAACCCCAACTTCTGTTTAGATTGAATCGTGTTTCGGGCAAGGGCATGTCCCCATTGTCGCTCTTTCCAAGGGATGACATCTAAGGCCTTAACCATTTTGCGGTCGGCCGCGTGTTTGCAAGCGAGCTTGTTGGCGCTCTTGTCACAAACGCTGTAATCAACATCGTGCTGCATAGCCACCGCATCAGTCTTACCTGTAGGTGGTTGGAAAACCTCGAGGATCGTACCGTCGGGCGCCCACCGGACTTGCTTCTCCAGAGGATTGCCAGGGCCGGTGTAGTTGTGCCCCGGGAGCACGAATCCCTTCTTTGGCGCTATTTTAAGAATCTGTTTGTGGATGTCGACCCCGCTGCCCAGCTTGTCCAAGGTCTGGGAGACGCCTTGGTCAATCAACTGGCCTGCCATCCCTTTGATGTACTTCGAAGCCATATTCTTCGCCGCGTCACTCCTGATCCCCGCTTTCCCCATTTGCCAGAGAGCTTTTGTGCCAGCCTCGAAAAGTGCCGCGCCAAGGTCCCCACCGGCTTTAGTGGAGACGAACTTAGACTTCGCCGCACCACAGCTCGCACAAACGGATTGCTTTCTTGTCCGGCCAGTTTTAGTGGTCACCAAGGTCTCGGACCCCGGAACGGATTGAGTTTGTTTCCTTTCCTTCACACAGTACGAAGCCATCCTATATCATTCACGAAAGAAAAGTTTAAAATCTAAAGTAAGTTTTGATGAAGGCATGTTTGTCTTTGTGAATCACCTCGATCAGGGGCGTACCTTTCTGCCGCTCTATGAGATAGTACAAACACCACCACCCGCACAGCACGGAAGAGCGCTCTTGGAGCTCGTCGCCACTATAGAGCACCGAAGGCCCAAGGTACTCACTTACCTCCTCTGGCATGTCAAGCCCGAACGAGTCGAAATACTCGGCTGGACTTCCTTTGACAATGCGATAACATACCCAGTGTGTCCCAGGACCACTCACTGCATCGAGATTCACGATCCCACATTCTCGTGCCTTAGGCGCGTCAGGTAGGCTATCCCTGCTGAACACTCCCCGAAAGTTTTTAATTTTGTACGCGTCTACAAGCCTATATAAATCAAGATTGGTTAGAGGATATCGCCCAAGATCGGAATGCCGTTGAACGGACTGTTTTTGCCTAGGATCAACCCGTACCCACTTTTTTTACCGCCCTTCTGCGGTGGAGGTAAGTAAGTTGGCCGAGCGCTGGCCAGAGATGCGGGATCCACCTGAAGACCTCGCCCCGTCAATGCTTTAAGGACCAAGGGGATGCCGATACTTGCCAGCAATGTGCCTAGGAACCCACCCTGTTGTTTCTTGGTGAGCTGAACCTGTACTCCAGAACCGGCCGTCAGCGCTTGAAGAATTCGCTCCTTCTGCTTCGTGGTGAGGTAATGTTGGTACTCGATGAGTTTGTCCACCTTTGCGTTGGGGACCGAGAATAGCCCACCTCCCTTTGGAAGTGCTTTGTTGACTCCCCAACTAGCCAATCCAGAAAGAGCACCGGTAGCTAGTGGGACTACCGCTTTGGTGAGCCACGGAAGAGCGCGAGCTAAGGTTGGCAGTAGCGCTCCCAGGAAACCCCCCGTCTGTTGGCGGATCTGAGTCGTGCTTATATCGATCTGGGCCCCCTTGCCTGTTCGCTTGGCTTTCTCAAGCCGAGTCACCTGTCGTTGCGTCAACAGGACCGTATCGGAGCCTGAGAGCTGCTCGTGTGTCAAACGAATCGTGACGGGGGCTCGGTCCCGATAGGCCTTAGCAATCTTTTCCTTCTGTCCAGGAGATAAACTGATGTCGTATCCAATGTATGCCATGACTATACTTATAGAAAACAATTTACGCCCGAACTAGCAGCTTGCCACTTGATTGCAGGAGTTCAACGTCCTGACTATAAAGGACGAGGGCGTATACGCTGTAGTCTGCGTTGGTTCCCGCTGAAAGCTTGTACTTGAATGTCAACTTGGTCGTGCCGTCTTTCAGATCTGGCTTCTGGTGGCGGAGGTCGAAATATAATACGGAAAAGATGGTCCCGAAATTTGTCCGCGTCAGTAGCGTTCCACCGCCGTAATTGTTTATGTCGTAACTGTACTTCAGGACGTCGCGGAACACTCTCGACATATCGGTTGATGGGGTGTACTCGTATTTGGGGTACTGATTTCCATTTCCAACCTCGAGATGACAACTAGAGAGGGTCTGGGCATTCGCCACGGAAAATGTGTTGTACAAGAAGGGGTTAGCTGTTTGACTGTCCTGAGTGGCATCGTTAGCAATCCATACGAACACATGCCGGGAGCGACTAATGCCAGACGTGATCTTGAACGCTCCAGTTTGTTTACGAGAGGAGTTTGAGCGCTCAATCGTTTCCCGGAGGTAGGACCACTTATGCGGTTTCAGAAACTGACTCGTGTAAGCGCTGGTGCCAACCGCGTTGAATTCTAATCGTGGGACCCACAGCTGAAACTTCATGACGACTACGCGGCAGTTAGCCGCAGCCTGCCATATCAAGTTGGCGTCGCTCTCAATCGTCACACCGAGCTCCATCTTCATGTTAGGGAGCAGCTGGTCCTCGAGTGCGTCGAAGAAGGGGTAGCGGTTGAGTGGGATTTCGACCGAGACTGTCACTGTGGACGACGCGCTCAACACCCCCTTCCGCATGGCAAACCCTTTATTATAGTTAGCTTGCGCCCCTCGTTCTTCGGCGTGGCGACTGGTATCCAAGTAAAAGAATGCGTTTGTGCCGGTTGTCGTCGCATACTCCGGACTATACTCGAGGAGGTTCTTCACATTCACGGCGTGGTTGGCTGATTGGCAGTCGTACAGCTGCATTCCGTTTCCTTTAACGGATAACTCGTTGACAAAACTGTGTGAGCCGTTCACTATACCGTTGTGATCGTCGACGGCTATGTCGCCACCATCAGCAAGCAACACCACTTTGAAATCGACCACGAAGCGGGCGTTGTACCAATCAAAAGGGCTTACCTCTCCGCAATTGTCGGCAACGAACCGATAGCCCGCCTTTCTCTGATGCGCGTTGTTAGCGACAACTGAAACGAGTGGGGTTTCCAAATCGAAGACCACATCCTCATATCGCTCAACGTACTTTGGATTTCTACGCCACTATAGAGCACCGAAGGCCCAAGGTACTCACTTACCTCCTCTGGCATGTCAAGCCCGAACGAGTCGAAATACTCGGCTGGACTTCCTTTGACAATGCGATAACATACCCAGTGTGTCCCAGGACCACTCACTGCATCGAGATTCACGATCCCACATTCTCGTGCCTTAGGCGCGTCAGGTAGGCTATCCCTGCTGAACACTCCCCGAAAGTTTTTAATTTTGTACGCGTCTACAAGCCTATATAAATCAAGATTGGTTAGAGGATATCGCCCAAGATCGGAATGCCGTTGAACGGACTGTTTTTGCCTAGGATCAACCCGTACCCACTTTTTTTACCGCCCTTCTGCGGTGGAGGTAAGTAAGTTGGCCGAGCGCTGGCCAGAGATGCGGGATCCACCTGAAGACCTCGCCCCGTCAATGCTTTAAGGACCAAGGGGATGCCGATACTTGCCAGCAATGTGCCTAGGAACCCACCCTGTTGTTTCTTGGTGAGCTGAACCTGTACTCCAGAACCGGCCGTCAGCGCTTGAAGAATTCGCTCCTTCTGCTTCGTGGTGAGGTAATGTTGGTACTCGATGAGTTTGTCCACCTTTGCGTTGGGGACCGAGAATAGCCCACCTCCCTTTGGAAGTGCTTTGTTGACTCCCCAACTAGCCAATCCAGAAAGAGCACCGGTAGCTAGTGGGACTACCGCTTTGGTGAGCCACGGAAGAGCGCGAGCTAAGGTTGGCAGTAGCGCTCCCAGGAAACCCCCCGTCTGTTGGCGGATCTGAGTCGTGCTTATATCGATCTGGGCCCCCTTGCCTGTTCGCTTGGCTTTCTCAAGCCGAGTCACCTGTCGTTGCGTCAACAGGACCGTATCGGAGCCTGAGAGCTGCTCGTGTGTCAAACGAATCGTGACGGGGGCTCGGTCCCGATAGGCCTTAGCAATCTTTTCCTTCTGTCCAGGAGATAAACTGATGTCGTATCCAATGTATGCCATGACTATACTTATAGAAAACAATTTACGCCCGAACTAGCAGCTTGCCACTTGATTGCAGGAGTTCAACGTCCTGACTATAAAGGACGAGGGCGTATACGCTGTAGTCTGCGTTGGTTCCCGCTGAAAGCTTGTACTTGAATGTCAACTTGGTCGTGCCGTCTTTCAGATCTGGCTTCTGGTGGCGGAGGTCGAAATATAATACGGAAAAGATGGTCCCGAAATTTGTCCGCGTCAGTAGCGTTCCACCGCCGTAATTGTTTATGTCGTAACTGTACTTCAGGACGTCGCGGAACACTCTCGACATATCGGTTGATGGGGTGTACTCGTATTTGGGGTACTGATTTCCATTTCCAACCTCGAGATGACAACTAGAGAGGGTCTGGGCATTCGCCACGGAAAATGTGTTGTACAAGAAGGGGTTAGCTGTTTGACTGTCCTGAGTGGCATCGTTAGCAATCCATACGAACACATGCCGGGAGCGACTAATGCCAGACGTGATCTTGAACGCTCCAGTTTGTTTACGAGAGGAGTTTGAGCGCTCAATCGTTTCCCGGAGGTAGGACCACTTATGCGGTTTCAGAAACTGACTCGTGTAAGCGCTGGTGCCAACCGCGTTGAATTCTAATCGTGGGACCCACAGCTGAAACTTCATGACGACTACGCGGCAGTTAGCCGCAGCCTGCCATATCAAGTTGGCGTCGCTCTCAATCGTCACACCGAGCTCCATCTTCATGTTAGGGAGCAGCTGGTCCTCGAGTGCGTCGAAGAAGGGGTAGCGGTTGAGTGGGATTTCGACCGAGACTGTCACTGTGGACGACGCGCTCAACACCCCCTTCCGCATGGCAAACCCTTTATTATAGTTAGCTTGCGCCCCTCGTTCTTCGGCGTGGCGACTGGTATCCAAGTAAAAGAATGCGTTTGTGCCGGTTGTCGTCGCATACTCCGGACTATACTCGAGGAGGTTCTTCACATTCACGGCGTGGTTGGCTGATTGGCAGTCGTACAGCTGCATTCCGTTTCCTTTAACGGATAACTCGTTGACAAAACTGTGTGAGCCGTTCACTATACCGTTGTGATCGTCGACGGCTATGTCGCCACCATCAGCAAGCAACACCACTTTGAAATCGACCACGAAGCGGGCGTTGTACCAATCAAAAGGGCTTACCTCTCCGCAATTGTCGGCAACGAACCGATAGCCCGCCTTTCTCTGATGCGCGTTGTTAGCGACAACTGAAACGAGTGGGGTTTCCAAATCGAAGACCACATCCTCATATCGCTCAACGTACTTTGGATTTCTATACGATTCCATACTTACGCTATCGCTATATATACATACAAACTAAAAGACTCTTCCACCCTCCAGCAAGCGGTTGATCCGATCCGCCGTAGTCAACTGTGATGCCGCAGGGCGCTGGGGGCCTCGTAGAAGCTCAACAATCTTAGCTCCGCCGTCGGGTGTCTGTGAAGGCGCTTGGGTCACGGGTGCTTTGATTGCGGACTTGACTGCGGACTTGACTGCGGTCTACGGGTCTATCGAGGGCGTCGGTTACGAAAAAGCTCATGTGACTGATGATATTCGACGTCAGGGGTGTAAAGAGTGCCCGCTTAGGCTCGACCGAGAATGGGTAAGAGCGCTGAAGATTGTCCGTTGGGATGACGGCGATCGTATTGCCGGACACACCGCTCACCAGAGAATCCGAAATGGCAGTGGTTCTTATGTGGATAGAATCGATTGAGTTGGTGATGTTGGGTAGTTTCGTTCCGTACTCGGTTTTGGTTATGACCTTTGGCTCGAATCCTAGGAGTTCGCAGAATTTCGTTCCTCGGAGATCTATTTCATAACTACCAACGAGCTCGATCACCACTTTGTAACTCGTGAGGACGAAGATAATGGAAATGCTCTTCGAATCGTGGTTATTGCGCTTCATAGTCTGATGCAGGTAGTCATTCAAGTCATCATACGAATACATACCGTTCGGGAAATTCACCTTCGTCCAGTTATTGCCGCCGTCGGGGCTGTATTTCACACTGTTGTTTTGATACGCAGGAGTGATGTTGTGCCAGGAGTATGTCATAGAAAGTCCATCGAGTGCTAACGAGTGCCTCATGTTGGGTGGAAGTTGCAGGGTAGGAGTGTACTTAATCGTAAAGCTATTAGGACGAGAGACCCCGACTTTCACCCGATCCACAGATGAGATGTAGAGTGCTCGATCCATAGTGCCTATATTCTAGGTCGCATAATCGCGCAAGAGGGCTGAGAGTTGGGCGTTGGTAACCTCCCCGAGGTCACGCAGCTTGTGTGCTATGTCAGAAACCTCTTGCTTCACTTGCCGACTCGTATTTCCCCCCTTTATGGAACCTCCGAGGATCTCCAACCGATCAAGCAGGTCGCCCGGCCCGGTATAGTATATAGCCCCGCCTCGCTTGCGTCGTCCGCCTTGACCTTGCTGTGGTTGTATGGTTGCTCGACCGTCCCGAATAGTATCCGCCCTCTTCATAAACGTTTTATTAAGTGCGATTTTTTTTTCGATTTCCGCTCTTTGCGGCGTCCCGACCTTTGTCTTGCCCTTCTTTCCACCGAGTCCTTTATTCAGGTTTGCTGCGGCGTTTCGAGCTTCCTTCTCAGTACCTCGTTGAAAGGCTTCATTCGGTGTTGGTAGCCCTGACTCGGTTAGCCTCTGCAGCTCTTCGAGGGTGAAGCCGTGGTTGGGATCCACGACAAGTCCTACAGGGGCGGGTGCCGCAGGGGCAGGCAAGGCTTGTTGTTCTGGAGGCGCGGGAAGTGCCGGCACGACCGGTGGGGGCGCAGCGGCTTCGACGATCTCTTCCCGTAGCTCTTCAAGTTCCTCGATGATGGGCTCAAAGGCTTTCTTCTGTTTTTCATAAGTATCTTGCCTGGCGTGTTCCTCCTTCTTTAAGGTGCTCTGAACAAGATCGACCATCCGTCCCGCCTCTATCTGAGGAAGAGCATGTAGCTGAAAAGCTTCGAGGTCCATATCTATAACTTAGTTGGAATAAAAATCGACTTAGTTGGAATAAAAATCAACTTAGTTGGAATAAATATATAGCTATGGAGATTCCGAACTATGATGGTGGGAAGGACGCAATCACGAAGTTTAAGCAGCTCTACCCTTTCATGCCTAGCGAGCCTTTCCGAATGCTTATCGCTGCCCCCTCTGGGGGTGGGAAGACGAACTTGCTTATTCACATGCTCCGCGCCCCGCTTTTGTACTACGATAAGATATATCTTTATGCCCGCAATCTCGACCAAGAAAAGTATCGTGACTTTTATACCCTTTTCAGTGGGTTAAGCGAGGAGGTTGGGTACCCCATTCTGGAGGGTAGCAGCGACATCGACGATATCGTACCTCTACAGACCCTCGATCAAGAATCCCAGAAGGTTGTTATCTTTGACGACTTCATCACGGAATACTTCACGGGCGGCCGCCACAAGAACTGTAGCCCGATATACTTATCGCAGACCTTCTTCGCCACCCCAAAGACGATTCGGTTAAATTGTTCGCATTACTATATAGCAGACTTTCCAACCAAACGTGAGAAGAACTGTATTGGAAGCGAGCTTGGAGTGACACCTGAACAATACGAGAAAGCGACCTGCCAACCATTCTCCTTCCTTTGTGTTGATAAGCCTAAGAAACGAGTGACGCGGAACTTTCATGGGCCTCTTTAACACTGGGTATCAACCCTCTGCAGGCCCACCGAGGCAAGTGGAAATTAGTGACACTTCCGACGCCTTCGGGTTTCTGCGGGAGAGATCTTTGTGGCGTGGAACGTCTGGGGCTCTGAGGCTGATCAACGGACCCTTCGCAGGCGGGGGTTACGGACCACCGCACCCAACGTTCTACGCCGTTGATCGGATTCCTCCTAACACCCAAGAAACGCTGGTTCTCCGCCTGCCTGTTAGTGACGATATCGATCAGGGCCTGCAAGCAGGTCGGACGTACACCTTAAGAATAGAAGTCTTCGCATCTCCCGAAGTCCTTCTGACCTTAGCTGCCCCTCTAGTGCAGGGTAGCAGCTACAAACAGGGCGACATCGATGGAAAAGGGAATCAGCAGTACTTAGAGTCTACCATAGAGATGAGTAGTGAGCCCGGCGAACAGTCGTATGTCTTGTCCCACAATTCCCCCACTCTCCAGAAAGTACAGATATATGCATTCGGTACTTTTGTTTAAACATATTATATATATCGCTATGGAATCTAAGCTTTACCCCGCACTCTCCGCTAATGATGAGGGGCAAGCGTTTCGCCTCCAAAAAATCTGTGACGTGCAGACCTCCCTTGAGAACGCCATAAAGGATTCCGCAGGTATTCGTAAGAAATACTCACGCGCCTGTGCTCTTGTTCGCGGGCTTGCTATGGTTACTGGGAGTCTGAGTGTTGCGCTTGGCGTTTCTGGTCTAGCCACCAGCCTTTCCGGTCTCGGGATCCTGTTTGGAGTTCCTTTAGGGGGCGGTGGTGGCCTCTTTGGGCTCATATCGGTCTCTTCAACCGCTGCTTCCAAACGACTCGCTCAGAAATTGATCAAGCACGAGCAGACGCTGGCTTGTGGTAAGGCTACATTAAACACGGTGCGTGGTTTGGTCTCTAAGGCCCTCCAGGACAATAAGATTGATGATAAAGAGTTCACACTCGTCCTCTCAGAGTACGAGAAATACGAGGCGATGAGGCAGGAGATTCGTCAAAAAACTTGGGACACGAAAAACCCCCCGGCCGACTTGGTAGCCCGCATTCACGAGGAAGAAAAGGAAAAACTGCAAAACAAACTCATTTAATCATCGAGCGGGGAGGAGGTCGGTTTTGTTTACATTATGAAACCTATTAGCAGTCTTTAGCGGCGTCCTGCTCTATCCAATTGCGAATGCGGTGCCAGATCCTATCGTACTTCTTTTGTGTCTTAACGCCGAGTTTTATTCCACCACATAGGGCCGCCCGATCATGATCTCCGCGGAGCTCAAATATTTTTCTGAATATGAATGGAAGCTTTGAGAGCCGCCGTTCATCACAAGATAAAGTAAAGGCGCGTACGACCTGACCAAATAGGTTAAAAATCGACTCCCGCTCGAGTTGGTCAATCCATCCGAATCGGCTATAACTCAAGAATTTTGTGGGATGGCTCCTATCCTCACGATGATGGTGTGTGGGAGGTGGCTCGTCCATCGTGTCCGCCATGTTGAGCGCCCCTGACTCGTTTAGCGACTTAATAATATCGCCCGCAGTCGGCCCATTGGCAATCCTGTAGATGTCATCTAATAATTTTTGATCTATGGGAGGTGGGGGCTGCTCTGGCTCTGGCTCTGGCCCTGGCTTGTGTAGCGACTTAGGAAGATCGCACTCAGTCGCGGCAATCCTGTAGACGTCATCTA
Source organism: Actinernus sp. WN-2022 (assembly GCA_030867875.1). Classification (NCBI taxonomy): domain Eukaryota; kingdom Metazoa; phylum Cnidaria; class Anthozoa; order Actiniaria; family Actinernidae; genus Actinernus; species Actinernus sp. WN-2022. Next base: position 6,709,938 of record JAOWCC010000655.1, on the reverse strand, counting down.
ATAATTTTTGATCCATACCGTCAGAGCTTTCGCATATATATACATATATATTTATGCTAGCACTCCTCAAATAGGATATTTTTGTGGGGTTATTAATATAAGATGGGCATTTTCAATGATTTGGATGATAAAGAACGAGATCCGAAAGAGGAGTCGAAAGGTGCTAGAGGCGACCCAGGGCTCCAAGGTCCAAAAGGAGATAGAGGCATCCAAGGGCTAAAAGGAGATGGAGGCGACACAGGTCTGAAAGGAGATGCTGGTATTCAAGGGGTAAAAGGAGACAAAGGCGATACAGGTCCAAAAGGAGATGCTGGTATCCAAGGGGTAAAAGGAGACGAAGGTGACGCGGGTCTCCACGGCCCAAAAGGAGATAGAGGCGTCCACGGGTCTGGTGTTACGCATAGTAATCTAACCTCCAACCGTGGTAAATTCCTTATGGAGTCCGAAAAATGGGTGGCATCAAGCAGCGTAACCACATTCTTAATCATTAAGGATACGGCCTCAGTAGTGGGTATGGTTCCTTCGGAGCACCAAGGGTTTAAAATACTCGAAACCTTCCCACCTCAATCGGTAGAAAAGTTAACCATGACTCTACCAATCCACGACGACCCAAACGTCGGATTAAAAAGTAATCGGACATACACGATTAGGCTCGAAGTTTATGCAAATCTTGGAATCCTAACATTGGGCCCTTTAGCAATTGAGCAAAACTTGACGTTTGTATCGAACACAGAAAAAGGTGGTAGAATAGGAGGATCCTCATATGCGGCTTTTAAAGAGCTTAGCATAACCACAAGTACCCATACAGGTAAACTATCCTTCACAGTCGCACATGATCAATCGTCTAATCAAACAGTGACTATATACGTTGCCATCATCGATGGAGCATTAATGTCAAACACTTTCGTGAATCCTGCTGTCTTCGACGATAATTAGTACATTATTGAACAAAGAGTGCGTAACTTGGTTCCTATTAAGACAGTCACTTATATAGCAAAGGAAATTTCAAACGTATGGCACCACGCAGACATGGAGTGGGGAGACCTACCACACTTCTTCATCATAATATATCCCATGAGCATAACAAATTTGATTCGGTTGTCGTGTACGATTTACCTCGGATGTGACACGGGAGGAGCTAACGTATGGTTTCGCTGGGTCGTAACTACGGGTCAAGGATTAATATCTTTCATCAGTGTGAATTCGTTACCAAATAGTAGCATTCAAACCCGTAACAGAGCTAGCTTCGGCACACAATTAGCAATCAATCCAGAAACTCTTGCCTGTGTGTCCCATAGGGGGTTCCACGTTCCACTCAATAAGACCTTACACACATACAAATTACAGATAAAAGTGAAAGACTCAGGAACTGTCACACTCAATAAGATATTCAATGATAAAAATGCTCCGTGGAATAGTTACGTTACCTCAAGTATGATCGTAGAGGAAGTATCTGGGCTAACAAAGAGTCATGACAGTATTGGGGTCATAAGATATTCATCAGAATAAAATCGCTCGGCACGCGGCCGGTTGGAACGCCGAAGCTCGAAATACGATGCAACACTACGTATAAAGTAGTACGAACGATGGGCGTAACAGACGCTCAAGTTAGGATTCGGTCCGTGCGCGAATACCTAGTGACCATTGGGTGATGCGTTGTCGTTGACGAGCCGCCTAACCATTTCGAGGCAGGGACTCTCAGAGGTCCCGTCCCCTATTCTAAGCCGAAAGCGTTCGATGATCCACTTGACCATGTCAAAGTCGCCCCCTTCGACACCTACTAGAACTAGAAGGGCGCGGAGATATTCGACCTCCATGATATCGATTTCGAAATGTGCGGTGAGCCACTTGGTTACGTCGCGATGACCAAATCGGTTAGCACAGACACTTGCGAATATCACACCCTCTACGCCGAAGCGAGTGCGGCTAACGAGCCACTTAACGACGTCGAGGTTGCCACGTCCACTAGCGTAAACTAGCGGGCCGGAACCGTCTTCCTCCTTGGGGACGCCGAACTTTTTGACCAAGCCGTCTCGATCGGCGTCGTCGTGGGCGGTCTCGAGAACGTAGACGAAGAGTACTCGCGTGCGGAACCCTTCGTCTACGTTCTCGTAGCGCGCGAGAGATGCGGCACCGTTTAGGCGTTTCGATGTCCTTGCGATGCTCGCAAATGACGTAGGACCTGCATGCTCTATGATCTTAGTCAAAATTTCTATTGGGAGGCACGATATGTTATCCATAGTGGAAGATATCGATATACAGTATAGTAATCACTTCTCTAATAGGTCTGCACTTTTGGATTTTTTAGGTGCAAGAATGTCTAGTGACAATTTGGGCGTTGCGAGAGAATTTCAACCCTTAGGATCCCAGTAGTATATCCGGAGTCAAAACTGATACCACTTTTTGTTGCGCAACAAAAAGTGGTATCATTTTGACTCCGGATATACTACTCTGGGTCATGATAATGTACAGTATGGAGGTCAGTAGGGACCCCCCTCCCCCTGAGTGATGATTATAGAACAAGATAACTGATGACTCTGAAAGGTCCAATTATGAAACTGATAAATAGTTGAAAATGTAACTGGCAACTACTATGAAAAGAAAAATAGAAAACAACCCTCTCTTATAACATATTCAGTAGTTGGCAGTACTTGTTACATTTGTGTTCTGATAAGAATGCTTCAATGGCTGGTGTTGAAAGGTTGCCAGTACAAAAATAGTAATTGTCATCTACTGCATCTTTATGTAATATTGTTGCAATTTCTGGATCACATAGGGTATATCCTACCCCTTGAATATCTGTGACCATCAGTTGCTTGTTAGACTTCAGGTATGTATAGTGACTAAAGGTCTCAGCCTTCAAGCTCACTTCTGTTGTATCCTCTTGTGCTGTGCAGATAGAACCATCATTGTTAATGAACTTGATGAAAGAACCTTCAGTGTTACGCACTCGTTGTTCATTGAAGAGAAGAAAACTTTATTGTACGAAAAGGTCTTTCCAAACTCCAATGCTGGTGCCTCCAAGTCCATGGATTGGGCAAAGTTACGTGCTAAAGCATTGAGTTGTACGGATTTTCTAGTGTGTGCCTCAATCGAGCCAAACAACTTCTCGATACCAGGGATTTCGTCATTTTTGTACTTCTTTAACACATACTGCCCTTTTGGAAGGCCAGATATAGCCTTAGCCATGTAAGCTTCCCTGAAAGCTCCTTCCGCAAATGGATTACAATGCAGTGAAATCGTGACTGGGTATGGATTGAGCCACTTCATTTCATTTATCAAAAATTCCTCGAGATGAAGTGTCACAACATTGGTATCCGGTTCAATGAGCTTGCCCAATTTTAACATTTGGCTCAGTGAGACAGAACGTGGGATGACTGACGATTTGGCCACTCCTGCCATTGTACTTTTGATACTTTCGTTGTTTTTCTTTTGCGGGCTTTCCCTTGCCGGCTCACTATGATGACGATAACTGGAGAGTGGTATCTGATCCGGTTTCTTTGACTGCTCATATGGGCCTTCCAAGAATCTGACATGAATCAGCTTCCAATTTTTTATCTGACTTTCGTGCGTGTATGAGGGGCCGCGTTCCCCGGCAAGAACATCACACTCTAAATTTATAGCAAAATGTGTCTTACAAGCATCCTTGATGTTATATAAAGTCGGCTCTTTGCCGAAGGGTACCAAGTTAGAGCTCCGATGCGAGTGTATTTTTGGCATTTGCCTTGTACGTTTGCAGAAAGTCTCTGCACAGTCAGGCCTGCCTCTATAAAGCTACTAGGACCAGCTTTATCGCCCTTCACGCCGGCACGTTTCTTTGCTACACGGTCTTTAAAATTGTCCCAGGCCGGTTTCCTCTTCCCAGACATTTTGGGAACGAAATGTAAATATTGTCCATAGCCCGAACCTGAAACCCAGTCTCCTATGACAGAGGCGCGCCGTGATGCATTCTGGTCTATGGCAACGATAGGCCATGCACATTTTTATTTCGTTTTCACTTTCATTTCGTTTTGATTTTGTTTTGTTTTTCTTTGATTTTTTTTATTCATTTTTTTCTAAAAAATGTTTTGATTTGATTTTGTTTTCATTTTTTTTCTAAAAACAAAAGTTGATTTGATTTTGTTTTCATTTTTTTCTAAAAAATAAATAAAACAAAACATGTTTTTCTCTTTTTTGTTAAAAATAAAAATAAAAATTCAAAAATAATAGAAAATTGCTTATGGCAATCATAGGCCACCATACACCTCTCTTCAAGCTTTGAATCGTTGCCCGATTTTGATAAACTGGGCACTGATTGGCTAAGAATGCTGTCACCTTGATTTTCCAACATATTTCCATCCCCTGGAAATTTATATTTACATGGGTTGGAAATACGTTGGAAATAAGTTGGAAATGTATTGGAAATATGTTGGAAATATGTTGGAAAGTTGTTGGAAATTTGATGGAAATACGTTGGAAGTACGTTGGAAATATGTTGGAAATATGTTGGAAATAACGATCTGCTTGACGAGTATTACTTGCAATAATTTTAGAACTGGAAACCGTAAAAACAAAACAAAAATCTTCGTTTGCAATAAACCCTCATAAAATAATGCAAGTAAATGTGTGACAACTTCGCATGATTTTGTTTTGTTTTTGGAGATACTGTCTTTAAGTACACACGAGTGACCACGAGTGACCTCGAGTGACCACGAGTGACCTCGAGTGACCACGAGTGACCTCGAGTGACCTCGAGTGACCTCGAGTGACCACGAGTGACCAGAAGTGACCAGAAGTGACCACGAGTGAATAAATAAATAAATAAACGAAAAAAAAAAACGGGTTTTCATGCGCCGAACGCAATCGATCGATAAGATAATTAGGCGGTGTCTTGATCTAATATTAGATTAGGCGCATAAGTCGGGCCTTATCTAGAACATAGGCACCCAATGGTGAACTCGTGGATGTAGTGACGAAGTTAGTGCATTGCTAAGAAAAGCCTTCATCTGAAAAGTATATATACAACACTGGTCCATTATGCTTGGAATGAACAGGAGCCATGTAATCTTAACTTTGTTGTTAGTAGTGAAGTTCATATTGACATTTAACTTTCATGCTATTTGGTGTAACAATGAGATGTACTGTTGATGACGTGACAACTTTCAGGATAGGTAATGAAAGTTACATGTACCTAGATATCACCCAAACTTCAGAGCTGAAATAAAGCTTGCGCGCTGTTCAGAACAAATGAGATAACTGATCCATTTTAAAAACTGGTTGCAGGGGCCCGTTTCTTGAAAGCCCCGATAACTTACCGGACCCCGTTAAAAATGCTAAAGACGTATTGCTTACCGGGCCCGGTACGTTATCAAGTTATCGGGGCTTTCAAGAAACGGGCCCCTGGCATCTACCCCCCCCCCCCCCCTCCCCCACTTTTGAATCCCTTACTCTTCATACTATAGAGAACGCCCAGTAAAATATAAACTGATCGACATCTCGAGATTGTAACGCCTAATTACCGCGAGAAAGGTCTCAATTCGTTGGCAGAAGGCCCAGTAAAATATAAAGTGATCGACATCTTGGAATTACCGTGGGAAAGGTCTCATTTCATTGTGATCTTACACGTGTGTACTTCGGATCGGAATGATCTCGGAAAGCAGCCATAAAATTTCACGAAGAACACACACTCGATCAAATAGTTGTAAATAAAAGTAAACGGATTCTAATTCTACTTTAGAATTGAGGTACAATTTTAAACTATACATTTATATTTGTGATTTATTACACTCACACACACAAGTATTTTATTCTGCCTTCGATACTCACCGTTCAACGCTAGACTTCGGCGTGAGACATGTTTGCCAGTCAAGTGGCCAAATATTCCCGGGAAACCAAACCTTTTGTGCAATACAGAACCGATACTGTCTATAAGTACACACGAGTGACCTCGAGTGACCTCGAGTGACCACGAGTGACCTCGAGTGACCACGAGTGACCACGAGTGACCACGAGTGACCACGAGTGACCACGAGTGACCACGAGTGACCACGAGTGACCACGAGTGACCACGAGTGACCACGAGTGACCACGAGTGACCACGAGTGACCAGAAGTGACCAGAAGTGACCAGAAGTGACCAGAAGTGACCACGAGTGAAAAAAAAAAAAACGGGTTTTCATGCGCCGAACGCAATCGATCGATAAGATAATTAGGCGGTGTCTTGATCTAATATTAGTTTAGGCGCATAAGTCGGGCCTTATCTAGAAAACTATCAGGGTAAAGGTTTTTGATTTCACAAGTGCTTATCTGCATATTTTTAGCATGACGACTTAGAATAAATCACGTCCAGGTCAGGTCCATTCAGAATGCATACAGTTAATCGCTGCGCTTCATGGTCATGACCATGGATTCAAAGAAAAGAAAAGACTTTACGCCAAAAATAGAAGATCTAGAGAAGGATAATGAGCACAAGAGAACAACTGTGGAAGATGTGATTGTACTGTCTGATGATGATGAGAAACCGAATCCAAACATTAATCCTGTCCGAACAATTGAATTTAGCGATTGCGTTAAAGGGGCTATGTCATGGTACTGCGCATGTATCGAGTAATCGTTCGGTTGGTGGCTTTAATTGGATACAAACAGTTAAACTTCCCTCCTTCAATGCTCGATTGAAACGATTTGCAATATTTTCCCAGGAGACTGTTTAAATACACTGTTGGTCATTTTTGCATATTTGTTTTGATTTTAAGCATCCCACATGGCCGAGAGGTTCGGTAGTTCATTTCAAACACGATGGAAATAACTGTTTCGATTCCGGCCCGGAACGCGAAGCCTATTACCGTGACACTGTCCCTTTAATGAGCCACGTAAGCCGGTATCTACTATAGAGGGAATAAAAAATGCCTATACTACATAGGAACAGCCCAAGCATCCTCGAAGTTTTCAAGACTGTATGTTTGGACCAGAGGTAGATAAGCTAGCAAAACAGAAACTAGCCATTTTTGGTGGGTAACGGTTACACGTAGGCTAAACAGAAACTACTAAGGATATAGAAAACGGCGACTTTTATGGTGAACCAAGCTGAGATAAATCTTAAGCACCGCCGTACGATTTAGACGCCGACGATACTGCAAGGGCGTGCTGGAAAAAAGAAGTGCCCGTTTCTACGAAATATTAAAATGCAGACACTTTTTTTGTGTGTGCATACTAAATTGCACGAAATATTTTTCCGTTATATTATTTCTGCATGATTTTTTACTGACATTTTTCCTTGCATTAATTTTGGCTTCTTACGTGTTTCTTCAAATTTATGGAGAGTGACATACGTCTGCATTAGGTCTTGGAAGGCCGGTTTTAAATGCCGAGGTCCCGTATCCTCCGATGCAGACGGCTTGTCTGGTTCGATCCGTATCTGTATTTTAATACGTGCCCCATACAAAATTCATCATACGACGAATCTTGGAACTCAGAAATATAAATCTGGTCTCTCGAGGGAGAAAATGAGGGCCCAAATTTCTTTGATTTTAATCTTAGCCGCTTTATTCACATTTTTCGCTATTTTCACTCGTGGTCACTCGCGGTCACTCGAGGTCACTCGTGGTCACTCGTGGTCACTCGTAGTCACTCGTGGTCACTCGAGGTCACTCGAGGTCACTCGTGGTCACTCGAGGTCACTCGTGGTCACTCGAGGTCACTCGTGGTCACTCGTGTGTACTTATAGACAGTATCATACAGAACCTTGTAAACAAGTCCATCATTTCATAAAGTTGATTTTTCCGCCATCACAGTGTGTAGTCTCCGTGTAAACACAGGAAGCCCAAGCTCTGTTTATGTAAATTTAATTTATAAGGGTTTGTATGGGAATTCTTAAATCTGGTTTTTCGATAAATATACTGTAATAAAGTGAATAAAACTTACCTGGTGTCTATGATCTGTGTCTTGGCTGTGTCTGTACGTAGTTTCAGCGAATTTGGGCGACTTTTGAATCCCTTACTTCTATAGTATGAAGAGTAAGGGATTCAAAAGTCGCCCAAATTCGCTGAAACTACGTACAGACACAGCCAAGACACAGATCATAGACACCAGGTAAGTTTTATTCACTTTATTACAGTATATTTATCGAAAAACCAGATTTAAAAATTCCCATACAAGCCCTTATAAAATTAAATTTACATAAACAGAGCTTGGGCTTCCTGTGGTGTAAAACACTTCTGCAGCTATGAATGCCACTCGCCCGACAGCTCTCGTCCCCGAGGCTTCCTCGCTCGTATTCCGAACAGCATACGATTTGATATTGATTGATTTTTTGCTCCATCATTCGCCCACCTCACGCAAAAACTCGTTCCTGCGCATGCGCGCACCCACGAGTTAAAAACGATCAGGGTAAAGGTTTTTGATTTCACAAGTGCTTGTCTGCATATTTTTAGTCTGACAACTTAGAATAAATCACGTCCAGGTCAGGTCCATTCAGAATGCATACAGTTAATCGCTTAGCCTGAATTTCAGCCGTCTCCTCCGATTAACGAACCAGAGGAGATCGGAGACGGCTGAAATTCAGGCTATTAATCGCTGCGCTTCATGGTCAATCATAACCATGGATTCAAAGAAAAGAAAAGATTTTACGCCAAAGAAAGAAGATCTAGAGAAGGATAATGAGCACAAGAGAACAACTGTGGAAGATGTGATTGTACTGTCTGATGATGATGAGAAACCGAATCCAAAGATAAATCCTGTCCGAAGAATTGGATTTAGCGATGGCGTTAAAGGGGCCATGTCATGGTACTGCGCATGTATCGAGTAATCTAATTGGATACAAACAGTTAAACTTCCCTCCTTCAATGCTTGATTGAAACGATTTGCAATATTTTCCGAGAAGATTGTTTATATACACTGTTTGTTGGTCATTTTTGCATATTTGTTTTGATTTTAAGCATCCCACATGGCCGAGAGGTTCGGTAGTTCATATCAAACACGATGGAAATAACTGTTTCGATTCCGGCCCGGAACGCGAAGCCTATTACCGTGACACTGTCCCTTTAATGAGCCACGTAAGAGTATCTACTATAGAGGGAATAAAAAATGCCTATACTACATAGGAACAGCCCAAGCATCCTCGAATTTTTCAATACTTTATGTTTGGACCAGAGGTAGACAAGATAGTAAAACAGAAACTAGCCATTTTTGGTGGGTAACGGCTAAACAGAAACTACTAAGGATATAGAAAACGGCGACTTTTATGGTGAACCAAGCTGAGATAAATCTTAAGCACCGCCGTACGATTTAGACGTCGACGATACTGCAGGGGCGTGCTTGAAAAAAAGAAGTGCCCGTTTCTACGAAATATTAAAATGCAGACACTTTTTGTGTGTGTGCATACTAAATTGCACGAAATGTTTTTCCGTTATATTATCTCTGCATGAATTTTTTACTGACATTTTTCCTTGCATTAATTTTTTCCCCAACCCCTCCCCCCCCCAAAAAAAAAATCACTATTCTAATGGTCCATCATTTAGCCTCCAACAGCTCAATAAAATTCACTTGAAAGCTATATGAGAGATATTTTGGCTTCTTACGTGTTTCTTCAAATTTATGGAGAGTGATATACGTCTGCATTAGGTCTTGGAAGGCCGGTTTTAAATACCGAGGTCCCGTAGCCTCCGATGCAGACGGCTTGTGTGGTTCGACCCATATCTGTATTTTAATACGTGCCCCATACGAAATTCATCATACTACGAATCTTGGTACTCAGAAATATAAATCTGGTCTCTCGAGGGAGAAAATGAGGGCCCAAATTTCTTTGATTTGAATCTTAGCCGCTTTATTCACATTTTATTTTTCATTTTTCGCTATTTTCACTCGTGGTCACTCGTGGTCACTCGTGGTCACTCGTGGTCACTCGTGGTCACTCGTGGTCACTCGTGGTCACTCGTGGTCACTCGTGGTCACTCGTGGTCACTCGTGGTCACTCGTGGTCACTCGTGGTCACTCGTGGTCACTCGTGGTCACTCGTGGTCACTCGTGGTCACTCGTGGTCACTCGTGGTCACTCGAGGTCACTCGAGGTCACTCGTTATCACTCGTGGTCACTCGTGGTCACTCGTGGTCACTCGAGGTCACTCGTGGTCACTCGAGGTCACTCGTGGTCACTCGTGTGTACTTATAGACAGTATCTTTTTTGGAAGACATAATTTCCAACCCTTGGAAATTGAAACTTCCAGTAAATTTCCAACATTTAAAATTTCCAACCCTTGGAAATTTTGTTGGAAATTCTAATTTCCAACATATTTCCAACCCATGGAAGAGGTCTAGATTTTCCAGTGCGGGTTCTAGATCAACTCTTAATTTGCCTGAATGCAGTGTTAATATGCATAACGGCGCAATATACACACACGTGTATTGTTTAAAAAGCTAAATCTTCACAACTCGCACAAGACACTGTCAAATGTTTGTGATAAGCACAATCAGCACAAACTGAGTACGTGTACACAAAGTTGAATAGTCACCGACCGTCGAATCGTCCCGACAAAACAATGCCCATGAACATGGCTGACTTGATATAGTTCGGACATCAGACTTTGCCAATGCTCCAGAAGTAGTACACACTTTCCTCTGGCATTGATAAGCACATTGGCCGCCCAGTACCACGACTCAGTTGGGTTTTTACTGGATTGTTTAGCCAGTACTATGAATCTTGTCCATCGATGTACCCAGAAAATAGTGCGTGCGCATGTTAATTATTTAAAATGTCGAAGATTTGGAACACCTCATAGACAGTTTTGGTGAATAGTGGTGGATATTTACCTCACTGAAGGGGCTCGGTAAATATCCACCACTATTCACCTCCACTTCGGTGAATAATTGTTAAATATCAGCCTCCTTCACAGAGGAGAGAGACCTTTATCTAATAGATATGTAATTGCTGGTTTTCACTTGACGTCATAGCCGCCATCTTGGTGCCCTTAAACAATAGATTCCTCGTTTGCTTCTTTTGTTGGGGCACCAACATGGCCGCCATGCCCTTTGTCATTTGAATCTCTGGGGATTGAGTGAAAACCAGCAATAGATGTCTATAATTAGGAAATAGTCGAAAATATCGGATAATTAACAATTATTCACCGAAGTGGAGGTGAATAGTGGTGGATATTTACCGAGCCGCTTCGGCGAGGTAAATATCCACCACTATTCACCGACACTGAGGTAAATAATTGTTTTAGTATATACCACACCAGTGAATTATTGCCAGCACGAAATAGTTATTTTATTTTCTGTCAGAAAGTTCAAGAATGCATTTCCAAGTAAGAGGTAAATAGACGCGTACTTCGCGCGCGAGATCGAGATCTGGAACTAAAACGGCGCGAGAAAAGTCACATGACAACATCAGGTGATCAAAGAATCACAAATGTCAATGTGTCTCGTGTCAGTTCAATCAATCCAGCGTGGATCTCAAGGTGAAAATCACTGTTTTGTCCCAGTATCTTAAGTATCTTTACTGATGGACCAAAAAGGGGAAGTTCAGTTCCTCATTCTTCACAGGTTTTGCTGGCTGTTGCTACATGTACCTGGAAGATTTAAATTGAAGTTGAAATTGCAGTTGTGAAACGTGCCGCCAGGAACCAAGCCATGAACAAGATGCTGGCCATCAAAGGACAAATTTCCAGCTGTGGTTGTAATCGATGCTGCTGGTGGTATTTGAGTGGAGGATGTAACAGCAGTCGTTTGAGGAACCACAACACTTTGGTGATCAGTATGGGAACCAGAATCGAAGAAGTTGGCAAGCTCGTGGGACATGTTTTTGAACTGCTGAAACGTCGGGGTGTCACAGTAACTCTCGATACTTGCTTCGCTCTGGTGACCGGTAATTGCCTTAATATGTCGACTTTCGATGTTTGCAGCAGACAAAACTGTTACTGTAGTCGCTCTGATGGAGTGATTTGTTAAGTTCGGCTTTATTCCAGCTCTTGAAGTCATGCCGCGTAACATATTTTCGAGCGTGTTGTGGCCGAGAGGACTCGAGCCAAACCAAACTGAATCGTTCACAGGATTGAAAGATTTGCTGGCACTTCTTGGTCTTTGAAAGAGACTGCTACATTCAGGATTCAGGTGGGAAAGATATTTCTCGATTAGTTGGACTGGGCAGCGTTTGGAGCCAGGTCTCTCAAAGATTTTCCCGTTAGAGGCGTCTTCTTTGTCTTCTAGACCTCCTTGGTGGTTTTTTGTTGACAACACGGCTCCAGGCTCTCTGCTCATTTCAAGATATTTTTCACCATTTGGCGTTTTTCTCAAAACAAGCATGTTTTTCTTCATCATCTGCTGGTTTTCTCTTCCTCTCTTGCCGAGAAACAAAGACATGAAAAACCATGCCGTTTGCTGTAATTTGTGTGGCTGGAGTGTGTCAATCTCGACGAGCTCGCCTTCCTCGTACAGCTTCGCAACGATTTCCTTCGTCAATGGTTGTTTGTGTACAGTTGGAGCAATATTGCCATTCCTGCTGAGGGTTTTCAAAAAATTACTGAGAGTTTTATTGGCTTCGGTAAACTGGCTGTCTCCAACAATGGAAAAAGGTTTACTTAGTGGAGGACTTCTTAAGTAACGATCCAACGCTGCACGAATCGAGGTAAGCGATGTCTTGTTGTAAAAATTCCCGTCGCGTTTTCTTGCCGACAAATAAAACTTTTGAAGACACTTATTTAGTTGTGACGGTGACATTTCTTCAAAAGGAGTTGTAAAATCTTGTTGTAGTTGGAACCATTCTGAAAAACATTTCAAAACTAACTTTCAATGTTTTCGCGTAACGCAACATTTGTAAACAACATTTGTAAACACCATTTTGTAAATGTTTTCTTTAGTAAAGTTGTGCGGAGAAAATGTAAAAACCTACCTGTGAACACGGCTAAACCGAATTTCGTTGCTCTTTTTGTGTTCGTGGGTACAGCTGCTTCGTTTATAGCCAAAATGTCTTCCTCCGAGACGGCAGCAAACCGGGAAGCCATTTTGTCTCCAAGCTACAAATCAGTGAATATGATATCATATTCACTGTTTGAGTAGCCAATCAGAGCGCACGAAAAGTCATATTCACTGGTGTGGTATATACTAATATCGAATATCAACCTCCTTCACAGAGGAGAGAGACATGGCCTTTATCTAATAGATATCTAATAGATGTCTAATCAGTTACAGGCATTAAAGAATCATGAAATACAGAGGGGATATTAGATGGGTTATTATATAGTTTGTGTGTTAAGGTACAAATTTTCAACTTTACAACATTTTCAAACTTTAGGATATTAAGAAGTTTGTAATAGGGACTAGATTCTCTGTTATTGGCAAAAAACATACTTTGGATACATTTATTTTGTTTAGTACATATTTTTGTTAGATTTGTAGGGTATGTATTTCCCCAGTTCATAGATCCATAGTTAAGATAAGGATAAATGAGTGCATAATAGAGCTGATTTAGCATTTGCATACTCAGGTATTGCCGTAATTTGTAAAAAAATCCTAAAGGCTGTTTTCCATATCGACGTAAATGCATGGCAAACAGTTTGTGATATGACCGAGTTAATGGAAATACATTTTACGTTGCGTTGCGATGGGACGCCGAAAGATCGCAAACAATACGTAAAGATAGAACCAGTTCTATCTCGATCCGTCTGCGACCCATCGCAACGCAACATGAACTGTACTGCCATTAAAGGGAACCTCGGCTGAAAAACAATGTTTGCTCTCAAGTGTTTGTTATGGATGCCTAAGTTTGTTTATGTGTTTGTCTCCAGTAAATTGTACACTAGATGTCATTTATGCAACAATTTTCCTGTCGATAAAACTCATTTGAATTTCCTGCGCGCCGCCATCTTGGATATCATGACGTCACAGTGTTGCCCTATTGTCGCATAACAAAATAGCTATTGTTTTCTGACAATAAGGCAACACTGTGACGTCATAAAATTCAAGATGGCGGCGCGCAGGAAATTCAAATGAGTTTTATCGACAGGAAAATTGTTGCATAAATGACATCTAGCGTACAATTTACTGGTGACAAACACAGAAACAGACTTAGCCATCCATAACAAACACTTGAGAGCAAACATTGTTTTTCAGCCGAGGTTCCCTTTAACTCAGTCACATCGTAAACAGTTTGCGATCTAGCAATGTTGTTAACATGGGTAATTTGACTTTTCCAGTTAAGATGCCCATCTAAATATAATATATATGGCTAAATATTTAATATTTGGAATATTAATTTGGATATTTTTCTTTTGGGGTGAAGTAATTAAGATATAATTGGTCTTTTGCATATTAACAGAGAGTTTGTTGATTCTACAATAATTTAAAGCTTGATTAAATTCAGTATCCATTACTTGGCAATCCCTTTATGTAGGACGACACGAATTTTTACCAAAAATACAATAGAATACAACACAATACAATTCAATACAACAGTAGAACGCAATACAATAAAATACAATAGAATACAATTTGGTAGCAATTCGTGTCGTCCTACATGAAGGGATGGTCCATTACTTATACGGAGAGGTGATGGCATTCCAGAAAAATTCCAGGAACCAGAACTCCGAAATTTCACGGTAAAAAAAAATTGCTTTTAGGGTAAGTGACCTGCCAGGAGTAGGTGGAACTTCAAGGTGTTTTCAGGGGCCCAGGAAGAAATATGTAAAATTCCAAGAGTACTGCGAACCCTGTTCTAACCTTTAATTTCTTTCCTTTCAATATTGTATGAAAAACAGAAGATTTTCCTACCCTGAAGAAGTAATGGCATAAATTACGAGGTTCCAGAAAGGTTTGCTTTAACTCGGACCGACGCCCACCGATAATAATAGGTTTGAAACCATACTGGTGCAGTCCATTTTTTAAAGGGAGAAAATCGCTTTCTCGACTTACTTGTATCACGCCACACACATTTTACTAAATAGAAGCACTAAAGTCTATAATGGAAGAAATGTTTTGGCGAGAGTTTACTTCGTTTTGCAACCACAAGGAACAAGCTGTACAAGACAAACTGTCCGGCAATAGGTTGACTTCCTTAAATTGATTATTGTACGACAGCTAACATGAAAAAAGGTCTGTTTTCGCTTACCTTTTTTATATACAGCTCTCTTTGAGGCAACTATCGGCGTTCAAGACACGCGCGCGGCTGATGAAGAAAAATATATTTAAAGAGACTTGCTCGCAGTGAGGGCGCGCTCGCGCTGAAAAATGTTTTCGCGCGCTAAAAGCTGATTGGTTATAACTCAAATAGCCCCATTTTGATTGCCTCCCGCGATTGCAAAACCTGTTAAGTGTAGCGGCGGAATAATGAATACAAAAGGTCGGAGATTTCCTTGAAAAACAAGAGGCCCCGAGTGGCCTTAGCCACCTAGAAATAGGTTAATTAATACATGGTTTGTGCTAGGGGAACTACTCATGCTTGTGAGAATTTACATATAATGGATGGACCTTTTGCAGGAATGCAATCACATGGTTGTACTAGATGGCACACAGGCAGCCCAAGCTCAAGTTACGAACGCACCCCGCACCCCCACAGATGGAAGCGAGGACCACATGATGCGGGTTTGGCACAATTAGAGGCACTACATCGAGAAGTAAACGTGGGAACGGATGACCCTTTCAAAACATCACAATGTCTGATGAAGAAGAGGCCAGTCGTGATGCAATTACCGTTCTTGATGACGAAACAGACGAAGACGATGATTTGGATGTCTAACTTACCGGTAGTTCACGTTACGGTAATCATATCATGACTGAAACAAACTGAAAAAAAAAACGTTTTTGTGATACCCTATAATAGTGCTGGAGTTTAGAACTTGTATTCTTCCCAGTTATTGTAACTATTAAAATTAAAATTAACTTTTTTTAATAAACGCTCACCCTCGATTTAGCGCCCACCCTCGATTAAGCGCACACCCTCGATTAAGCGCACACCCTCGATTAAGCGCACACCCTAAAATACGGTATAAGGGTTTGTATGGGAGCGTAGCGAACTCCGTTTACTAGCCAGAAATAATGTAAAATATATGAATAAAATGATTTGCCTTGCCACTGTGATGTCTTCTGCCGTGTTTCTCTCCTTGTTGGGTAGTTTTAAGATGATTTTAGCCGGTTGTTTTTTTCGGAGCCCCTTCTCTGAAATCATCTTAAAACTACGGTAACCCAACAAGGAGAGAAACACGACAGAAGACATCACAGTGGCAAGGTAAATCATTTTATTCATATATTTTACATTATTTCTGGCTAGTAAACGGAGTTCGCTGCGCTCCCATACAAACCCTTATATTTTCGTAACTTGAGCTTGGGCTGAGAAGGGGCTCCGAAAAAAAACACCGGCTGAAATCAGCTTAAAACTACCCAACAAGGAGAGAAACACGACAGAAGACATCACAGTGGCAAGGTAAGTCATTTCATTCAAATATCTTACAGTATTTCTGGCTAGTAAACGGAGTTCGCTACGCTCCCATACAAACCCTTATATTTTCGTAACCTGAGCTTGGGCTGCCTGTGGATGGCAAACAAATCTTAATTCATATATTTAAAGGCACTCGTATGAGATCGGTAGTGCATGTTATTAACAAAACCTGTTTGTAAATGCTATTTTCCATCTTCCAATTCACAACCCCCAAAGGTGGTCACGGTCCCTTCTAATTACAAAGTTTTACTGCTAATTAAATTAGGGTTTCATGAGGGACTGGTCAGAATTAGCAGGGGGAGGGGTTGAGATGGAGGGTCATATTTTTTTTGAATCCCCAAACGCTGGCCCGAATAAAAATTCATGCACACAGATAGTCCGAAAAACTTTTTCGTTCAAAACCATGGTGGCATTTTTATGCCCCCGCCCCCCTCCCTATGAACTCAGTCCTCAGCTGGGCGTCGGATGTAGCTACTCGCTTGTTCAAATAAAGACCGAGTACCCTTGAGAACAATTTAGTGCTGCCTTGTAAGAAATCTCTCCTTAGTAAATTTGAAAACTGCAAAAATTAGTAAATGAAAACTTTCGTAAGAGGAAGAAGGCAAAAACAAATTCCTGCACCATATATGGGCAGAAATATTTTTCCTGCAAGGTAAAGATGTCCCCACCCCCCGTTTACTTTTCTAAATGTCCGTCCTTAGCCGAATTTCACTAAACGTCGCGGGTCGGGGGTCGTGGGTTCCTCATTCAAATTTTATTTCATTTATAAGACTCAACATAAACACTTTTAAATATACTCCATACTAATTTTTACACTTATTTTTATACTTATTTAGATTTTCTAAAATGTTTTTGGGTACCCGCGACTTTTACCTTCCTCCGCGACTTCTGCGAGTATACCATAAGACGTCTTAAAAATACTAAATAAGTATCAGAAACAAGAATTAAATAACGAAAACAACTAGTGTTGTTTCTTACCGTGCATGGCGGATCCACTGCTGTCGACACGACCAACAGGGGCACCCAACGAACTGTTCTGCAAAATATCCGGCGTTCTGCAACGCACATCAGATTTTTCAGCTGGGAAAGTCTGAATTTTAAAAATGACTGGAAATTTCTTCAACTTGCCGTTTAAGCTGAGAAATTCTTCGTATCGCTTTGAGCTGGGAAATTCTTCATAGCACTTTTACCTGAATAAAACAACAAGAGTTTACCAGCTCAGCTGGGAAACATTATTTGTTCTGCAAAAGTTTACTTTAATGTCTCCTGGGACTTTCTGCATACACCTTTAACAGCTGGGAGATTTTTCAAGAGAGTTAGCTAGCTGGCACTGAAGAACAGATGTCTTCTGCCAGCAAAGACAAAACATGATTTACAGTGAGTGAAAATAAGTAAAATAACCAAAATATAAGAGGATTAATCATTTTACACATTTTTCTCGTTGGGTGTCCCTGCGACCAAGTCCTGGAGTTGGGCAGATTTTGTTGAAAGTAACTCAGCGCAAAAATACTCAATAGATTACCTGCGGGTCTTCGCTCGACTTTGCTAAGGCAATTCTCATTGCTTCAACTTCATCTTCTTCCTGGTACTTAGTACGGAGAGCCAGGACAGATGCAGTCTGTGCTTTTCACAACGGTTAGAACTGACTCTGTTAGTACTGTACACGGGTCACTGGTGTGGGGCACCAGTTGATTGGGGATGCAGCCGGTTGGTGCAGTCAACCATGCAATTGACCATATACTGTCGACCATACCTTTTACCAGCTTCTTAAAGCTACCAAGGGAAGTTGTCTGTTTTAAATCATTGCCAAGGTTATCCCATATTTTGACTACTCTAAAATAGAAAGTTATTTGCTCTGAAGCAGTTCTAAAAACCGGGATTTGCAGTAGCTCACAATTGCGGGTTTGACGATTGTGGATTTATCGCACAAATATGGTGGCACAAGCTTGTTGATACATTTGTAAGTCATAACTCACTAAGCTGACTAAGTGACTCTCTGTACAGCAGCTGTTCCCTAACGGGCAGCCACTAGCTGGCGTATAGCAGGTATTTCCTCATGAGTGGACGCAAGTGGGTTTGTACTGTAAGTACACCCGAGGATTAAATAATTAAGTTGTGGTCAGGTTAGGTGTTATGTTCTGTCAATGAAAATGACTAAAGCTGTCATGATGGTCTTTATATTTAAATCATTTTAGTGTGATGCATTTTATTAAAATTAATAATCTGGTTCTCTCAACCAGACATCTCTGTTCTAGAGCATGGCGCCAAAGAAAGGCTGTTTGCCCTTCCGCAGTGTTGTGTTTTACAACTGCTCGATACTAGCAGACGGTCACGGATATTTTCAGTCAGCTTCAGTATGTGCAAGTTCGTTTTGAGTTACCCGGTGGACATCCCAAAGTTGAAAAGTAATTATATTCAATTTGGAAAATGGCCGTTCGTTAGCCTGCGAACAGCATCCCTTACTTGAGGGATAACGGCGATTTCATCGATGAAATCGCCGTTCTCTCTCAAGTAGGTACGGTATTAAGTAATACCGGTATTAAGTAACACGGTATTAAGTAATACGGTATTAAGTAATACCGGTATTAGGTAATACCGGTATTAAGTAATACGGTATCAAGTAATACCGGTATTAAGTAATACGGTATTAAGTAATCCCGGTATTAAGTAATCCCTATATTAAGTAATACGGTATTAAGTAATACGGTATTAAGTAATACGGTATTAAGTAATACCGGTATTAAGTAATACGTTTTTAAGTAATACCGGTATTAAGTAATACGGTATTAAGTAATACCGGTATTAAGTAATCCCTATATTAAGTAATACGGTATTAAGTAATACCGGTATTAAGTAATACGGTATTAAGTAATCCCGGTATTAAGTAATCCCTATATTAAGTAATACCGGTATTAAGTAATACGGTATTAAGTAATCCCTATATTAAGTAATACCGGTATTAAGTAATACGGTATTAAGTAATCCCGGTATTAAGTAATCCCTATATTAAGTAATCCCGGTATTAAGTAATCCCTATAATAAGTAATACCGGTATTAAGTAATCGCTGTCATGTGTCACGAAATGTCGCACATTCCTCCTGCGAACTGACTGAAATGGCGGCGACAAGAGAGAAGTGATCGAGAGGTTGAGCGTTAATCCAGGAAAGTATTTAGAAGAACAAAGAAGGCAGTGAATAGTCTACATTTGTACTTTCTAAGCGAGATATTTTGGCGATTTTACCAACAGGTGAAAGCCTTATTTTCCAACTGTTTGCCGTGGAAGTCGAGTCAGACAGGACGCAGCGCTTCGGCATTGTCCTATTTGCAAAGCATCAAAGGATCAGTTAATCGAAACTGAATACACTGGGACTTAAAAGCCATCTCCCTCTACGATCTAGACGTAGAAATGAAGGAAATTACTGAGTTTCCTAAAGTAATTTTCGCTTCTGCTGTCAGAGGCTGTTCTAGTGAAAGTCAGGGTCGAGTAAATGAACTGATGAAGGAAAAACTGAGCGGGGACTGAACGACTTTATAGAGGCCGTGGTCGTGAATAAATCCCACATTGTCGAGACTTGGACAGGAGAAATAAAGGTAATAACAATGAACTCTACATATAAGTCACGAGCACACAAAGTTTGATTGACATGTTCAGTAATCATGTTAATCCATGTGGAAAAGGGGCAGAATTCAAATTTCCGTAATATGGCGGCAGGCGCTTATTTTTTCTCGCTTCGCTCGGATCGGTATCAGAACTCGCTCCGCTCGTATCGGAAAAGCGCCTGTTCTGCAGGCTATCGTTCCCCTGAAAAAGTATTTCGAGAATTAAGAATCGAGAATAGAAACGGTTAGTAATGAGGATTAAGTCCGTTTGTAGCGATTTCTTTGCCCGCTCCGCTCGTATCGGAAAAGCGCCTGTTCTGCAGGCTTCCATTTTTCAAGACAAGATCAAAAAGACACTGGGTGCGTGTTTTCCAGATATGGCAAGAGCTACCATATATGGGTTTGTAATACTTACATATAGGTATTACAAATTACGCTGAAATACTACTGCTTTCAACAAATCAAATAACACATTTTTTAGCTTGTATTATAATAATAGTAATAGTAATAGTAGTAGTTGTTACTGTAGTAGTGATAGTAGTATATAGTGGTAATAGTAATAGTAATATTAATAGTAGTATATAGTAGTAATAGCGGTAATAGCAATAGTAGAAATAGCAGTAATAGTAGTAATAATATTTTTTCCAGCAGCATTCTTTAGAATTAGTCCCGACTTTAAACAAGTAATCGTTTGAGCCTTTTTCTTTGTTACAGATGGTTGATCAAAATTATGAAATATTTGAAGAATTTTTTTATATGTAAACATTTTAAATGCGTACGGAGTAACTTTAGGACAGACCAGTGGCGCCCAGATGTTTCGTCGGAGCGTGCTACTGCTAGAGATAAACCGTATTTTTTGTATGTAAACATTTTAAATGAGTACGGAGTAACTTTAAGCCAGACCTTGTGGCATCCAGACGTTTCGTCGGAGCGTGCTACTGCTAGCGATAAACCGTAGAAATCATGAACAGTAAATAATGGAATAAAATAAAAATTGTCACATAAATGTAACAATAAAAAACAGTTTTAAAATAATGACTTGATATTGATTTCCTTCCGGCTGAAGTACTCTATAATGAAAACAAATTATTTACCACTTCAACTATTCTAACACACTCAGTGATAGAAAACTAAATGACAAAATAACAATTGCTTACTAATTGTATGAGAAATTAAGCGAAATTGCAGACTAGTCTGCCAAGCCGGGTTCTCCCGGTGAATACGACTGAATACATGAAGAAGAAGAAACAGCCCAGTGCCGGACCAGTATCTTTCGAAGCCAGGATCCCTTGCCAGTTTTCTATCTCACGGCTTCCAACTAAATCCATGACTATCTACCGATGTACTCACCATTATTGGTCATTTTGTAGTCAAATTCTAAATCTAAGCATTTTGAAAACCATACAATGGCCGGGAAAAATGAATTCCGGTTCAGAATCGTCTAATAGACTTATTGGGGATTTAGACACCTCAAACCTTGAAACACAGCGTGGGTAATGGAAAGTATGAATGGAATGCGGGATAACTTTCAAAGGTTTTAGCCGACGTACTTACAGTACACACCCACTTCCGTCCTCTCATTGAGTGTTCGTGATGATCTCTGAACAGCCTGAAGTTCATTAATATTTGTGGCAGATATATTTGATCATATTGAAGTACGGTAAAGGAGTTTACTAATGACTAGAGCCGAAATAATTAAACATAGTGTTT
Source organism: Actinernus sp. WN-2022 (assembly GCA_030867875.1). Classification (NCBI taxonomy): domain Eukaryota; kingdom Metazoa; phylum Cnidaria; class Anthozoa; order Actiniaria; family Actinernidae; genus Actinernus; species Actinernus sp. WN-2022. The sequence continues at coordinate 6,688,231 of JAOWCC010000655.1, read as the reverse complement.
CACTGTCAAAACTATCCTTAACCTGGTTAATTTGGCAGAGTTTAGCCATACATGAAGAAACTAATTTACTAATGTGGCAGTCGTACGTGAAAGTGCATTTAACCTTTTTTCATTTTTTATAAAACTGCTATGAATCTCCGAAACGTTTTGAGTAGTTCTGCGAAGAACTTTTGGTATACAGTGCCGGAAACTTTATGTTCTACGCTTGTGTGAAATCGTGTAAATGTGACCTTTCTGACCCATGACCGCGTTAGTAAAAGCTTGAGTCGATTCCTGTACAGACGTCATCTTGACGTCATATAATTAATTCGGCTTTGCAATCATTTGAAGAAATACTTAACATGTCGACTAAAATGACTTTTTCTTTACTAACAACTCACAAACTGTGTATATTTTCTATGCATCGATGCTGTTGTGGTAGAAAGGCGCCATGCATGGAGAATAATCGGCATTAATGAATGACGTCTAAACAGCTATCGACCCAAGCTTTTACTTACGCTGTCATGGGTCAGGAAAGGTCACAAAAGGTCACATTTACACGATATCAAACAAAGTATTTACTGTAAACCAAAAAATTCTTCACAGAAGTATTCAAAACTTTCCTGAGGTTCATAGCTATAAAAATTCCAAAAGGTTATAGGCACTTTAAATGGCGGTCCACAATGACACCCAAGGTCTTTTGCAGATGACACTGGCTTGATCTGTTTTCCAGTCGTTCTACTGTCTCTGGTGCCTGCTGAATGTAAAAAGTACAGATACCAAAACTACAAACACCAAGATGAAGTTTGAAAGGCTGAGAAGCATTTGTAGATGAATATTTGTCTTGTGTGAGTTGTGAAGGAGCTACATAAGTTATGTGTGCATTTTGGTTATACGAATTAACACTGCAGTCAGGCAAAGAGTTGGATATTGTGAAGACTATAGACCTACCCACGCGGCGGCCATCTTGGAATAAACCTATTGTTAATTGTTTACCCAGCCTCGGTCTCAAACGTGTTTACCGAGGCCGAACCTTCGAGAATTGTACTGTTATAAACCACTCTGAATACTATATTGCTATATGCCTATAATTATATTGACGTATATACAGGCACAATTAATGGCCGGTACGTCATGGTGTAGCAGACACGTTGGATTGTTTTCTGTAGTTAGGTTTCTTTTTTTATTTCAGGGTAATGGTTTGCTTTAGAAGACAATAGTTTTTGTTTGTTTTACGTCATGTGGTGATCTGTAACACCAAGAAACCCCCTATTAATCTAATAAAATTGATGAGAAATTATTCTGCAATAACAATGAACACTATATTCTGCAGCCGACCTTGATCAAACTTGAATAATAATTGGGCCGCGTCAGGCAAAAAGGGCCCGGACTACATTCAAGTTAACTAATTCCTGCAATGGTGTTCCTAATAACAGGTTGAAGATTGTATTATAATCTTGACGAGGAGCTCTAAATTTCATTCCTAACAATAAATGTCAGTTTCAAGAAATTTACGACAAAAATCAGGGGTGAAATTTACGTGATTTTGATGCAAGGGCCCGATTACAAATATGACCACAAAAATTAGGAATCCTATCATAGGGGATGATTTTGATGTATGACATTCATTTATACCTGCTGGCATTAAAGAGTAAAAATTAATAAGATGAACCAGATAGTCACTTTTTGGCAAAAAAAATGCCTTTTCTGCAGTCGTTCTGCTCCCCGTAGCTCATAATACGATTTTAGCAATAGTTACACCTTGAAACAATCGTCTGATGATAAGGAATCATTTGCGTCTGCAAATGATCAAACCCTTGTGTAAAAATATCGTAAATTTTGTCTTCGATTTCACTTGTCAATTTCATGAAATCAACACTACTTGTGAGTAGCACAATGTGGCGCTCGCGATGCATATTGTAATCGCACCACAAGTATAAAACACATGGTATAATTTCAAAATACATTTACATATTATGTCTTCCGGGCCCTTTTTGCCTGACGCGGCCCAATTGCAATTATCTGAAGAAACTGGGAGTGTAGTTACACATTCAAACATACAAGGATGTAAATTGAGCAGTCTCAAAAGTAGGGGGAGGAGAGGGAGGGTAAAAAATGACAAATTCACATAGTATGTAAAACACGTTTTATTCTTGTTTACTTCACAAACAATATGTAAACACGTCTATTATAGTTTTCACTTCATTATCGTGGTTTGCCTATGGCCACATTTTTCAGCACACGCCTCCAATTGCGTGCTGGGTAATCCCCCTCCCCCCCCCCCCCCCCCCACCCCTCCCCCCACCCCACCAACTGCAGAATTTCAAGGATTTCAATTGAATAGTTTTTTTGATTTGTGGATGTGTGTCAAAGCAGAAATACAACAGAAAAAGGGTTTCACTAATCCTTGGGCAGTTATCCAAATTAGTTACTAGCTCTAAGCACCCGTTGTGGAAGGTTAGGGTTTTTTAAATGTAGATTAGTTCACAGGACCATTGAAGAAGCATATACAGTGCTTTATTGCGGGCACGGCCTCATCAATTGCTCGTGGATTAGTGATATCCACAGCAAAATCCCTTCACAAAGATTGCCTATTTCAAAAGCAAGCCAAGTACCTTTCAGCCATCCACAGACTTTATGATCTCCTCTGGCCCTCTTTCTGTGGCTTATTTGTCCAAAATTAGATCAGATTTCATTCAAAACCCTAGCTACAGAAGAAGCGATACATTGGTTGTTAATACAGCTACTGATTCTGAGTGTAAATAATTTTAGTGTTTTCGCTAGTTTTTTTTAGGATAATGTATTGTATTATAAATTGTAATGTAAATCTAGCAAATTGCATGGCGCCACGCCAAGATGAAGCGAGCATCTAACACGTATGGGGCGGCACCAATGTACAGCTGTTTCGTCCTTGTTAGGACTCATCAGCATGGCATAGACTCCAAGACCATCGGCCTCACTAAAGATCATAGGCATGCGCGTGTGTTAGTGCCATGCATCTGTCAGCACAAACCGCAGACCTTGCCTGAATTAGTTTATGCCATATTGGCACTAGTAAAACTGATACCGAAACAACTGATTTAGGATTAAAAGCTTATCATTTGAAGAGGAACGAGCGTTATCTTTGTAATTGTCAGTCCAGTTTAAAAAATGGAGGACAAGGAGAGATTGGCTGTATTTTTCGGGCCTACTACGAAATATATAACATAATTATTACTTATCGATATGATTCCTACATGATTCCTACATGATTCCTACCATTCCTATCAACAATAACACCAACTCCAACATAACCCTAACACTAGCGTAATTAGGATAAGTGTTTCCTACGAATACTACCGATAGGATAATTAATCCAATATTATAAACTTTAGAAACTCTTCAGTTGTCAAAAATTGAGAATCAATCAATATGTACTAGATAACGAATGAGCGGACGATCTTTATGGGATTTACAAACTCGAGCTGAAAGCCAGAGTTTGTAAGTCCCATAAAGATCGGACGCGAATTCTTTATCGCACTTATGAAACGTCTAGATGTAGAGTCATGTTTTCAGTTATTTTGGTGATACGACTTATTTTGGCCGAGTAAATCAAAGCCAAAGTTTATGTAAATCAGGACGAAATCTCTAGTAGAATTAAAGACTGATATTTTATTAATTTCCTTTGTTTTTGCTTCATGAATTATTAATGAGTTTGATAATTATTAGTAATATATTAATATGTTTTAACAATTAACTTGCCAAACCCGCAGTTAGTTAAAAAACTATTCGAGGCGGGAGGTGAGGACAAAAATCAGTAACTGTTACATTTAACAGTTACTGTTTTAGTATATACCACACTTCAGGTGAATAGCCAGCACCAAATAGTTATTTTATTTTCTGTCAAATGAACAAAAACTCGAGCGAGATGATCGCTGCCTTGCTTGGAGGTGAATATGAAATCATATTCACTGTTTGAGTAGCCAATCAGAGCGCGCGAGAAGTGATATTCACTGGTGTGGTATATACTAAAAGCAGATGCTCTCTGCTTAGTAAGGGAATAAATCAGTAAGTACGGTAACATAAATAGAATATAGGACTAAGTGTTGGGGAGTAAAAGTAGTAACAGGAATTGTACATCAATCTATTTTTTAATTCGCTTTAATATTTCTGGGACTTCAAGATAGGTATCATTTTGCAAAATGTTTAGAAGTGTCTCTTTGATTTTTAGTTTAAAGTGAGATTTCATGAGTGACCTAAGAGATAAGGATAGACTATTCTAGATATGTACACCAATTCTTGAGAAAGATTTTCCTAGTTTAACTGTTCTTGAGTTTTCAATAAAAACGTTTGTTGTTGATCATTTGTCGTTGATCGACTTCTGTATGCATGACTTTACTGCTTTTCTAAAGATATTTATGATGTTTATAGGAGCTAGCTGAATTGTGTATGTCATTAGGAGCCCATTACCAGGAGCGTCCATCTTCTTTTGCGCGAAATAAACAAAGGCCATGTTGTCTTAGCAAATCAGATAGCTAACGTCACTTCTCATTATTATTCATTATCATTCTTCTCACTTTCAACGCGGGAATTCGAATTGCTGGTTTTCACTCAATCCCCAGAGATTCAAATGACAAAGGGCATGGCGGCCATGTTGGTGCCCCAACAAAAGGAGCTAACGAGGAATCTATTGTTTAAGGGCACCAACATGGCGGCTATGACGTCAAGTGAAAACCAGCAATTCTAAATATAGCAACATCTACTCCTGTGCTGGGGGCATGACATAGGAACGCTCCTGGTAATGGGCTCCTCATGCATAAGTTTACAAGAGCTTTGGACTGTAAGAAGAAAGTAATAGCCCACTTCCGTGATATGCTTTACTTGTCACGCACAAAGGTTTCAATACGAGGCCCCGTGCTAAATTCAATTTATTCTTTTCACAGAGAAAATAATAAATTTAATTTAGCACGGAGCCTCGTATTGAAACCTTTGTGCGTGACAAATAAAGCATATCGCGGAAGTGGGCTATTGCATGGTCTCTTGATTTTCCAAAATATATTAGACGGAGTGCTCGTTAATTGTAGGAATGTCATAAAGTCCAGTGGGGGATGGGGGTGGGGGCACCCTTGTTTATGACGTCATGTATATGTGCCGCAGGCTTCGTTTTCACAACTTGGTAATCTGGGTTCTGGAGCTATTTCCGGTTCCGGTTCTGCAACCTATGGCCCGCACATACCTATACACCCATTTATCATACGGGGGGGGGGGGGGGATCGTAAAGTTACTGAAACTCAGGGCATATCAGGAGCCCATTACCAGGAGCGTCCATCTCCCGTACTAGGTCTGTGAGTCAGCGTATGACCGGATTGAGCTATATTTAGAACAGATCTCACGGGAGTTCACGTGCCCACACTTTGGGAATCCAATCAAACCATAGTCAGGACAATGCAGCGTCAGTAAAATCACCTCAAAGAACATCGATTCGATAATTACAGCGAGCATATGCACGATCGCAGCAGAGTCAGAAGGCAGTTACCCGGGAACATGTTCTAAAAATAGCTCAAACCGGTCATACGCTGACTCACGGGTATAGTATATATGGACGCTCCTGGTAATGGGCTCCTGTTGTCATGTAAACCGGTCATACGCTGACTGACGGGTATAGTATATATGGACGCTCCTGGTAATGGATCCTGGGGCATATTTAATATTACAGTGACGGAGCTTGGTTACAGACCCAGCTTTTCCATGGCGACTTTCTTCAATGCCCTCCTGTCTGTTTTCCCAGTTCTTGTTTTGGGGTATTCCTCCAATAGGACGTAATAAGCAGGCTTGCATGATAAACCATGGGAAAGCATGAGAAACCTGTCTGCACACCACTCGTCCAACTCAACAGTGAATAACTCTTGGTCGCCATGGAAACCAGGCTTGAGAATGACGCATGCGCAAACTAGTTCATAGAACCTCTTGTCAGGAACACCTATAGCAATGACTCTTGCTACGTTGTCGTGCTGTGATAAAACTGACTCGACTTCCACTGGAGGAATCGTCACTGTGGCACAATTGATGACGTCATCAGTTCGCCCGAGGATTCGCACCTTACCGTGGTTATCAATGATGACGTAATCGTTAGTGCGGTACCAGCCCGTGGCTGTCTTGGTTGGCTTGAAGTCCACTCCTTCAATCTTCAAGGCATTACCATCTTGTACCATTCCAGCACATCTGATGTAAAGCTCACCTATTATGAGAAGAATTCGTTTACACAAAAATATCAAAATTCGCCGACACGGTTTTTAAAACAATATGATCAAGTCAATATTGTGAAATTCACTGATCTGAATATAAATTCGTCCTACTTATGTTGCCATAGCAACAGTTAAAAAACGTTCATGTAATTTATCAGTCAGGATCATTTTGGTACACAGGTTGCCCATGTACAGATCCTCCATTGCATAAGTGGTCAGTTTGAGTAACCATTGTTTAAGAATCTTTAGCCTCACATTCATGTGAACATGCTTTTGTGTGGCAACATGAACACGAGGCTAAAGTCACCAGGACAATACCTATTGAAATAAAATGTAATGGCTCTATACACAATGACATTTATTTATACCCTGTAGGTATCCAGTAACTGAGTCTCCAGAACATTACCTATTGAAATTAGACGACATTTATGTAATGGATCCTATACACAATAAATATATTTTATAGCGTTACGGAATGTACACAAGTGGGTAGGAATTAATGCAGTATGTTGTTATGTTATATAAACAAGTTATATAATCCCGTTGGGAAAACGTGAGGGTGTTTAAAGAAGACTGATTAATATGTAAGAATCACTCGAAGGCGATTCTCTACCTTAATACCTAAATTTTATTTAAGACATATGTTAAGAATAGTGAAAATGTACTGATTACACATCTATATAGACTTGATTGGCCAACATTATGTACTGCTGTAATTAATAAAGTATACATGTCCGACTAGTATCAATAAACGAGATGCCCGCCCCTGATCTGTTAATTGTTTGTGTTTAATGCAGTTTAGCTATTAAATGTTTTATGCTCGTTCAGAGTGATAAGAGTATAACGTTTATTTATACCCTGTAGGTATCCAGTAACTGAGTCTCCAGGACATTACCTATTGAAATTGGACGACAGTTATGTAATGGATCTATACACAATGACGTTTATTTGTACCCTGGAGGTATTCAGAAACTTTAAAGCAATGAATTTTACAAGTAATTCGCTTTTATCACACGGCGTAGCAACCACATATCCTCGCACTGAGCAGTTTAATAATTAGTTCAAAACAAACGTTTTCACTCTCCTTGGATTAAAGTAAAGTAAAGCAACTGTATTTAACGTCGGTAACTCGTGACAGTCTGGAGTGACTGATAAACTTGAGGCCGACGTGGGACCTACGATTTAACGCCCTTATCCGAGAAGACATGAAGGTCTAACCATTTGCAGTTCGAGAACAAGATTGTTTAACAAAGGCAGCACCTTCTACTCAGTTATTTTAAGACTCTGGGAGTTGGTTCGGCAGGGATTTGAACCCGCGACATCCCGCGCGACAGACCGGAGCTTAACCACTGAGCTAACTGGGAGGCGGGAGGGATTAAACATACCGCGTCATTAAAGAACGTCAATGGACCTTATTCACACGGCGGCCATGTTTAATCCCAGGAGTATAAAAGCCTTTGTTTTGCACGCGTGAACTCGTTCTGAAACTGCTCAGTACAAGGCTACACGTGGGAATCTATTGTTTCAAGCCAACATGGCCGCCGTGTGACAAAAGCCCATAGCTTGACTTGTAAAGCTTCAAATAGCAGAGGTTTTGTTATGGAACTTAAGCCAAAACGACTTGACATATTTTATGAAAGATACAAACTTCTCGATGTACGCAAATGACCACCAGTTACATGCGGCAGTAGGGGGGCATCCAGGTCGTATTTGTTTTGTTCGGGAACATGCTTTGCCTCTGTAAAATGCTGCAATTTGGCCAGTCCTACCACCCAAACAAGGAAAACTTTCTTCAAGGCAATAGAGACAAATGTTATGACTTGGCACTCTCACATTAGAAACAAAGCCAACTAATGAATGTTCAACGCCCTGCGAAAAGCATAAATTACTGGGTGTCACTATAGACCGTCTACTAAACTTTAAAACTTGCATACAGGGGATAAGCACAAAGGCTAGCAGGAAGGTAGGGGTTCTCTCACGCTTGAAGAATCTGATTCCAAGCAAGAGGCTAAACTACATTTGTACAAGGCAGCCATATTACCGAACTTAACGTATTGCCACATAGTGTGGCACTTCTGCACAAATTCGAACAGGAGAAAGATAGACAGAATAAAAGAGAAGAAAAACGATACCACATACAATTTACGTAGCAAGGAGGACTTCCACATAACTAGATTTAATACCATCAGTAGTATGAAACATGGGGGTTCTGGACCACTTTTCTTGGGTAACCGTCGAGGGCACTCATACTTCGTGCCATTCAGACTTCGTCTTCATGCCACTAATATTTCGTGACCTCAACGGTTCCCCAAGAAAAGTTATCCAGAACCCCCATGTTTCATACTACATTATCAAGCTCTTAGGCAGGCCGAACTCCATGATCGTATACGTTCATTTTTTTACTCCACATGTTATACCATTTTTACTCCACATGTTATACCATTTAGACAATAGTGTAGAATAAGACATAGGACTACCATAGAAGATGGAGTGTGAAAAGTGCGAAAGAGTGTTTCAGAGGAGTTGGAATCTGAAACGCCATCAAGAGCATCGTAAGACCCCATGCGTCAAGGTTCCAAAGCGTTTTATGTGCGAGAATTGTGGAGGAGAGCTAAGCTGCTACTTTGCTTTGTGGAGACATAAGAAGAAGAACTGTCCTACCTGCCACCCTAATCCTATCAATAACAAAAATTAGACACGTGCTGATACTCCATACGATATATACCATTTAGACAATAACTCTCCTATAATATACGAACCAATATGGATGAACAGCAACCACATCTTACCTTGAAGCGAACCCCACGGGCTATCGGCAAATATCTGCATGGGTGGCAGATGGATGTTCCCGAGGGTCACGAACTAGGTGTCGATCCAAGGGCCTTTCTAGAAGATGTGCGCCATGAGGTTCATCAGAAATTGGTGGAAGAAATCCAAGACCTACATGGTGTGAAGTTTCAACTTGCTCTGAAGGTGCAGCTCAGAAAGGACCATCCAGACGGTTGCCAAGAGTTTACTAACCCTACGATGCGCCATAAACAGGAGGTTGTCATGCAGACCCACGAGATTCATGAGACCTTAGCCAGGGCTATCCCAATGATTCTAGAGGCCCTCGAGAAGTGGACGCATAGAGGCTCTGGATGGATTGTTGACCGCATCATCCTGCTCTGGCTAAACATCGCTCGCTATCAACCTCTGAGAGGTGGATCATACATCGAACTACCTGCAGCGGTGAGAAACAAGAAGGCAGTGATTAATGTCAAAAACAAGGATGACCAATGTCTACGATGGGTCTTACGGTCTGCTATATTCCCTGCAGATAATCATGTTGACAGGCTCACCAAGTACCCCATCCAAGATGGTCTTGATTCACAGGGATCGACGCCCCCACACCAATCTCCCAGATACAGAAGGTCGAAAAACAGAATGGCCTAGCCATCAATGTATTTGGCTGGGACAGTGTGTCTTCATCCACGCATATAGTAAGCAATCCGTAGACATACCTAGGCTCAGCCTCCTGCTGATCGAGAAGGAAGGTAAATTCCACTACACCTGGATCAAGGACTTGAACAAACTGTTGTATTATCATTCCAAGCACAGAGAGCGTAAATACTTCTGCGACAGGTGCCTGACAACCCCCTACTATCGAAACGACCTTCTGGAAGCCCACAAGCCTGAGTGTCAAGGTATAGGGAAAACCGCAGTGAGTGTGGAAATGCCTAAAGAGGGTGAGAACAAGCTCTCCTTCCAAAACCATCAGCTTCCAGCTCCGTATGTTATCTATGCTGACTTTGAGGCTTTGACCACAAAGATCGCAGGACCAGAGCTCGATCCCACAAAGAGCAACACTCAGAAAACGCAGCATCATGAGGCTTGTGGCTTTGGCTACGTCGTGGTGCGATGTGATGGTCATACGGAGCCTCCAGTCGTCTACAGAGATCTGGATGCTGCAGAAAGGTTCCTGGAGGCAATGCAACAAGAAGAATCGAAAATCAAGGTATTTTTGACAAACCCCAAAGCAATATTGATGACCCCAATGGATGAGTTGACCCACAATACGACCACCATCTGCCATGTATGTGATAAGCCACTCTACAATGACTCAGTTCGTGACCATTTCCACATCACGGGTAAGTATAGAGGTGCAGCCCACAATGCCTGTAACCTCAAGCTTCGGTTTAGCCCCAAAACCACAGTCATTCCAGTCGCATTCCACAACCTGCGGGGTTACGACTCACATCTCATAATGCAGGCTATTTCCAAGATGGAGGGACATATCACATGTATCCCCAATAACACAGAGAAGTACATATCATTCTCCCTAGGCCAGCTGCGATTCATCGACAGCGCTCAGTTCCTCTTGGCATCCCTAGACAAGCTGGTGGTAGCAAACCGGCCAGAAGCCTTCCAGATTACTGCTCGGTATGAGCCTAGTGTAGAGCGGCAACGCCTCCTATTGCGAAAAGGTGTCTACCCGTATGAGTATATGGATAGTTGGGATCGGTTTTCAGAGCCACTCCCGCCACGAGCCGACTTCTACAGCAAGTTATCATCTGAAGGCATTTCCGAGGAGGACTATACCCACGCACAAAAGGTCTGGAGCACTTTTGGCTGTAAAGATATGGGAGACTACCACAACCTTTACCTCCGAACTGATGTGCTTCTCCTGGCAGATGTCTTTGAGACCTTTCGGAAAACATGTCTACATCAGTATGGCTTGGACCCTGCACACTACTACACCAGCACTGGCCTCTCTTGGAATGCGCTCTTGAAGACTACAGGTGTGGAGCTCGAGCTGCTCGTGGACTATGACCAGCATCTCTTCATAGAGAAAGGTCTTCGTGGAGGCATATCCATGTATCCAAGAGACATGCCAAGGCCAACAATCATCTCGTTGAGTGTTACGACCAATCCAAGCCCACAACATATATCCAGTATTTCGATGCCAACAACCTATATGGATGGGCAATGAGTCAGCCACTACCAACAGGTGGCTTCGAATGGGTAGAGGACCTCCAAGAACTATCCAAGACAACTCACACAATGCCTATCCTCTAGCACCAGAGCGCATGAAGATCCCAAAGGAGTGGATGTTAGAGTATCAGCACAGACTCAAAGGGACATCCATAGAGGTTGAAAAGCTGGTGCCAAACCTCCGCGACAAAGAGCGATATGTACTCCACTACCGCAATCTACAGCTCCACCTATCCCTAGGCATGCGTCTCCAGAAGATTCACTGAGCACTACGATTCGACCAAAGTCCATGGATGGAGTCTTATATCCGAAAAAACACTGAGCTCCGGAAGAATGCAACCAGTGACTTCGAAAAGGACCTGTACAAGTTGATGAACAATAGCGTCTTTGGCAAAACCATGGAGAACTTGCGCAAGCGCGTCAATGTCAATCTAGTGCGCGCCAGCGAAGAGGACAAACTCAGACGCCTGATTGCCAGCCCAGCCTTTGCGCGGGCAAACATCTTTGATGATGATCTGGCAGCCCTGCAAATGCACTAAAGTCGGCTGACATTGAACCGCCCAGTCTACGTGGGGATGAGCATTCTTGACCTCTCAAAGCATCTGATGTACGACTTCTATTACAACCAGCTGTTTGGACAGTATGAAGACCGATGTCAGCTGCTCTACACAGACACGGACAGTCTGCTACTTGAGATCCAAGCAGATGATGCGTATGCCGACATGGCTACAAACAAGGATCTCTACGACACATCTGACTACCCAAAGGAGCACCCACTCCATTGCATGGTAAACAAGAAAGTCCTTGGAAAGATGAAGGATGAATGTGCCGGGCGTCCCATTGCTGAGTACGTAGGCCATTGGCCTAAGATGTATTCCATCCTGGAGGCCGGCGGGAAAAACATTAGAAAGGCCAAAGGTATTCAGAAGGCAATTGTGAAGAAGCATATTCGCCACGAGCAGTACAAGGAGTCGCTCTTCGCTAAGAAAACCTTCCGGCATGGGATGGATGTGCTACGCTATGGGCAGCACCTGAATAAGGTCTCTCTCTCACCATTCGACTCCAAGCGATGGATCGTAGAGAACGGGATCGATACCCTAGCCTATGGACACAAAGACACCCTTCCAGAAATGCAACTCTGTTGCCAAGACTTTGACGACCTCATTGATGAGCTATTAGCCTAAGCTAATGCCTAGGTCGGTTTGGCACAACCAAGATATCCTTTGGTGGCAGGTCTGTGTTCATTGGCACCACTTGTAGCTCTTTACGGACAAAGCCACGTCGAGGAGGACCTCGTGTATCAGCAACGCCTCCTTGCAAAGCCACTTGGACGGTTCCTTCTTGCTTTGCAAGGTAGTACAGTACCGGCTGGTTCTTTGAGATCACACTACGCGAGATGCTATATGTATCCAGGCTCCATATAGGGTCGGTTGCACGCCGCTGAGATCCTCCTTCCAACTCACCAGGTGCGTATAGGTATCGTACGCGTACGGAATATGGTAGCCTTTTCTCTGCTAATCCAACAGATCGCGAATAGAAAGGGGTTATTGTGTCCACATTCGAGGCGTCTACAGCCTTTGAAGGCTCCTTTCCTATCAGTCGAGTCACTTCACTATTCATGGCTTTGATGACAGCAGGAAGTCTTTGAACCCATTCTCTACTCTGTGCATCCGATCCTTCCGAAGCAAGCACCATCTCCTGTGCATATCGATATCCAAACAATCTCTCAGCCAGTGTCCTGTTTGCTCGCTCAACAAAGCCTTGCGCCCTGTGATTGCCTGCCTCACCTCGTTGGACCTTCGTACCATGTCGTTCTAAAGTTTCAGACATATGTCCCATGAACTGCCTACCGGGATAGATTTGTAACGTTTTTGGCCATGTTAATGGACTACGCGCGTATATTCGTTCAAAGGCCGCATCCACTTCGCCACTATCTTTCGAGGCCAAAGGCTCAGCCTCTTTATAACGAGAAGCCACGTCTATCACCACCAAAGCATATTTATAGAGCTTTCGTCCACGTCCAGGTCGATCATGTGGTAGGAAAAGCAAATCAGCTTGGTGAACCTCGTTTGGGTTTGATACGGTCCAATGTGGTCGTGGAACATGGCGTGGTGATGGAAGGTATATCTGCCACAGAGCTTGTTTCTCCAGCCAACTTGCAGCGACATCTTCTGATACATTTGCTGCCACCGCGAGTTTGCCAATTGCAGCCTGACCTTTCCAGTAGCTCTCTGGACTATAGTATCGTAGGCTTAGCCTACTACTCAGTTTACTTGTAAGTTTAGCCTCCGCCATAACGAAGCTATATGACGTATCACATTAAACTTCAATAAGCAGAAAAAAGGTCGTTTTTTTTAAGCAAAGCTTATAGCCAGCGAGTGACTGCATAGCCAATGGCGAGCATCCCACCACCTACAAACACCAACTCGCCTGTCTTCTGCGCACTCGAAGGTCGGTAGTAGTCGGAGAAGCGAGGCTCCTTCAAAGTCATGCGGTGTAGCCCTACGTGTACCGTATTGTATAGCACAAGAGCGCGGTCCGTATTGTTGAGATCCTCATAAGCATAGTTCTGCAGATTTGTCTGTTCTTGGACCCAGTTGGCTAGTTTTTCTTGTTGTTCTTCAAAGGCAGCCGCATCAGCTTGAAATTTCTCGAGAGCCTCGTTGTGCCTTTTCATCTCTGCCTCAGAATCGTTACCAGCAAGGTATTTGCCGAGTTAGCTTCCACCTGTGAAGGCTGCTGCGTCAAGTACGGCTCCTAAGGCCGTCAAACCTATGGATGCTGCCATTATACGTTAGCAGGTATGATCTTTTGATCCTCGAGATATTGCTTGGCGGCAATGCTACCAGCCAATACAGCCGTCCACTTCACGTAATTCAAGACGTTTGATGAAGGATCGCTAAGCATAGGCTCCTTGATCACCTTTTTTGCAATCCAACCAATGCCTGTGGCTAGTCCAGTCAATATAGCAGCGTCAGTTATTGCTTTCATCAATTTATTCTCTACCATTGTACATACACACATTAACTACGTTATGGCATATATAGTTGCAAAGCAACAGCTTCAAATGGTGTTACTCCATGTCCGGTGAACTATCACTATGCGTTTCGTCGGGGTCGCATGGCGTTTCGCTATTGCCCTTATACTTCCCGAGCAGCCCTTCCAACGCAGTAGCCATGCCGATAGCTATGAGTGAAGTTTCGAGAGTCCAGGTCGCGCATTCGTAGAAGAAGTTTGCGTCGTTGCAATCCTCGCATTCGTATTCACACTCGCTATCTAGTGCGAGACGGGCTCTTCTTACGAAGAGATCAAAGTATACAACGACTCCGAGGAGTGTAGCAGCGTCAGTTACTCTTTGCATGAACTTATTCTCTACCATCGTATGTACATATAGTTGCAAAGCAACAGCTTCAAATGGTGCTCGTTTCTCCGAAACATCTTACTCCATGACGGGCAACGCGCGTGTTCCTTCGGAATGGGTCTCTTTGCTGTTTGCTTCGCAACTTGGAGCGTGGGGTGTCGTATTATTGGTGGTAGTTCCTTTGCTGCTCTTGTACTGATAGTACAGCCCTACCAACGCAACGCCAATACCAATGGCTGAGGGTGTAGTGTTGGCAGACAAGTTCTCGTACCAGCTTGTTCCTTCGGAATGGGTAGTGGCTTCCGTAGGGGAGTGCTCCTCTTTTTCGCGCTTCAATGCCTCTGTAGCGGAGCGATTGCTTTCTGCCAGTGCTTTTCCAGCAGCAACGCGCTTTGGATCCTTTACATTTTTGTCAGACACAGTCTTCGGTGGGTCTGCAGTTATCCGATCTTGTTGTTCCTCCATCTTGTTGCGATGTATCTGTAGTCGGCAGGTCTTTAATAGGTTGATCACTTGCCTCTTCGCGACTAACTATATGGTTAGCTACATGGAACAAGGCACTAGCTAGAGCCACAAAGCGACCTGCTTTAAGAGACAACAAGCCAGCCACAGCAGATATCTCGTTGCGGACTAAGTGGTCTTCTTGTAGGCCTTTGAGAAGTTCTTGTTCGTTGTCTAGTAGAACTACGTACGCGACTGCACGAGTTGCTAGACGCAGTGCTCCATCTACTAAGCAGCCTGTTATTTGCTTTGCTACTACGGCCTGGTATCTACTATGTAAACGTTCTACGTCCTTCTCAGACAGTTTAGATATATCTCCTAGAGAGAAATTCTGCCCTAGATATTCTTTTGTTGTACCCATTGCAGCTAAAATTAAAAGTGCTTCTCGACGATCTTCGACCCCCTCCGATTTGGTTGGATGTTCCAGTACGACTGGAGGACAAACAACAGCGCACTCATCCAGTAGTTCTTTGACGTAGTCATCCATGCTTTTTGCTTTGCTATTTGCTTTGCTATTTGCTTTGCTATTTGCTTTGCTATTTGCTTTGCTATTTGCTTTGCTATTTGCTTTGCTATTTGCTTTGCTATTTGCTTTGCTATTTGCTTTGCTATTTGCTTTGCTATTTGCTTTGCTATTTGCTTTGCTATTTGCTTTGCTATTTGCTTTGCTATTTGCTTTGCTATTTGCTTTGCTATTTGCTTTGCTATTTGCTTTGCTATTTGCTTTGCTATTTGCTTTGCAAATATGTTACAGGTGCAGGCAGCTCTAATACTACTTCGAAAGGATGACGGAGACAGAAGCATATGCGAGCAAACTTGTGGGTCTTGAGCTCCGAGGTCAACATCTTTTTCTCATCCACCTCCAATTCTCCACCGTAGTCCTCAAAGAGTACCTTGGCGTCAGCTCTGGATGCCGTATGAAAGGCCACAACCATGGCTATATTGTCGCGGAAGGGTTTGCATATGCTTGTCAATTGTTGGGAGAGCACCCAAACAGAAATACCAATGTGGCGAGCAGAAAAGGCCAGTTCCACGAGCTTGTCAGTTCTTCTTTTTACATCCTTTGAGGCAGCGCAATCATCGAGAATCAGTAGGGTATTGGTTCCTGCCCAAAAGGTGGAACAAACATGCAGTGCGGCGTCAATAGCATCTTGCGAAGGGCACATGACAAAGAAATGGGGATCTTGATGGGCAAATCCACGATAGGTTTTGTTGTGGGCATACGTGGGGCATAAGACTACTATATAGTCGAACTTTCCACGAAACGATCCACGAAGCTGCTCTATGAGAAAAGCCGTTTTTCCACAGTTCGTTGGTCCTACTACGAGAGGGTTGAATGCATGGGATTTGTTCTACCAAGGCGTCCATAGTTCGTTTGCTTTGCAAACACGTAAGCAGTTTCGGAGAAACAGTTAATATGATATATTCTGTAGTGCTTCATTCAATACCGTGAGCTGAGCATCAGCCAGTACAAAGATGTGCATGTTCACAGTTCCACTGCCTCCACTCCTATGAATACGGATCTGGATATCTTTTCCACTACCTGTTTGGCCCAAGCCATCACCATGGACAACTGGATCCTTTGCTGTGCTACAGTCGACCAGGATGGAAAAATTGTTATTGTAGAACTTGGTTGGGGTCATGGATGTTCGTTGCGGAGCAAACCAACCCTTGACAGCCTCCCAGAAGTCTGGGGGTAGCATGCCTCCTGGAAATAGACTATTTGGAATTCCATTGATGTCAATCTCGACCTTCGAAATGCCTGGATTGTCAAATGCCTCGCTATCCCGGGTACCTGTGGTGTGTGGTGCCACGAAGAGGAGAACTAATCCAGCAAAAGATAGTCTTGGAACATTGACGTTCTGAGACACTAGAGTGTCGGATGCTTTGGCGATAGGTACGGTTTTGAAGTGAACAGCGTGGTTGAATAGGAAGACAACGCCTGTGGCATATTCACCCTGCGCTTGCTTGGCGATAGCTTCGTTCTCGATGACTTCGTACTCCAGCTGGATGTTGTTGAGCTTATATGTACCTATCTTGGTAGAGTCTGATCCCACCACTATGTCGACGGCAGGTGCTAGAGTTAGCTCGAACGAGATAGTGTCACGTAGGGCATGGGGATACAAAGCGCCATGTTGTGTCAGAATGTCAACATCTAGTGGGATTCGATATTTCGAACCATAGGCGGCTAGGAGCGCGTTTTCTCCAGCATTAGAAGTGCCTGCGTCGCCAGCCTTCGACCGTAGCTTGTTCGTGTTCTCTGTTTGAATACCTTGTTCCACCCGAGCGTCTCGCTCTATAGTAGGAAGATAGAGATCAGAATATGTCTGTAGTAGATCTGGCCGGGCAATGTCTTCTATTGTTTCAGCTCCCATTTTGCAAACTCGACGCGAGACCAGACAGCGGCTGACATTGGCCACCACTCGGTTGTTGGCATGTCCACCAGACAACACAAGGTCAGCCAAGAGTGCGAGACTACCTGGGACCAGGACAATGTTTTCTCCTAGTGTTGGTACTTCCACATAGAGAGTCTCTCCTGGGTTGGCAGATGATGGTGTGAAGGTGCGCCTATATAGGATGCGTCGAACTTTGAGCCCGAGAGGCTCTCTCCGCGATTGTGCGGGAACTAACTTTGACGATATCATGTTGAATATAGCAAAGCTATAGCATATATAGATATATATTTATCGTTCAATATGACTGCTGTGGCTGAGGGTGTGGACTTCAATCCTTTCACCCCAGATGGTACGGCTGATGTGAATGAGGCTATCAGCGACGACGAATGGAAGGAACTGATACCATATGGAAAGGATACCCGAGAAAGTTGGATTAAAAGAGTGGGACACCGAATAGGCCGCAGAACAAAAGCCTCGTGGGAAAGGTTCTGGAAAAATCGGGCTCAATGGGGAGACAGCCAAAATGAGTACATTCAATTGGTGGATCTGGGCAACGATGCCAGTTTTGCAGGGCCAAGCAGTAGTACCGCGGAAACGTCATTCTCCGAAAGACCCGATGGGAAGGAAATAGCATGGAAATACGTCAAGAAGAAATTTCCAAATGTGGGTACTAAGATCGAGGTACGATTGGAAAATATATATGGGGTGGAGGTAAAACTAAACCGGGCAAACTCCACGTGGCACGTGCTGGCCGACAGAGCTGGCAATATGGATAAAAAACTGATCGAGAAGCCATTGTTTAAAAAGGCTCTGGGAATCCCAACAGATGAATACATAGAAAGCCCTGGGGAATACGTGTTGCGTAAAAACGACAATGTTATCGATAAACTTCAGAAAGACAACGTTGTGGATGAGGCAATCGCCCAAGATCCCGAGGCGACTGAGGTAGATAAGCAGGAAGCTAAGGAGCGCATAACACAACGAGATGAGCAGAAACGAGCACTAGAAAATGAGAGTGATGCCATCAAAGAGCGTATGTCGCTGCGGGACCGTATAAAATACATCTTCAAGAAGTATGGGGTAACAGTTGCTTCCGTCTTACTAGCAGCTGCGGCTGTGATTGGTATCATAGTTTCTGCGCTATCTAAGGGCCTGACTAGCGTAGCCAAGGATGTTGGCAAGGGATTAAAAGCAATAGGAAAAAAGCTGGGGCAGATTCTACCTGGGATGGTTGGGGCAATTGCTAGCTTCCTATTTCGTACGGCTGGCGAAGTCGTGGGATTCTTAGCAAAGAATGCTTGGCTGTTGATCGTAGCCGTAGTTGTGTTCGTCATTGAGAAACTATCGAGACGACGGAAACGTTAACGAAACAACTACCAAGCGGCTCCGGCTGCAGCAATCGTCACCACTGCCAGATTGGTCAGTGGTACCTCCGGTACTATGAGTGGCTTTGCTACCTGGAGCTGATTGTTTTGCATCTTGATGTGGTAGATTCTTCTTTGAGCTACCATATCTTGTGGAGGCGGTTTCTTTTCGTCGAGGTTGATATGGTTGTTCATTCCGAAGCGGATGCCGGATGCGTCTGCCAATTGCACTTTGTTGTTATAACCCAATGTACTCTCCGTGTTGATAATCATGCTACTGGGTATTAACAGGCAACGCTTGGCGACTGCTAGGTCGACACGATATCGCTTTAGACTATTAACCGGCCTTAGTCAAATCATTTCCAAGCTGCGGAACGAACCAATTGCGCTGCTTATCCACTTTATCGTTGCGAATGAACCTTAACGGAAACTCATAATCCGTGCGACTCTCCTCAGGAAACTTGAATGAGCCACCGGGCCACTTTGCAGAATATGAGGTGTTGTGTGCCCACTTCTCTTGAGCATTCACCAGCCCTCCATGGATGTATACGTAAACGTCCCCTAAGCCCCCATTAGCCCCTCGGCGCAGGGCAAAATTAACTTTAGCGACTCCAAACTCGTTCCTGAGCCTGTCATATACGACGGAATTCCATGAAACGTTGTTGTTCTTATTAAAGATAGAGTTCTTGGGGAGGGGGACTCCCAACTCAAATAGCAATCTCCTGATTGTGTAGTACACATGGAAACGATAAAAGCTCCGGATGTTGTCGATGATTGGTGCGTCATCTGAAAGATGGTCGTCAAACGACACTCCACAGCCTGCAGTCACGCACCAAAGGACAAAGCATAGTTGTTGTTGCCAATGCATCATTGGTGGAGCATCGAGCCACTCATTTGCTTGTTTTACGCTATGGAAAACTTGACCCATCTCTTGGAAAATATCTCGCGGCGTCAACGTAAAGAACTGATTCTTTGCTACGTAGATCTTGAGAGTTCGTAGGAGAGGGGCTATGTCTTTGGGGTTGTCCCCCCAGCTGGAACAGAATGCTTAGCTTCAGTCCTTGTGAAGGGGAGTGGGAAACCACCATGCATTCCATGCAGTGCATCGTACGTTTTTGAAGGGCAGCAGGGAGCTTGGAGACATCCTTGCCATAAACCACATAGCTAGAATCCCCGTCTCGAAACCAAACGTTCGTTGAGTACTTTCCTGGCCCATCTATGTCCGTGGATACATAAAACTGGTGAGGATCTGCATGTGGGTAGCGCTTCCGGAACTTCGCCAACAGATCGGCATTCAGTGTTGCTACCTTCTTATTTTCCTCAGCTTCTCTCCTATCGTGTTTGGAAAGACCTTTGTGCTGCCGCGCGAATAGTACGCTCTCATATACTGTTTTGGTACCAAGGCCTATGTCGAGCGCCTTGCCTGTGTGCCCAAGCCAGCCCATTAGCTTACCTCCACCTGTCTTCTGCCTCTGTGAACACCCGGTGGGACATCCCACGGTCATTGAAATCGACATTATCAGAAGTGGGTTCGAACCAACCGAGTACGGCCTCTGGAAATAGGTACTTCAACTGCTGCCATGCCTCTGTCATATTGAAGCTTTCGACTTATATCGAATAGTGGCTTGCCTTTAATACTATTGCAAAGCAATTCCACTATGGTGATCTTAAATGTCACCTGTACCTCGGTTGACCAGACGGTCTACTTAGACCACCCTCTTTGCATCCAGAATATTTCGCTAATCGAGGCCATTATTGAGAGCAATTGGCAGAACCTAACAGAGACGGCTTCGTTCCAGTGGGGTGCCGTGGGTTTCCCATACGAAATTCCAGCAGGGTCTTATAACATACATACCGTAATGCCCCTCTTAGACTCTGCAGTTGATGCTGGCATCATTAAATTTACGGACATAGCCAGTAGGAAGTATTGGACCCTAGTGGTAAGGAAACCAATCAAGTTCAGTAAAAATCTCTGCGAACTACTTCGTATCAAAGGAGGTTCGGAGGAACAAGAGGCGGGAGGAAACGTATCGCTAAAAGTGGGAGAATACGACCTGGCGATTAAATGTATCAACACAATATATATCCACTGCGATGTGGTGGTTTCCGAATTCTCACTTCTTGATGGAAAGCGCTCGACAGTACTAGCTAGCTTTAAAGTATATGGTAGTTGGTTTACCGAAATGAGCTATTCTATAACAACCCCACTAAATATCCGAGCTCTAGGAACAATGCGGAGCCACATTCGCCTCACAGTTCGCGATGACAAAGGCAACATCATAGACTTCCATGGTCGACCAATACGCTACATATTAAAGATTGAGTAAGGTATACGTATAAGTATTACTTAAGAAAGTATAATGGAAAGCGATTCAATTCAAACAATTCTAACAGCACCGATCAATCCCCAGCTCCGTTTATCTGAAACAGGCTTCAGCCCAGGAGGGCAAGAGAGCTTTCGACTGCAGAAAGTCTGCGATACGCTTGCCGAGCTCGAACAGCAGGCAAAGCACTACGAACTTGTTCGCAAAAAATATGCCCGAGCCCGTGGTATTGTTCACGGGGTTGCTGTGGCCACAGGTAGCCTGAGCGGTGTTTTATCCGCTTCGCGCTGGGTACATCATTAACTGGCGTAGGACTACCAATAGGGCTTTCTCTAGGATCACTTGGATTTCTTTGTGCCGTTGTTTCGGCTTTGACGGCTGTTGCCAGTAAGAAACTTGGGGCCCACGTCTCGAAGCACGAAAAGACTGTTATGCTGGCTCGGGCAAAGGCTAATTCCGTGGAAGTCAAAGTTTCGAAAGCCCTAGACGATGGTAACATTTCAGAAGCCGAGTTCTCAAGTGTCATTGGCGAAAAAAGAAAATACGAAGCGCTTAAACTCGAAATACGACAAAAAAACAGGGAAGGAGGGTTAAAAAACGTAGAAGAATTACGTGCTGGAATCCGAAAGGAGATGAAAGCAAAGCTAGGCAGTCTAGTAGGATAAAAATTGATATTTCCTACGAAAGAAGCCAGCGTGGATTTTATTTTAACTTTGAGAAAACAAATTAATTCGTATGTCGGGTTCGTATGTAAATTTCTGTCTAGTCACGTCAAACCATGTCACGGGCTAATTAGCATAGTGAGAGACATAAGTATGGTTTTTCATCCCTACGTCATCGTCTAGCACATGTAGTCCAATGGTTCAGCGCTGGGCTCAAGGGAAAATGGAGGCCCCTTGAGTTCAGGGTTCGAATCCGGCGGGGGACATGTGGTAGACCGGTTTGTGTGGAGTAAAAAGCCTCCAGCTCCACACAAATCGTAGCGCGTCTGTCGATGTGGCAGAAGTAGTAGCGAAGCTATAGTAGTAGAAATAATGTCAATACTGGGTCGGGTACTTGGGTTAGAGCTTACGGGATCTCGAATAGAGATCCTAGGAGTGCCGGTTGTACCTCAGCCAGTTAGGACAGGATCCAAAATGATGAAATACAGTAGAACAAATACGGTGAAAAGCCGGGCCCGGCAAATAAAAAAAAGGCAAAAACCTCTCTAGGAACGAAAAAATGGCGAAGGAAGGAAAAAGGTGAAAGTGGTTCCTAGAGAGATTCTGGTGACACCAGTTTTTCTTTTTTTTTCTTTTCTTCTTTTTTCTTTTTTTCTTTTCTTTTTCTTTCTTTCTTTCTTTTCTTTTCTTTTCTTTATTCTGCGAAGAGCTTCGTATCGCATGTACGTCCCAAACGGTGAGCTTGAAATGCTCAGTGAGCCACTTAGCAACGTTGAGATGGCCATTTTGACAGGCATAACGTAGTGCGCAGTTATCATCATCACGTGCGTCCTCTACGGTGAGCTGAAAATGCTCAACGCGCCATTTAACAACGTTGAGATAACCATTCCCGCAGGCAAAGCATAGAGCATAGTTACCAGCATTACGTGCGTCCTCTATGGTGAGCTGAAAGTGCTTAGCGAGCCATTTGGCTACGTCAAGGTGGCCATTTTGACAGGCATAACGTAGTGGGCAGTTGTTCCAGGAACGTGCATCCTCGATGGTGAGCTGAAAGTGCTTAGTGAGCCATTTGGCTACGTCAAGGTGACCGACTTTGCAGGCACGGCGTAGCGCATAGTTATCCCAGGTACGTGCATCCTCGACGGTTAGCTGAAAGTGCTCAGCGAGCCATTTAACAACGTTGAGATGACCATTCTCGCAAGTATGACGTAACGCGTAGTTGTAAGCACGCGCATCCTCGATGGTGAGCTGAAAGTGCTTAGTGAGCCATTTGGCTACGTCAAGGTGACCGACTCTGCAGGCACTGCGTAGCGCATAGTTATCGTAGACACGTGCGTACTTGGTACACGAACGTAACCCAAAGATCCTAGACAAGTTGTCCCGCTCGGTATCGTCACAAGCAGTTAAGATACCTTTAAAGACGATTTGACTATAGAAGTTTTCATCTACATTTTTGTAGCGTGCCAGTAATGCCGCACCACGAAGACATTTGGAAGTTAAGGAAATGTTCCTGAATGACGCTGGGCCTGCATACTCTACGATCTTAGATAGAATTTATATGGGAAGGTCCAAGATCGTAGTAGGCCTTGCTTCGACTTCGAAACGTCGCTGCATTTCTGCGTATAACATCTCAATGTACTCATCCATATTGGTTCGGTATATCTTAGTGGAGCTATTGTCTAAATGGTATAACATGTGGAGTAAAAATGGTATAACATGTGGAGTAAAAAATGAATGTATACGATCATGGAGTTCGGCGCTGGTTAAGAGCTTGATAATGTAGTATGAAACATGGGGGTTCTGGATAACGTTTCTTGGGGAACCGTTGAGGTCACGAAATATTAGTGGCATGAAGACGAAGTCTGAATGGCACGAAGTATGAGTGCCCTCGACGGTTACCCAAGAAAAGTGGTCCAGAACCCCCATGTTTCATACTACTCCATCAAATATGGTAAACTTTCTCTGGGGACTTGGGACCCTATCGTCAAAGGTAGTGAAAACTTCAAGTCATTCAAAAGGAAAATAAGACAAAAGGACTTAGCAAGTCTAATAAATGAAAATTGTTAGGACTGTCATCTGTGTCAATCTTAATATTTTAAATTTATGTAATCATCTTAACACAGATTTTATTACATACTTGTATATCAATGTTTTTAAGTCACAGATAGACATACAGATACGGATATATGTATTTACAACTTAGTTAGAATTAGGTCACAGAAGAATGTATACATCCGTTTTACCTTTTAATCATAGATAGATACATATATATATTTCTTTTAATTTACTGTTTAATTTGTGTCCCCAATTAGCAGTCTTTTGCTAAATACATTTAGACACGTTAATGAAGTAATTATTATTATTATATCATAGGTCGTACACAATCGCAAACGTCGATCCTGAGTCGCGCTGATAATACGTGCACCATTGCGCACGACGTTTCACGCAGGAGTCACGTTGTTGCAAAGAACTCCGTCTTTAGATACCGTCAAGGCATCCACAATGCGCGCAATAGACTGTGGCGTATAAAAACTCATGCGACATTGCTGGCAACATTGCGAACAATATTGTAGTGTGTCAATCCTTATCAAAACAATTGCTGCCAATATTGAACGCAAATTTTCAACACTCGCGGAAGAAACACCAGGTTTACTCTAAGGCGATCTCATATTTACCTGGGGTCCCCACGGGAACCAGTTTCCCTTCAGAATCCACTGCCTTCAGTTCAAATCCAGGACTGATATCCATCGCACCGTAATCAACGCAGTCGATGTTGCTCTTTGTTAGATCCTGTTTGGTCGCCAGAAAGAACTCAGTTGCTCCATACGCAATAGTGATAACAAGACCTGGCAGCACGTGGAACACATTCTTCAACATTGAGCGATCAGTCAACTGACCCCCTGTCATGACAAACTTAAGATGGTTTAATTCCAGGTTGGATAACTCCTTGTATGTAGTCAGATCGTGTAGGAAATAAGATAAGAAGATAGCGTGAGTACATTGTTCTTCCTGGATGATCTTAAAAATGGCTCCCGTCACGTGACCTTTCACTGCCAGGTTAGGCGGGAAGAACACGAGAGTCATACCAAGAAGAGGAACCAGAGCGAGGCCGAACCCGAGCCCCGTTATCCAATCAAATGGAGCATCGTTAAATAAAACGGTGTCGTGGGTAGCCTTTATTACATGTGCTGCTGCGCATGCGCCGTTTATGAAGCCGTGGTGCGTGTACTGGGTTGGCTTCGGTCTTCCTGTGCTACCGGAAGTGAATATGATCACCGCTGAGTCATCGAACTGAACCTGC
Organism: Actinernus sp. WN-2022; assembly: GCA_030867875.1. Taxonomy (NCBI): domain Eukaryota; kingdom Metazoa; phylum Cnidaria; class Anthozoa; order Actiniaria; family Actinernidae; genus Actinernus; species Actinernus sp. WN-2022. Next base: position 6,663,145 of record JAOWCC010000655.1, on the reverse strand, counting down.
GCTTGCGCGTTTTCTAGTGACGTCATATCAGTATTGTTCTTCTCTAGCAAGTTTTCGTAAGTATAAACACGGTTGCTATCAGGCAATGTGTATCCCACATGGGACCCAACAAAGATAGCTCCTTTAATGTTATCTGAAGCTAATGCTCTGTTAACCGCGTCGATCACTTCACTGGCAGAGTTTTCATCTGGGTAACAGATCACATAAGTTACCTGCGCCTGCAATTCAGTAACGGCGTCATCAGTGCCAGTCTCGACAATGATTGCGTTCGCTCCAATCCTGTTCAATGCCATGTGAACAATTACAAACTCGATGCAAGTTGGCAACATGATCAGAACCCGATCTCCTCGTACCAGGCCTCTCTCCAACAGACAGGAAGCAAGAGACTGGGATTGTTCCTTGAACTGATTGAAGGTGAGAGACTCTCTATTTCCCTTCTCGTCGCGATAGATCACAGCTTCCTTATTAGGAACATCAGCTGCCTGTTCATCGAGGAGCTGGAAGAGCGTTCGGTACTCCAGGGGGGAGGTGTTGGGCTTGTGGACGTAGCTCATTGCTTGTGACATGTTCGGTCTGCAAGGAATGAAGGAAAAAGATGCAATAACTTTATTGATATAAAACATAACTACACTCTTCCCTTTACTTTATAATTCACATTTCATGTTACACACCTCACTTCACAGATTTAAAATTTGAGTAATAAACATAATATTAAAGAGAATAGTAACCCATATGAAATAACGATATTTGTGGACTTGAGTGGTTCAAACGTACCAAATTCTAGAGGGAATAATTAAAGCTCAGAACTGACCTGACCTGCATGTTTCATTACTATAATATTAAATACTACTACTACTAAGTACTACTACTACTAATAATAATAATGACATTTGTATAGCACATATACATAAATGTTCTATGCGCTTGACAACTACATGTACTAAATAAGTGTAAATAATAATAATAATGTTTAATCAGGGACGGAGCAAAATTTCAAGTAGGTGGGGAGGGAGGAGCTAAAGAAATTGCATTGAGCCGGTATGGTCGAACTATAGACTAACTGAGAATTGAAGTAACTAGGCAAAATATAGTTTTGGTAAAAAGTATGTATGTGGGAGGGGGGAGGGGGGATGTGGGAGGGGGGATGGGGTATAGCCCCAGCCCCCCTGGCTGCGCCGTCTCTGTTCATATGCACAGGTAAAGTACTTATCAATGTTACAATTGCTGGCTTTCACTTGACGTCATAGCCGCCATGTTGGTGCTAGATTCCTCGTTAGCTTCTTTTCATTGTCTTTTGTTGGGGCACCAACATGGCTGCCATGCCCTTTGTCATTTGAATCTCTGGGGATTGAATGAAAACCAGCAATTGATATAGGTGTATATTAAGTAATATAGCAATAAGTTACTAAACGTTTTAGTTTGAAAACAGTTGTTCTCTGGGCTATCGTACTCGACTTGCTCGAGGAAGCACTCGTGACTTCACGTGAATTGGTGAAGAAGCACAGACAGCCCAAGTTTAGTTATAGATTGATCGCGTTGAAAGGGTGTACATATGAGTTTGTTGGTATCTCGCCGCAAAAACCAACGCGCTAATTCCAAGTCGTTATGCTGTTTCAGGTCACGTTAGACCACAGGTAGCCCAAGCTTGGGATCTGTATAATATTTAACAGCATTTGTATGGAATTGTTTATTTTTCCATGTACAACGTAAATCTTGAATAAAACTCGACAAAAACCTATACAGTGTCTTCTTGTGTTCCTTAACTATGTCTGTGCTATGTTACAGCGAATTTCAGCAAAATTTTCCCCTATAAAACCCCAATTTAAGGGAATGTTTTTGCTGAAATTCGCTGTAACATGGCACAGACATAGTTAAGGAACACAAGAAGACACTGTATAGGTTTTGTCGAGTTTTATTCAAGATTTACGTTGTACATGGAAAACTAAACAATCCCATACAAATGCTGTTAAATACTATACAGATCCCAAGCTTGGGATACCTGTGGTTAGACATAAATCTCTAGCTTGGGAGATCCGGTACTATCCCTCCCTCCCTTGTGACTTTTAAATCGCACGAGTGCGTTCTCAAAATCAGACGCTGATTGGCTGAGAGGAGAGGTGATTTAGAGTGTAAACCACCACGGCATGCACGCTATGCAGGCTATTTATAACTTAATATAAACAAAAGTAATAAATCATCGAGTAATTCATCTGACTATAGACCCATTCGAAAAATGGCGTCCAATTTAAAAAGCTATTGTTCTGGTAACGTGAACACGAGGCTAGTCAGTACAAACAAAAGCTTTTGAACGTGTAAGCGAGGCTAGTCAGTACGAAACAATAGTTAATTAAATTGGACGCCATTTTTCGAATGGGTCTATGCGACTACGCTTTGCGACTCGGGCGACATCGGTTTCTCGTGGAATTTGCGGAGGAATTACTGCGTCAGAAAGTGATAAATGAACTTTCCCTATATAAGCTTCTCTGATATTTCTCCGTGAATATCATCTGAATGTGAATCTCATACCCCGTACGACTTTGCGTTACCACGCAGTAAATCCTATTTCCGGTCAGGGGTCTGATATTCTGGCTATTTCCCGGTAATGATATTTAGGTTTCAGTGGAGCATCCCTACCGAAAGAAAACGTGACGTTTCGGCCAATCGGGTAAGATCAAATATCAACAGAATTAAAGGTATTGTGAAGATAGACGAGTGTGCACAAACATCTGCTCGAATGCTGCGACAGTGAATATCGCATTAGTCAGGAGGAGTGTGTACTGCAGAGCGCGTGATCACTTTACGGCACAAATAGAGCAGGGCTAATGGCATTCTCTGGCCTCCAAACAATAAACTAAGCAATATAACTGAACTACAGTCAAGTTACCTTGGGTCTTTACTGGAGTTGGGATGCTCTGCCTGGCTGTAAGAGCTGCTAGCGTGATGATCACGTGTGAATGACACGCTCCCACAAGTCCCACAGGATTAGGCTGTGATGGATGGTTATCAGTGTAATTTACCGCAATGCGATATCTCCTTGTGATCTTCGAGGTTAAACGTCTGGTGGAAAATGGCGGCGCAGATGATTTGGGCATGTTTGTAGTTTGTTGGTACATAAAGCTAATAGACCAGCGGTTCTGTGTATGTTGTTGGTATGACGTATTTGCTTTTACAACCGATAAATTAAGGTAACGTAACAATAAAGTGTCCGAAGACTATTGCAATTCTGATCACACAACGCTTACACGGCTAAAACTAATGAATATTCAATTAATCCGAGAGCCTGGTGCGATAGATTCCCGGGGGGGGGGGGGGGGGGGGTCAAGTCTCGGAGATTTTGACCCCTAAAAGGTACGACCACTAGACCTCTTAAAATTACTGTTTTAATCACAAACACAGTAAGAAAACATCTAACTGCATCAAACTCTTTTTTCAGTTTCCTGATCCCCGTAGAATATGATAAATGCGTGGCAGTGGTCTAAACGGGCCTGTAAAGCTCCGATCCAATTACTACTATCGCGTTAAGGTTACCGGATACCTTCAGGGTGCGTTTCCAGTCTAAATTATGTAGCGCCTCGAGGAAACATCGTAGATAAATCATCCATGTATCATTTTAAAGCTTATAAAATTGGCTACAAGAATACATAAAAAGTTTTGAGTTCTTTGAAAATCTCGAATTTTCCGCGATCCCGTTTCTCCGATCTAGTGAGATGGCTTTCAGAAGTTCCGACTCCGAAAATATTTTAAAGTTTAAAAATCTGTTTGCTTTGTCGCATTTCAGAGGAATCGTATTACAAAACCCGTGTCGGAGAATTTCAAAATTCGATTTAGTTCAAAAGTTATCATGCTTTCCGTGAAAAGGCGAAAAATAATCCGAGTAGATATGCGGGAAACGTCGTCAAGAGCTCTCTTTTTAGAATTTCCCAATTCCCCGACATAGTTTTGCAGCTGAGATATCAATTGACATTTTTTGCACAAATCGAATAAATTCCTGTTGAGTGGGAGCTTTTTTAAAACTCTATTTTGATTGAAAATCGAAAGCGAGAAAATAGCACTTCAAAAAATATACCCGTCCGTCGCGCTTGAATCTTCCAACAATTAGCAAGCTCTTGGCTAATCATTTCTGATCACAGTTCAACTATCTGGCAAGATTTCCCGCCAATGTTGATTTCCGATCAAAGCAACGCGCCGCAGTTCTTTTTTTGGTAGCGGTAAGAGTCAGCTGGTTTCCCAGGCTAGAAAAATGGGAAAGACAAAAGACCTCGAGGGGCAAAGCCAAGGTGAACACCTATAGAGACGCCTTGAATGCCAGCATAGTTAGTAGAGGAGACAGCGATTTGCAGGCTTCTGAAACAGCACGGCAATAATAGCGAGATCGTGGTTCAATCGATTCAGGGTCACCTCCAGACTACGTTTCCATCTAAGCTTTATTGGAAACAAATATTCTCTCGGCTGGCTCTTATCAATTCTACTTTATGTTCAGATGTGGACCACTCGGCACTCTATCTGAAAGTGAAAATACGAACGCTTGTCGGGTTTTGCGAGGATTCCTATTTTGGCTTAGTAATTGTAGTCGTATGCATTGTTTGGCCTCGTTTTGCTTTTCTTTTTTCTTTGTTTTTCAAGTTAAGGGTTTAGGGTTAGGGCATCCTGCTTGCTTTTTGTAAGATATAAGGCCAACATCCGATGGAATTGTGGAATCGTGTGGAAAAACTTTTCTCAATAAACGTAAACATTGGTATATGAAATGAATTTAATATGTGCCGATTTCCCACACCGTCGTTACTTGTCATGTGTTTATTGATCTGCTGTCAATCAAAAAGAACCTTTTACTTCCGGTTAAGAACTTCCTTTTGGTATTTCTCCGTCAATACTAATTTTTTTTGAACGGAGTTTTTGGTATATGAGGCACTACTACTAAAACTACATTTCTGTGTGAAAAACATTTTGTTCCATCTTTTTCGTTTTGAAGGTACCCGATAACCTTAAGCCTCAATAAACCTCGTTGACAAATGAAAATATTGGTTGCGCTAGTTTATAACCACAAGAAGCAAACTACACTTTAAATTGTCAATCACTTGGAGAAATAAAATGAGAAATCAATGGTGCGGAGTTGGGTTGCGTAATTAGCGTCTATCGATACACCCCCTAAATGGTACGGCCGCAACGGAAAATAGAAATTTAACCCCTAAATGGTACGGTCGTGCACCCCTGCCAAATCAGGATGGGGGTTCCTCCCCCCATGGTTAGATTATACCACATGATGACCTCTATAAACGACACTAGTGAACTCTTCATTATCGAACTGGAACACTTACAGAACTCTTGGTTATTGAACTGGAACACTTACAGAACTCTTGGTTATTGAACTGGAACACTTACAGAACTCTTGGTTATTGAACTGGAACACTTATAGAACTCTTGGTTATTGAAGTGGAACACTTACAGAACTCTTGGTTATTGAACTGGAACACTTACAGAACTCTTGGTTATTGAACTGGAACACTTACAGAACTCTTGGTTATTGAAGTGGAACACTTACAGAACTCTTGGTTATTGAACTGGAACACTTACAGAACTCTTGGTTATTGAACTGGAACAGTTACAGAACTCTTGGTTATTGAACTGAAACACTTACAGAACTGATGATGTAATGTAGTTCTATAAGTGTTCCAGTCCAATAACCAAGAGTTCTGTAAGTGTTCCAGTTCGATAATGAAGAGATTTGTATTTGTGCTAGTTCAGTAGGCACTCATCAGTCCCGGACTCCCTTGAAATATTTAAACCAACTCCCAACTTTTAGCCTTCAAAATTATTTTCTCTCGCGTCTCGCTCCCCTCGCATTACAACGAACTCGCCTCCGCTCGCAAGACCTACTTTCTGGGATCTCTAAATACAATTATGTAGGGGACCATCTTTCGGAATCAATAGAACAAATCTTAAAGGGAAACGTGAAAAGTTAACAGTGAAGTTAAATTATTTCTACTTATTATTGATCCACCTAATCAATTCAAAATATAGTTGCCAAATTTATTTTTGAATGTCTCAAAATTAGAAATGATAGTGTTAGATTTGATTTAACCTAAAATATTCTATTTAGTATATCTGTAAATAGTATTTGGTTCACATCCGAGACGCACTGGCTGCGTCAGAATCCAAATAAAGATATGTCTATTTAATGGTACAATGACGGAGTTTGTTTACAGACCCAGCTTTTCCATGGCGACTTTCTTCAATGCCCTCCTGTCTGTTTTCCCAGTTCTTGTTTTGGGGTATTCCTCCAATAGGACGTAATAAGTGGGCTTGCATGATAAACCATGGGAAAGCATGAGAAACTTGTCTGTACACCACTCGTCCAGCTCAACAGTGAATAACTCTTGGTCGCCATGGAAACCAGGCTTGAGAATGACGCATGCGCAAACTTGTTCATAGAACCTCTTGTCAGGAACACCTATAGCAATGACTCTTGCTACGTTTTCGTGCTGTGATAAAACTGACTCGATTTGCGCTGGACGAATCATCTCTGTGGCACATTTGATGACGTCATCAGTTCGGCCGAGGATTCGCACCTTACCGTGGTTATCAATGATGACGTAATCGTTAGTGCGGTACCAGCCCGTGGCTGTCTTGGTTGGCTTGAAGTCCACTCCTTCAATCTTCAAGGCATTACCATCTTGTACCATTCCAGCACATCTGATGCAAAGCTGACCTATCATGAGAAGAATTCGTTTACACTAAAATATCAAAATTCGCCGACACGGTTTTTAAAACAATATGATCAATTCAATAATGTGAAATTCACTGATTTGAATATAAATTCGTCCTACTTATGTTGCCATAGCAACAGTTAAAAAACGTTCACGTAATTTATCAGTCAGGATCATTTTGGTACACAGGTTGGCCATGTACAGTTCCTACATTGCATAAATGGCCAGTTTGAGTAAATATACTTTATAGCGTTACGGAATGTACATAAGGGTGTGCAGAATGTTGTTCTGTAATCCCGTTGGGATACCGTTGAGGGTGTATAAAGAGGAGTGATTAATATGTAAGAATCAATCGAAGGCGTTTCTCTACTTTGATACTTAATTTCTTTAGGACATATGTTAAGAATAGAAGAAATGTACTGACTACACTATGTATATGAAGTCCAAGGCTTACGGCAAAGCTGACACAACGTAGGATTTTATATTGAATGTTACAATATTTCGGCTGGCAAAACTTGCCTTCTTCAGGTACTAGATGTAACAGGTCTGGCCAACAATATATACTGCTGTAATTATACGTGTCCGACAAGTATCAATAAACGAGATGCCCGCCCCATATCTGTTGTTTGTGTTTAATGCAGTTTAGCTAAAAATATATTTTATAGCGTTACGGAATGTACAGAAGTGGGTAGGAATTAATGCAGTATGTTGTTATGTTATATAAACAAGTTATATAATCCTGTTGGGAAAACGTGAGGGTGTATAAAGAAGACTGATTAATATGTAAGAATCATTCGAAGGCGTTTCTCTACCTTGATATCTAAATTTCTCACGGGCGTATCAATAAACGAGATGCCCGCCCCTGATCTGTTAATTGTTTGTGTTTAATGCAGTTTAGCTATTAAATGTTTTATGCTCGTTCAGAGTGATAAGAGTATAAGAGTCTCCAGGACATTACCTATTGAAATTGGACGACATTTATGTAATGGTTCTATACACAATGACGTTTATTTGTACCCTGAAGGTATTCAGAAACTTTAAAGCAATGAATTCTCTTTCGATATGCTCCACATTATGGGATAATTATGCATACTTCCTAATTAACTTACTGGTCAGTGTCACGTGTTTAAAGCTTTCAAATGCAAATGAGTACCATATAAAACCCAAGGCACAATGAATAATAATCAGTTCTTCCTTATTATTATTACAATGATATTTATTGAGGGAACCACACTCATCGATGTGATGATTTTCAGGAGGGCCCTCAAATAAAAATAAATAAAATATACAAGAATATATAATACATATATATGAAACAGTTGACAAAAAGAAAAGATAAAATACGTAGAAGCTAAAAACTAAAAGTCCATATCTAAAAACTATATACAATTAAAAATGTTCGCCTTCAATTGATTCTTAAATACAATGGGATTGTCAAGTTCTCTAATGTTCGTATTAAGGTCATTCCAGGCGTTAGAGCACTGGAAAGAAGTTCTGAAAGTTCCCCAATTAGTGCGTGAGGGGGGTCTTCGCAAGTCTCTCTTATTTCTTGTGTTGTAATTATGAATTGTATCGCCATGTTGAAGATTAAAGTCATAATCAATGCATTTATAAACAAAGAGACAGCGATCGAATATACGTTTGGACTCGAGAGTTGACCATTTTAAATCAGAGAGAGCAACTGACGCAGACGAGTAATAATCCCTACCTAGAATTAACTTTGCAGTTCGATTCTGTAAAATCTGAAGAGATTCCATAGAACTAACATTGTGCTTGTCTCCCCATACAATACTTGCATAGTCAAAATGCGGCTTTATCATTGTATTGTAAAACGTTATCCTCGCATGTATCGGCAAGCAATATCTAATACGCCCAAGAATAGCAAGTTTTTGGCGAACCTTCGATTGAATCTTACAAATATGATCATGCCAAGTTAAGTTATTATTTAGAGTCACGCCAAGATATTTGAAGTTATCCACCTTCTCAAGAACTTCATCATAGATATTCAGTTCAACATTAGAAAAAGCGTTCAGCCTTTGGGAGCTGCCAATTAACATAAGCTTAGATTTGGTTGTATTCAGCGTCAACTTATTCTTTGTAAACCATGAAATAACGTTGAGCAGGTCACGATCCAGCTTGAATTGTAGATCCTGGGGCGCATCTGCTTCACAGTATATTATTGTATCGTCGGCATAGAGTGTGACATTGGTGTGTTCGAGACAGTTAGGTAGATCATTCACATAGACGATAAAGAGAAGAGGGCCAAGTATGGATCGCTGGGGTACTCCGACCGTGACTGGTAGTGACGGTGAAGTACATTTCCCAACAGCGGTTACTTGGGAACGCTGATTAAGGTATGAGCAGAACCAATCAAGGGAGGATCCAGTGACTCCAAGGCTTCGAAGTTTGCGTTGTAATATGACATGATCGACGGTGTCGAATGCCTTGGTGAGGTCTAGGAATACGCACCCAGTAACTTTGCCCTTATCCATGTTCTCTAAGATTTGATCAGTAAAATTAGCCAGAGCAATAGTTGTAGAAAGTTTTGGTCTAAAACCAAATTGCTTGGAGCAAAGGAGCCCATTCTCTATCAGATGACGATATAACTGTTCGTGCACAGCTCGCTCCAGTATCTTGCTTATCGTAGGCAACACAGAAATCGGGCGATAATTACTAGGATCTGCCCTATCACCTGCTTTAAAAAGAGCCACCACTTTTGCACACTTCCAAAGAGATGGAAACTTCGCTGCATTTATAGACAGATTTATCCTTCAGCAATCTGGCACTTATCCGATCGAGTCCAATGGCCTTATTGGTCTTCAGTTTCTGAAGCTGACCCAGAACAAAACTTTCTTCGATATTACCCATGCAGAAGGCTGGACACAAAGTTAACGGGTCATCGGAACTATTTGCCGTTACAAAACTGGAAGCAAGGTGACGTCCAATGCTGGTAAAGAATTTGTTGAGACAGTTGAGACAGACCTTATTCGTGCTTACAATAAGGTCAGTAGTCTCTTATATTATTATTCTTGTTCATTTGTGTTTCAAGTCTCAATCGAAACGCTTGTTGCTGTTTCTCTAAACTATTCCTTCTGTTCTGTTTTCTTTGAGCAAATTTAGAACCTCAAACACAAGGACAGAAGAGAACAGAAGCGTCAGCTCGATCGATCCGTTTGGTCGAACACGTGGCCGTACATCATGGAAACCTCGCCAATGAAACCGCTAAATTCTTCTCCACAGACGAACCGACTCGGTTCTTCGGAGAATGGATGTATTTTGCAGACTTCGCTAACGGTTGAATCAACCGTCGAAGCTTAGTAAGCGCCGATAATTTATTGCCAAAACTCCTGAAGACGTCCCGCTGGTTCGTCCCACTATCAACTTGGAATGTACCACATTCCGCTACAGTCGCTGAATTCACTAGTTTCATGCATGAAGGTCATGAATTTCTACAGCTCTACTTCAGGGTATGCACGCGTGTCGGGTCAACAGGCAGATTTCGTCAGACTCAAGTGCAGAGGAATCATAAACCAGACGGCCTTCTATACACGACAGACGGACTGTTAGGTCGACACAAGGGATTTGTTCCAAGCTGAATATCTCAGAACATAATGACGGGAATATTTATAACCGAATCAAGTTCAAGAGCTGACAGTGGAGCCGACTCGGCCGCTGTTATGCCAGAGGAGTTGAGCAGTTAATCACTCTCTGTGCTCGACCTCAACTGAAATCTTCGAATCGAAGGTTTAATAGAGGCTCTGGGTGACGAAACCGATATGTTCCGAGTACAGTATTTAGGAATACAATTAAAACCTTTGCTTCGAGCTATAATCGCGGCTTCTGGTTCAGAAGCCAACAGCGGAGCCAACTCGGCCACTGCAACGCACAACGGGTTATTAAAAATTTACCCCTCCGTGCTCTACCTCACCGAAACCTTCAGTTTGAAGGTTTACAGGTTCGGAACAAATGACTTAAATTATAAGTCTATCACTGAAAGTCCATTGTAAACAATGGCTATTAGTATCGGACACCCGAAAACTATGATGTGATGTCTGTCGTACTATGTTAATCAAGCTCTTGAACCGAATTACCACGTGCCGCACTAAAAGGGTACATCAACACCGCCTCCCGGTTAACTCAGTCGTTAAGCTCTAGTCTGTTGAGTGAGAGATCGTGGGTTCAAACCCCGGTCGGCACAAAACTCAGGTCTTTGAATAACTGAGTAGAAGGCGCTGCCTTTATAACTGAAGACAAAAATTCAAGAAATGTAATAACAGTCAAACCGTTTCAGATGGTAAGGTGGCGACTGAATTGTTATTTAGTCAACAACAAAATATCACTAGGAGTCCACCAGAAAGTCTTACAATAAGATGACTTATCTACCAGATTCATTGACCACTATTTTGGTAATGTCTCGTACCAAACCTCGCATATTTTTTTAGTGAGGAAGGTCAGTCATATTTGTTCTGGTACGGTACTGTAATTCATTGAATAAGTTACACATTGGTACCAGTAATCCCTGGTTCGGGATACCATCTTGCCTAGATTATGAGTCTTATCACTAAAGTCCATTGAAAACAATGACTATTAGTATCGGACAAGCGATAATCGCGAGCTTCTACATACATGTAGGCCATCAGTTTGCCATCTCTCCATTAAAAATGACGGGGATAAACAACTGATGAATCAGTAGGTTTATAGAATGAGATGTAAAGTGGTAAGCTGTAGTGCTAAGTGTGCACGCCCTACGAGGGAAAGAGAAAAAATCTCTGACCCAAGTGGGACTCGAACCCAACGACCTCCAGGTTACATGTCTGGCGCTCTACCAACTGAGCTATCAAGTGAGATGAGAGCAGATGAGAGCAATCGTGGGTAATTCGATCAGGTTGATACACAATCCTTTCAAAGTTTGGGATTTGTCGTTAACTTTAACTAATACCAAATCTCAGTCTGGACCTTGTCACAAACCTTGGATTTATTATACGAAATTATTCATGTCAGCAGAGCAATTACAAAATTGTCTTTGCTTGCACGAAGCAAAAATAGGCATATAGTCCGAGTGGCAACTCATGTGACTGGTTTATAGTTTTTTCAGCCCTTCCTGCTGTAAATTATCCATGTTTATGTTATAACAGACCATTGAGTTAAATGAATCTCAAGCCTTCAGGCTTCCTTGAACCCAAATTGGAGTACTAATAATATTCAAAGTTTATTGGATGGTTATGTTTCGACCATCATCAAATTGATGAGTGCCGCGATGTCAATACAAATGGTTGGGGAGCCGGCGTTTGTTATGACCAATGGTCTACACATATATTAGCAGCTCTTAACAGGCATTTTGTTCTCAACTTGTACAATATTCAGCTTAGACTTAAGCTTGACAACTCCACTGCTGTTGCTTACATTAATAAGATGGGAGGCATGATATCGCCTTGGATAGATTCTTTAGCAAAATCTTGCGGGAGTGGTGCATTGCAAGGACTATTTATGTTTTGCCCAGGAGAAATGAACTTCATACCAGATTATTTATCTAGAGATTTCTCACTCAAGTTGGATCACTAGACGCTGTTCACTAGCATTACATTTATTTCAGAAATAAATTGTTTGCCTCGAGGTTTAATGACAAGACTAGTCAATTTATTTCTTGGCATCCGGAACCCGGTGCCACGGGCGGCTTTTGACGCCTTTAGTATTTGCTGTGTTATTCGTTTTCAGCATTTTGGCCATGTAAATACGCCACGAAAGAGCCCTAGTGCTTCTCATTGCTTCAGGGTGGACCATCCAAGCAAAGTACTTCCTTTTACTGCGGTTTTGATAGACCATTTTGTTTTCCTACCAGAGTAGGACGACCTTACCAGTCTGCAGCTAGCTGATTAGTTGTCTCTGCACATGCAGGTTTATAACAATTCACCTTGTGTTGTGAAGATGTTGCATACTGGCTTCGGTACTTTAAAATCGCATAATTATCCCATAATGTGGAGCATATCGAAAGAGAAATTAAAATTAGACGAAAGGTAACTTACCTTGAAGTATAATTGTAGTTCTCTGAAGATATGTGGAGCATTATGGGATAATGCCCCCTCCCTATACTAACATTATTATCCCACCTCTCATCCACATGAGACCTTCGCCAGTTTGTTAGTTGCACTCCAGAAAGAACTGATTATTATTCATTGCGCCTTGGGTTTTATATGGTACTCATTTGCATTTGAAAGCTTTAAACACGTGACACTGACCAGTAAGTTAATTAGGAAGTATGCATAATTATCCCATAATGCTCCACATATCTTCAGAGAACTACAATTATACTTCAAGGTAGGTTACTTGTTGATACTGGAACTATACGAAGCAGAATTCTCTGCTTTCGTTTGAACGCTCCAAATTCTCTCCTACTGCAGCTCCCGCTATAGCAAAGGTCACACAAGAAACATAGTACGAAATCATGACGAAATGGAAATTTAACAGTGATTTGTTTCACTTTAAACTTGAGAAACCTCAATGTTCTATACAATGTTCTATATAATTCGCTTTTATCACACGGCGTACCACCATGTATCCTCGCACTGAGCAGTTTAATAATTAGTTAAAAACAAACGTTTTCACTCTCCTTGGATTAAAGTAAAGTAAAGCAACTTTATTTAACGTCGGTAACTCGTGATAGTCTGGTGAGACTGATAAACTTGAGGCCGACGTGGGACCTACGATTTAACGTCCTTATCCGAGAAGACATGAAGGTCTAACCATTTGCAGTTCGAGAACGAGATTGTTTCACAAAGGCAGCACCTTCTACTCAGTTATTTTAAGACCCTGAGTGTTGGTCCGGCCGGGGTTTGAACTCGCGACCTCCCGCTCGACAGACCGGAGCTTAACCACTGAGCTAACCGGGATGCGGGAGGGATTAAACATACCGCGTAATTAAAGAACGTCAATAGCTTGACTTGTAAAGCTTATAATAGCAGAGGTTTTGTTATGGAACTTATACCAAAACGACTTGACATATTTTATGAAAGACACAAACTTCTTGATGTACGCAAATGACCACCAGTTAGGCTTAGCTACAAGTTGCTCGGCAACTTTTTGGCAACTTTTTTTTTTTGACGATCAGTGTTTTATTGTCATTTTTAACAATACGAACTACATTACACCTAGTACAGACATACACCTGTTTCAAAAAAGGTTGATCAGAACGAAGAACTAACTACAAGTATTGAACAATGGAGCTCTATTGTCTTTGAATCACTGAACCATAGAGCCCTTTGTTCAATGTTTGTAGTTTGTTCTTCGGAATGATCAACCTTTTTTGAAATAGGTGTATACAAAAGGGCTTTACAAGAGGGCTTTACAATGTCTTTAGAAATAATTGTTCATACTATGCAACTAATTGCATAACTTAAGTAGCTCTTCATTCCTATCCTGAGGTTCTGACTGTGCAACTTTTTACTCTTCGAGCAACTTTTTGGCAACTTTTGACATTTGGAGCAACTTTTTTTTTTGGGGGATTTGGGGCAAATTAAAAGCTAGAAAGCTATTTAAACCGCGATTGTTATCCTTACACGAAAATTAATGGTCATAGAAAACACTTTTTGATAGTGCTCCCCTTTCTTTCTCCTTTGGCACCTTGGTTGGGCAACCTGTGGTTTGAGGTCAGCGATTTCGCAAATAAGATCACGTTTTTCAAATTGGCGACAAACATCGAAAGCTCAGACTCAGAGGACGAAATAAATAATTCCAACTCTGACTACTCTTCTTCGAATGAAAATGACCCGATCAGAAAAGCCAAACAGCTTGGAGCAAATCTCAGTGAGCCCAAGAAGGCTTCGATAGCAAGAAAACGTAAAATACAGACGAATTCAGGGGACAGGAAACGTCGTACGCGTGGCGAGAAAGACCCAACAAATGTGAACGCGTGGCAAAGAGTCAAAGAAAACAAAGGCGAATATCTAACTGTTACCAATAATAAGCTGCGATGTGATGCCTGCAAGGAAACAATAAGCAAAAAGAAAAGCACTGTTATCAAGCATATTGCTTCTGTAAAGCATGTACAAGCCAAGGAAGCTATATTAAAAACCAAGAAGAAAGATCAATCAATTTTGGAATTTCTCAAGTAAAACGACCAGAAGAACAACCCAAAGGGTGAAACGTTGCCTGAAGACATGAGAGTCTTCCGATTTGATTTGGTTGCAAGCTTTCTGTCAGCTGGAATACCACTGTCAAAAATTGATCGCCTGCGCTCATTCCTGGAAAAGTATGGACACAGGCTGACTACCCAGAGTCACCTGAGAGAGTTGATCCCATCTGTCCTTGAGAAAGAGAAAGAAGCATTAAAGGCGGAATTATTGGTAGTCAAGGCATGCTCAATTATTTTTGATGGGAGCACACGTCTGGGAGAGGCTTTAGCCATCGTCGTACGATTTGTCGATAGTAAGTGGAATGTGCAGCAACGGTTGATCAGGCTCCAAGTACTGGCAAAGAGCTTAAAAGCAAATGAGCTAGCACAGTGCCTGATCCAGTCCTTGGCCGTTGATTTTGGCATTCACCCTGGGGTTGTACTAGCTGCCATCAAAGATGGGGCAGCTATCAACCGAGCAGCATTACAGCAAGTGCAATTCTATTTTCCTCAGCTGCTCGATGTCACCTGCTTTTCACACACTATCGACAATGTTGGGAAACATTTTGAGTTCCGTGTGTTAGACACCTTTGCCCAATACTGGGTAAGCATGTTTTCTCATAGCCCTGCTGCACGCCTTGCATGGAAGGCTAGAACTGGGACAGCAATGCAGACCTATAGCCCAACCAGATGGTGGAGCAAGTATGAAGTGATGAAGCAAGTGATGGGGTTCTTTGGCGATGTAGAGCCCTTTTTGAGGGAGAATGACCATCTTGTTCCTGCTACAAGAAGACATCTTTTGGAGATTTTTGATAACCCCAATGATGCTGCAGATCTGGAGTTAGAACTGGCAGCCTTGGTTGATGGAGGAACCCCGTTTGTATCCGCCACTTACTACTTGGAAGGAGATGGGCCCCTAATATTCAGCTGCTACGAACGCCTAGCTACTGTGTCTCACTCTGTAGCATTGGATGCTTATCCCAACCTAGAGGGAATGGCACGTCGTCAGACAGATGCCAATGTGCCTGTTTACAATCAGCTTGTTGCCAAGGGAAAGGCATGTATAACTCCAGGGTTGCGTTGTTTTCAAAGGAAATTTAGTCAAGAGTTTCATGGTCTTGTGCGTGCCTTTAGAAGTGCAAGACTGTGCTGCCCTGTGCAAGTGCAACAGCTTCGGCCAAACGCTGCATCTGTGCAAGAGCTGAGGAACTTTAGTTTCCTCGACAATGATGCAGTTATTGCTGGTATTACGGCTGAGCTTCCCCGTTATCTGGCAATTGCTGACGGTGTACAACCAACAGAAACCGAAGAGGAGAAGGTGCAATGGTGGGCAAGGCATGAAGTTACTCTGCCTAATTGGTCATCTGCTGCACATAAAATCCTTCTAGTGCAGCCAAGTTCTGCCTCTGCTGAAAGAGTTTTTAGTATCATGAAGCATTTCTTCACTCAGCAACAGGAGAATGCACTTGAGGAAACCCTTGAAGCATCTGTAATGTTGTGTTGCAATGGAAGCCAGCGAAAAAAGATCTTGATCTGAAAGGTTTTGGTCTGACAGTATCCATTTTGCTTAAAGAAGACTGACTGATTTGGGGTCTACTAAAACAATGAATACAGTTTTTCTACTAATATTGAGAGAAAGACTATTAGAAAGACTTTGTTATGAGAAAAACTTTGATTGTTACAGTGTAGCTTAAACAGTTTGCCAAGTAATTAGTTGCCTTTGTTAGATGCTACGGTCTGTAAAGTGCATGGTAGTCAGCAAAAGACTTGATGGTAGCCTTGTGTTAAAGTACTCTAATTTTGCAAGATCACAAATGAAATTGCACATTTGTAATTGCACATGCTTTATATGACTACTGTATATGATTTGTACTTCGCCAACAGTAGTTGCGTTGTAAAAAAATAATGAAAAAGCAGTAGTTTTTAATTAACTTTCTTTGGAAAACGAGCAACTTTTGAGCAACTTTTGAGAAAAATGAGCAACTTTCAGGCAACTTTTTAGGAATTTTTGGGCAACTTTTAAGGAAATTTCGAGCAACTTGTGGCTAAGCCTACCACCAGTTATATGCGGCAGCAGGGGCGAATCCAGGAATTTTGATTTTTTTGGGGGTGGGGGGGAGGGGGAGTGGCTGTCATAGATCTTTTGTTCGGGAACATGCATTGACTCTGTAAAATGCTGCAATTTGGCCAGGCCTACCAGCCCAAAGCGGGGTGGCTAGCCACCCAATCCACCCCGCCTAAATCCGCCCCTGGGCAGACAAATATATGGGAAGAGTGGAGGAAACGCTTAATGGTGCTGTGGTATCTAACTGATACAATGAAAACTTTCTTCAAGGCAATATAGACAAATATTATGACTTGGCACTCTCACATTAGAAACAAAGCCAACTAATGAATGTTCAACTCGATGGAAACGGTTTTCCGCCCTGCGAAAAGCTTAAATTACTGGGTGTCACAATAGACCGTCTACTAAACTTTAAAACTCGCATACAGGGGATAAGCACAAAGGCTAGCAGGAAGGTAGGGGTTCCCTCACACTTGAAGAATCTGATTCCAAGCAAGAGGCTAAACTACATTTGTACTTAACGTATTGCCACATAGTGTGGCACTTCTGCACAAAATCGGACAGGGAAAAGATGGACAGAATAAAAGAGCGTGCGTTATGCATGGTATTCAACAATAAATCAGCTACATGTGAAGATTTGTTAAAAGAAGCTGGACTGACTGACTTGTACAACAGAAGACTTCAGGATATCGCCATTACTATGTATAAAGTAAAGCATAAACTCGTTCCCAACTATATACAAGCATTATTAAGGAACAACGCCTGATACCACATACAATTTACGTAGCAAGGAGGACTTCCACATAACTAGATTTAATACCATCAAATATGGTAAACTTTCTCTGGGGACTTGGGACCCTATCGTCAAAGGTAGTGAAAACTTCAAGTCATTCAAAAGGAAAATAAGACAAAAGACTTAGCAAGTCTAATAAATGAAAATTGTTAGGACTGTCATCTGTGTCAATCTTAATATTTTAAATGTATGTAGTCATCTTAACACAGATTTTATTACATACCTGTATATCAATGTTTTTAAGTCACAGATAGACATACAGATACGGATATATGTATTTACAACTTAGTTAGAATTAGGTCACAGAAGAATGTGTACATCCGTTTTACCTTTTTAATCATAGATAGATACATATATATATTTGTTTTAATTTACTCTTTAATTTGTGTCCCCAATTAGCAGTCTTTTGCTAAATACCTTTAGACACGTTAATGAAGTTATTATTATTATATCATAGGACTGGTCATACACAATCGCAAACGTCAATCGTCGATCCCGAGTCGCGCTGATAATACGTGCACCATTGCGCACGACGTTTCACGCAGGAGTCACGCTGTTGCAAAGAACTCCGTCTTTAGATACCGTCAAGGTTTCCACAATGCGCGCAATAAACTGTGCCGTATAAAAAGTCATGCGACATTGCTGGCAACATTGCGAACAATATTGTAGCGTGTCAATCCTTATCAAAACAATTGCTGCCAATATTGAACGCAAATTTTCAACACTCGCGGAAGAAACACCAAGTTTACTCTAAGGCGATCTCATATTTACCTGGGGTCCCCACGGGAACCAGTTTCCCTTCAGAATCCACTGCCTTCAGTTCAAATCCAGGACTGATATCCATCGCACCGTAATCAACGCAGTCGATGTTGCTCTTTGTTAGATCCTGTTTGCTCGCCAGAAAGAACTCAGTTGCTCCATACGCAATAGTGATAACAAGACCTGGCAGCACGTGGAACACACTCTTCAACATCGAGCGATCAGTCAACTGACCCCCTGTCATGACAAACTTAAGATGGTTTAATTCCAGGTTGTATAACTCCTTGTATGTAGTCAGATCGTGTAGGAAATAAGATAAGAAGATAGCGTGAGTACATTGTTCTTCCTGGATGATCTTAAGAATGGCCCCCGTCACGTGACCTTTCACTACCAAGTTAGGCGGGAAGAACACGAAAGTCATACCAAGAAGAGGGACCAGAGCGAGGCCGAACCCGAGCCCCGATATCCAATCAAATGGAGCATCGTGAAATAAAACGGTGTCGTGGGTAGCATTTATTACATGAGCTGCTGCGCATGCGCCGTTTATGAAGCCGTGGTGCGTGTACTGGATTGGCTTCGGTCTTCCTGTGCTACCGGAAGTGAATATGATCACCGCTGGGTCATCGAACTGAACCTGCGTTTGCGCATTTTCTAGTGACGTCATATCAGTCTTGTTCTTCTCTAGCAAGCTTTCGTAAGTATAAACACGGTTGCTTTCAGGCAATGTGTATCCCACATTAGACCCAACAAAGATAGCTCCTTTGATGTTACCTGAAGCTAATGCTCTATTAACCGCGTCGATCACTTCGCTGGCAGAGTTTTCGTCTGGGTAACAGATCACATAAGTTATCTGCGCCTGCAATTCAGTAACGGCGTTATCAGTGCCAGTCTCGACAATGATTGCGTTCGCTCCAATCCTGTTCAATGCCATGTGAACAATTACAAACTCGATGCAAGTTGGAAACATGAGCAGAACCCGATCTCCTCGTACCAGGCCTCTCTCCAACAGACAGGAAGCAAGAGACTGGGATTGTTCCTTGAACTGATTGAAGGTGAGAGACTCTCTATTTCCCTTCTCGTCGCGATAGATCACAGCTTCCTTATTAGGAACATCAGCTGCCTGTTCATCGAGGAGCTGGAAGAGCGTTCGGTACTCCAGGGGGGAGGTGTTGGGCTTGTGGACGTAGCTCATTGCTTGTGACATGTTAGGTCTGCAAGGAATGAAATAAAAAGATACAATAACTTTATTGATAAAACATAACTTCACTCTTCCCTTTACTTCACATTTCATATTACACACCTCACTTCACAGATTTAAAATTTATTTGAGTAATAAACATAATATTAATGAGAATAGTAACCCATACCAAATCTAACTGCGATATTTGTGGACTGATGTGTCAAACAACTTGAGTGGTTCAAACATACCAAATTCTAGAGGGAATAATTACCTATCAAAGTCATTGCATACAAAAGCGTACATATCGATAACTGGTGACTCACGTCCGGTATCGGCCCAGTCATTTCACTCAAAAATACATGGATTTGGGAGCTATTTTGCCTTATAAAACAAATAAAATAATATATGACTTCCACTTGCCTTCAAATCAAAGTTAAGTAACATCTAATCTGCAACTGGTAACTATTTGGAGTGATTATATTAAGAGTTCGACCGTACAAATTTGAATTTGCTTTCGCAAGTAAAGTGAATTTTTACTAGGCGTTACTGGTTTAGGAACCACGAAGCAGAGGAAAACTGAGTTTAGCTTGAATACGCATGTCTGAACTGACTACCTACCGCTGAATTCAGATAGAAGAATAAATTTGCAGGATTCTGGTGTATAGAACATTGAGGTTTCTCAAGTTTAGAGTGGTACAAATCACTGTTAAATTTCCATTTCGTCATGATTTCGTACTATTTTTCTTGTGTGACCTTTGCTATAGCGGGAGCTACAGTAGGAGAGAATTTGGAGCGTTCAAACGAAAGCAGAGAATTCTGCTTCGTATAGTTCCAGTATCAACAAGTAATTGTAATGCGACTGAAGTTGTTCTCTCTCTCAAATAAAATCGCATTTACTTCAAAGCGATGACCAATAGCAAATGTCCTCTTCTGTGTTCAATGATTTTGATATGAAGCCCAGAACTGACCTTACCTGCACGTTTCTTTACAATAATAATAATGGCAATGGCAATTTCTAACGATAATGATAGAAATAATACAATCATTAAATAATTAATTAATTAATGTTTGCTATGTAGCGAATAGTTAAAGACACAGAAACTGTATTTTTGCCCAACTAGATGAAAATTTTGCGTTATTACTCGCGCAAATGAAGATCAGGGGGGTTAAGCCGTTTCGAATTTTTGTTTTCGCTATCATGTCACCCTCTGAACTTTAATGTCAACCAAATTAAGAGGATCCCCTGCAGTTTTCTATGGGTAACATTTTGGTGAAAACCCCATGTCTCTACGATGTTGCTTTCTACCTGTAAAAATCCATCGCCCTTTTGGTTTTCCCCGCAAAGCATCCTGGGAGAGTTTCATTTACTATTCCCCAGTCCAGAACTGGATTAAATAAAGTTGCAGCGTTGAAATCTTAGTTTTGGTACTAAGCACGACAAATACAACATATTGGTACCAAATTGGGGTAAGATCTGCGAACCTTGCAAAACTGAGGGGGAAGGGTGGAAAATCATATGCCTTTCCTGTTAATCATGGTACCCTCCCCATTTAGAAGTGGGTTGAATGAAGTTGCAGCTTAAAAATCATAGCTTTGGTACTAATCACGACGAACACAACATATTGGTTGCAAATGTGGGTAAGAAATGCCATCCTTGCCAAACTGAGAGGGGAGGGGTGGAAAACCATATGCCTTCCCTGTTAATAACAGTACCCTCCCCCATTCGAAGTGTCTGGAATGAAATTGCAGCTTAAAATCACAATGGATTAAGTGATGTGGCAGAATTAAAACCATGGTTTCTGTACTCGTCGCGAACTGCGGAAGGCTGTCGGTTGCCGAGGTTGTGATGATATTCGATGCACTTGGATGGAAAATTATTTGGACGAGAAGTGGTCCAAAATTCCAGTTTAGCCTTAGTAGGTGGAAAATAACCATACACCTATGATCACTACCATGCAAGTTGCATGGTACTACCCAACACACGCTATGACATAACTAGCATCTAACACACATGTTGGATTATCGTTAGCGGTATCTACTAGTGTAATATAATACATATAATAAAATGAATAATAACACGGGATAAAGAGACACAACCGACGTTATCTGACGTAGTGTTTGAAGTAGAGCTCGATTATTTTGCATCATTTTGTTCAAAAGTTAAATGCAGGGAGGTGAAGACAACATACAAATGTATTCTCTATTGCCATTTTCATAAAATTGTGTTAAATTTTCAATGTAATGTTTGATTATCGTTAGCGGTATCCACTTGTGTAATAAAATTCATATATAATAAAATGAATAATAACAGCAGATAAAGAACCACAATTGATGTTATCTGAAGTAGATTTTGCAGTAGAGCTCGAATTGTAACATTTTGTTGAAAAGTGAAATCCAGGGGCGTGTGGCGACATAATTTCTTGCCACAATATTTTCATTAAATGATCTTAAATTTTCAGCATATCAGACAAATTAATGCACACGAAATTTCTTTGATATCCACTCCCATTACAGCTATATACATGGAGTTGACCAGAATGATGTTAAATTTTCAGTATGATGTTGGATATCCACTGGAGATCATATCGGACTGGCTATACGCACTCAATTTCTTTGATATCCACTTGAGAGCATTATATTTAGTGCGGGATATCATGTAATGTTTTCCAATATTTCATTTCTTTAAATCATAAGCTCACGGAATAAGGTGTATTTATTTCGGTAAAGCATGCAATATTTTGCTATATTTCATTTTTAGACCATGATCTCACGGTTCTAAGGTGAGGTTAGTGCAGTAGGACATGTACTGTTTTCCCATATTTCATTTCCTTAGTTTTCACGGTATAAGGTGTATTTAGTGCGGTAGAGCCTGTACTTTGCCTTCCAAACAAAGTTCGGCATTTTAATTGTCGATAAAACAGGACAAAATTAGGAAGGGTACATTTTTGGCGTATATGTATTCTAGGAACGTTCTCGACTTCATAAGGTAGCGTTCCGTAAATTTGGTATTCTCAAGCAAGGTCGTTTTGAAGCACCCAACCACAGGTTCCCTTTAATCGCTTTCAAAGCTAAACGTGTGTTCTAATTCGATAATCAGTTCACTTTTCTGATTCTAGTTTTCCAACTCGTCGAGAAATGTCAACTAAATGACCTCGTCCTTTCCACATGCTGGCAAAATACTTATAAATTTCAATACAGTTTTTAAATTGATGAAATAGAATTCGATCCTAGCGAACATTTTAGTGATATAGAGGTAACGCAGACAGAATATACGACGTCATGGAAAATATAAGATAACAATTTGCGTCTAGCACACCTATATAACGATATACATGTATTTACTTCTGAAGTATTTGATGCAATAATTATTCTGAGTCAATTCACCTTTAGCTTGTCGTTTTCTTCGCGTTATTCTTGAGAAGCTTAATTCTTCAAGTGAAACGGAAAGGCCTGAACTGTAAATTCGCAAAGCATTGGTTGCTTGGATATAGATCATTTACTCGCTTAGTAACAAGTATATATTTTTCATTTTTCATTTTTTTTTTCATCTTATGTTATTTTATCAAATAAATTTATGAAAAATATTGAAAGCAGCCCCGATCTCTCCCATCGGTTAGCGTTTTTAACGTTTGTCCACTTTTATATTAACATGAACGCGAGAAAAGTATCATTAAATCAATATGGACCAGCCTTCAGGCATATTGCTTATCTCGAAAAGATCTATCCATGTCACGGTCAGTTGAAATTAAGAACATTCGTGACACACTGGTTTCTTAAATGATATAGATAATATTGCTGTCTGAGAATCGTACGCAAAATTATTGTGAAAAACAAGCTTTCAAGGCAACAAAGTCCTAGATTTGTTTCTGTAGTGTTTTTATTGTGTTCGACGAAGGAGAACACATACTAATCTTGCATCGGGCACCCTGTGCGTTTCCAGGCGGAAGAAATCGAGATATTTTAGCGTATGTGGATGTGTCGAAGAAGCTCGTTCTGGCGCACATATGCGCACGCCGGGAAACTGGTAACTATAATCGATCGAGTGTCCAATAATGCAGTAATGTTCAAAAAGTTAGCAAGTACGATTTATCAAAGTCTGAGGAAAGTGTACGCTACAGAATAATCACAACTCGGTCATAAGTTGTGCTGAACTATCCAGTAAAAACGAGCTAGTAAATCTGCGATCGAAAATTCTGTTGTCGTGCTCGCTGTACTGGATTCTGCTTTTCGCCGTCCGTACAGTTAATCTATACTTCGATATGCCAAGGAACTTGAATATCAACACAAGGTGAGGGGGAAATTGAAAGTAGTGTTCCCTAATCAATTAATCTAGCAACATTGATGATAAATTATTCTGCAACTATAACAATGGCACTGAATATTCTGCATCCAGCCTTGCTCTCACTTGAAAAATAATTTGAATGATCTGAAGGAACTGGGGTGTAGTTTATGAGGTTTAGACATTTTGCTAACAAATGGGCATACCATCTCCAGATGGGTGGAGTAGGGAATAATTGTAATTTATAGCTTGGAGGTGTTAATGTTTGCTATGTTGCACGAAGTTAACAGGCTGAAATCGTTGCGTTATTACTCGCGCAAATGAAGTTCAGGGGGGTTAAGACGTTTTGAATTGTTGTTTTCGCTGTCATTTCTCCCCCTGAACTTTAATGTCAACCAAATTAAGAGGAACTCACGCAGTTTTCTATGGGTAACATTTTGGTGAAAATCGCATGTCTCTACGACGTTGCTTTCTACTCATAAAAATCCGCCGCCCTTTTGATTTTGCCCGGAAAGCATGCTGGGACAGTTTAATTTTCTCTTTCGCAGTCTACGACTGGATCGAATGAAGTTTCAGCGTTAAAATCCTAGTTTGGTACTAAACGCGACAAACACAAGATATTGGTTGCGAATTAGGGGTAAGACCTGCAAACCTTGCAAAACTGAGGGGGGAGGGGTGTAAAATTATATCCATTTCCTCTTACTAACGGTACCCTCCCTATTTAGAAGTGGGTTGAATGAAGTTGCAGCATTAACATCATAGGTTTGGTACTAAGTACGATAAACACAGGATATTGTTTGCAAATTTGGGTTAAGATCTGCGAACCTTGCTAAACTGAGGGGGGAGGGGTGGAAAATCATATTCATTTCCTGTTAATAGCGGTACCCCCCTTCCATTTAGAAGTGGGTTGAATGAATTAAGTTGCAGCTTAAAAATCATAGTTTTGGTAGTAAACACGATGAAAACAACATATTGTTTTCGAATTTCGTGTAAGATCTGCGAGCCCTACAAAACTGAAGGGGGAGGGGTGCAAATGCATATGTGTTTCCTGTTAAGAGAGGTACCCTGCCCCATTGGAAAGGGATTGAATGAAGTTGCAGTATAAAAATCATAGGTTTGGTACTACAGTGTAAAAAAAAGTCAAATACAGGGGCGTGCGGCGACTGACATAATTTCTTGCCACATTTTCATTAAATGATCTTAAATTTTCAGCATATCAGACAAATTAATGCACACTAAATTTCTTTGATTCTTTGATATCCACTCCCATTACAGCTATATACATGGAGTTGACCTGAATGATGTTAAATTTTCAGTATGATGTTGGATATCCACTGGAGATCATATCGGACTGGCTATACGCACTCAATTTCTTTGATATCCACTTGAGAGCATTATATTTAGTGCGGGATATCATGTAATGTTTTCCAATATTTCATTTCTTTAAATCATAAGCTCACGGAATAAGGTGTATTTATTTCGGTAAAGCATGCAATATTTTGCTATATTTCATTTTTAGACCATGATCTCACGGTTCTAAGGTGTGGTTAGTGCAGTAGGACATGTACTGTTTTCCCATATTTCATTTCCTTAGTTTTCACGGTATAAGGTGTATTTAGTGCGGTAGAGCCTGTACTTTGCCTTCCAAACAAAGTTCGGCATTTTAATTGTCGATAAAACAGGACAAAATTAGGAAGGGTACATTTTTGGCTTATATGTATTCTAGGAACGTTCTCGACTTCATAAGGTAGCGTTCCGTAAATTTGGTATTCTCAAGCAAGGTCGTTTTGAAGCACCCAACCACAGGTTCCCTTTAATCGCTTTCAAAGCTAAACGTGTGTTCTAATTCGATAATCAGTTCACTTTTCTGATTCTAGTTTTCCAACTCGTCGAGAAATGTCAACTAAATGACCTCGTCCTTTCCACATGCTGGCAAAATACTTATAAATTTCAATACAGTTTTTAAATTGATGAAATAGAATTCGATCCTAGCGAACATTTTAGTGATATAGAGGTAACGCAGACAGAATATACGACGTCATGGAAAATATAAGATAACAATTTGCGTCTAGAACACCTATATAACGATATACATGTATTTACTTCTGAAGTATTTGATGCAATAATTATTCTGAGTCAATTCACCTTTAGCTTGTCGTTTTCTTCGCGTTATTCTTGAGAAGCTTAATTCTTCAAGTGAAACGGAAAGGCCTGAACTGTAAATTCGCAAAGCATTGGTTGCTTGGATATAGATCATTTACTCGCTTAGTAACAAGTATATATTTTTCATTTTTCATTTTTTTTTTCATCTTATGTTATTTTATCAAATAAATTTATGAAAAATATTGAAAGCAGCCCCGATCTCTCCCATCGGTTAGCGTTTTTAACGTTTGTCCACTTTTATATTAACATGAACGCGAGAAAAGTATCATTAAATCAATATGGACCAGCCTTCAGGCATATTGCTTATCTCGAAAAGATCTATCCATGTCACGGTCAGTTGAAATTAAGAACATTCGTGACACACTGGTTTCTTAAATGATATAGATAATATTGCTGTCTGAGAATCGTACGCAAAATTATTGTGAAAAACAAGCTTTCAAGGCAACAAAGTCCTAGATTTGTTTCTGTAGTGTTTTTATTGTGTTCGACGAAGGAGAACACATACTAATCTTGCATCGGGCACCCTGTGCGTTTCCAGGCGGAAGAAATCGAGATATTTTAGCGTATGTGGATGTGTCGAAGAAGCTCGTTCTGGCGCACATATGCGCACGCCGGGAAACTGGTAACTATAATCGATCGAGTGTCCAATAATGCAGTAATGTTCAAAAAGTTAGCAAGTACGATTTATCAAAGTCTGAGGAAAGTGTACGCTACAGAATAATCACAACTCGGTCATAAGTTGTGCTGAACTATCCAGTAAAAACGAGCTAGTAAATCTGCGATCGAAAATTCTGTTGTCGTGCTCGCTGTACTGGATTCTGCTTTTCGCCGTCCGTACAGTTAATCTATACTTCGATATGCCAAGGAACTTGAATATCAACACAAGGTGATCTAGCAACATTGATGATAAATTATTCTGCAACTATAACAATGGCACTGAATATTCTGCATCCAGCCTTGCTCTCACTTGAAAAATAATTTGAATGATCTGAAGGAACTGGGGTGTAGTTTATGAGGTTTAGACATTTTGCTAACAAATGGGCATACCATCTCCAGATGGGTGGAGTAGGGAATAATTGTAATTTATAGCTTGGAGGTGTTAATGTTTGCTATGTTGCACGAAGTTAACAGGCTGAAATCGTTGCGTTATTACTCGCGCAAATGAAGTTCAGGGGGGTTAAGACGTTTTGAATTGTTGTTTTCGCTGTCATTTCTCCCCCTGAACTTTAATGTCAACCAAATTAAGAGGAACTCACGCAGTTTTCTATGGGTAACATTTTGGTGAAATTCGCATGTCTCTACGACGTTGCTTTCTACTCATAAAAATCCGCCGCCCTTTTGATTTTGCCCGGAAAGCATGCTGGGACAGTTTAATTTTCTCTTTCGCAGTCTACGACTGGATCGAATGAAGTTTCAGCGTTAAAATCCTAGTTTGGTACTAAACGCGACAAACACAAGATATTGGTTGCGAATTAGGGGTAAGACCTGCAAACCTTGCAAAACTGAGGGGGGAGGGGTGTAAAATTATATCCATTTCCTCTTACTAACGGTACCCTCCCTATTTAGAAGTGGGTTGAATGAAGTTGCAGCATTAACATCATAGGTTTGGTACTAAGTACGATAAACACAGGATATTGTTTGCAAATTTGGGTTAAGATCTGCGAACCATGCAAAACTGAAGGGGGAGGGTTGTAAAATCATATTCATTTCCTGTTAATAACGGTGCCTTCCCCCATTAGAATTGGCTTGAATGACGTTGCAGCTTTAAAATCTTAGTTTGGGTAGTAAACACGACGAACACAACATATTGGTTGCAAATTTGGGGTAAGATATGCGAACCATGCAAAACTGAGGGGGGAGGGGTGGAAAATCCTATGCATTTCCTGTTAATAATGGAATTGTTCAAGCAAACAACCGTGAACGACAATCCTGCTGGTGTACGTTGGATCAAACTAGTGATCTAATCTGTTATACAGCTAAATTAGATTCTATGGCGTTATCGCTTTAGTCTCTACTTACAAACAGGCTCGCTAGAAAGACTGCTCCCTTCCGCCAGCCTACTGACAACATTCTTGCTAACAAGAGTCTTGACCCACGGGTCAACAATAATGCTAATAATAACGCATGCGAGACTGAATCAACTTCATCCAACGCTCCGCACGACACCACTAACTCCACTCCTTCTAATGTTCCGCCTCGAAAACGAAGACGTACTCGACGCAAAACTAAACCTGCTAACACTCAACTAGATAGCACTTCTGTTATTAATCTTTCTAATTCTCCTCTTTCGACCGACGAGATATCTGTTCTTTCGCGTGGACTCACTTTCTGCCCCACACCGCCACATATCAATTGGCCGGAAGTGTCAGCCGACATCTACGACTTTTCACGACGCATGCGACTAGCTGAATATTTTTATGACAATAGCAGCAATAATCCGAACAACGCCACAGAACAAAATACTCCATTCTATAACAAAAGTACTTGGAACCCTCCAGTCGACAGAGAACGGGCTCTTAATGCTTTTTTAGACGCTGTAAAACTAGACATAACAACTTGTAAACCTAGCACAATTCGTGATAACCTTACTGCCACAGAACGACAAGCTGTACACCGACTGAAGCAACGACATGACATCATTATTAAACCTGCTGACAAAGGTTCCGGCACTGTAGTTATGGACAAATCTTGGTACATCGACGAATGCAAAAGACAGCTTAATAACGCCAAATTTTACCGACAATTAAACGAAGACATAACTTCTAACATACAAGAACGCATTATTGTGTATGTCAACAGAATGTACACTGACAACTCTACAAATGACAAGACGAGACAATACTTAATACAAACTGATGTTAAACCAGGACGCTTCTACATTCTACCTAAAATACACAAACCTGGTAACCCAGGACGCCCTATTGTGTCATCTAATAACCATCCCACTGAACGCATATACCACTTCGTTACCACCTTAAACCTTTAGTTAGTAAACTTCCTTCTTTCGTTAAAGACACTAATGACTTTCTTAACAAACTCCTTGCTATCCATAATTTACCCTCTAACTCTTTATTAGTTACCCTTGATGTCTCATCATTGTATACTAACATTCCGCATAATGAAGGCATTAACGCCTGTGATAATGTTTTGCGTACTCGCACTCATATAACCATTCCTACTGGCACACTCTGTGACCTTATTTGCATGATTCTTACCATGAATAACTTTTCTTTTAATGACAACCATTACCTTCAAATCCACGGTACGGCCATGGGTACCAGAATGGCCCCTTCTTTTGCTAACCGGTTTCTTGGCTATTTCGAAGCTAATGCACTTGAAAAAGCCCCATTTCAACCTCACACCTAGCTACGATACATCGATGATATTTTTATGATCTGGACGGAAGGACTGGATAACCTAAAAATATTTATCGATTATCTTAATAACATTCACCCTACCATTAAATTCACCAGCTCACACTCTTCCACTAACGTACCTTTCCTTGATGTTAATGTTTCTTTAAACAATGGTAATATTGAGACTGACCTTTACACTAAACCTACTGATAAACACCAATATTTACTCTATTCGTCTTGCCATCCCCAACATACAAAAAAAGCTATTCCTTTTAGCTTAGCCCTCCGTTTGCGACGTATCTATTCTACCGACGAATCTTTTAAGACCCGTACTGCTGAATTAACTACATACGAGGCTATAACCGCTCCTTCCTTGCTAGACAAATACAACGCGCTGCCGATATTCCTCGCACTCTTACTTTACAAACGAAAGACGCACACAGTTCTAACCGTATCCCTTTTGTTATTACTTTTAATCCATCCCTTCCACATATCTCTAACATCATTAGGAAACATTACAACCTGCTGCTCTCTTCTAACCGCTGTAAGAAAGCCTTTCAACACTTGCCCCTGGTAGCCTTTAGACGTACCACCAACCTGCGTGACCTACTCGTTAAAGCTAAACTCCCTTCTAATTCGACTAATTCGACTAGAACACTCGAACCTTATGGCCTTAACATGATCCGGGAAGAGTCATACTAGATAACTGTTTTCACCTTCTTAACATTTTTTTGACTGTCTATCATATTGTAATCTGTTTTATGACAGCTCAGTATCACGTTCAAAAATACACGCCAATGTAAATTTTCTTCATTGTACCCGAAGAAGGCTGGTGTGGCCAGCCGAAATATTGTACCACTAATTTCAAAATTCTACGTTGTATCGGTCTTTGCTTCTTTATAGTTAATAATGGAACCCTCCCCCATTTAGAAGTGGCTAGAATGAAGTTGCAGCTTAAAATCACAATGGATTAAGTGTTGTGGCAGAATTAAAACCATGGTTTCTGTACTCGACGCGACGACTGCCATGCGGCATGAACTGCGGAAGGCTGTCGGTTCCCGAGCTTTGTGATGACATTCAATGCACTTGGATGGAAAATAACAATCATTTCAAGGAGAAACTTTTTTCGCTGAAGTTTAGGAGACTTATTTCCACGAGAAGTGGTCCAAAATTCCAGTTTAGCCATCATCATCATCATCATCGAAATCATCATCGTCATCATAGAAATCATTATCATCATTATCAACATTCCCCAAAAGTCGTGAGAGTGCATAACCTTCCATCAAAAACATAATACCGCTTCATATTGTGTGTACACGTTAGTAACGAAGTTCTTAAGACTGTGGTTTCATTGAAAGATGCTCAAAACAAGTTTAACACGTCGCAGAGCACTTTTATTCAAATTCAAGTGTTCCGCGAGTTTTCTACATGCGTTCCTTTAGCAATTTAAGAACTGGTTCACTTGGTGTATTCAGGAACAACAAAGTGCAAATCGGAACAAAAGTAGAAGTCTATTCGGAACAAAGGATTCCTTTTGTAGAAAAGGAGAACAAATTGGCCCTAATCACTGATAGCTAAGGGAACAAGTTGTTCCGATCTAGGTGTTTTAGGAACAAATGGTCCTAACTGCAATGTTCTTATGTAGAGAACAACTGTTCCTATCTGGAATGCCTATTTTGCACAACAAGGAACATTTTGTTCCTATTCAATGCTGCATAGCGTTCCTCTCAACCTTTAATAGGAACAACAGTTCCTATTAAATGTTTCCATTAACACAACAAGGAACAGTTTGTTCCTATTCAATGC
This sequence comes from Actinernus sp. WN-2022, assembly GCA_030867875.1. Lineage (NCBI taxonomy): Eukaryota > Metazoa > Cnidaria > Anthozoa > Actiniaria > Actinernidae > Actinernus > Actinernus sp. WN-2022. The sequence continues at coordinate 6,631,933 of JAOWCC010000655.1, read as the reverse complement.
TGCATAGCGTTGCTCTCAACCTTTAATAGGAACAACAGTTCCTATTAAATGTTCTCTTTAATACAACACGGAACAGCTCGTTCCTATTCAACGCTGCATATCGTTCCTTGGTCTCTTTAATACAACAAGGAACAGTTCGTTCCTAATGATCGCTACTCAGCGTTCCCCTCTATGTTCCCCTCTACGTCTAGTAGTAACAGTATGCTTTAAAGGAACAGTTTTGTTCCTAATTTGTGTTCCCCTTTTAACAAAATTAGGAACACTTCGTTCCTTTAATGCGCTGCAAATCGTTCCCGTTTTCCTTGAACAGGAACAAATGTATGGATAAAAGGAACAAATGTTCCCATTTTAGCACTACAAACAGTTCCTTTGTATGGTTGAAAGGAACAATTGTTCCCATTTAAGCAGTACAAACAGTTCCCATGTTCCCATTTAAGAACTACAAACAGTTCCTTTGTATGGTTGAAAGGTACAATTGTTCCCATTTAAACACTACAAACAGTTCCTTTCTATGGTTAAAAGGAACAGATGTTCCCATTTAGTATTTCACACTTAGGAACCGATGGAATTATATCTCAGAAAATAAAGAGATTTAATTTTAATGTACTCGAAGAAAACATTTGCAGAAGAACTGAGTTAATTCATAGACCTATACAGGAATTATTATACGAGTTAGCTTAAAACAGGCCCAAACAGTTTAGGGCAGACTGAGGCATGCAAGGGCATATCTGATACGAAAACAAAGGGTCGAGGACAAGTCCATGAGTAGTATAGCCGGGAGTAAAATGATACCCGCCTTGTTTTTCTCCGCGAGATGCCCCCTCCCAACGTTTTTGTTGGATCTAGGGAATCTTTGACCACGAATCGTTCCTTTCTGGTACCAACTTGCAACATTTTTTCAATAAACTCGTTGTTGCATTTCGGTACCATAAGAACGAACGCGTGGTCAAAATTCAATAGGTCCAACAAAGACGCTGTGGTCGGGAGCCATCTCGTGGAGAAAAACAAGGCGGGTATCAGTTTTACTCCCGGCTATACTACTAGGATTGCTGAATTTAAATACCACCCTTTGACGACCAATTAGAGAGAAGATATATATAGGTATATGCGAAAGCATTCAACGATGGAGAAAAGCACCTGTAGCTGGTTGATGTTTGGGAGGGATACGAGGTGTGTAAGGAATCGTTCGAAGACAACAGAGTATTGCGCCCAGCATAATTTCCAGATACGAGGTGGGAGCACTTCACCTATGTCATGTCCGAAGTGTGGTCGTGGCTTTCATACGAGTTACGGGACTTGCTCGAAGTGTGCGCGAACACAGGGCCAACGCCTCTGCGAGATAAAACGACGTACTAAGAAGCTCTTTGTAAAGGTATTAGCTGAATTGAAAACTAGACCTACTCCGAACTACGATAGCCTTGCAAAGTGAAAGTACGTACCACGCTCGCTTCTCTCATAGGAAATATCGATTTTTAACCCACTAGACTGCCTAACTTTGCTCGCATCTCTTCCCGAAGCTCTTTCCGAATTTGTTCCACGCTTTTTTCACCCCTAACCAAAGCTATATGCCGAATTTCGACCCTCATAGCTTCGTATTTTTCTGCTTCGGCAAGGATGAGAGTGAACTCAGAGTCAGACACTTTTTCATCACGCAAGGGTTTTGACACGAGATCGCGAAGTGTATTCACTTTAGTTCTCGCCAACATAGCGGTTTTCTCATGCTTAGAAACTTTGATTCCAAGCTTTTTAGCCCCAACAGCTGTGGAGGCTGAAATTAACCCACAGAGCCCACCAACGACGCCTAGGGGTAGACCAATTATAGCACCAAAGCCGGAGAGAGCCACTGCTAAGCCTGAGCCTGATAAAAGCACACTCAGGCTACCTGTGGTCACAGCGATAACGTGAACGATTCCCTGCGCACGGGCATACTTTTTACGAACACCCTCGTAGTGTTTTTCTTGTGATTCGATGCCTGCAAGCGTCTTGCACACCTGTTGCAGGCGAAAGCTCTCTCCAGAGACGCTAGCAAGCGGAGGATAAATCGGTGGTGCCGTTGGAATGGTTTGAATTGAGTCGCTTGCATCGTATGGCTATGCTATACCTTACTCAATCTTCAATACGTAGCGTATGGGTTGACCACGGAAGTCTACGATATTACCTTTTTTGTCGCGAACTGTCAGGTGAAGGCTGCTTCGCATTGTCCCTAAGGCTCGAAAGGGTATAGGATTCAACACGGAATAGGTTGCTTTTGCAAACCTCTCACCTCGGATCTCTAAGCTAGCTAGGACTTCCGTTTGCTTTCCATTGGAATCCACCACATCGCAGTGGACATACACTGGAGCACCAGTTTGTAGTTACCCACTTGGAGCGTCATTACATCTATCACATGTTCGTTTCCTTTAATACCTAACAGTATGCAAAGATTTTTACTGAACTGGATTGGGCTTTCAACCACTAGGGTCCAACCACTCGTTAGAAAGTTTCTCACGAATTTTATGACGCCATCATCGATTGCGGGTTTTAAGTATATTTGAATGCTTGCCATATTATGATGCCCTGCAGCGATATTGTGTGGAGACGACGCGCCGTAAGATTTCCACCAGAACGAAGCCATCTTTTCTAGGTTTCACCAACTGTTCTCGATTGTAGCCTCGACTAGCGAAATATTCTGGACGCAACGAGGTTGATCAAAGTAGACCATCTGGTCAGTCGAGGTACATGTGACATTTTCGCAATATCAACTGTATGTATTATACTTGCAATAGCTTCAATAGCTGCAAAGCAATAGCTACAATACACGTGTGTAGCTATGCTCTGGGTATCTCGATGTCAACCTCTGCATACCCAAACCACGATCCATTCCGCAGACACTCAGCAAGTCCTACGGTGGCTGGACCTGGCTCTTCATAGTGTACAACAGCTTCCTTTCCACAGGGCATTTCGTAGGCCATAGTCGAGAGGTATAGGGCATTGGCGTCGTAGCCAAGAATCTTGCGGCAAAGTTTAGGTTTTGATAGCTGATGGCTGCGAATCTTGGAGACGCCTGCGTCGTGGTATCGTGTGAACACTATGCTAGGACCTCCTACGACAGCGCTCTTCAACATATGGTAGGCCTCCGCTTTTGGGGCATACAACTCGGCCCCACGCTCTACACTACCTCGAAGGAGGAACTGTAGTGAGACTCCAGGGATAGACACTGCATCTTTCAGTATGTCTACTCCTTTTGCGTGGTAGAAGCTACGCATCTTCTCGAGGGCCTCTAGAAACGGGGCCACATCCAAGTCGTTGTAATATCGTAGCCAGTCAGCGAAGGTCTCCATTCCCTTCTAATGGAAGATGCGCCTACAGTCCTTCAAATCTGTCATGGATAGAAGGTATCCTTCCTTTAACTTCGACCACCAAGCAGGGTAGTCAGGAAGTCCGAGGTGGTCCAGCTTGTCGGGAGAATCGAACCACTCATACGGCATGAAGCTCTTCTTCAGCTGACATTCATATGCTGTGACCCAACGCTCGTAGGAAGTGCCGGGGGCAAGATAATTCATCACGTCAAGGAACCGAAATTCAGGGTTCAAGAGAAACATAGTGGAGTTAGCCTTCTTTGCCATCCGGACCTTCTTGCATGTGTCGGCAATAGTTTCGACGAAGTAGTTTCGGATGAGGTTCATGTCGTACCGACTGGAGTTGAATCCTAGCACAGGAACCTGGTAGGCCCATTCATCGATCTTAGTCTGTTGTTCCTTTGATAGGGTGTCAAAAGCGAAAGCAGCGGTCCTGGGACAGAACTGTTCAACAACGACTTCTCGGATTGCCTTTGCCCTTTGCTGGAGTTCTTCAACGAAGGCAGATACGAGGTCTTTTGGGTTGCGCTGGCAGATGTGGGTTGGTGTGCGGTTGTGTGTGTCGGCTATGGATACGGATATGGGAACATGTACATTGTCGATGGTCAATCGATCTGTTGGTTGTCGTCCCTTTGTCCTATCGAGATAAGCCTCAAAGTCATATACTATGGCGTGTGGGTAGACGGTTTGTGTTGGTGTTGGAACGGGCTCGTTAGACTTCTTTGTAGAGCACCCCCAGGCCTCCACTACGGTATAGCCTGCCTCACGTAGCTTTGCTGTTCTGTCGCAAGTCTTTCGGTACTAGACTCTACCTCTAGGGAAGCATTTTGGACAGCCATGGTAGTAACACCCATGGAATTGAAAGATGGTTTTGGAAAGAGGTTCGTAGCCATCAACAGGTGCTCCTTCGATCCAACGCTCTCCACCATGCCCACAAGCTGCGTGATGGATATGCTGTTGGCGTGCTTCCGATTCGCGCTTGAGCCAGCGTAGAGCTGCTTTGCTAGCGGTGCTCTCTGGCCAGAAGGCTTTTTCATATGCGGACTGGCGAGCTTTGATTGCTTCTCCTGGGCAGACGATCTTCGTTTCGCCGCGACTACAACGATCTGCATGGCGTTGGAGGTGGCAAGCCTGAGTAAACCGTTGCTTACAATCGTTGCACACGTAGATGTTGTGGGGCCCGAACCAGGGCACAGATATTTCAACTCGTCGCACTATAAATTTCACTCCTTTATCTTGATAACAACAACAGCGGATTACAAGCGTACGGTGAAAACTAGAACGAATAAACAAAGACATAAATTCAATGAATTACAAACTAAAATTGTGCCCAGAACAGACTCCTGGAGTGAATAAACGTCTTAACTTACAATTCTGCGCGGCTGGGCGAGACAACGGTACAACAAAGGGATTTTTGTAGCCCAAACTGGCTCTGCAAGCATCCATTTAAGAATCTCAAACCATGTGCCGTACGTCACGTGACTTTCGGCCACAGGCAGCCCGCGCGCAATGTCAACAAAAACAGTTTTTAATTATTTAAACAGTTCGGCCGGAACAGGCCCAAACATCCCGCCGGCCTTGGGGCGATCTGATAAGGAGACCCAATATCACTACACAGCTACTTCAATCTCCATGCGGACTCGAGGTCGTTCTCTAACAAACAGAGCTTCTGGATCGGGCGAACATAGACCGCATCCTTGGTCCTCACTTTCACGGTTCGTACTAAACCATCTGGACCGGGGTACGTCTCCAAGACTCGTCCAAGACTCCAACGGCCCCTGGGTGCGTTGTTGTCAACTAATAGCACGAGTGCATTAGGTTTAACATTAGGCAAGACCTTGCGCCATTTGCCTCTGCCTTGTAGGGAAGGCAAATATTCCTTGAGCCACCTCTTCCAAAATAGGTCAGCTAGGAACTGCACTTGTCTCCATTTCCTCCTGTATACGTCGGTCTTGTCGAAAACTCCTGGCGGTAAGCAAATGGTCTTCCTCTGCATCAGAAAGTGAGCAGGCGTTAGGGGCTGCAGGTCGTTCGGATCGTCTGAGTTAGCAGTCAGAGCTCTTCCATTCAGGACTCTTTCCACTTCAGTGAGTAGTGTCTGAAGGACTGTGTCAGTTACTACTTGCGATCCGACGATCGACTTCAGTACCGTCTTCGCGCTGCGAACCATTCGTTCCCATATTCCCGACATACTCGATGCAGTGGGAGGTTGGAAGATCCATTTACAACCGCGTTGGATAAGCTCGCGCTCAATTTGCTCCTGGTTCCACTGTTTGATGCTTTCCCTCAACTCTCGTTCTCCACCGACAAAATTTGATCCATTATCACATCTTAGTTCCGTTATTTCGCCTCGACGGTTCATGAATCGTCGCAGGCACATGATAAAATCGTCAGTGTCCATAGAGGTCACTACTTCTAGGTGTACACTACGGGTAGTCAGACAGGTAAATAAACAGCACCAGCGTTTCACTGTCCCTCTTCCATGTTTGACATAAAGAGGGCCAAACAAGTCCATGCCTGTATAGGAGAAAGGGGGTTCGTATGCCATCAGCCGTCCCTTGGGTAAGGGAGCCATCTGCTGTGTCATCGGCTTGGCGTTAAGCCTTTTGCAGGTAAGACATTGATTAAGAACGGAACGAACTAGCACACGGGCTTGGGGGATCCAGAATTTCTCTCGCAGTGCTGCTATCAGATGTTCGCGTCCCAAATGCCCGATGAGGTGGTGTAAATGACGGACGATTAGCGACGCAACAGAATGATTCCTTGGCATAATGATCTGCTCTTCTGCTCTGTGAGCGACTGCCAGCGCTTGAACTCGACCTCTCACCCTCAACACGTCCTGGCCATCCAATGCCGGGTTTAACGCAGCGATCTTGCTGGAAGACCTGACTGCGCCTTGTTTCTTCAAGTCCTTAAGTTCTTGCCCATATGTCGAGCGCTGGACAATCCTTGCGATGGCCAATGTTGCAGCGTCATAATCTTCAATGGTCAGTCGACCAACGCGGACAGTATTGCGATCGCGGATAAACTGGACAAAGCGGACGAGCCAAGCTACCCTGCGTCTAAGGCGAGTCCAGTCTGAACAGCTGCTGATCAGTCTTTGTATGGGAGATTCTATGGAACTAGTTGTATCAACAGCTTCGGGTGTCGATCCTTTTCCCCTTCTCATGTCAGGGTCAGTGCTCACGTCTGCACAGTGGACGTGCGTTTCCTTCTTCAGTTCCAATTGCTCCTCAGGAATTTCTCCGCGTTCGTCGTTCGGCCAACATGATGCCGGTTGCCACAGAAATTCTGGTCCATGCAGCCAGCGGTGGTCAGCATTCAGTAACGACGGGCTCAAGCCTCGTGACACATCGTCAGCTGGATTCAGGACACCAGGTACATGATGCCAGTCTTCCACAAGCGAGTTTTCCTTTATCTCTCCGACCCTGTTGGCAACATAGGTTTGGAAGCGACGCTTCTCATTCTTCAGGTAGTGGAGTACTATTTGACTGTCAGTCCAGTAAAATGTCTTATCAATGTTTAAATCGAGTTCTTCTCGTAACATCTTATTCACGCGTGTCGACAGAACAGCTGCTTGCAACTCTAGCCTCGGGATACTCGTGAACTTAACGGGTGCACTCTTTGCCTTACCCATCACGAAAGCGCAATGTATATGATGGTCAGGGTACTCGATGCGAAGATATGAAGAAGTACCGTAACCAACTTCAGAGGCATCGGAAAAGAAGTGCAGTTGCACTTTGCATTGAGAGATGTCAGTGTCCGGTAGGAAGTAGCATCGTGGGATACGTAACTCTGACAAGGATGGCAGTTGGGCATTCCATGAGCGCCATCTCTCCAGGAAGTGATCAACCAGTGGATGATCCCAGTCAACCTGGGCCTTCCACAAGTCCTGAATCAAGCTTCGAGCAGCTAACGTCACGGGTGCCGCAAACCCTAACGGATCATACAGGGAGCAGACAGTCGACAGGATACCACGTTTCGTCTCAGGGCGGTCGAGCTTTCGTATATCAAATCCCAGCTCATCAGTTTCTGCATACCAGCGGACCCCAAGGGCTCTCTCTACGGGTAATTTGTCTAGGTCGAGATTGAGTTGAGGTTTAGCTCTCTGTTCATTCGGAAGCGCAGCTAAAACCGTCTTACTGTTCGATGAGAACTTCGTTAGGTGGAAACCACCACGGCTAAGGATGTTGGCCATATCGGAGGCCAAGCAAACTGCAGATTGCTCATCATTGGTTGACGGAAGGGCGTCATCAACGTAGAAATTCTTCTTCACCGCTGCAACTGCACTTGTGCTGAAGTCCCCCGCATTGTCATCCGCAACTCGCCTGAGAATGGAGTTAGCAACACATGGAGACGACGTAGCTCCGAAGATGTGCACTTGCATCACGTAAACATGAGGAGGGTCATCATAACTGGTCGTCCACCAAAGAAACCGCAGCGCATCTTGGTCTTCTTTCCGTACACGGATCTGATGGAACATCGCCTCTATGTCGGCAGCAATGCCAATGTTTCCCTGTCGGAACCGCAGAAGCACAGCAACTAGATTATTTGTCATGTCCGGTCCGTGTACGAGGTTCTTGTTCAGTGACGTTCCTTCAAATTCTGCCGCAGCGTCGAATACTATACGCACCTTCCCAGGCTTGTTAGGATTAGTCACCGGATGGTGTGGTAGGTACCAACACGTGTTGGTCTCCTCGGTTACTTCATCCTCTGACAGTTTGCGGGCAAAACCGTTTTTAACGTAACCGTCCATGACTTCACGATATTTATTGGCCATTTCTTCATTACCTGGCTTGATCAGGCGACGCCGCAGTGATTCTGACCGCTTATCAGCCATGACCCGATTCTTAGGGAGCCGTGGATCATCTTCTCTCCATAACAGACCTACTTCATAATGTCCGTCCGTGATGCGGGTGGTGTTCTCAATTATCTTAATTGCCCTCTCATCTTCTACTGAGAGAGGCTTCTCATCCCTCCTAACAGCACCATAGTCCTCGATTCTCCAAAACCTTTCAATCAGATCGTCTGACTGACGGTCAACAGAGACAAAGTTCATAGAAGCTCCTTTTCGAGTCTTAACATCACAAGGACCGGAAATACTCCATCCAAGCACGTACCTGCAACCATAGAGTCCTTTCTTCTTAGTGTCCGGGACTCTAACTTCCTTCTGTATGTGCGCATAAGGAATGTTTTTTCCAACGAGTATGGATACTTGATATCTACCGCTGGAAACTCAATGCCTCGTAAGTGCGGATATTGTTGTACATCAATCGCTTCCGGAAGAACTCGTTGCGATTGGTTTAGATCAGTTAGAATATAGGCTTCAGCGACATCAATGTCCTCTCCCAAGCCATCTGCAGAGCTCAAAGTAAAGGATGTCCGCTTAGAATCCACAACGTCATCACTGTTTGTAATTGTGCTAATTCCAATCTGTTCAGGTGTCCCTTGTATACCGAGGTGTTCAGCCAACTCGCAGTCGATTAGGGTGTCAGTGCAGTCACTGTCAAGGAAGGCGTAGGTGGATACGGTGTTACCATTATTCGCAGTTATGGTTACCGGAACAACATTCAACAATACTTGGGCCTTCGCGGTTCTAACTCCGGCCGAGGATATGGATGTCACGGGTTTGTCATTTGAACTTGGCGTTGTATTTTGAACCGTACTTTCCGTCTTACTGTCAGCAGCAAGGGCGGTCACCAAGGGCTTGTCTCGCTTATTGTTAGACCCCTTATTATTTCTTGAGTTGGAACGGCGACCGCTATTGTTGTAGTCCGTATGTAGAAGGTTCAGGTGGCGACCCGAACATTTCGAGCATGCAGGTGGTTCAGGGCAAGAACTAGAACCGTGTCCAGGCCTTTCGAGGCCGCAATTAAAGCAGAATCTGCACGATGCCGCATATTGTCTTCTGACTGCTACGTGGTCACACTGTTTGATGATGGAACATTGCTGAAACTTGTGTCGTTTGGATTTACAGATTCCACAAACATCGACGTCTGTGGCGCTAATCGTAGAATTCCTTGTTGGTGGGCACTGATCCTTTGTAGACTTAGAAGGACCCTTCGTTTCTTTGTTATCCCGTCTCGACGACTGCATCCCGAACACTGGGTCATTCCTAATGAACGCTTGTTTCTTCACAAATTCGGCAATGTCTTTCAGGCGAGCGGTTTTTCCACGTGTAACGATCTTGTAATTTTCATGTTGCCATTTTCCGATTAAGTCATCCCCTGTTCCGTTTGATGACCTCTAATGCATCACCAGTCACAAACTTAGGAAGGTACTCAACACGCTGTGCATCAGTAAGCAGGTCACCTTCGAGGTGTGTCCGCACCTGGTCTCGGAAGAACGGAAACTCTGACGGGTTTCCACTGAATTGTGTAGGCTTAATTCCGTTCAGCAGTTGAATCTTCCACATGGCAGCTACGTGGTCACGTGGGGCGTGATCAATATTAACATCCTCTGATTTGACACGTCCTTCATCACTGGAAGAGATTGGGATGATATTGGTTGTATACAGCGCCGCCGGGGGAGACTGGGGCTGCTGGGCTGTCTTCATGTCGTTCTCGTCGGTTGAAGCTGACTTGCTTGTCATTTGAGTGTTGTGAGTCACGGCTACTTCAACAGTGGGCTGGACAGCATTACGTTGTTCCTTAGACGTATCGTCCGGTACAGGAATAAACGGGGTGCTGTGCGATTGTCTGTCAATTAGGAATGTTGATACAGACGAGGGTCCAACCATGGCTGGCACCAGTCCCGTTTCCTCGTCATATTCTGTCTCAATTTTCCATTCCAGTTCAGCCACTGTGACTTCTTCTTCAAGGCGCCTCAGTTCTATTTTCTGCTTCTGTTCGTGAGCCATCCTGGCCGCCTCAGCATCCTGCTTTGCTCTAGCCTTAGCTAAATCCAGCTTCATTTTGGCGACGAGCGCCTTTTTCAGCGTTTTCTTCCGCGATGAGACCGACGAGGCTGCCGAAGACCTTGACGTACGAGAATTGTCACTGCACACTGATGCGTTATCGTCATGTCTCTGTGTCCGATCCGGCATTCCGGGGTCCATTCGGTTTTTTATGTTTGTGTTCGTCTGTTGCATTTTGGTTTCAAACTCTTGAACAATATTTTCTGTATCCCTTTTCAGGTAGGTATATCGCCTCTGTACGTACTCCAAACGCTTCCGATCATTTATACCACCAAGATATTGATTGTGTAACTCCTCAAACTATTTCCATTTATTTGACAGACCGTCAGTAGTTTCCTTGGCGTCCTCTGGATTCCCATGGGTGTAAAGTTGTGTATGAAGTCGCTGTAATAGATTATCAATTTCTTTACTAATGTTTGTCCACAACATTGCCAGGCTGTGTTGTTCACGTAATGCCCTTTGGCGCTCCAATTCGGTAAAATCAACCTGAACATTTTGTAGGGGCCTTGGGCGAAGTAAATGACCATTAATTTCGTGTGTGGTCGGTGATCCAGTGACCACTGTGGTCATAATAGGGGGTGACCTGGTAGTGACTCCAATAACCACTGTAGAAGTTTCAATTGGGTTCTGAATTGGAAGATCGGGCATCCCACGATCCATTCCGGGTTCCAGTTCTCCATATTCCATTCCGAATATTCCATTCCACACTGGCGAGTCGATTCCCAAGTCTTGTTCATTTGATGCATTCATCGCTCGAAAATCAGCACTTTCACTCGATTTTCTACGGAGAATTTTTTCACGATGTGGGGCCCGAACCAGGGCACAGATATTTCAACTCGTCGCACTATAAATTTCACTCCTTTATCTTGATAACAACAACAGCGGATTACAAGCGTACGGTGAAAACTAGAACGAATAAACAAAGACATAAATTCAATGAATTACAAACTAAAATTGTGCCCAGAACAGACTCCTGGAGTGAATAAACGTCTTAACTTACATTTCTGCGCGGCTGGGCGAGACAACGGTACAACAAAGGGATTTTTGTAGCCCAAACTGGCTCTGCAAGCATCCATTTAAGAATCTCAAACCATGTGCCGTACGTCACGTGACTTTCGGTCACAGGCAGCCCGCGCGCAATGTCAACAAAAACAGTTTTTAATTATTTAAACAGTTCGGCCGGAACAGGCCCAAACAGATGTGCCCGAGCTTGCTACTGTTCTTGATATAGAAGGCATGCCCATTGTATATCCCTATTATCATTATGTGGTTGTAGTGTGCTGCCTGCCGCGTCAGATGCCAAGCACCATCCTCTGTAGGTTCATACGCCCGAATGCCTATCCCAAAGTATAACTCAACCTTCTCCAGCTGGTCCAGCGAAGTCTTGGGGACATCAAGTATAGGTACTGCTAGGTGATAGAAGTCCTGAGCGAGATTTCTAGCTGCGGTGTTACACTTGCCTACGCGTGCTCCTTTGTATACGGCAAGGCAGCGCCAAAGACATAGGTTGTCGCCATATTGATCGAGGGCGTTCATTCCCTTCTTCTGCCGAAGCCAGTTGGGTAGTGGGCCTGTTCCAAACAGTGGCTGACGATCAAGCACGACTTTGACATTCACATGGATCCACTTCACGAATGCCCACTGGGTATTTGGACGCGCGATGTTGTCGGGATTGAGGCGGGCTCTCTCCTTGTTGGCAACCCACTCCTCTGCATCACCGAGAATATTTATCCATGGTGAACCTGGGACTGTCTTGGAGAAGAGCATCACACGCCCATTGTTGACATTGCGAATACGATAGGCGTAGCTGTAGCGTAGGTAGAAGCTAGTTGCTACATTCGCAGTCAACTTCTCCATGATCCTAGGTGTCAAGTCCCTTGCCACACCTTGGAAGAAGCGCCACTGAATGGTACGCCTACCTTTCTCCTCTCCCTCGAGCATACCATCTCTCTCATTGAGAATAGTGTCTGCCTCTCGAACAATACTCCGTGGCAGTGGCTCACTACGAGGCTTTTGCTGTCTTCTCCGTTCAACTCTTCGTAGATGAGGTAAACGACCCCTAGGGTTGACTATAGCCTGCTCTGCAACAGCCTTTGCCCGTAGGCTTGCCGTGACCCCCTCATTCAACTGTTTGACTTCACGTGCACGTTGGGTGCGTTTGTGGGGATTTTCAGGATCCCCTTGAAGAGCTGGATACCTACGCGTTTTGATACCCCGCTCGATCCTATTTAACCATTCGGGAGCGCGAGCCTTGGCTATTGCCTGAATGATTTCAGATTTGTTGAGCCTCCAGAAACCTCTCAGACCAAACTGCTTTGCTTGTTTGCGTAATTCTTTTAGGGCGACCATCTTTCTTCGGTAATACCTATATATATCTTCTCTCTAATTGGTTGTTGAGGGTGGTATTTAAATTCAGCAATCCTAGTCGTAGAATGCTTTCGCATATACCTATATATATCTTCTCTCTAATTGGTCGTCGAAGGGTGGTATTTAAATTCAGCAATCCTAGTCGTAGAATGCTTTCGCATATACCTATATATATCTTCTCTCTAATTGGTCGTCAAAGGGTGGTATTAAATTCAGCAACCCTAGTAGTATAGCCGGGAGTAAAACTGATACCCGCCTTGTTTTTCTCCACGAGATGGCTCCCGACCACAGCGTCTTTGTTGGACCTATTGAATTTTGACCACGCGTTCGTTCTTATGGTACCGAAATGCAACAACGAGTTTATTGAAAAAATGTTGCAAGTTGGTACCAGAAAGGAACGGTTCGTGGTCAAAGATTCCCTAGATCCAACAAAAACGTTGGGAGGGGGCATCTCGCGGAGAAAAACAAGGCGGGTATCATTTTACTCCCGGCTATACTACTCCATGCAAACTTAGGCGAGCTTACGAGGGTTCTCTTTCTCTACTGGCTGCTGTTAATATCAACTCTCTTGGGAATAGCTGAACAACAGCAGGCAGGTATGGGCGAAAAAGGTCTAACCAGGCATGTTTAATCTTTCATTGTTAGCAGTGGAACAGAGAACAAATGATTTGTGGGCAAGTTTGTACAAGTTAAGTCAGGGTACCCAAATAGCGTTTTAGATTGGCCAAAACTCACTTTAGATCTCTGGGGATGTAAGGAAATGTATTTAAAAAAGCAAAGTCTAACAAGCTTGTGCTCATTCTCGATCCAGCTGTATGCTACAAATGAGTAAGCGAGGTCATGAAATCGACTGGTCAAAGTTAGCTGATGCTTCACCAAAGCCAAAAAGACTTCACTTAGAAGAAGATGATTCCGATGGCTTGTTTTACTGTCCAGTACAAGTATGCGATCACGATGGATTTACCACTCAACGAGGATGCCGAAAACACGTAAAGAACAAGCACCGTTGGTTCTATTACTTTGATGAAAAGCCAGAAAACCACAATATTGTAGCAGTTCCAAGCAATGATGTAACGAAATTAGAGAATACTCCCCGGACAAGCAAAACGTTACCGTCTTTTGACATTTCGAGTAAAATTGCTAAAGACTTTACAAACTGGCTAACTGGGAGCGGTGGAGGGTGCAAATGCGAACGCCAAGCTCAACAAACTGTCAGCAAGAGCCTGAAGTTTCTCAAATTTTGTTGCGAAGACGAGGACGAACTGGCTTTAGCTTATGCTCACCTAGTCTTCTTTTTAAATTTGTTGATGCATTGCAGGAGGAATGGAAGCTTGGTCATGCGGGACGCTTAGGATATTTGGACGCCATTGCAGAATTAGGCGATTTCAGGAAAATCAATGGGGCATCCGACGCAGTTCTAAGGAGCCTTTCTTCGACCGACGTGTATTTGAAAAGGGCTCGCAAGACGGTTTCAAAAATGATGAGATTACAATGGAACAGCGATCTGGACATTGACACCTTTAGAGGCCAAGGGACACTGGGCTACTTTGGAAGAGCTTTTACGAGTCGTATCGCGCTACTTGCCCCGCTACGAGAACGTGCTGAAGGCATGCAAGGACACTGAACCAGGTACGGTAAGCCCGTTAAACTTGTCGTTTGCAATCACGTTTCTAGCAGTGTATTTGTTCATCAAAGTAGAGGGTTCCCGCCTTATGACTTATCAATACTTGACTGTCGACATGGTTAAAACGGCTACGATCAATGGTGGCTTCATCGGGAAAGTATGGCTTTGATTCCCTGTTTCTAACAGATACCAGTATGCAAGTACTAGACGGTTACATCGCCCACATTCGGCCTCTTTTGAAACCGGAAAGTACGTTCACCCGACTCGCTATCGACAAATTGTCGAAACTGCAAGCTCCGAGCAGCTCACCAGTAGCGAACAAAGCACGATCTCCGAAGACCAAAAGCACAGCTCTGTCGTGGCAAGGGTCCATTATCAGAAACAACGGTCTCGCGAGGTTGCCACGAGGGCTCACGAGTGTCTCGAAAAGTTACAGGGCGACAAGGGATTAGAAGTAGACAAGGACGTCCGCTCTAGGCTTTCTGGCAGTTCGACGTCTTCGCCAGACACGAGCGAATCATCCGCTAACGAAATTAGCAGCAGACAAAGATTGCATGATGTGAGGGCGCATGCGAAACCTGCAGACTCGCGCGACTTAAATGAATCCGCGACAAGGAAAAAAGTGCTACTGTTCACCTCCCAAGAAGATGGTTTTTTGAGAGCGGGCATAAAACGGTATGGGTTTGGGCAATGGTCGGCCATTCTAAGAGACCCAGAATTCCAATTTCAAAAGGGCAGGATAGCAAACTCTCTACTGAATCGCGCTACGAGAAAATTTGGATCCAAATCACAGATCTAAAACAAACCTCTTGTTGTTTGGGTTTATTCTCTGTCTAGATACATTACACACGTATAAGTCGTATAGGTATGCAAATTTAATTACTATATCACTGATATAATTATATTATTCCACAATACAATCAAATATGTTAATATTCGGTGCAAAAATTCCCCAGTAGATCATTCTGTGTTTGACCACCCGATTGGTTGCTAGTGCGCACAGAGTGCCGGGAATGCGTTTAGTTCTAACTATAAAAGCAATCACTGCAAACTACTCGACCTCTTTCTTGAAGACCACCCAGCTAGACAGCCATGAACAACGTTCTAGAAAAACACCCGGAAATTAAGAGAGCAGACATGACATGGGCCGAAGAGTTTTTTAGGAATATGTGCGAATGCAACTATCCTTCGAGCACTGCTACCCTGGCAGAGAGTTTGCTTTGGCGCCACTTAAACAAGACTTCGAACAGAAGGGAAACGACATTCAGACTGCTAGCTCTGGCTTGCCTATCAATTGCTGTAAAACTCGAAGACAATGATAAAAAACAGGCACGGGGAGTTCACGGATATCATTTCAGGGCCAGATGTGGCCGGGTGGGACATAAGCAGCGAGGAACTAAACGTTCTAAAATCGGTAGACTGGAGGCCAATGAGGCATTACGAGGAGCTAGAATCGGACTGACTAGTTAATATATTTTTATATGAACCGTTTATCGATGGAACACTGAACTGGGCAGTCAAACAACTTTGTTTCCAGACTGAACAAGATCCTTATGCACCCTGCATGCACCTTAGTTGAAACAGATCACATCAAGCGGAACAGTCTGCGGTTACTGTAATATAGTGTTGGATGTAAACATGTTTATAGGCATCGCGAGGTAAACCACTAACGGTGCAAGGAAAACATATCGATTATTATCTGGAGCATCTCGGATACAATATTATGCTATGCAGTAATACTACTAATAATAATGTTCTAATATGACCACACTGGATCACTGTTCTTGTAATTATTGTAGAGTGGTACCAAAAATAAATAAACAGCACATCATAGATTCAATCGATCGCGGTGGGCGAAAGGTACCATGAAAACTGCTAGGGTTTCTATGTTTCAACGGTTTCTAACGTAGGAGATTCATTTGTTTGCGGGAAGGCTAAAAAGGTTAGACAAATAAATCATCTCTCAAATCCTAAAACTTAAAGAACAATTAGTCAACTGCGAAAACGAAATGCAGAATGAATTAAGAAAAATGTGCTAGTTGTCACATTAGATCCCAGCAATTTAAAGGTGATTTATGCCCACCAACGACCGTCCTTGTCCGTTCACTTCTGGCTGTAACTGAAATAGTTTGGTATTCGGGCTTTCTTGGGTAGTCCGGCCTTTTTCTTTTTACCGTGCGGCCTGCGCTTCTGAGAACGATGGATCAGAGAATCGCTTTGGCTGCCCTCTCGGTCCTCAGTCTGACTGGTGCTTGCACTCGGTGTCGTGAGGGGCGTGAGAAAGAGTTCCTCGGTCTCTTCGTCAGCACCTTGGATCTGCTCTTTCCTTTGCAGGTTTTCTAGATCCAAGGGGAGAGGCCAAGGCAGAGGTTCCCAGATACTTCGCAAAGTTACTGCCTGTTGTGATGATATTAAACCCATCTCGACCACTTTCTTTTTCAAGGCCAGGAATGGTGTCCCGTTGGTAATTGAGTCTCAGCGCGTCAACTGCCACTCCAATTAGATACGAAATTGCCCGTTTCGTGTCAGTCTCTGTGGCTGCCTCTTCTTGTCGCTGGAGATCCCACAACTCTTTTTCTTTACCCAGCACCCAGTTATCGTAGTAGTGGTGTGCCTTTTCCAAAAGCGCCCTTTTCATTTCATCTTTCTTCTTCGCAAAATTAAACTCCCTGGGACGCTCGATGTTTGGGTGATGCGGTCCACCGACAGCAGTCAAGAGGTGTGCGTCCTCCTCCCTCATCATCCCTATGCTGATCCAGCGCGCTCGTTCGGCCTTCAGTTGCCCGGCAATCGCAGTCATCTATAAACCTGCGCACGCCAGCTCCAAGTAACTCGAGCTGCCTGTGCTTTAAACTGTGTCGCGGTTGTTCATTTCTGAGTACAGCAATTTCATCGAGACTCTTTTCCAAACTGCCCGAGTAGGTCAATCCAGAATTGACATCTCGGTCGTCCTCGTCGTCATCTCCATCTGTATGTTGAGTCACCATTTCTGGGCTAATGTTTTGGCTGCTGTCGTTGGTATCTTCTCCTTCGCTGTCGTCCATCGTCAAGTTTCTGATGCGTTCCCTTTCATCATCGTCAATTTGGTTTTCTTCGTACGCAGTCCCTGGAACTGGTGCAGGCAGTTCGTCGATGGGGGTCACAGCGACATTGCTTGCCCAAACCAAACAATCCATAGCGTGATCTTTCAACCATCTCTGAACGCCTGCTACCGGTGGAGAGGTCAAGGCCTTGAAGTGGAACTTGCGCAAACGCGCGTCCATTGCCGCATTGTGACCTTCTCCAAAGTCCATCTCCTGTTGACAGGTAATAAACATAGGGCATCGGATGATGACTGGACTGGAGGATCTGTACTTTCTATCGTGTGCTGTTAATCCTCCCTGGGCCAGCACTTTCCAATCGTCTGGATCGAGCAGTTTTCCGTACGCTTCGTCTAGGAAGATGACTTGTGTGTTTTTGTCAATGAGACTTTTGTTGAAAGCTCTTTGCTTTGTAATCATGGCAATGTACCTTGGGGGTATTATCTTGGTTATTGGTGTGAACAAACTCGTCTTACCACTGTTTGGTTCGCCAATAAGACAAAGAACGTTCTCTTTGTGCTGCTTGATGCCATGGTTCAGGAGTCTCACGTAGTATTCACAGAAATATGCTATGTCGGTCGGACTGAGACTGAAATATCCAGGATCGGGATCCTTGGCGTGATCGAATGGGACAAACGCTCTCGGTGACTCCTTTCCAACTTCTGTGTCCTTTATTGCACCATCCAAAAAACGTCGTTGGCTGATTGAAAAGCACCAGGCATCTGAGACCTCAATCAAGTCGTAGGCAATCTTAAGCTGCTTTGTGAATTCGCATTCAGGGTCGCATAGAATGGACTCTAGTTTGGAAAAGTGCATGATTAGTCTGTCCTTGAAGTAATGATTGTGACTCAGCAATGACAAAAACGTTTTGACTGAACAGCAGTGAGCATAACTGTATTTGGCCTTGGGGCATCGCCTGAACACTTCTCCATTATGCAGTGCATAGCCAAGCTTTGTCATTGCAGTGTCAACGTCATTGAGTAGCACTACAATAGGAGAAGCCAGCACTTTGTTATGTTTTGGCCCGTTGGAACTCGCGCACTCTATTCCAAACACGTCAAGTTGGAAGCCAGCACGAACTAGGGCAGGTATTGCTTTTTCTTGCATTAGAGCAGAAAAGTTTGTTGAAACCACTTGTAATCGCACCACTCGTTCTGTACCTTGAATATCTGCAACCGTTGGCTCATCAAGAATTTGGTCCCGCATCAACTCTATTCCATGTTCAAAAGATCGATCAACTTTGCGTTGTAAGAAAGAGTTGTTGTGATCCTTGACAGTTGTACACAGTGGTGGCGACGTCGACTGCTCTTCTCTTCCTGGTTTACATTCTGGCAAAGATTTTGCAGTCACCTGAAGGCCCGTTTCTAAAAGAGCTGAATGGAAAGGGACAGTTGATACACGCAGGCCATTTCTTGATTGCGTAGCTATCCAGTAAGAAATGGCGGGCCAGAAACACTTCTGCCGATTTGAGTTTTCTTCGTCATTTTCTTCTTGTTCTAGTTCTTCGTCGGATCATTGTTCAGCTTTCTTTTTGCGTTCAAGTACCGAGATGGAATAGAAAAAGAGGGCAACGCCTTTGATCTTTTTCACAGCTTCGTCGCACTCATCTCGTTTTGGACATATCTGCAACCATAGGTCATCAACTGAGTTATGACTGGCACTGTAAGTGTTTTTAGCTGAGATGATCGAACAAGTCCCTTGAACAATTGGAATAACTTTGCTCACTATGGCACTCCTGATTGTCTGTTTAACAAATGTTAAGTATACCAAGTTAATTACGATTTGTTGATCTGAACTCAGTGCATTGGTATGCGCTACTTAATATGATATTCATACATTCATCACTCTATTCGATTCTGCTACTGGACAATTAATGAGTAGAAAATAATCTCAAATTCAAAATGAAAGTAATTCACAAGTACAAAAAGAACATGTTTTATCAAACATGTAAGGTTGAAAACAAAAACTAAGCAACTGTGCTACACCAGCTGACGAAGTACTGTATAACGGTGTTCCAATCGTCTCGAAATCTTTAGAAGTGGAACTAAATATTTGCTAATTCTATGGTTTCAACGCCATGTCAATGTTGAATACTTGAACTCCCGACTGACTGGCGTACAAACTACCTCTACTTCTCAGTTTTTATGTTCTAATCTAGAGAGTAAATGAACTAACGTAACCTTATACGATTGAAACAGTCTTCTAAAAAGAGGTCTATGGGCAGTAAGCATACCTTGCTATTGAGTTGTCGAACAGGAGCTGTCGCCATGATCTTTGTCTTCCAACTGTTAAAATCCTCGTTTTGCAAGCTACTTAAATATCTATACAGGGAGCGCGTTGAATAAACTTCTCGCACATTCCATTCCCATTGGACAAAACATTATTCAAGGCCGGTATTTTATGGACAAAAAATAACGTTACAAATATTTAAAACGCAGAGTGATGATTTAACTTGTCCCTTCTTTTCTTCTGTTTAAGCTAATATTCTCATTGGGCAAAACTTTCTTCAAGAAATGTTGTTGACAAAAATGGTTGCCTATATGTTAATAACAGAGCATTGGTTAAACGTCACATTCCATACGTTTTAACTGTAGGTTCTACGAATATATAAATGTATTATATGTGAATTGTAAATGTTTTAATCACATTCCATACGTTTGAACTGTAAGTTCTACGAATATATAAATGTATTATATGTGAATTGTAAATGTTTTAATCACATTCCATACGTTTGAACTGTAAGTTCTACGAATATATAAATGTATTATATGTGAATTGTAAATGTTTTAATCACATTTCATATGGTTGAACTGTAAGTTCTACGAATATATGAATGTATTATACGTCAATATGTAAATAGTAATATATTAATAATAATAATAATAATAATCAAGGTTTATTAGCAACACATCCACTAGATGGCTCTTCGTTTGATAAGAGCTACATAGAAAAAACGTTAACTATATAATAATTATAATTATAAAAATATTTACAATTTTTAAAAGTATAACTAGGATATTCCAGAAAATGAAATAAATTAGAACCGCTAGAGAGGAAAAGACTAATACAGAAAACGGTAAATGTTGATAAACTGTATCTTAGACTAACCATATTATAAATATATGATATTATAAGACGAAATTAAGAGAAAAAAACAATTCTAAGATGCGCGCATTCGTGCTCTTAGTAGTAACACTTTTCTGGCTGATTTAATGAATTGAACATAATTAAATTCCTGATCCCGGGTTCCTGATGCAGTCCGGAAGATCATTGAATTCCCGTGCAGCCATATCTTCGAAAGTTCCTCATTCCTAGGTACATATAATCTAGGGGCTGACGACGAGCTAAGGTTATTAGGTACTAATTAAATGTAAACGCAAACGTAAATATTGTGGTCAGCTTTCATTGTATAATGCCTTGTGAGTTAACTTAAGTAAACTATACTCCCGTCTTTCACGCATTGGTAGCCAGTTAAGATTGATAATATCATCCAAAGTTGTATATTTGCCATACACAAATTCAGCACAAGCGTTTTCGACACGCTGCAAGTGAGTTACCAGGTAGTCTGGTAAAGGACTAAATACTACATTACAATAATCTAACGGTGCAACTGTAACATACGGTTGAACTGTGAGTTCTAGGAATATATGAATATATTATATGTCAATATCTAAATGTTTTCATCACATTTCATACGTTTGAACTGTAAGATCTGTTCCCGTTATCTCCATAGAATCCGATGCACTTAAAGATATATGCAATCCCCGTAATCATGAAAGGCAACAGTTTCATAGCACAATGGATTCAATAGACATACCGGGAACAGAACTTACAGTACAATCATAAGGAATATTACATATAAATTTATATATTATGTATTCATCACATTCCATACGTGTGAACTGTAAGATCTGTTCCCGTTATCTCCATAGAATCCGATGCATTTAAAGATATATGCAATCCCCGTTATCATGAAAGGCAACAGTTTAATAGTACAACGGATTCAACGGACATACCGGGAACAGAACTTTCAAAAGTTCTGTTCAAAAACAAAAATTCAAGGCCCTACCTAAAACCAGACGAAAGGCTACGCCCAATATGTTTAAAAGAAACTGAGGATAAAAGGCACTTTTTTATCCGATGCGCTAAATACAATTATGTGCGGGATCATCTTTTAGAATCAATAGAACATCGTAAAAGGAAACTTGTAAAATTACAGTGAAGTTGAATTATTTCTACTTTCTATTGAAGCACCTAATCCAATTCAAAATATAGTTGCCAAATTTATTTTTGAATGTCTCAAAATTAGAAATGATAGTGTTAGAATTGATTTAACCTAAAATATTTTATTTAGTATATCTGTGTATAGTATTTGGTTCACATCCGAGACACACTGGCTGCGTAAGGATCTAAATAAAGATATGTCTATGTCTATTTAATATTACAGTGACGGAGCTTGTTTACAGACCCAGCTTTTCCATGGCGACTTTCTTCAATGCCCTCCTGTCTGTTTTCCCAGTTCTTGTTTTGGGGTATTCCTCCAATAGGACGTAATAAGCAGGCTTGCATGATAAACCATGGGAAAGCATGAGAAACTTGTCTGTACACCACTCGTCCAGCTCAACAGTGAATAACTCTTGGTCGCCATGGAAACCAGGCTTGAGAATGACGCATGCGCAAACTTGTTCATAGAACCTCTTGTCAGGAACACCTATAGCAATGACTCTTGCTACGTTGTCGTGCCGTGATAAAACTGACTCGACTTCCACTGGACGAATCATCTCTGTGGCACATTTGATGACGTCATCAGTTCGGCCGAGGATTCGCACCTTACCGTGGTTATCAATGATGACGTAATCGTTAGTGCGGTACCAGCCCGTGGCTGTCTTGGTTGGCTTGAAGTCCACTCCTTCAATCTTCAAGGCATTACCATCTTGTACCATTCCAGCACATCTGATGTAAAGCTGACCTATTATGAGAAGAATTCGTTTACACTAAAATATCAAAATTCGCCGACACGGTTTTTAAAATAATATGATCAATTCAATATTGTGAAATTCACTGATCTGAATATAAATTCGTCCTACTTATGTTGCCATAGCAACAGTTAAAAAACGTTCACGTAATTTATCAGTCAGGATCGTTTTGGTACACAGGTTGCCCATGTTCAGATCCTACATTGCATAAATGGCCAGTTTGAGTAACCATTGTTTAGGAATCTTTAGTCTCACATTCATGTGAAGATGCTTTTGTGTAGTAATGTGAACACGAAGCTAAAGTCTCCAGGACAATACCTATTGAAATATAATGTAATGGCTCTATACACAGTGGCATTTATTCAGTTATACCCTGTAGGTATCCAGTAACTGAGTCTCCAGAACATTACCTATTGAAATTAGACGACATTTATGTAATAGATCTATACACAATAAATATATTTTATAGTGTTACGGAATGTACACAAGTGGGTAGGAATTAATGCAGTATGTTGTTATGTTATATAAACAAGTTATATAATCCCGTTGGGAAAACGTGAGGGTGTATAAAGAAGACTGATTAATATGTAAGAATCACTCGAAGGCGTTTATCTACCTTGATACCTAAATTTTCTTTAAGACATATGTTAAGAATAGTGGAAATGTACTGACTACACATCTATATAGGCTTGATTGGCCAACAATATATGCTGCTGTAATTAATAAAGTATACATGTCCGACTAGTATCAATAAACGAGATGCCCGCCCCTGATCTGTTAATTGTTTGTGTTTAATGCAGTTTAGCTATTAAAGAATCCAGTAACTGAGTCTCCAGGACATTACCTATTGAAATTGGACGACATTTATGTAATGGTTCTATACACAATGACGTTTATTTGTACCCTGAAGGTATTCAGAAACTTTAAAGCAATGAATTTTACGAGTAATTCGCTTTTATCACACGGCGTAGCAACCACGTATCCTCGCACTGAGCAGTTTAATAATTAGTTCAAAACAAACGTTTTCACTCTCCTTGGATTCAAGTAAAGTAAAACAACTTTATTTAACGTCGGTACCTCGTGACAGTCTGTTGAGACTGATAAACTTGAGGCCGACGTGGGACCTACGATTTTACGCCCTTATCCGAGAAGACATGAAGGTCTAACCATTTGCAGTTCGAGAACGAGATTGTTTCACAAAGGCAGCACCTTCTACTCAGTTATTTTAAGACTCTGGGAGTTGGTTCGGCAGAGATTTGAACCCGCGACAGACCGGAGCTTAACCACTGAGCTAACTGGGAGGCGGATTAAACATAAACATACCGGTCAATGGATCTTATTCACACGGCGGCCATCTTCAATTCCAGGAGTATAAAAGCCTTTGTTTTGCACGCGTGAACTGCTCAGTACAAGGCTACACGTGGAAAATCTATTGTTTCAAGCCAACATGGCCGCCGTGTGACAAAAGCCCATAGCTTGACTTGTAAGGCTTCTAATAGCAGAGGTATTGTTATGGAACTTATACCAAAACGACTTGACATATTTCATGAAAGACACAAACTTCTCGATGTACGCAAATGACCACCAGTTACATGTGGCAGCAGGGGCGCATCAAGGAGTTTTGAGGGGGGGGGGGGGGGGGGGGGGGGGGGGTGGCTGTCGTATTTGTTTTGTTCGGGAACATGCATTGCCTCTGTAAAATGCTGCAATTTGGCCAGTCCTACCAGCCCAACCAGGCCAAAGGGGGGTGGCTAGCCACCCAATCCACCCCCCCCCCATAAATTCGCTCCTGGGCAAACAAATATATAGGAAGAGTGGAAGAAACGCTTCATGGTGCTCTGGTACAAGTAAAACTTTCTTCAAGGCAGTAGAGACAAATATTATGACTTGGCACTCACATTAGAAACAAAGCCAACTAATGAATGTTCAACTAGATGGAAACGGTATAACGCCCTGCGAAAAGCTTAAATTACTGGGTGTCACTATAGACTAAACTTTAAAACTCGCATACAGGGGATAAGCACAAAGACTAGCAGGAAGGTAAGGGTTCTCTCACGCTTGAAGAATCTGATTCCTAGTAAGGCTAAGCTACATTTGTACAAGGCAGCCATCTTACCGAACTTAACGTATTGCCACAAAGTGTGGCACTTCTGAACAAAATCGGGCAGGAGAAAGATGGAAAGAATAAAAGACCGTGCGTTACGCAGAGTATTCAACAATAAATCAGCTACATGTGAAGATTTGTTAAAAGAAGCTGGACTGACTGACTTGTACAATAGAAGACTTCAGGATATCGCCATTACTATGTATAAAGTAAAGCATAAACTCGTTCTCAACTATATACAAGCATTATTAAGGAACAACGCCTGATACCACATACAATTTACGTAGCAAGGAGGACTTCCACATAACTAGATTTAATACCATCAAATATGGTAAACTTTCTCTGGGGACTTGGGACCCTATCGTCAAAGGTAGTGAAATCTTCAAGTCATTCAAAAGGAAAATAAGACAAAAGGGCTTAGCAAGTCTAATAAATGAAAATTGTTAGGACTGTCATCTGTGTCAATCTTAATATTTTTAATGTATGTAGTCATGTATATCAAATTTTTTTAGTCACAGCTAGACATACAGATACGAATATAGGTATTTATAACTTAGTTAGAATTAGGTCACAGAAGAATGTGTACATCCGTTTTACCTTTTTAATCATAGATAGATACATATATATATATTTGTTTTAATTTACTCTTTAATTTGTGTCCCCAATTAGCAGTCTTTTGCTAAATACCTTTAGACACGTTAATGAAGTTATTATTATTATATCATAGGACTGGTCATACACAATCGCAAACGTCAATCGTCGATCCTGAGTCGCGCTGATAATACATGTACATTGCGCACGACGTTTCACGCAGGAGTCACGTATTTGCAAAGAACTCCGTCTTTAGATACAGTCAAGGCTTCCACAATGCGCGCAATAAACTGTGCCGTATAAAAACTACTGCGACATTGCTGGCAACATTGCAAACAATATTGTAGCGTGTCAACCCTTATCAAAATAATTGCTGCCAATATTGAACGCGACTTTTCAACATTCACGGAAGAGATACCAAGTTTTCTCTATGGCGCTCTCATATTTACCTGGGGTTCCCACGGGAACCAGTTTTCCTTCAGAATCCACTACCTTCAGTTCAAATCCAGGACTGATATCCATCGCACCGTAATCAACGCAGTCGATGTTGCTCTTTGTTAGGTCCTGTTTGGTCGTCAGAAAGAACTCGGTTGCTCCATACGCAATAGTGACAACAAGACCTGGCAGCACGTGAAACACACTCTTCAACATCGAGCGATCAGTCAACTGACCCCCTGTCATGACAAACTTAAGATGGTTTAATTCCAGGTTGGATAACTCCTTGTATGTAGTCAGATCGTGTAGGAAATAAGATAAGAAGATAGCGTGAGTACATTGTTCTTCCTGGATGATCTTAAGAATGGCCCCCGTCACGTGACCTTTCACTGCCAGGTTAGGCGGGAAGAACACGAGAGTCATACCAAGAATAGGGACCAGAGCGAGGCCGAAGCCGAGCCCCGATATCCAATCAAATGGAGCATCGTGAAATAAAACGGTGTCGTGGGTAGCGTTTAATGCATGAGCTGCTGCGCATGCGCCGTTTATGAAGCCGTGGTGCGTGTACTGGATTGGCTTCGGTCTTCCTGTGCTACCGGAAGTGGATATGATCACTGCTGGGTCATCGAACTGAACCTGCGCTTGCGCGTTTTCTAGTGATGTCATATCAGTCTTGTTCTTCTCTAGCAAGCTTTTGTAAGTATAAACACGGTTGCTATCAGGCAATGTGTGTCCCACATGGGACCCAACAAAGATAGCTCCTTTGATGTTATCTGAAGCTAATGCTCTATTAACATCGTCGATCACTTCACTGGCAGAGTTTTCGTCTGGGTAACAGATCACAAAAGCTATCTGCGCCTGCAATTCAGTAACGGCGTTTTCAGTGCCAGTCTCGACAATGATAGCGTTCGCTCCAATCCTGTTCAATGCCATGTGAACAATTACAAACTCGATGCAAGTTGGGAACATGAGCAGAACCCGATCTCCTCGTACCAGGCCTCTCTCCAACAGACAGGAAGCAAGAGACTGGGATTGTTCCTTGAACTGACTGAAGGTGAGAGACTCTCTATTTCCCTTCTCGTCGCGATAGATCACAGCTTCCTTATTAGGAACATCAGCTGCCTGTTCATCGAGGAGCTGGAAGAGCGTTCGGTACTCCAGGGGGGAGGTGTTGGGCTTGTGGACGTAGCTCATTGCTTGTGACATGTTAGGTCTGCAAAGAATGAAATAAAAAGATGCAATAACTTTATTGATATAAAACATAACTTCACTCTTCCCTTTACTTTATAATTCACATTTAATGTTACACACCCCACTTCACAGATTTAAAATTTGAGTAATAAACATAATATTAATGAAAATAGTAACCCATACGAAATAACGATATTTGTGGACTGATGTGTCAAACAACTTGAGTGGTTCAAATGTACCAAATTCTAGAGGGAATAATTAAAGCTCAGAACTGACCTGACCTGCATGTTTCTTTACTATAATATTAAATACTACTACTACTACTAATAATAATAATAATGGCATTTGTATAGCGCATATACATAAATGTTCTATGCGCTTGACAACTACATGTACTCAATAAGTGTAAATAATAATAATAATGTTTAATCAGGGACGGAGCAAAATTTCAAGTAGGGGGGGAGGGAGGAGCTAAAGAAATTGCATTGAGCCGGTATGGTCGAACTATAGACTAACTGAGAATTGAAGTAACTAGGCAAAATATAGTTTTGGTAAAAAGTATGTAGGTGGGAGGGGGGAGGGGGATATAGCCCCCAGCCCCCTGGCTGTGCCGTCTCTGTTCATATCAGTACACAGGTAAAGTATTTATCAATGTTACAATTGCTGGCTTTCACTTGACGTCATAGCCGCCATGTTGGTGCCCTTAAACAATAGATTCCTCGTTAGCTTCTTTTCAAGGGCACCCAACGAGTACTTTTTGAAATTCGTTTGAAACCAGGTGTATGCAGCTATGTCTTTTGACGTATTCTAGAAAGCTATTAGCTGTTCGGATTTTCTAGGTGGAAATCGCGTCAACCGAAAATACTATGGCAAAATATTCCCGGCCGACGAATTTGTTAGTAGTCTAGAACATAAACAAGAATTTTCTAGCCCAAGTAACTTCAGGTTGCAAAGTTTTGTGGAGGTACGAATTTTTTAGGGGTTCTTTTTTCCTTTAGGAAATTCTTTTAGGTGACCTCCATTTGCTAAAGGTTTATTCTTTCGGATTTTAGATGTCAGAATTTCTTAGAGAATGAAAATGTGTTCTCGAAAACTTTAGGTGGCCGCTTCACTAAATGATTTGTGATAATATTTATTTTTTATTTCAACCACTGTTTTTTTCCGGATCGTTCTGACTCTATTGATCAGACGAAAACGTACGAATATTTTAGGGGAAAGCTCTTACTCTATTGATCAGACGAATACGCACGAATATTTTAGGGAAAACCTTTTAGTCTCCCTTTTCTTTTATAATTTTCTTGGGATTGAAAACAAATTTTCTAGCCAGTATTTCAGAAAACAATTTTCTAATGGACAATTTTTTCAAATCCGAAAGTTTTAGGCTAACTTACTCTCCCGAACAGCTTTTTAACCGAAAACTTCGTTGGGTGCCCTTGTCTTTTGTTGGGGCACCAACATGGCCGCCATGCCCTTTGTCATTTGAATCTCTGGGGATTGAGTGAAAACCAGCAATTGATATAGGTGTATATTAAGTAATATAGCAATAAGTTACTAAACGTTTTAGTTTGAAAACAGTTGTTCTCTGGGCTAGCGTACTCAACTTGCTCGAGGAAGCACTCGTGACTTCACGTGAATTGGCGAAGAAGCACAGACAGCTCAAGTTTAGTTTTAGATTGATCGCGTTAAAAGGGTGTACATATGAGTTTGTTGGTATTTCGCCGCAAAAAACCAACACGCTAATTCCAATTCGTTATGCGCATTAGCCGGGTTGTTTCTCGTCCCGTTAGACTACAGGTAGCCCAAGCTTGGGATCTGTATAATATTTAACAGCATTTGTATGGGATTGCTGAGTTTTCCATGTACAACGTAAATCTTGAATGAAACTCGACAAAAACCTATACAGTGTCTTCTTGTGTTCTTTAACTATGTCTGTGCCATGTTACAGCGAATTTCAGCAACATTTTCCCTTAAAATCCTAGTTAAATATTATACAGATCCCAAGCTTGGGCTACCTGTGGTTAGACATAAGTCTCTAGCTTGGAAGATCCGGTAACGCCTCTGAAACTATCCCTCCCCCTTATGACATTTCAATCGCATGAGTGCGTTAGCAAAATCAGACGCTGATTGGCTGAGAGGAATGGTGATTTAGAGTGAAATCACCACGGCATGCAGGCTATGCAGGCTATTTATAACTTCATATAAACAAAAGCAATAAATCATCGAGTAATTCATCTGACTATGCGACTACACTTTGCGACTCGGGCGATATCGGTTTCTCGTGGAATTTGCCGAGGAATTACTGCGCCAGAAAGTGATAAATGAACTTTCTCTATATAAGCTTCTCTCCATAGCTTGTACTGATATTTCTCCGTGAATATCATCTGAATGTGAATCTCATACCCCGTACGACTTTGCGTTACCACGCAGTAAATCCTATTTCCGGTTAGGGGTCGGATATTCTGGCTATTTTCCGGTAATGATATTTAGGTTTCAGTGGAGCATCCCTACCGAAAGAAGACGTGACGTTTCGGCCAATCGGAGATGATCAAATATCAACAGAATTAAATGTATTGTGAAGATAAACGAGTGTGCACAAATGTCTGCTCGAATGCTGCGACAGTGAATATCGCATTAGTCCATACAGGAGGAGTGTGTACTGCAGAGCGCGTGATCACTTTACGGCACAAATAGAGCAGGGCTAATGGCATTCCCTGGCCTCCAAACAATAAACTAAGCAATATAACTGAACTACAGTCAAATTACCTTGGGTCTTTCTGGAGTTGGGATGCTCTACTCGTGTCTCGTTGCACAAGATTCGCCTGGCTGTAAGAGCTGCTGGCGTGATGATCACGTGTGAATCACACGCTCCCACAAGTCCCACAGGGTTAGGCTGTGATGGATGGTTATCAGTGTAATTTACCGCAATGCGATATCTCCTTGTGATCTTCGAGGTTAAATGTCTGGTGGAAAATTGGGCATGATTTGTAGTTTGTTGGTACATAAAGCTAATAGACAACCGATAAATTAAGGTAACGTAACAATAAAGTGTCCGAAGACTATTGCATTTCTGATCACACAACGCTTACACGGCTAAAACTAATGAATATTCAATTAATCCGAGAGCCTGGTGCGATAGATTCCCTGGGGGGGGGGAAATCAAATCTCGGAGATTTTGACCCCTAAAGGGTACGACCACTAGACCTCTTAAAATTACTGTTTTAATCACAAACACAGTAAGAAAACATCTAACTGCATCAAACTCTTTTTTCAGTTTCCTGATCCCCGTGGAACATGATAAATGCGTGGCGGTGGTCTAAACGGGCCTGTAAAGCTCCAATTACTACTATCGCGTTAAGCCTCAAGAAATTTAAAGACCTCCTTGACAAATGAAAATATTGGTTGCGTTAGTTTACAACCACAAGAAGCAAACTACACTTTAACTTGTCAATCACTTGGAGAAATAAAATGAGAAATCACAGGAGCCCATTATCAGGAGTGTCCATCTTCCCCACAGAGGTAGATGAGGCTATTTTTAGCATTGCGTTTTGCGCGAAAAAGAACAAAGGTAGGCTATTTTTAGCCAATCAGATAGCTAACGTCACTTCTCATTATCATTCTTCTCACTTTCAACGCGGGAATTTCTGGTTTTCACTCAATCCCCAGAGATTGAAATGTTGGTGCCCCAACAAAAGAAGCTAACGAGGAATCTATTGTTTAAGGGCACCAACATGGCGGCAACCTCTTTTCGCGGGAATTTCGAATCTAAAAATAGCCTCATCTACTCCTGTGCTGGGGACCCAACCCATAACAGAGGAACGCTCCTGGTAATGGGCTCCTGGAAATCAATGGTGCGGAATTGGGTTGCATAATTAGCGTCTATCGATACACCCCCTAAATGGTACGGCCGCAACGGAAAATAGAAATTTAACCCCTAAATGGTACGGCCGTGCACCCCTGCCAAATCAGGATGGGGTTCCCCCCCATGGTTAGATTATACCACATGATGCCCTCTATAAACGACACTAGTGAACTCTTCATTATCGAACTGGAACACTTACATAACTCTTGGTTATTGAACTGGAACACTTACAGAACTCTTGGTTATTGAAGTGGAACACTTCCAGTCCAATAACCAAGAGTTCTGTAAGTGTTCCAGTTCGATAATGAAGAGATTTGTATTTGTGCTAGTTCAGTAGGCACTCATCAGGAACACTTACAGAACTCTTGGCTATTGAACTGAAACACTTACAGAACTGATAATGTAATGTAGTTCTATAAATGTTCCAGTCCAATAACCAAGAGTTCTGTAAGTGTTCCAGTTCGATAATGAAGGAATTTGTATTTGTGCTAGTTCAGTAGGCACTCATCAGGAACACTTACAGAACTCTTGGTTATTGAACTGAAACACTTACAGAACTGATGATGTAATGAAGTTCTATAAGTGTTCCAGTCCAATAACCAAGAGTTCTGTAAGTGTTCCAGTTCGATAATGAAGAGATTTGTATTTGTGCTAGTTCAGTAGGCACTCATCAGTCCCGGACTCCCTTGAAATATTTAAACCAACTCCCAACTTTTAGCCTTCAAAATTCTTTTCTCTCGCGTCTCGCTCCCCTCGCATTACAACGAACTCGCCTCCGCTCGCAAGACTTACTTTCTGGGATCTCTAAATACAATTCTGTATGGGACCATCTTTCGGAATCAATAGAACAAATCTTAAAGTGCCCCTACGATCAAATTTTGACATATCAATGTTTTTGCATATTCATAAAGTAGAATTCATATATTATTACCAGTTCAAATTGTTTTTCGATACAACGACAGGAAGTCTTATTTTTTTAGCTCCGAATATTGAATCTACACGTCCGCCATTACTGGAAGCCGTGCCCTTTGTTCAGCTTTAAACAAAGGTTTATTCACCGGAAATGATGTCATACACTTAACGCTCGCCTGCAGAACACAACGCCTGGAGGCATATTTCTACTAAAAACGTCTTCACGTACATAAGAAGAAAGTTATATTTATCTTTGCGAGGTTGGCTACTTTTTTATGCACGCTATTTCGCGCCACGAGGTTGTCGTGTTAAGTGTATGACATCACTTCCGGTGAATAAACCTTTGTTTAAAGCTGAACAAAGGGCACGGCTTCCAGCAATGGCGGACAGGATTTTACCGGTAAACTCTCCTAAAATTTGTGGTTTAAGATGCCCATTTGGGAATATTTTTTACTATTTCGGATATTTCTAATACTGATTGACCTATAGACACTGAAAAAGTGGCAAATCGAAATGGTAAATTTTCGTCGTAGTGGCACTTTAAAGGGAAACGTGAAAAGTTAATAGTGAAGTTAAATTATTTCTACTTTTTATTGATCCACTTAATCAATTCAAAATATAGTTGCGAAATTTATTTTTGAATGTCTCAAAATTAGAAATGATAGTGTTAGATTTGATTTGACCTAAAATATTCTATTTAGTATATCTGTAAATAGTATTTGGTTCACATCCGAGACGCACTGGCTGCGTCAGGATCCAAATAAAGATATGTCTATTTAATGGTACAGTGACGGGGCTTGTTTACAGTCCCAGCTTTTCCATGGCGACTTTCTTCAATGCCCTCCTGTCTGTTTTCCCAGTTCTTGTTTTGGGGTATTCCTCCAATAGGACGTAATAAGTGGGCTTGCATGATAAACCATGGGAAAGCATGAGAAACTTGTCTGTACACCACTCGTCCAGCTCAACAGTGAATACCTCTTGGTCTCCATGGAAACCAGGCTTGAGAATGACGCATGCGCAAACTTGTTCATAGAACCTCTTGTCAGGAACACCTATAGCAACGACTCTTGCTACGCTTTCGTGCTGTGATAAAACTGACTCGATTTGCGCTGGACGAATCATCTCTGTGGCACATTTGATGACGTCATCAGTTCGCCCGAGGATTCGCAGCTTACCGTGGTTATCAATGATGACGTAATCGTTAGTGCAGTACCAGCCCGTGGCTGTCTTGGTTGGCTTGAAGTCCACTCCTTCAAGCTTCAAGGCATTACAATATTGTACCATTCCAGCACATCTGACGTAAAGCTCACCTATCATGAAAATAATTCGTTTGCAGTAAAATATCAAAATTCGCTGACACGGTTTTTAAGACAATACGATCAATTAAATTATGTAAAATTTACTGATTTTAATATAAATTTCAATAGGGGTATTGTTTCTGCCATACTGTACTGATTGCTCTTTAGTTATCGCTGATCCCTAAGGACAGTAGCAAGGTTGTTTCTAATGAGTCCTAGTGTGAAGGTATATAAATGTTCGGAACTCAGAATGACATTACGAGTGATAGCGTAGGTAATAGACATTTTAGAGGTTCTGCTGTTCAGCTGAAATTGAAATCCTCCGCCGTCTGCCGTCATTAATGAAATCCTCCGTATTTATGTATTCCTCCGCATCTGAAAACAATAGAAAATGAAATTATCTGCACTTTGTTCATGCGGAAAGATAATACATAATTTAGTCACCTCCCCTTTAGTGAGATTCTTCCCAATTTTATTCATGAGCCCAAAGAGAATAGATAATGAGAAACCTCCACATTTTATTCATGACCCCAAAGACAATATCCACTTTGCAAAGAACTGTCTTTAGATACCGTCACAGACTTCCACGATGCGCGCAATAGGCCATTTCGACGATGTTGCGCGCGCATTGAGAACAATATACATGCAATCAAGAAAACAAAAGATGTTCATGCACCATTGAGTTTTGGCGGGCCACATGCTTTTGTTTTCAATGCGTGCGTAACATCGTCAAAATGGCCTATAAACTGTGCCGTATAAATTGCTGGCAACATTGCAAACAATATTGTAGCGTGTCAACCCTTATCAAAATAATTGCTGCCAATATTGAACGCAACTTTTCAACATTCATGGAAGAGACACCACGTTTTCTCTAAGGCGCTCTCATATTTACCTGGGGTTCCAACGGGAACCAGTTTCCCTTCAGAATCCACTGCCTTCAGTTCAAATCCAGGACTGATATCCATCGCACCGTAATCAACGCAGTCGATGTTGCTCTTTGTTAGGTCCTGTTTGGTCGTCAGAAAGAACTCGGTTGCTCCATACGAAATAGTGATAACAAGTCCTGGCAGCACGTGAAACACACTCTTCAACATCGAGCGATCAGTCAACTGACCCCCTGTCATGACAAACTTAAGATGGTTTAATTCCAGGTTGGATAACTCCTTGTATGTAGTCAGATCGTGTAGGAAATAAGATAAGAAGATAGCGTGAGTACATTGTTCTTCCTGGATGATCTTAAGAATGGCCCCCGTCACGTGACCTTTCACTGCCAGGTTAGGCGGAAAGAACACGAGAGTCATACCAAGAAGAGGGACCAGAGCGAGGCCGAAGCCGAGCCCCGATATCCAATCAAATGGACCATCGTGAAATAAAACGGTGTCGTGGGTAGCGTTTAATGCATGAGCTGCTGCGCATGCGCCGTTTATGAAGCCATGGTGCGTGTACTGGATTGGCTTCGGTCTTCCTGTGCTACCGGAAGTGGATATGATCACTGCTGGGTCATCGAACTGAACCTGCGCTTGCGCGTTTTCTAATGATGTCATATCAGTCTTGTTCTTCTCTAGCAAGTTTTCGTAAGTAAAAACACGGTTGCTATCAGGCAATGTGTATCCCACATGGGACCCAACAAAGATAGCTCCTTTGATGTTATCTGAAGCTAATGCTCTGCTAACCGCGTTGATCACTTCACTGGCAGAGTTTTCGTCTGGGTAACAGATCACAAAAGCTATCTGCGCCTGCAATTCAGTAACGGCGTCATCAGCGGCAGTCTCGACAATGATGGGGTTCGCTCCAATCCTGTTCAATGCCATGTGAACAATTACAAACTCGATGCAAGTTGGCAACATGATCAGAACCCGATCTCCTCGTACCAGGCCTCTCTCCAACAGACAGGAAGCAAGAGACTGGGATTGTTCCTTGAACTGATTGAAGGTGAGAGACTCTCTATTTCCCTTCTCGTCGCGATAGATCACAGCTTCCTTATTAGGAACATCAGCTGCCTGTTCATCGAGGAGCTGGAAGAGCGTTCTGTACTCCAGGGGGGAGGTGTTGGGCTTGTGGACGTAGCTCATTGCTTGTGACATGTTGGGTCTGCAAGGAATGAAATAAAAAGATGCAATAACTTTATTGATATAAAACATAACTACACTCTTCCCTTTACTTCATACTTCACATTTCATGTTACACACCTCACTTCACAGATTTAAAATTTGAGTAATAAACATAATATTAGTGAGAATAGTTATAGATTGATCGCGTTAAAAGGGTTTATACGAGTTTGTTGGTATCGAGGGTTTTCCTCCGGGTTCCCCAGTTTTTATCCCTCCTAAACAACCAACCTGTAAAATTCCATTTCGTCGGAATATTTAATCAAAAGCCTCTGGCTTGGAAGAACTGGTAACGGCTCCCTGTATGTGGTCGTTTAATTTGAAATAAGCGCACTCCCTCGATTACTCGCCGATCCCTCCCCAAAACATACAGAACAGGCTTCCCAGACTCGACGTATATTTCCCGCTTATTAGTCTGTTGGGTTACCTGTGGTTTACCGATTAGTTTCGTAACGATCTCAGAAGAGTTTATATAATTGCTTCGTGTGAATTCTCTTTTCCGATTCATACGAAATGAATCTTCAATAATAAAAGATTGATACTTAATGAAGTTGTGTGAGTGTTTTTTTTGCGATTTGGGGCCTTCTAAAGCAATTTATTAGGATTCGAAATTTTGACCGTTGGCCGTGGCATCAATCTTTTATTATTGAAGATTCATTTCGTAGGAATCGGAAAAGAGAATTCACACGAAGCAATTATATAAACTCTTCTGAGATCGTTACGAAACTAATCGATAAACCACAGGTAACCCAACAGACTAATAAGCGGGAAATATACGTCGAGTCTGGGAAGCCTGTGCATACAGTAAGAGAGAATGAATGAATTAACATAAAATGGCGTCACTTCAGAATTACACAGTACCAAGTCTATCAACTTAACTCTTTCACCGCCAAGTTCTTTTAAAATTACATATGCCTGACCACCAAGTAATTTTTTATTTATATTGTAAGTCAATGAAAGTCGCTCATGGCGGCCAATGAGTAGGGGTCAAAAGTATGACAAAGGTCGCACATGGCGGTGAACGAGATAAAGTTCATTTGGGTTGAAAAGGGAAATCAGCTTCTTCCAACTCACATTTTATTGTCGATAAAACTCATTTGAATGTCCTGCGCGCCGCCATCTTGAATTTTATGACGTCACAGTGTTGCCTTATTGTAAGAAAACAATAGCTCTTTTGTTATGCGACAATAGGGCAACACTGTGACGTCATGATATCCAAGATGGCGGCGCGCAGGAAATTAAAATGAGTTTTATCGAGAGTAAAATCGGTGCATAAATGACATCTAGATATACCATTTACTGGAGACAAACACAGAAACAGACTTAGGCATCCATAACAAACACTTCAGAGCAAACATTGTTTTTCAGCCGAGGTTCCCTTTAAGATGAAAAGT
The DNA here is from genome assembly GCA_030867875.1 of Actinernus sp. WN-2022. Lineage (NCBI taxonomy): Eukaryota > Metazoa > Cnidaria > Anthozoa > Actiniaria > Actinernidae > Actinernus > Actinernus sp. WN-2022. The sequence continues at coordinate 6,595,740 of JAOWCC010000655.1, read as the reverse complement.
GATAGCGTACAAGAAAATGTTGTGTTATGCTACACAAGGGAGAGTTAATTTAAAATGACGAGGAGGAGGGGGTGGGGGTAATGAAGGTTGGGAGCGTAAATTTTCTAGCTCCCCTTGTAGCTCCTCCCCGTGGGGGGTGGTGGTGGGGGGGGGGGGGGGGGGGGGGGGGGTACTTACATGAAAAATGGGTATGCATGTGAGGCCAAGTGGCTCAAACCCTGACCCTGTTTGACCCAAAATCGGAGCTCCAAAACCCTGATTGCCCCCTTTTTTTGGAAAACAAATCCTGATTGCCCTTCTTTAAATAAAAACAAATAGGCCCTGTGAAATAAATTGTTCGCCTGAAAAGCAATTAAAAACAAATTATAAACTGATATTAAAATACTTTTAATGCACCCAAATTAAACTCAAATCCTGACCCTGATCTGCCCCCCTGACCCACTCCCGCGCACATACATAATACGTCACAAACAGGAATACTCCCCCCCCCCCCCGAGCTCCCCTTTCAACTTTGTGAGCGCCTCCCCTCCTTTAACTTCCCCCAAACAAATTAAGACCCTCCTCAATATCTTTACGGTTCACCTGCATAGTCACAGTTGAATCGCTTTCCCAATGCCGGACGCTGATTGGCTGAGAGGAGTGGTGATTCAGATCACCAATCTATAGGCGAATCCTTGTTTACGTTTTTACCTCATTAGCATACATCAAACTTCAAGCGACATAGATACAAACAAACAGAGTGCACAAATCGAAAGAGCTTGTCACACTTGATAATCACCGAAAATTTGAGTGTGATATGATAAATATACTTTGAGGAATGAGCGTTTAAAAATCTCTAAATTTACAAAGAATGTATGGCTGTCAGCAACTCTTGCCTCCCAGCCGATTTTACAGTTTTGAAAAGTGAATTTCTCCTCAAATATTTAACATATTTATCTCACATTTTCGGTAATGACTAAGTTTAAAATTCTCTTTCAACTGATGTAGATTGTTTGTTAGTAGCTTGAAGTTTAATTTATGCTAATGAGGCAAAAATGTAAACAATGACGTCAGCAAGGACTGGCCTATACGCACGCTATTTATAAGTTAGCAAAATATCAACAAAAGTACTAAATCTTCAAGTAATTCATCGGACTATGCCGCTTTGAGATTCGGGCGATATCGGTTTACTCGTGGAATTTCCCGTGGGGCATGTGATTTTCCTGTAGTAAAAAAAAAAAACTTTCCCTATGTACTTAGCCTCCCCCCGGCTTGAACATGAAATTTAGTAAAAGAAAGACGGATGCACTGATATTTGTCCGCGAATATCGAAAAAGCTTCTAACTTTCGTACCGATGGTCTATCATTTTTTAATCGTACCCACATCTTTGCGTTACTACGCAGTAAATCCTATTTCCGGTCAGGGGTCGGATATAATTATTTCTGGCTATTTACCGGTAATAATTTTTAATTAGGTTTCAGTGGAGCATCCCTACCGTAAGAAGACTTGACGTTTCGGCCAATCGGGGTTGATCAAATACCAACACAATTAACGGTATTTAGTAGTGCACAAACTCCTGCTCGAATGCTGCGACAGTAAATCCCAATGAATATCGCGTTAGGCCATTACAGTGGGAGTGTACAGCAGAGCGTGTGATCACATTGCAGCGCAAATACACCAAAGAGCAGGGCTGATGGAGTTTCCTGGCCTCCAACAAGAAACTAAGGGAAATAACTGATCTGCAGTCAAGTTACCTTGGGTCTTTACTGGAGTTGGGATGCTCTACTCGCGTCTCGTTGCACAACATTTGCCTGGCTGTAAGGGCTGCTAGCGTGATGATCACGTGTGAATGACACGCTTCCACAGGGTTAGGGCCGGATATCGCATAGCGATTGTCACAGCCTGTGATCTTTCAATCAATCAATCAATCAATCAATCAATCAATCAATCAATCAAACAACTTTATTCATGTCTACGTGGACATACGTTTTAGCATACAATCATTATTAGTGATATACAACGTAAAATTCCAACACAAAGCACTACGGTTAGCTAGGCCTGACATGAAAAGCGCTCGGACTAGATTGTCATGTCAGGCCTAGCTAACCGTAGTGCTTTGTGTTGGAATTTTACGTTGTATATCAGCTTTGCTGTAATCTTCGGACTTTTCATTCGTTATTTTTCATATTTTTGGCTGCATAGGTCCTCACTTCGGATCGGCAACGTGTTTTTACAGGATGTTTGTTCACGGTATATGCTTATATTTTTTCTATTATTAGTGAACTGATAACTGTACATAGAGAAAGGAATCTAACGCGAAGCAGAGCTTGTTTAATTTAGATCCCTGATATGATGATTTTAATTAAGATTACAGATGGATTGGCTATATTTGTAAGAGCACTATATTTGAAAATAAAATATGACATATATCCATAGTTAATAGAGTGGAATGGTTAGGAAACCCGGCAAACTTCAAAAGGGCTAACAAAGGCACTGCGATTTAGGTTGGAAGGGGGTAAGACAAAAGATTGTGCACGATCATAGTTCATTAGCGTTCCCTGAACGACTGAACCCACACGTTTCTATTGGCTGATTGACTAACATGTTGGAATTTCTATTGTGTTTTGTGCACGGTCAGACATGCACGGTAGTGGTCGAAAAAAGCTAACAAAGACCTATAACAAAGAAGGTCCCTGAGTTTCCTAACCATTCCACTCTATTAACTATGATATATCATAATAAAAAAAACAAAAATGGAGTATATTATAAATTCAATGACATTGTGAGATAGTGATGTTTTTGCGTATTTGTAAAGCCTGTAAATTTGCTATGTTTTTTCCTGTCCAAACTGTTTTTCAATCTGACGACGGAAAGTCTTATTTTGTTTGGGTATCTATGTCTGCATTGCGCGAACCCGTTTCTGTGACAGAGGTCAGTAATTTTCAGCGCAAGTGATGTCATTTTACTCAACTCGACAACATACGGAGCTAATTTTCACACACATCTTCGCGCAAACTTATAAGTAAAGTAGAAAACATATAAGCAAATACCGTGAACAAACATCCTGTAAAAATACGTTGGATCCGAAGTGAGGACCTATGCAGCCAAAAATATGAAAAATAACGAATGAAAAGTCCGAAGACTACAGCAAAACTGATATACAACGTAAAATTCCAACACAAAGCACTACGGTTAGCTAGGCCTGACATGAAAAGCGCTCGGACTAGATTGCAGCCATAGACAGCTGTTTCGTTCTTATTAGAACTCGTCAGTATGGCATAGCAAACAGAACACAGGTTTCGGTGCCACTGCACTACCGACCCGGGACTGAGCTAAGGAGCATCTAGTTTCGAGCCCACAGAAATGTTTGGTTATCGGGTCACACGTCATTACGTGTGGCGAAAAGCCAAAAACCAAACAAATCTGAACCTAACATGTCAGTGCCTTGTGAGAAATAGTTATGCTGGCCAGACCAGCTTTATAAATGATGACAATAACAGGAATATTCGGATCCATATAAGACCTACGGTACAAAAATCCATAATAGAAAACATATAAGCAAATACCGTGAACAAACATCCTGTAAAAATACGTTGGATCCGAAGTGAGGACCTATGCAGCCAAAAATATGAAAAATAACGAATGAAAAGTCCGAAGACTACAGCAAAGCTGATATACAACGTAAAATTCCAACACAAAGCACTACGGTTAGCTAGGCCTGACATGAAAAGCGCTCGGACTAGATTGCAGCCATAGACAGCTATGTTTTAGTATTTATCCACAAAGGAAAGAAAAGAACGAAGTTTTGAATAGAAATATTCCTTTAAAAGAGCGACGTGTTGAGAAAATTGAGGATGAAAATTGAGGACTAAATGGAACATACTTCAGTAATGGCGGACGTGATTTTGACAGTAGACTCTCCGAAACATTCATGGTATAATTTGGTCCATTGGCAATATTTTTCATTCAGTTGGATATTTGCGCCACTGTTTGTTCTTTTGGAAGACACTTGAAGGGTCTGGTGGAAAAAGCGGAGTGTGGAAACGCGCAAGTCACTTGATTTAGGCACCGGAATCCTTTTATATGCTTTGTAGTTTGTTGGCAAATACAGCTACTGTAACACATTTTCAAGAATCGTTCGTTTTATGATAAAAGCATGAACCTTGCGAATTTTTTTAGATCTATGGCTGGTGATCATTTTGGATATAGAAGCATCGCTGCAATGTGCTGTCATGTTACGGGATGAACACGATTTTTTAAAGTGCTGACTCAACATTTTTATAATATTATTTTCTACGTATTTTCTCAATCAATGAGTTTGCAATTGTTTTAAAACAAACAGTCTAGGAAAAAGATGTTTTGACACAATGTCTACAACCTGAATAAATAGCAAAAAGTATGCACGTCATAATTAATTAAATTAAATTAAATTAAATTAAACACATTTGCATAATGACGTCACATGCTGCAACCATACTTGTACTTAGGCCATTGTAGTAGTAGCACTTAGTAGTTACGGAGTCTCTTCATACAATCATGCTCTTCCAGACAGCTAAGAAAGACTAATACCTATACCATTACTAAAAACCTATTCTAAATATTAAATACTTGTACTGTAAGAACGATAAAATAGACCAGTTCGCGGTTAATTCCAAAATTTTGAAAGGGGTGCAAACATGGCAAAATACATGTTTGTATGGGAATCCGATGCCAAACAATATCCATAAAATTGAATTTCTGAAATTTTTACTGCATTTAGTACGATATGGCTTACTTTGCATACTTACTTTTAAGAGGAAGTACCATCGAAAAAATGCTGAGTCAACATTGTCACACATGAAAATAAAGGCAAAATGTAATGTTTATATATCTCGAACACTTTCAGGCTTTTCAGAAGTAGTCTGGGAGCATGTGTAATCCCGTGGGAATTTTGTGAAGCAAGCAAGCCACTAGTCTAGATGTCTTAATGGGACCCTAAATAACGCAAAAAAATTGGGTGGCACTTTTGCAACTTGCACCGAGGGCCTTAATAGGTTTTTTTTTAAATGACGTATATTCTCCAGCATGGAAACGAGGCTACAGCAGTTAATTTTTATATCTTTTAACCATGTGAATAAAACCACACCAAAATCACTAAGATGATGTGTTTCGATGTTTAAGACACTTCTTGGCGTTCTCACGTGGTATGGGGGTCACGTGACTGAGTTGCCATGGAAACGAAATGACGTATATTCTCCAGCATGGAAACGAGGCTACATCAGTTAATTGTTTATATCTTTTAACCATGTGAATAAAACCACACCGAAATCACTAAGATGATGTGTTTCGATGTTTAAAACACTTCTTGGCGTTCTCACGTGGTATGGGGGTCACGTGACTGAGTTGCCATGGAAACGAAATGACGTATATTCTCCAGCATGGAAACGAGGCTACATCAGTTAATTGTTTATATCTTTTAACCATGTGAATAAAACCACACCAAAATCACTAAGATGATGTGTTTCGATGTTTAAGACACTTCTTGGGGTTCTCACGTGGTAGGGGGTCACGTGACTGAATTGCCATGGAAACGAGGCTAAGATCTAGGCTTGGTTTTTGATTTTATTACACGAGTAAACTCCCCCAAAATATAACCGACATGACCTTATCGCTGCATTGCTTATTTTTCTTGTCATATTTTTTTGGCTTTACTATAGTTAAACCGGTCATGTGACAAAGTTAAGTAGGCATGGAAACAAGGCTCTACGAGGGCTATATGAATAGTGTTGGATAGCACTTCCGGTACTTTTCTGGTTGGCATAACACTTAACCCAAGTGCACGTGCGAAGTTTTTTCTCATCGCTCCAGAACTGGCAAGATTAGCAGACCAAGCCAAGGACATGGCAGGTATATCACCCAAGGTTAAAGGACAGCACCACAATCTTACAGTTGCTGTGGTATCCCGAGAAGAGAAGAGCATTGGCAAGCTGTTAAACACAATTAGAACCTTCACCAATCCCTTCAGTCAGTAGAGCGGAGACTTGTTTAACCTGGTGACGAAAGTAGTAATGCCGGAGGAAGTCAAAAAGGATCTCTGTGAGCAAAGTGATATAGGGTCCCAGCTCTTCACAGCATTTGTAACAGAACGCATCCAGACAGGCAAGGAAAATCTGTGGTCACCAATGAAGAAACAGAAGCTGCTCACCTGGAAAACCACAGGAAAGAAGACCAAGGTGACTGTTGAGAACAAAGTGGTGGAGCTACAAGAAGACAGATGTCTCTTTGCTCGCATGATGATGGTCTGCAAGTCTCGTCCCGAGAGCAACATACCGGAGGCAGTTGGAGTGTATGAGTTTTCTCTTGTGCCTAGATCACTTTTTGCAGCGGATGGTTCAATGTTGCATTGTTCTATGAAGAGTGCATTAATGAACGCTATCGAGAAACATGCGCTGACGGCAAATTCTACCGCAGAGTCCCGAGAGGTTCCATCAGTGCAAGAGAAGGTCTCAATAGTAGACGGCATGGCTGAGTTGCAATCGCTTGACAAACCGACGCAGATTACTACCTGTTCTCAACTAGCAGAACATTTCGTCAATCAGCTATTCCAGAAGTGCAGTGAAAGTGATGAAATCCATCTAGTTTTCGACAGGTATGATGTTCCACTCTCTCTGAAATCAGCCACAAGAGTACGAAGGCAGGGTGACCAGGATCCAGTATACCTCAGAATAACAGACTCGACCCACATTGGCAAGGTACCCATGAAAAGAATTTTGTCTCACCACAAAACTTAGATGGAACTTACTGGATACCTAACAAGGAAGGCACTAGGTCATGCGGAAGCCAATGGAAAGCGTTTTGTTGTAGCCTGGGGAACCGAATGTGAGTCATCGCACAAGGATGTGACGCATCTTCGAAGCACCCATGAAGAAGCTGACACAAAGATGTTCAGTGCTACACGCTGTTGATGCTGCTGCTCATGGAGCCTCAGAAATTAGCATCCATTCACCAGATACCGATGTGTTTATTCTGCCTTTGCGACGGTATTCACAGCTCTGCGATGAGACGAATTTTGTCACTGGAACAGGTCAAAGGCATCGAACAATCAAGTTACGGCCCATCGTGCAGTCCCTCGGTAAGGAAATGACTGCAGCCCTACCAGCACTTCATGCATTGAGCGGTGGTGATAACACTGGTAGCTTTGCTGGGAAAGGAAAAGCCACATGGTGGAAAGTATTCCAAGAGGCAGACCAAGATATCATCACCGCTTTGGCTAATCTCGGAACAAGTGAACCACCAGGAGCAGATACAATGACTTAAATCGAGAAGTTGATTTGTCAGCTCTATGTGCAGAACACATCGATCACCAATGTTAAAGATCTGCGATGGTGGCTTTTTCGAAGGAAGCCGGCTCAGTCGGAGAGACTTTCACCAACAGAAGCTGCCCTACAGCAAGCCACAATGAGGGCCAACTATCAAGCAATGGTCTGGAATAACGACATAGTGCCAGATCCTCAGTTACCATCTCCACCGAACTTTGACTGGAAGTTGGAGGACAACGAATGGCTTCCCGTGATGACGACTTTACCACCAGCGCCCAAAGCTCTTATTCAGTTGGTGAAGTGTGGCTGTGTGAAAGACAGATGTTCCACCAACAGATGCCAATGTCGTAAAGCTAATCTCAACTGCACTGACTTATGTAACTGCTCTGATAGTGGGGACCTTTGCGAGAACAGACATAATGCAAACAATGAGTTCGAAGAAGACCAGGATGTTGCGTATGACAGCGATGAGAGCGATAGTTAGCTAGCTAGATAGTTAGCTAGTCAGTGGATCAAGAGCTATTTAGTGACTGATAATTTGATTTAGTCAGGGTGATATCGAGATTAATGATGTTTGAGTAGTGTCATTCGAAGTCTTAGGGACATTCTTAAATGCTTTTCAATGAGTCATTTGAGAGTAACTGTATTGCAGTACCTAATAAGAAAGAAGATAAGTCAAAAATAGCTTTTCTTTTGAGAGAAAAATACTCTCAGCATTACAAATCAAACTGAACAATAAGGAAACAGTTTTTGGAGATGCTTTTTAGGTTATTACAACAGCAGCCTCGTTTCTATGAAAGCATCGAAATGACTAGTAAAGTAAGCTATAAATTAAGTGATAAGGTCATGTCAGTTATATTTTGGGGGAGTTTACTCGTGTAATAAAATCAAAAACGAAGCCTAGATCTTAGCCTCGTTTCCATGGAAACTCAGTCACGTGACCCCCCCCAACCACGTGAGAACCCCAAGAAGTGGCTTAAACATCGAAACACATCATCTTAGTGATTTTGGTGTGGTTTTATTCACATGGTTAAAAGATATAAACAATTAACTGATGTAGCCTCGTTTCCATGCTGGAGAATATGTCATTTAAAAAAAAAACTATTAAGGCCCTCGGTGCAAGTTTAGGGTCCCATTAAGACATCTAGACTAGTGGCTTGCTTGCTTCACAAAATTCCCACGGGACTTTATTTTATGACATATGCTCCCGGACTAAAGCCTTCTTATCAATTTTTAAGCCGAAATGAATTCATAAAAATTAAAAACCTTTGAAATGTTGCAAATAAGAATTCATTCCCAGGGGTCTTTGCGCGCCTAATACAATTAACGCGACGCCATTTTGCCTTTGTTCGATGTCTTCTCAGAGTTCTCTCAATATTTTCCGGATGGAGACTATACTAACTGGGTAGCCGTATTAGAACTCATCATTTTACATCGTATCAACTTTGGGCTTGGTGTTGAAGAATAAGGTAAGAAAAAAACAAGACCAAAACACTTGGTCTTGGCTCATTGCCCGTTTGTCATAATTGATAATTCATTTTCTCAAATTTTCAATCCCCAAATAGAAAAAGATGCTAACCATTTAAAACCCCAAATCATTCATAGAACGAGTCTAAATACATCTCACCTATGCTGGAGTAGTGGAGAATTTAGCGAAGTTTTCAAGTGATCATGCACTGCAGTCTGCAAGTGAAAATGCCAATGACGTTGTTTATATTCCGCAGTTTAACCGATTATTTTGTCGTCGTTCGTATAATTTCCATCAACACATAAACTTTAAAGTGTTCTAGTCGAAAGACAGAATGTTAACTAAGGCCGTTCAATACACTCTATCACCCTTCTAAGACTATGAACGCTGGGCTTGAGGATTTATAGTGAAACATCGATCAGGAAAAGCTATTTAATTTCGGTTTCATGTACCGTAGCTCGTTCGATAGAACTAATATTCGCTTCCTTCAATCTGACCCCAATATGTTTAACCCTCTATGAAAGAGGATTATTAACCGTAGGAAGTAGTTAAAGAGGTATCTTTTGTTTCTACCAACCAACATGGCCGCCATAAATTATAGAGGATTCAGGTTTTGTTTTCTAGTTGTAGAAATATGTGCCAGTGTAAACACAATACATGGGCTTAGTTGCAGAATACCCCCTACACTCAAAAGATCGCTTGAAAACTGCGCTAAATTCTCCACTTTAGTTCCTGAAGGTGTATTTAGACTCGTTCTATGAATGATTTTGGATCGAAATGATTAGTTTTTTTTATTATTTCAGGGTTAGGTTTTTAGAAGGTTTGTATGAAAAAGTTGATAAATGAATTATTAATGAACCAAAGGAGGGGGTACTCTGCAATTACTCCGTCTCCCAACCCCGAATTGGTCTGAAAAGTGTGTCCACAACATCGCACCAAAATATATCAAACATTTTTTTTAAATTCCGGATAGCACATACAATCTTAGGGGAGATATGATTCTTCAGTTGCCAAACTATAAGTCTAAGTATTTTCATAATTCTTTTACTTACATGTACATATTAATAGTTAGACTATGGAATAGCCTACCTAATGAATTTCGTATTATTTCTTCCCCAGTTATTTTCAAATCTAAAATAGATAAACTTGCATTATCATCAATGGCACATGGTGCTATTAGCATGCATGTCACCTAGATATATTTTACCTTAGCAAGCACGATATTTAGAAATACTTTACATTTATTATTATTGATTATTGTTGTTGTTGTTGATATCATTATAGTATTATCATTAATATTACTAGTATTATCTAATTGTAAATAAGCAAACATTGATTGTATTCTTAGGAGTTATGACAATATTATGACAATATTGATATTGGCATTGGTTTCGAAACTTATGTATCATTGGAGCTATATATATATTTTGCGAGTTATCCGGTTCGCAATTCGATCTGTACTGACTGCATGGCTTTGTGCAACTGAAACGAAACACCTGAAAAGTTAAAACCTCCCTGTAAAAACCGATCATAACTAGCCCAACGTAGCAGAATATACGCAATGACACAAGAACGAGACACTGGGAACAATTTTATTGCAAATATAATTCCATTCCCGTATTAAATTTTGTGAAAGCATTGGCGCGATCAAGCCCAGCATGTTTGTGGTGGAACTTGGCGCGCGCGCTGATTCACAACACATCAGTTAGGTAAACAAAATTAAAATTATGTGGCTTGCTATATACACTCTGATTATCTCTCTGGGTCACATTAAACAAGTTTCGATTGCTATGCCGATATCAATATTGTAATAATCTACCTTTAGTCTTGTGTTTAAGGCTGACAAGTTCCATACAAAAACACACAGCGAATCTTTATAGCACTAGCTCGGTGGTCGCCTTTTGTTGTTCGTCTGATATTCTCGCCTTCCACACGCTTTTCTTCGTCCTCCCAGTCTTCTGAACTTCTCTCACAACATCGTCTTCATCATATTTTTGTTCTAGTACGAAATTGCTCTGCCATATCGATGAAAATCTACTCTAATTCCGAGCGTGTGAAAATCCTACAAAGAAAACAAGTCGCTACAAGTTAGCCGCAAGACTCCGTAGGGACGAAGTGACGTAAAAAACGTCACAGGAATTAATGTCCACAAAATGGCGGCGCCCAAGTCTTCGCGGAGCCAACTTTGAGAGGCTCGTTCTCAACTCTGAAAAAGTTTTATCAAATTTTAATACATTTTCTGAACAAAGTACATCTGAAAGATGCTTTTGAGCCCTAATGTGTTTTTCACTCGGGTATCCCTTTAAAATTCCTGCAATTGGCTTCAATCACTAATGGGTATCTGCCCATTTCTGCCTTTGACAGGCATTGTTATTGCAATATTTGGTCACGCCCAATAGCCATTTATAAATTTATTTTGTACTGCTTGAATTGGGTCTTTGTCTGGTTGACCTTTGCAGTCAATCCCCCATATTTCGCTTCCATAAAGGAGTATAGGGGATATCAATGTGTCAAATAGCTTAACTGTTAATTTAATGTTTTCCCTGAGGTGGTTTCCCATCTCTTTTCTTAATTTGTATAGCGCTTTCAATGCAACCTTTTTAAGCTCTTGTTTGGCTTTAGAGAAATTTCTGTAGGCTTTGACATTGGTTAATTTATTACCTAAAAGAATAGTTATTCATCGTTTTACCATTATTATTGAAGATCATAATTTTAGTTTTGCCCAAGTTTACTTTTAAATCTGTATTTTTGCAAAAAGCTTCAAGTTTCTGGATGTATGTTTGTAGACTGGCCGCTGATTTAGAGAGAATTACTAGGTCATCCGCATATAATAGACAGCTCAATGGCTTTCCGTTCAACAAAATATCATTATTATTTGCTTCATTAAGTTCATCAGGTAGATCATTTAGATAGAAATTAAATAGAGTAGGTGACAACATACACCCCTGTTTGACTCCGGCATGACACCAAAAGGTTGGGGTTATTTCACAGGTTCTCTATTTTAACTGACGATTTATCGTTGGAGTACATGGATGTTAGTACCCCTAGAAAACGGCTGTTGACTCCTGCTTTTTTGAGTTTATCAAACAGTTTCTGCCGGGGTATACAGTCGAAAGCCTTCTTAAAGTCGACGAAACATGAGAAAAGTAGGTTGTGCTTTCTTTGCGGTTTAGATTTAACATATTTATCGATTAGCATTTTTATGATAAAAATATTATCAATCGTACCATGCATTTTTCTAAAGCCGCATTGTTCTGCCTTCAAAATCCCTTTCTCAACCATATAATTGTATAATCTCTTATTAAGAATAGAGACAAAGAGTTTACTTAAAGCAGATAGTAGTGTTATACCTCAATAATTTTCCACCTTGGAACGATCATCCTTTTTATGTGTAGGTACGATGAGGCCGTGGCTCCAGAGAGCTGGATATTTACCTGTACTTAAGATACGGTTGAATAAGATTAACAAATGATTTTGTATCGCTACCTTACCAGTTTTTAACACTTCATTTAGAATGTTGTCTACGCCAGGGGCTTTATTTCCCTTTAGTTGGCTCATTGCTGTATCAATCTCCTGTTCCGATATTGGGTGATCAAGTGGTCCCGTTTCATCATTTGTTGTTTCACTGACAATTACATGTACATCCGAGTTCAGTTCATTTCCTGAAGCTGCATATTTTTGTTGAAAGTGCTCATGAAATTCTGCTGCTATTGTTATTTCAATCCTTCGTTGTTGTTTTTTCTTGAGATTAAAAAGGCTAGTGATTTTTTTCCAAACAGTTTTAGAGTCTTTGAAATCGATATTAGCTATACCTTCACCGAAAAAGGAGCGTTTTTTCTGCTTGCATGTGTTTTTGAAAGATTTCTTTTTATGATGTAGATAATCTCTTAGTTGACTTTATGTGGATTGTTTGGATCTCGTGCGACTTGCTTACCAAGGGATTTTAGGTTTTCTTTTTCAGTTTCGATTTGATCAGTGCATAAACACAGAGTTTTCAAGTATTTAGGGTTAGAGCTCACAGGTAAACAGTGAAATAGTGCTGAAGAAAAAGGAAAACACTAAACTGGAGAGAGAATGTTGATTTGTCCAGGGTTCAAATGCACCGTTACACTAACCAGCTGTTATGTTGTAAACATATAGTTTGGGTTACCTGTGGTCATTACTGTATTGTCATAAGTGTTGAGAGAATTACAAAATATATAAACAGAGTGAAACTACCACTCAATTAACTACATAAAGTATTGCTCTTGTATTCCTGAAGGTATTTGTTAAATATGGTCACAGACGCTGGTGCAAAATAATAACAACCACAGGTAACCCGAAATAAAAAAGTGAGTTTGGGATGCCTGTGGTTATTGAAAATGGCAGCTTATTATATGAGTTACAACAATGGCAAATCATGAATATTATACGAGCTACAGCACAAAGAAGGTATGATACAAACTCATTAATACAGCAGCAACTTACCCAGAATAGGATTTTTTTGGGGTAGGGCCAATTGGTAGTCCATAGGAGTGCAATGGACTCAAGATAAGGGGTCTGTTTTCTCCACTCCCATAGAAAAACGGTAATTTATAGCAAATACAGTTGTATGGAGCACTCACAATAGTTGACTTTTGATTGGGGAAGGTCCCTGGGTATGTGCATGTAACCCAATATATGCATTTTGACAAAGAAACAATAATATATTACTCCATAAAGGTTTGTCAGGTGGTCTGTTTGGGACAACATCAAGGGAAGTAAATAAACCTGTATTATTCTCAGCTTTCAGTCACTTCCCATATACCGGTATTCAAAATTATAAGATGTGGCAGCCATGTCGGTGGAATTCATAAAAGAAGCTACGGTAATTAACTGAGGAATCTGTTGTCAACATCCACCAACATGGTGGTGATAATGTAATTTTATGAGCTGTGAATTGTCAGTTTGGTGCCCATAAATAAGTTCCCATACAGACTACATCGAAGCCAGTACTCCAAACTAACTTTTTTATGAACTTACATGTATAGTCTCTGGGCTAGTGATTGACAAAATCTTGTAGCCTGTACCCTTATTTTAGTAATTAACCCACACTGCTGTAAAAGAAAACTCTCTGATCTGAATGTACAAAATTAATTGATGCTAAAGCAAAATCTACTAGCCTGAGGGTTAGTCTGTCTCAATATTCACCAGCCCAACATGAATTGTTGGTAGTCTGAAGCTAGTGGAGTACTGCTAGTGTCGAGCACTGGAAGCAAAGCTGATTTCCATGAAAAAGGAAATCTTATCCCTGGTTTTTGATGAAAACAGTGATCTGATGTGAAGTTTACATGTGGAGAAACAATTTTCTGTAATTTGATGGCACATTTGCTTACTCAAACTGCCACTACATGTAACTTAAACTACTTTTATTTCCTCTGGGAGTTCGAGTTATAAGTAAGTGGCTTTATTTAAGTGTTAATGTACATGTATTTAGCTTTGCAGCTAATTGGGGACACTAGTCCTATGATTTTACATCCTTATCCGAGAAGACGTTACGTCTCTATCAATTCCAAACCTGCACATCTCACCCCCCAACATTCATGGAACATTTGTCATTTTTGAATCAGAGCCTTGCAATATTTATTGCTCCACAGTGGGGTCAGCTAGGCTATGCAAATGCAACACATGTGGCTTGGGAACGAGAACAAATCTCTTATAAATACTGATGTAAAATTCGCTTTTTTGACGAATTGTTTTTATGGCAAATGCCCCACCCCCAGGTCAGACTGAGTTGTCAAATGCTCCATGTATGTCTATGTCCGGTGGAATTGGCAGGTTTGGAATTGATCGAGACATTATTTGGAGTCTACTCTATTGTACTATTCAAACTGTTGGTTATGAAACTTGAAAATGGATCTCCAATATGTCACTTTTTAAATAAGTTTCGGAGCGACTTTAGAATACCCTGTCACTTTTGAAGGCACGACCTAAAAAACGATGGAACCAAGGTCATGCTATAAGTATAGTATAGTGAAGTGCTGCTACCGCGGTCCGCAGTCCCGCAGTCGATGAATTTCAATGAACTTTAAGTTTAGTGAAGTGCTGCTACCGCGGTCCGCAGTCCCGCAGTCGATGAATTTCAATGAACTTTAAGTATAGTGAAGTACTGCTACCGCAGTCCGCAGTCCCGCAGTCGATGAATTTCAATGAGGGAGCATTATATAGACCAGTTTATGGTTCATCCGCAGTTATACAAATCCTTTGTTTATTTGGCAGGCAGGCAGATGTTAAACAATGGTAGCCCACCAGTTGAAACAGACGACTTGAACAACTGTGCATGAACCATAAACTACCTAAACCATGTATTGATAATTGCAAAGTTTCATATGTATACATCATTTATAAGAAACACGCCCTTCTGTTTTGAAAGCTTCCTTATCCTCTTAAAGTGCCCCTACGATCAAATTTTGACATATCAATGTTTTTGCATATTCATAAAGTAGAGTTCATATATTATTACCAGTTCAAATTGTTTTTCGATACAACGACAGGAAGTCTTATTTTTTTAGCTCCGAATATTGAATCTACACGTCCGCCATTACTGGAAGCCGTGCCCTTTGTTCAGCTTTAAACAAAGGTTTATTCACCGGAAATGATGTCATACACTTAACGCTCGCCTGCAGAACACAACGCCTGGAGGCATATTTCTACTAAAAACGTCTTCACGTACATAAGAAGAAAGTTATATTTATCCTTGCGAGGTTGGCTACTTTTTTATGCACGCTATTTCGCGCCACGAGGTTGTCGTGTTAAGTGTATGACATCACTTCCGGTGAATAAACCTTTGTTTAAAGCTGAACAAAGGGCACGGCTTCCAGCAATGGCGGACAGGATTTTACCGGTAAACTCTCCTAAAATTTGTGGTTTAAGATGCCCATTTGGGAATATTTTTTACTATTTCGGATATTTCTAATACTGATTGACCTATAGACACTGAAAAAGTGGCAAATCGAAATGGTAAATTTTCGTCGTAGTGGCACTTTAAGCAAAAAAAGCAATCATTGAAAGAGAATCTGCCATCAGCAAACAAAAATATGAAAAATTCCAAACGAAATGGCAACCCATATATGACTGGCTAAAACGAGAAAATGTAATTACTGAAGGATAATTTGCACTGTGTAAATTGTAATATGTTTTTGTATTCGTAGGTAAGCACTTTTTTTTTTTTTTTTTAGTTTTGCACCATTGCACTTGTAAAGTTATGTGGTTGTAGTATAAAAAAAATAAAAAATACTTCATTCTTGTTCACAATTGACATCACTTGACTCGTTGTACTTGGCTAACGTCTTCCTATTTTGACATCCCAGTCTTTCAATATCCTAAATATATATTATTACTCAGTAGATGTAAAGGATCCAACCATGAAAACATAAAAAACTGAAGGATCATGGTCCCAGTCATCATGTCTGTTGTGCTTTCACATTCATTTTCAATATTTACTGCTTTCTATAGCCTGCGAAAACAGCCTGTCGTAGCGAGCGCAAAGTCTCGGCTGTTTTTGCAGGCTGTGCTTTCCATAGCTAGTCCAAAGTTGAAAACAATTAGGGATACAGTTACATGTACATGTAATTTGAGTTTGATGATCAACGGAAAAAACCGGGCTTCCTGTGGCAAAGGGAAGAGTGAGTTCCGGAGACGACGAAAGGGAAGAAAACTAAATATTATGACCCTTTCACTCCCAAATCCCCCCTCTTCTCTTGCCAGCAGAGGAGGCTGGAACATATATCATGGATTTCTTAATTTTTTACACAAGCCTTGATTTAAAAGGTATCTGACTAACTGTATATCAGTAACGAGATTTTCTTACTTTCCAGAGCCGTGGTGGATGGATATGGAGTTCCACCCAGAATCGGAGGCCATGATTTCAAGTCTGAGGGAAAATTCCTTGTTTATCAGTCTTGTAAGACAACATCGCGGAAAATGTACACACTTTTTAGTGCTTTCTTCTCCCGATATGCCTTCAGTGCTATGCGGAAATGAGGATATTTCCGAGATATTAAAAGTCTTGAATACCAGACACTCGTCGGTAGTAGAGGTTAGCCGTAATTCAAGTGAGAAATCTCAAAGAAGTAACATACCAACTCATGTGAAGAAAATGTCTGAAGAACAAAATGGAAAAGAGCTTTCTCATTTTATCAAGCATGGAGATGTTCTGTTACATGTTATTGGATTCCAAACAAGTGCTGATATTGAATCTGTTTTTAAAGAAATTGGTGTAGATATTAGCACTGTTACGGCTTTTGAAATATTGGGCACAACTGTGAACGAAGTATCGGAAGATGACGTCATAACATCACTTCTAAAACAAGCGGCAAGGCGTATAACACTGCAACACACTGCAAGAAAGATTCACAGTGCTATTCCGTACCATTATGAAGATCAAACAGCTGTTGTTATTTACACATACGATATCTCACCAGACATCTGCGAGAAAGACTGGTGTCAGGAATTCCTCGACTTTCCTGTATTGATTATTGATTTAATGTCCAGTTACGAAGCGGATCCACCGGTTATTCCAGTACCTTATCCCGTAATTACAAAAGAGAAGTATATGACGTATAGTGAAACAAAAGATGAAGTCACTCCAGAACTGGCAAAGAAACATTCCAATTTGTCAACCATTTGTATTGATTACAGATTAAGGAAAAGCAAGTTTGAAGATGATGAAATTTGCATTCAGATTGGTGTTTTGACAAAAGGGATGGTGCCACTTGGAGAAGAACTCTTTCCCTCGAGAATAAAAGGTATTCCTGTGGATGTCGTTGAAAGTAGTGCTGATTTATGTGTCTCAAGTACGCCAATGCTTAGAAGAGTGGAGCCACTGAAGCTTGGTGTAGGGATTGGTGTGGAAGGGGATAATGAGCGCACAGGATCTTTAGGTGCTGT
This sequence comes from Actinernus sp. WN-2022, assembly GCA_030867875.1. Classification (NCBI taxonomy): domain Eukaryota; kingdom Metazoa; phylum Cnidaria; class Anthozoa; order Actiniaria; family Actinernidae; genus Actinernus; species Actinernus sp. WN-2022. Next base: position 6,578,087 of record JAOWCC010000655.1, on the reverse strand, counting down.
TGTAAAGCATAGAGAATCTGGTGAGATCTTTCTCCTGTCTTGTGCTCATGTTTTGAGAGGACCGGTAAAGACATCAATAACCCAACCTTCTCTGCAAGACTATAAACAGCTGGAAAAGGAACTGAAGTATGCACACCGAATGTACTCCAAAAATTGTGAGGCACTACGAAACAACATCGAACAGAGGAGAAATCGTTGCGCAAATGTCCATAACTTGGAAATCCAACTAAAGAAACATCAGCGGAATCTGAACAGGACCAAGGGAGATTTACAGCATTTAGAAGCCGAGGAAAGTCCTCGTAAAGTTGGCACATTGATTTCACAAATAGACTACAGTGTGCATCATTATCGTTCTGATGAGAAATCTTATGGTATAGATGCTGCAGTAGCTGAAATTGAGAGTGATGAATTCAATGCTGAAGATATTTGGACAATGTACGAATGGCCGGATGATCTCAGGGATGGAACTGGCGGAACTGTTGACGAAATTAAGCTTAATGGAAAATTTATGAGTAAGGAAGAAGTCCAGCTTGCTCTGCTTAATAAAACCGTTGTTTTCAAGTGCGGGAGAACAACGGGGGTTACAAAAGGAATTATGTACAAGGAAGAAAATGTGAGAATACCTGGTAACAGGGGACCTGACTTTGTATCCGTTCCTGATAACAGTGAAGAAGTCAGAGGTGCATGTGCTGTCTCATATGGAACACCAACACAATCCAAGGACGATGACATGTGGTATAATGTATTGCATGTCATATCTACAACAGAGAGAACGACGGGAGAGAGAAATTTTTGCGCAGCTGGAGACTCCGGAGCTGTCGTTTTTGATAAGAATGGCACATGTGTGGGTTTACTGTTTAGTAGGCTTGATACACAGTTCCCTCTGGCTGGAGGCTTAGTAACTCCAATGTACATTGTCCTTGATGCTCTTAATATTGCGTTTGCGTGTCCAGATGATTTAATGTCACTCGATGTAAAGAAGGGCAAACAGTAATTATGGTGATGATAAGGAACGTGTGTGGGGCTACTGTTTAGTAGGCTTGATGCACAGTTACCTCTATGTGGAGGCTTAGCAACTCCATTGTACATTGTCGTTGATGCTCTTAATATTGCGTTAGCGTGTCCAGATGAGTTAATGTCACTCGATGTAAAGAAGGGTAAACAGTAATTATGATGGTGGTAAGGAACATGGCACAACCTGCATTGAGCCGGGTCTGTAATACGTATTCCATATATGGTGCTTACTGGACGAGCAGTAGCGGTCCGTAATAAGCAAATAGTAACCCCAAGTCTCATTTCCAGAGACGAGGCTTTGAAATAATCAAACGTTTTTAAATCTACAAGAAATCCTAAACCATACCAGAAACCTAACCCTAATCGGTCAGTAAATCTACCCAGGTAAACAACAAGGTTTTGGGGCTAATTTGTGGTTAGGGTTTACAGGTAAACTAGAAGAGAAGATAAATGAGAGAAAAAAAAAATGTCGGTTATACTGGGATTGGAATGGAATCCATGACGTTTTGCATTTAAGGCAAACGTTATAACCACAACACTAAACAACCATTCACGCTCGGTTTGTGACAGGTTTTTATTACATAACCTGTCAATCAAAATCGGGGCCACTCTTCGCTTGTCAGGTTCCTCTCCGCTTGTCAGGAACCGCTATCAGCTTGTCCTGTAATCACCATATATGGAATACGTATTACAACTCTACTGCATGCATTGGAGATGCTGGGTTCAGTTGCAATGTGCTAAGGGACTAGTCAGAAATTAAGGGGGGGGGGGGGGGGGGGGGGGGAGGGTTGGGTGTGGAGATTTGAAGTGAAACGTTGAAAATGAGGTGACCCTCCCCCACAGACAAATATATCATGACCCTCCCCCCCACAGAATAATAGCATGTTTTGTTTGAGTCATGTATACAATTCATTATCTAACATCATCTTGTACTATTCTAATACAATGTTCTTTAATCTATTCATATAGATAAGGGTGAGCTTAAATTTATATGACCCTCCCCTTTCCATTGTCTATTTTTTTGATGAGCCTCCTTTTGAGGTGCTCAAAAAGTCATGACCCTTCCCCTTTCTCCACCTGCTCCCCCCCCCCCCCCTGCTAATTTCTGACTTGTCTCTAAGTACCTTTATATTTACCATGTTTATTCGCAATGCAATTTATGGCAAAGAAATTGTATCCGTGTTACAGTGTATATATATATTATGGCTTTTTAGAAATCTCAAAGTAAATTGAAATAAATGTAATCATTATTTGGCAAGACACTCAAATCAATGTCAAATCGAGTGTTCTGATTGGCTGTTACGCGGTCGGGATTTTGCTGTACGGCCCGTAACGGGGGGGAAGACTCCCCATAAAAATAGACGGGGGTGCTCGACGTGAGAAATGAAATTCACCCCTAAAAGATAGCAATATGGGCGTGGCTCACAAAAAATTTACCCCTAAAAGATAGCACTCCAAAAGACAAATTTGTGCAAACTAAAGGAATTAAGAGACAAAGCTATGCCCCATAACCTCGTCTTTAATATTCGGATGGATCAAACTCTATATCGAAGCCGTAAATACCGATTCAACTTGTGGGGTCTCATGCTCGAGGATCCAGCGCTATTTTTTCTCGGCCACAAAAATTTTGGGTCTCGGAGACCCCTAAAAGATAGCAGACCTTTGGAAGACCCCTAAGAGATAGCACTGCTAACGATTTTAACCCCTAAAAGATAGGTCGAGCACCCCCGTCTATTTTTATGGGGAGTACCCCTCCCCCCGGGGTATAAACAGTATCATGTCAGCGTAGCATATTTCATTACTTTGTTTATCAACACTATTTGTTGTTCCTATATATTACAGCTATTAGCATTTCTATATGTTTCCTCAGCGGTAATCACGCGCTCAACTCTTTTTTAACCGTTTCCCCACCCACAATTCCCTCTTTTGCTAGCGCTAGCGATCGAAGGCGCATTTCAAATGTTCTCCGAACATCCCAAGTGCTTTATTTCACCAGTAAACACATTGAAATGTGTGGTCTGTTGCTTTTATGATATAACTACGCACAACGCAAGCAGGCGTGCCGATTTCTCTGTGTTAACCGGCACAATAGACCATATATTTTTGAGTCTATAAGCCAATCAGAGCGCTCGTACTATCTGGGTTATATAATTTGTTTTGAGGCAGAAGAAACATCGTATGTTTGTTTTATAATATAAAATTCGATCGGTACGCGGAAATAAAGTTTCGGAATTTTCTAGGGGCCAACTAGAAAACCTTTGTTTATTTAGCCCCTAGATATTAATATGTATATTGTACCTTTGTCATTGGACTTTTTCATATTTAGCTACATTTTTTTTTCCAACAAGGAACTGTAAATATAATAATAAGGTGTGAAATAAAGATTGATTGATTGAGCGTGCATTATAAGAAAACGAGACATCACCTAGGGATGATGGTCTCTTGTTTTCATGATAGTCTGCACCGATTTATTTTTAGCTTTCATAAATTAGTTGGACTATTTTTACCACTCCATCCAATTGGTTGTTGTTGTACGTGTCCGAGTGGGCCGGCGCCGGGAGGCGGGAGATAAAAATGCATTCAGTTAATGTTTTACTTGGCAGTAACCCGAAGCATTCACAATTTTCTATATTTACGAACGGTAACTACAGATTCATATTTATTACGGTGTTGCAAAAGCATGTCCGATTGTTTACGATATTTTAGGTTCTATTTCTAATTTCTGTAGCGAATTGTAAGTGTCGACGAATTTTAAATCAGTCCGTGTTTCAGTTACGAATGGCATTTAAATAAAGTTTAGTCTAATTTTTGAGAGAATTTTATACTGATTCGCCCACTTCAAACTCAACGTTTTTAATGAAGAATTCTAAGCATCAAAAAGAGCAAATTATCCGGCTAGTTCTGAGCCTGTGATGTCTAGCTATAATATTTTAGAAGTAGAAAACGTTTTTTCGTGTCTCCATAGCCTCGTGCAAAGCGAGGGGAAGTTTGGGAGAATTCATAGCTATTCTTCACATATCCAGATTCTAATTCAGAATCACTTGAAAATTCACTTGATGATTCTGGTTCACTCGATTCTGGCTCCGAACCACTAGTACTTGCGCCTGAAGATGTTCCAAAGGCATGTTAACATCCCCTTGAAGAGTACTCCCAGACGTCCCCCATCACGTGGGTGGCCCAGACCCGTTAGTTTCTCACTTCCGCTGACTCCAACCCTGTTGTTTCAAATACAGTCTAAGCTGCTTACTCGTCAAGGCCTTGACTGCGTTTTCATCTGTCAGCAAATATCCGGCAGTGCATTCCAGGAGGCCTTCACCTCTCAAAACCTTGCATTTTATTGGACCCCATTTGGACTGCACTAACAAAGAATTCCATTGTTTTAGGGTTAGGGTTTGTATTGTTTCAGGGTTAGGCGTAGCCTGATTTTCAGACGGTACGAGTTCCTGTCCGCTCACTCTAGGAAGTGAGCGGACGACCTCCTACCGTCTGAAAATCAGGCTAGGTTAGGCATTGTTTGGATAGCCAGTACTATTCCCAGGTTCCGAGGAGGTGTAGGCCGCCCCGTGCATTCCTCTGTTCCGCCCTTTTCTTTGCCTTTGTTTCAAGGAACTCGAGGTGTTGGACATCTTACATCTTCTTTCGTCCACATTGTAGTCGGCTTACCTCTTGCATATTCTTGTTACTGGTAAAGGACAACTTTCCCTGCACAGATAATTTCTTCACCTGAACACTTGTGAGAACTTATCAATCTCTTCTGTGTTGTTACATGCCAAATACTTTCCTGGTGCGGATTCACCGAGTGCTGGAACTGGAGTAGCCTGATTTTCAGATGGTACGAGGTCGTCGGCTCACTTCCTCCCCCAGGAAGTGAGCGGACGACCTCGTACCGTCTGAAAATCAGGCTAGCACTGGAGACCACTCAACAGGAACACCCATGGTCCACCCTTCTGTGTTACATGCATCGCATGGGCCGGGAGAACAAGAAAACTTCAAGTATTTAAGATAGTACTGCCCGTGACGCACATGATCTTCCTTCGACTCAGTGGTGGAGCTTTGAGAACAAGGCATTGCCACACATCTTGGCTCGTTTTTGTTGGTAGACTGAAATGGTCACATAACTTCGACCATATAGATGAAGTAAACTCATGATTGTAGCACTTAGTATAGTAGCGCCCTTACATTTTCCATGATAAATAAATTATGCTTTGTACATATAAGTTACATTACCAGAAAAATTATAGTGAATATATATCTTTTCTATTTTAATATTAGTGGTACAGGTTTATTGTTGAAAATTAGATACCACCCCCCTCCTTTGCATAGAATAATTTGCATGTTGCTACCCCCTCTCTTGGGATATGAGTTTACATTGTGCCCCCCCCCCCCCCCCCCCTCCCGTTTCTCAACCCCCCTCCTGCTAATTATTACACAGTCTCATATTACAAAATAAGTATAACCGTCTGGTAACTTAATCTAACACTGATCTAAAACTAATCTATTTTATTGTTTCTCTTGATAATGGCGCTCTTGATATTGTATTCCTTTAATAAAGTATACGAAAGTAAACTTGTTCTCCTTCTACTTCTTTTAGACTTAATTTTCAAATGAGAAATGTTCTTTAAAAAACCCCGGGGGACATTATAAACGCGTAATGCTATTTGCTGCGAGCGTAAGACGAGATCTTCTCTTCTCTGTTAGCCATTTTTGCAAATTTACTTTGATTTCATCCATCCCACACGTGCATGTGCTAGGGTCGTCAGTTTATCAGTATGAAAACCACTGAAAATAATTTTGTTCCGGCCCGGAACATAAAGGCATGTCACTCACTGTAACTTGCTGTAACACATTTCGCGCGACGTGGTTGTCGTGTTGGGTGTATGACATCACGTCCGCTGAATGATGTGAACGGCTTCCAGTAATGGCGGACAGGATTTTACCGGTGGTAGTTAACTTTATCATTTGGGAGCATTTTTTCTAATTTTAATCTTTCTAACACTGGTTGACCTGTTCCATAGAGACATGTCCCCATAAAAATTATACGGCTGTTTGCTACTGGATGTCGTCGGGTTTGTATTTTTGTCCAGTAATTTTTTGGGGGGACGTTTTTAAGTTTTACGGGGGCGTCAGCGCTAATAACGCGAAGCTAAGATCTGTCAGCTGGTGTAAACAATGATATATATAGTTAAGGTTAGAAAACCACAGCAAAAACCGTGTACAATCAATCCCGCCAGACGTTGGATCAAAAAAACAGATCTTGATCAGCAAGAAGAAGAAAATCTAATGATAAAGTGTCCGAAGACTGACTGCAATGCTGATCAAATACAACGCTTGTCGAGGTTTATACGATATTTCGGCTGGCCAGTACCAGCCTTCTTCAGGTTTATTTTACAGTGAAGGTCACAAATGGATACAATATAAATTGTTAATTACGTAAACAAGCCGTTCCTGATATCCCCTCCGTTTATAATATCGCTTGCAAGAGTCTTTTGTGATGGACTCATTTCCTGGCTGGACCAAATTGAACCTTTAGTCTGAGTACGGGCGTTAGGATAATACCGACCGTTACTCTTGCAACATTTGATCTAAAGTCCGGTTTAACACGACAGGCATTCTGGGTACAGCACTCCTGAGTTTTATGTACGCGTGCCAGGAATTTCCGGCTCTGAACTTAAATGGTTCAATTCTTACCAGTTACCGGAAGACAGCAAAGGTGTTTTGAAAATGGGCATCTATCTTCAGAAAAATAAATCTATATGGAGTACCTTACTGTTCGATCCTCGGTCCCCTTTTATTTCTACTTTACATCAACGACTTACCCAACTGTTTAACATCTACTATGCCTTGCATATATGCTGACGATACATATTTTTTTACATCTTCTTATGGTGTGGTAGAACCACAGGAAGCCCAAGCTCTGCTTATGTAAATTTGATTGATAAGGGTTTGTATGGGAATTTTTTAATCTGGTTTTTCGATAAATATACTATAATAAAGTGAATAAAACTTACCTGGTGTCTATGATCTGTGTCTTGGCTGTGTCTGTACGTAGTTTCAGCGAATTTGAATAGTAAAGAAGACCATTCATTTCTTCTTTACTATGAAGAGTAAGGGATTCAAAATTCGCCCAAATTCGCTGAAACTACGTACAGATACAGCCAAGACACAGATCATAGACACCAGGTAAGTTTTATTCACTTTATTACAGTATATTTATCGAAAAACCAGATTTAAAAATTCCCATACGAACCCTTATAAATAAAATTTACATAAACAGAGCTTGGGCTTCCTGTGGTTGAACTTGCTACTGATATCGAAAATGTCAGTATGCGATTGGCTCTCTTATCCAGTTCCACTCTTCAAAGAAAAAGCTCATGCTTATTGGATCAACTTACAGCTTGACCAATAAAGCTGGTGACTTATCTAGTACTGTGTTTATCGACAAAACTTAAGTTTCGCAAGTTTCATAAATGCATAGGAGTGGAACTTGATGAAAATCTTTCGTTTGAGAGTCACATAGAGAAAATTTGCAAAAAAGCTAGTACGGGTATTGGCGCCATAAAACGAATACAACCCTTCGTCCATTTGGTTCACTGGTAAAAATATACAAAGCCTTAGTCCAACCTTATTTCGATTATTGCGCACCCTTGTGGGATACCTGTGGCAAGGTCCTGCAAGATAAATTAGTAATTACAAAACGTCCAAAGTTATAACCGGGGCTGATTATAATACTCGATATGCTGATGTCCTTACCTCCCTAAACTGGAAAATCTTTCATATATAAAGGCGCCAGAGAAATATTAATAAAAAAATAAAGCATCAATGATTTATAAAATTCTTAATAAGCCATTTGCCCCAAATCTAAGAACCTCGTTTCTTCGACTTTCTGTAAACCTTAGAAATCGGAAATCAGCCTTCTCAGCTTGTAAATTTGAAGTTGAAAGTTGTAATGGCCTAGAATATCAAAATAAAATCTTATGTACATGTATGTGTGTATGTATGTAAACCAGGAGGAAATAGCGAATTTTACACTCGTTCGCACTTTGGGGCATTTTCAAAAAGAATCAGATGCCCGGTCACCGAGAGCACAGGAAACCCAAGCTCTGTTTGTGGGTTTGTATGAGATTTTTAACGAGTATTTGGTTGTATCCGTTAGGCCAGAAATACTGAAATAAAATCAGTGAAAACTCCCCTGAAGTCTTTATCTGTTCTTCATTGGGCTCTGTATGCAATTTCAGAGGTCGAGGGGTAAAATTTCAACAGAATTCGCTGAAATTGCATACAGAGCCCAATGAAGAACAGATAAAGGCTTCAGGGGAGTTTTCATTGATTTTATTTCAGTATTTCTGGCCTAACGGATACAACCAAATACTCGTTAAAAATCTCATACAAAGCCTTATAATTTAAAACACAAACAGAGCTTGGGTTTCCTGTGGTAAGAGGTCGGCGTAGCCTGCTTGGACTACCTGTGGTTTTATTTCTGTTCATTTCAACTTCTCCAACTCAGTTGTATTTCCAGTTTATATTTAAAAAAAATGTATTTCCAATTGCCGAAGTAAACGAGATGTTTCCCAGAGTCGGAATTGTATTTACTCGCATTTTAAGGAAATTTTAACCACCCTGGCTCATTAGCTATTCACATTATGCTAATTATTCCATGTCCACACCAACACAGCAACGAGTCAACAAGTCATTAGATACAAACAACTATGACTTCTCACAAAATTCACCAGTTTTCTTGTTTCTAAGATGTACAACTAAAAGAAAATGCTGGAGATACGTGGAGTGGGAGAGAGGGGAGATGCTCCGGCACAGGCGATTTTACAAGCGAACTCGCGAGCACAAGCGATCAGAAAGGCTGCTGAAACTCAAGAAGAACTGACTCGAATAAAAGAACGAGTAACACGGGTAAGGAACTGCAATTACTGACCCCGAAATACGGATTATAAGTATTCTTATATCACAATAAACCTAATTATCTATTTGTGAACCTCCCTAGACTTTAGATACCTATGATTTGAGTGAGAAATTGTCGGCCGGAGTCGAGAAAGCCGAAGTGGAGAAGATTACTGACGAATTCATACGCGAACAAGCGACCTTGGAATTTGTAGATGATATGGTAAGAAATTTGGTTTATTTTGGATGAATCATGACTTAACGTGATTCTTGTAATCCGAAGATTACAGGGGTTCCTTTGGATCTTTCTTGACGGTTTATTTGAAAGCCGAATTATGGTTAAAACTCTCGCGGGATTTGGAGGGCGTTCATCTATTTTGTTTTAACCTTGTTGTTGTCACGTTAATTCGCTTTTGTTGAGCGATCGAAACCTGACAGCTAAACTGTTGAAATCTTCTGCCAGTTGATATGTTATAACTGGTAGATTTCCCCCAATACTTACGAGACTTCAAAAGGATGACCTAATCGAGAAAGATCTAGAAGTTTGTTTTATTTCAAAGGAGTTTCGCGAATGGTTAGCGACTCGTGATTGAGATATGAATTCTCTCAAAGTAAACAGATGTGATGCGTGTGTTTACGTAAGGGAAATTTAGTATTCAACTTCACACTTTCATTTATTGTGCTAATGCCGTTTTAAATCTTTGAGGAAATACATGTATGGGCTTGATTCAAATACTCAGGGCCGGAAGTCACGTGTCGGGTTGTAATAACAAAAATACTGCAATTATTCAGTACTATTTCACCGTTTACTTGTGAACCCTAGCTCTAAATACTTGAGAACTCGTTTTGTGACGGTTAGGGTTCGTTTTGGGGTCAGGGAGACGCAATGTATCTGTTGTAGGTTGTTTCTCAATTCAGGTTGTTTTTGAAACAATCTAGGTTATTTTAAAACAACCTAGGTCATTTTTAAAACAACCTAGGTGGTTTCTCATTTTTGGTCATTAATTTTTTTAAACAACCTAGGTCATTTTTTTTAAAATTAGCTAGGTCATTTCGACATTTTTAGAGTCTTTTAAATGTTGGATTAAGCATTACATTTGTCTGTTATTTAGTGACTTGAACCTAAACACCCAAAATTATTGATTGTAGCTCTTAAAATACCCAAAGTGAGCAGCCCTTGTTGACGGTTAGTTTTTTTTTAAATGTAGGGTTAGGTTTTGGATTAATTAGTTGACAGGACTATTGAAGAAGCATTATACTTGTACCAGGTGATCCAAACACCGAGAAAGATGAAAGTAGGAAGCTGCTTCATCCGAGTGCTTTTATGAAGGTAGGAAGCCGCTTCATCCGAGTGCTTTTATTGTTTCGAGGTGTTTGGATTCCCTGGTGAAACACGAAGCTCAAGTTTTTGATATGACTTCTCAAGCGAAAATAATACCTACATTCATAAATCATTAGAAAGTATTGTTTGCCTGGAATTTTATTGCATGCAATTATAGACGACATTAAAAGGGTTGTGATTGTTATTTTGTCACTGTCATTTCAACAAATGGCCTGATAGCGTAGTGGACAAGACAGCGGACTAGTAGTCAAGAGCAGCCATGAGGATGATGGTTTGAGTCACATTGGACACCAATTTTTATTTCCATCTTCTCCTTCACTTCTCCATGTAAAGTCATACTTGTACATGTAGCTTAATTAGGTCCATCACATGCATGAATCTTGCTATCCAATGAGAGCACAGATGTTTGATCTGATATCAAAACCCTTAAGATGTTCATCTAGTGTTTCATTGGGTATCAAGATTCATGCATGTGACCAAATGCAGCCCTCTGATTGACTAAAAATGTCATTAATTATTCATGAGTTTGAGAACTATGAATCACATGCAAGCAAAAAATTGTGAATTTGTCTTTGAGCCCTTGAATTCTTTTCTCTCTGCACTTAAAGTGCACCTAACCCCTTTTGCAATTTTTATACATTTTATACAATTTTTTATCTTTGAAAGGTTTTGAGTACTTCTGCGAAGAAATTTTTGGCTTACAGGGAATATTCTATATTCTAGGCTTGTTTGAAATGGTGAAAATTTGACCTTTCCTGACCCTGATGACCGCGTAAGAAAAAGCCTGGGTCGATTCTGGATCTTACGTCACCTCATTAATTCATTATTCTCCATGGTGCCTTTCTATCACAACAACATCGATATATAGAGAATTTATACAGTCTGTGAATTGTTAGTAAATAAAACAGTTATTTTAGACAAAATGCTAAACATTTATTCAACTTATTGCAAAGTCGAATGAATTACCGTAGATGACGTAAGATCCAGAATCGACCCAGGCTATTCCTTACGCGGTCATGAGTCAGGAAAGGTCAAATTTTCACCATTTCAAACAAGCCTATAGAACATAAAATATTCTTTGTAAGCCAAAAATTTCTTTGCAGAAGTACTCAAAACCTTTCAAAGATTCATAGGTAGAAAAATCGCAAAAGGGGTTAGGTGCACTTTAATGCAACCTAGGTTAAGAGCAGACCAACAACAAGAGATCCCTTACAGGGTTTGAAATTTACACTCGCTTATTTGCTAAATGCAAGTTGGTTTTTAGGAATTGCATGTAGAAAAAAACACCTGTTTTTACTTCTGCAAGTTGTTAATCATTTACCTAAAGAAACATTTCTTGTTGTTATATATGCTAACCTTGAAATTGCACTGAATGTCAACTTCCTGCACTGAATAGACCTTTTTACCTTTGTGGTCACATGGTCAGAAGTGGGTAAACATGGCATCAGATTCCCATACAAACACTGTATTTAGCATATTCAATGCCAAATAATTTCCGTAAAATCGAATTTCTGAAATATTCACAGCCTGCAAGCATAAGGCACCAGGCAAAAAATTAACTGATCAAAATTTGAGGGTTCCAGCTGTGCTGGCAAGCAAGCAGTCGTGTTTTCAGTTTTCCATGCATTGTCTAAAATTTTTCCCACTGACTTGCACACATTCCAAATACAGACAAATGTATGGTTATAAACTAAAAACATGACTGCTCGCTTCCCAGCACAGCTACATCCCTCAAATTTTGATCAGTTAATCTTTTGCCTGGTACCTTACATTTGCGTGAATATTTCAGAAATTTGATTTTACGGAAATTATTTGGCATCGGGTTCCCATACAAACACTGTATTTCATGCTGTGTTTACCCATTTCAGACCACGTGACGTATGAAGGCAAAGAGGTCTATTATAACTTTGCACTGAATTACCCTGAGATTGGGCTGCTCTGCTCTCAACCAATCAGAATCAAGAAACTTTGTTCAGTATTAAAATGATTAAATAGCTAATGAACTGATTTCCGTATCCATTATTTTAAAGTAGTTGCTCCCTATTGCCCAACTTTCTTCAGGTGTGTCCAGTTCAAGTAGCTGCACATTAAACCATAACATGTCCTTTTTTTATTTCCAGACACAACTGATGGTCATACTTGCTGATCCTGTTGCAAAAAGAAAAGTTTGTATTGTTTGTATTGTTATAGTACAATGTACATGTACGGTAGAATCCCTTGTATAGTCTCCAAGGTCTGTAGATAATCTCTCTATGTATATTCCACTCTATGCCCCTGTAGAGAGTCCCTCCTGTAGAGAGTCCCTCCTGTGGAGAGAGTTCCTCCTGTGGAGAGAGTCCCTCCTGTGGAGTCAGTCCCTCCTGTGGAGTCAGTCCCTCCTGTAGAGTCAGTCCCTCCTGTAGAGTCAGTCCCTCCTGTAGAGTCAGTCCCTCCTGTAGAGTCAGTCCCTCCTGTAGAGTCAGTCCCTCCTGTAGAGTCAGTCCCTCCTGTAGAGTCAGTCCCTCCTGTAGAGTCAGTCCCTCCTGTAGAGTCAGTCCCTCCTGTAGAGTCAGTCCCTCCTGTAGAGTCAGTCCCTCCTGTAGAGTCAGTCCCTCCTGTAGAGTCAGTCCCTCCTGTAGAGTCAGTCCCTCCTGTAGAGTCAGTCCCTCCTGTAGAGTCAGTCCCTCCTGTAGAGTCAGTCCCTCCTGTAGAGTCAGTCCCTCCTGTAGAGTCAGTCCCTCCTGTAGAGTCAGTCCCTCCTGTAGAGTCAGTCCCTCCTGTAGAGTCAGTCCCTCCTGTAGAGTCAGTCCCTCCTGTAGAGTCAGTCCCTCCTGTAGAGTCAGTCCCTCCTGTAGAGTCAGTCCCTCCTGTAGAGTCAGTCCCTCCTGTAGAGTCAGTCCCTCCTGTAGAGTCAGTCCCTCCTGTAGAGTCAGTCCCTCCTGTAGAGTCAGTCCCTCCTGTAGAGTCAGTCCCTCCTGTAGAGTCAGTCCCTCCTGTAGAGTCAGTCCCTCCTGTAGAGTCAGTCCCTCCTGTAGAGTCAGTCCCTCCTGTAGAGTCAGTCCCTCCTGTAGAGTCAGTCCCTCCTGTAGAGTCAGTCCCTCCTGTAGAGTCAGTCCCTCCTGTAGAGTCAGTCCCTCCTGTAGAGTCAGTCCCTCCTGTAGAGTCAGTCCCTCCTGTAGAGTCAGTCCCTCCTGTAGAGTCAGTCCCTCCTGTAGAGTCAGTCCCTCCTGTAGAGTCAGTCCCTCCTGTAGAGTCAGTCCCTCCTGTAGAGTCAGTCCCTCCTGTAGAGTCAGTCCCTCCTGTAGAGTCAGTCCCTCCTGTAGAGTCAGTCCCTCCTGTAGAGTCAGTCCCTCCTGTAGAGTCAGTCCCTCCTGTAGAGTCAGTCCCTCCTGTAGAGTCAGTCCCTCCTGTAGAGTCAGTCCCTCCTGTAGAGTCAGTCCCTCCTGTAGAGTCAGTCCCTCCTGTAGAGTCAGTCCCTCCTGTAGAGTCAGTCCCTCCTGTAGATAGTTCTCCTGTAGATAGTCTCCCTTCATGTATAGTCCCCCCTCCAAAAACAGATTTTGTAACTTCTAAGAAATATATCTGCCCTGTTGGTATTGCATGGGTGTGGTATATGTAGTTTGGTTTTATGGTGTGTTATTTAAAACTAAATTGTTAATTGCCATGATTTAATTAAAATGCTTTACTGTATAACAAAAATAAGAATGCAAGTATTTTCCCCTCTTGTTTTCCTGCCATAATACCATAATAATGCATCATGAAAATTTCATGAAAATTCAATGAAAATGAAACCTCCAATGAAAATGCCATGAATAACCCATGAAATTGGTTAAATATCCAGCTACATGTATGGGATTGATGATCAGTGATCATATATGTGTTTTTGTGAATTGGAGGCTGTCAGAGCTGGAGAGCTTGGTTGCCAGGCAACTGGTAATCAACCAGCCCAGCACACTGGGTCACACAGGAGTGGACAAACAAGTCGTAGGGAGGGAGGGAGGGGAAATGCCACAGCACTCTGAATCCTAGCACTCTCAAGCTATATGATACAAAAATGCAAACAACCCACCAAACTAAGCAAAACATACGAAAACCCATATGAGATGCTGACCCATGCAGGCCCTGCAAGCTGTACCACAGGAAGACTGGTAATTCTAAATTGCTGATTTAGTCCTGTTTAAAATTTTATTTTTTGAAAATGCAGCTTTCATGGGAATTACCTTGAGCAGTAGTGTGTGCATATTGTATAACACCCCTTAAATGCCCATTACTAACAAGGAGAGTGTGCCATTTGAGGAACTATTATTCAAATAGAGTGTGTTGATCGAGGAACTATTGGCTGATAGTTGCCCATGGCAATTTGATGTTTTTAAGGGGCCATTGACAAATAAAAAAAATTCCACTAACATCCATTGGATGTTAAGCACTGACCCCCCGTCCCCCCACACGTCCACTTCATATAAAATTGAACAATAAAGTTATACCTAAAGTTCAAAATAATATTTCCTTAACATCCAGACCATTACCCCCTCCCCCCTTAATGTCCAATCGACGTTAGTGGAATTGTTTTTGATTTGTTGACAAGAATGCAGTTCGAGGGCTTATGTGCTAGTTTTAAGAACATCAAATTTCCAAGGGAAACTATCAGCCGATACTTCCGAGACAAACACATTTACTTGTTATTATTGTTCATCACAAAATTGTCTTTGAGCTCAGCGGGCATTATTGCCTGATAGTTGGCCTCCGCAGATGACAACTACTGCATCCTGTCACATGATCGCTTTTAGGCAACAAGCACGCACCCAAATTTTATGGTGAACTATATAATGCCTGATAGTTTACATCTGCCGACAACAACTATCACATCACATGATCATGAATTTCATCAAATCAGATTTGGAGAGAATTAGTACATGTGGTGAACTATAATGCCTGATATTGCGCTGTGGAGGATAAACACTAGCTATCATGTCACATGATCACTTTTGGCCAATGAGCACACGCTAAAATTTTGTGTTGAACTGTGATGCCGGATAGTTTGCATCTGCAGAAAACCACCATTATATGATGTCACGTGACCAATTTCATCCAAACAGAATAGCCCACTTCCGAGATATGCCTCACTTCCTACGTACAAAGGAATCAATACTAGGCTCTGTGCATAATTCTCAGTTGTTCGTGACAAGACTACATCACTCCTGTAGTTTGTCACGAATGACTGAGCATTATGCACAGAGCCTCGTATTGATTCCTTTGTATGTAGGAAGTGAGGCATATCTCAGAAGTGGGCTATCGGAGAGAATTTAGTGGTGCATGAACTGTAATGATGGATAGTCCCTGAAGACCATATGACATTGTGTACATGGACATCAGATTCTATGCTATAGAACGGTTGTCGATTGAGTGTCGTAAAACAAAACCTAAGTAATTACGTAGTTAATCACAGGAGCAAGCAAACATGCATTGAGCCAATCGTGAACTGATGAAGTAATTTGTGATTGGTTTTACTTGAACTGATCATGAGGGAAAGTAAATGCAATCAATAACTTGCTAAAATGAAAATTTATTATGTGATGGACCAAACAATGTTAAAATACAACTTGATTGGCTGATAATTAGAAAAAAAAAAACATTTTTCACAACCAATAGAAAAACTAACCCAATACAGGAGCCCATTACCAGGAGCATCCATCTTCCCCATTGTTTCTGTTCCAAGCACAGGAGTAGATGTGGCTATATTTAGAATTGCATTTTGCGCGAAATAAACAAAGGCCATTTAGTCTTAGCCAATCAGATAGCTTCTCATTATTATTCATTATCATTCTTCTCACTTTCAACGCGGGAATTCGAATTGCTGGTTTTCACTCAATCCCCAGAGATTCAAATGACAAAGGGCATCGCGGCCATGTTTGTGCCCCAACAAAAGAAGCTAACGAGGAATCTATTGTTTAAGGGTACAAAAATGACCAGCAATTCTAAATATAGCCACATCTACTCCTGTGCTGGGGGCCCAGTCCATTACAAAGGAACGTTCCTGGTAATGGGCTCCTGGTAATGGGTTCCTGGTAATGGGTTCCTGGTAATGGTTTCCTGGCCAATACAATCACTTATTACTTTCGACACTCAATCAAACTGCTCTATGGGAGAGACACTGTACTGTTGTACAAATGTAAGTTTTGTGTCTAATTTAATGTATTGTTTGTATTTCAGTATCAACAACAAGTTACTGTTTTTATTGTTGGGTTTGAGAATCTGTGTAGTCGAAGAGCCAAGGTAAGATTTTCAATAAAAATTAAAATAAATGAATTTGAATTGAAAATTTTGATGACAAATTGTTTAGACAAGGATTAAACTGTTTATAATTACTTTTAAGTTCTTTACCAAAGTGTGTTTGGTAAAGATGTCCATGTCTGATGTCCATGTCTGATGTCCATGTACAGTCATAATGTTTCTTTTCCTACATGTATTTTTTGACAGAATTCTTGAGTAGGCTTAAAATTCAGCCTATATAATTACATGTAGTACATAATGTGATGTTAAAATAGTTACCGGTATAATAAAATGTGTCATACTGCACATCAAACATAGCATCTCTCCCTCCTTGTTAGCTGCATGTACATGTAAGTGATATTTTATCAAGTGATATTAAAGATAGATTATTTTTATAATTATAATAATTAATGGCCATATTTATATTCTTGGCTTTCACCCACGTGACCCGGCCTTGACAACGGTTGCTATCCGCCATATTTGTGCCCCTCGACCCGTAAGCAAAGACGCGAAGTGAGAGGATTTAGTCGAATATGGTTCACTGTATTATCGTTGGTTGCGGGTCGAAAAGCGGCAAACATAAGCTATATTTTGCTTCAATACCTAAAGTAAGCACTCATCAAGGCGAAGAGCACGAAGAACGAACGAGAGAACGCAGAAGATTGTGGATTTCGGCGATCAGCCGCGGAGATACAGCTACTAAAAACATCCTCGAAAGCGAACGGGTATGTGGCCGTCACTTCGTTTCGGGGAAGCCTGCAGCTTCTTGGGATCGATATGATGTTGACTGGGTACCCAGTCAGAACCTCGGCAAGAAAGAATATAAGGAAGCTGAGGCGAAAGAAAGTAGACAGAAAGAGACAGAAGCGAGAGCTGAGAGGACAAAAGAGCGCAAAAAGCGAATCGCAGAACAACAAGAGATAGAAGCCGCAGCGAAGAGAACGCAGTTGGATGTTGCTGGAGATCGTGTACGGGATATTGAATTCATGGACGTTGGGAATGAACCTGAAGAGGTAGAAATGGATTTGGACCCGGAGCTAGAACCCATAGAACCGAAGGACGCCGAAACGCAAACCGAGGAATTGCAGTATGTGTTTAGAAGCGTGCCAACATATCGCGACTCAAAGATCGCTGAAACACAGACTGAAGAGTTTCAGTACATGTTTAGAAATCAGACTTATCAAGCCCCAAACAAAGAATACTTCAACTCAGACGATAAAGTTAGATTTTATACCGGTCTCCCTTCATATGAAATACTTATGGTTGTGTTTGAACATGTTGCGCCCTATGTATCTCGTCGATCTCAGTGTCTGGACAGCTTCCAGGAATTTATCATGGTTGTGATGAAACTGCGGCTAAACATGCCTTTCCAAGATCTGGCCTACCGGTTTCTAGTTTCCCTTTCTACTGTTTCAAGGATATTTACTGCCTGGATTGTAGTCTTAGATACTAGATTGTCGTGTTTTGTTACATGGCCTGACAGAGAGAGCTTGTGGAAAACTATGCCTATGTGTTTTCAGTACCAGGTATTCTTCATTGGTACTCCACTTATTGCCAAACATGCCTTGTGAAATCGTCCATAAGGGCACCCTGGGTTGCTACAGGAAACATCATCTGCACTGCTCTGCTCTCTGCAAAAGCAGATGCTATCAATCCCTGGAGCCTTTATGACCACATCGCACTTTCTTGTGTACCACCGGCCCAGGATCTCAGGGAGAATGCATATTCTCCAGAACGATTGTAGTTTCACCATAACAGTACTTGTGTGTTCCATATCAGGACTAATTCGGTCGCATAGTAAATGGGCATTGCCCTCCACATCAAATGTACAAACAACAAAGTCACAGTATTTCCTCTCTGGAAGAGTAAATAACTGTTGCTGGACTTGGTGGTAATAATTATGCGTTTTCTTCAACTTAAAGACCCCATCCACCTTTTCCAGACACGCACTCTTTTTATTGGCATACTCGTCAAAGTCATTATCGATTATAGAAACTGGACATTTGATTTCCCCGCATCCCAATCCACAACAATCGCAAGACATAAAAAAGTCAGGTGTGGCATGGATAAAAGGGTACTGCTTATTGATAAACAGGCCACATCGCTGAATCTGAAAGTTAACATGATTTCCCTTCATGTGTGCCTCATAAGCCTTAATGGCAGGTTCCTCATATTTGCACCCATGCCTTGTCGCCTTTGTGTTCACTTTGTACAAATGGGGGTAACAAATTGACTTCAGCAGTGATTGCGGCGGCTGTGCAAGGTTGCTGTGGAATACTGCGCCGCTAACAGATGCACCAATCCGTCCAGCTCGATGCCTAAAAAAGCCTGGACCCCTTGCTTGTGACCTTGTATCTTTCTCAACCGTCTCGATATCCTCATCAGAAATATTGACATGTACATCTAAACATTTGCGCAAAAGATCAGGATATTCGAGGTCTAAATTACTTGGTTCATAGAGATCCGTTAGTACTGGGACGTTGCGGCTTTTTGACACAAATTGATCGGCATGTTTCTTGACTAAACTTAACGCCACAGCCTTTGTTTTGCATTGGTTCAGCTTGTCATAAAATGTCACAATTTCCGCTGCTGAAACTTGAGGTGTCGGGGTTTGCTTTTGTGAACCAGTAGCACTAGTGGGTCGTTCTTGTGAGCTTATGCTTCCATCAAATGAATCTATTTCACTATCTATGTTTTCTTTCAGCTTTTTAGCCGAAGTAAAGTCGATGTCTTTTATCCTCGCATAAGAAACTTCGCTCACATAAGTTGGAAGCATCCATGTACACTTTACTTGCGTGCACGCTAACTTCCTATTGATTCGTGTCCAACATTCAATGTAAAATAGAACGCTCGCAACATGCGAGCAAGATTCTGCCAACCCTGCTTTGCATCCTAAACAATGCACAGATAGAATGGTTCCATCAGTCCCGATTATTATATAGCCACACGTCCACAAGAGGGTCGTTCATTCGTTGTGAGTGTCTAATGCGCGCTACAACAACGTGCTTTCCGGCGATCACCTTCCCTTTTACCGAAGCCACAAAACCAGATACCACTTGATTGTATGCTTCCAAACTCTTGTAGCTCTTGAATTGGTCATTGGTGTAATAGCTTGTTTGGAGGACCAAATAACTGAACAAATCCGACTGTTCTACTGGCGGCAAACATTCGGGATCGAACTCATCGCTTGGGATAATGGCCGGGTCGATTCCTATCACCGAAATTTTCTCGAGATATCGCAGCTTAATGCGGCTTTCCAAGGCCAAAGCATACTTGGAGAGCACTGGTATATTCTTGCTGTGCCTTTCTAGCTCGTCTTTCTTGATTTTCTCGGACGAATTCATGCTTAATGTCGATAAAAACGGGAAAGTACTACAGAAGTGGCCTACGATCACAATAAATTTCACACTCTGAGGGGCACAAACATGGCGGCCGTCCATATTTGGAGAGGCCTGTGACGTCACGTGAAAGCCAAGAATAGTGCCATATCACCACAGTCTCATGGCATTTTACATACAGTCCCTGTCAAAAGTTTTTCACACCGTACGAACCACATGTGGTAAGCATGTGGCACATGTGCCACATGTGTTTACCACTTTCGGTAAAATGAATGTGGCGAAATGTGGCGAAGCGAAATCGGTAACTGAACCACTTTCGTTAAAACACAATCGGTGACCGAACCACTTTCGTTAAAACACAATCGGTGACCGAACCACTTTCAGTAAAACGAAATCGGTGACTCTACCACCTTCAGTAAAACGAATGCTTTTGGTCGGAACCTTGAACAACGCAGGAATCTCTCGTAAATGTTAAACTACGGAAGCTAAAGTTCGTTTGTTGATTATTGCTTACTGGCGGGGCCCGCTTTAAAAGTTTGCTGCTAGATTATGAACGAACGGCGGTTGTTAGTTTGTGGCGTAAGTTTAAGGTTATATATTCACAGCAGTTCCTTTTTTTCCAGTACAGTTTATCAGTGAGGTTATCAGAAGAAATAGGAAGGAGAGAAATGCTCTTAGCCACTTCGCGGCTTTCTCGGTAGAAATCACGATCAAAACAAATAAGTTTTTCGATGATCGCACCAGGACACCGACCTGACGCTTCGCCGACAATTTGATATATCGTTTCAAAGAAGACAAAACGAGATATCATTTTTGAAATCTAAGCTTCAGCATTTTCAGTTTTAACGTTGTAAAAATCACTTTAGTCGCAAGCAGTGAACTACATGTACAAGTAACAACTTGTAGACTGTCTTGACCTGCAATGTTTGGTGAAGCGAAATCGGTGACTGAACCACTTTCGGTAAAACGAAATCGGTGACTGAACCACTTTCGTTCAAACACAATCGGTGACCGAACCACTTTCGTTAAAACACAATCGGTGACCGAACCACTTTCATTAAAACACAATCGGTGACCGAACCACTTTCAGTAAAACGAAATCGGTGACTCTACCACTTTCAGTAAAACGAATTCGGTCTTAAAACGAATGGAGTTTACCGAACGAAATCTACCACATGTGGTTACCGAATCTTCGTTTTACCGAAGCACATACGGTACCGTATACGGTTGAAAAACTTTTGACAGGGACTGTATTACTGACATATCCCATCAGTGATTTTTTTAGGACTGCTTATGGCGCTGATAGCTACCATGCAGTTTACAATTTTGAGTGTGTGGTTAGTGCAATGGCCAGGCTGCTGTACTGGGTGACAATCGGCTTATAAACGTCCCTGCCCAAGGATGCAGCTGGGATTCGAAACCCCAACCTCCCACACTCAAGACCGTGCTCTACCAACTGAGTTTAAACCAGTTATAAGTGGTGAAGTACAGGTCTAATGTGAGGGAGGTTGCGGGTTCAAAACCTGGCCGGACCAACACTCGGCTGCCTAATTATGAAACAATTTTGTTCTCAAACTGCAAATGGTTAGACTTTCATATCTTTTTGTAAGGATGTTAAATCGTAGGTCCACCAGTGAATGAATTAAGATGTAGAGCCACCTTGTGGATGTGTCACTGGTTAATTTACAGTAATTATTATAATATTGTATTGTTGTTATTATTATATAGTATTGTTGTTGTTATTATTATTATTAATGAAGTATTTTTGTGTCAGCTCCTTGGACAATTGCAAGAGGTGAGTAAATGATGATACTACAATGTACATGTATATTAATATCTAGACTGTCTACATGTACATTAGACTTTCTCAAAGTCCTTCTTAACCCCATACACGAAGGACTTTTCTCACTTGCAGCGCACCAAATTTACCGGTTGATTTTTCGACCGGAGGCGTGGCTTATCACGTACTAAGATTTGCCCAATCACAAAGCATCAATTCTTCAGGCATTGTATGTTGACATGTCAAGTCAGTCAACCGTGGATGTCGTATTTACAATTTGATTGTACTCAAAAAGAGTTTGTGAAAGGCACGAAATGTAAGCTCTGCCCCTGAAACATGTTTTTGCGCCAAAACATAATCTCCCGATTCAATTTCCTGCTAGTGAAACAAGTCGTACTCGCCTCTCGCTTCCATTCTCACGCTCGCTTTTTGACCCAGTAATCGCTTACCCAGTGACTCATTGAGTTCGACTTGGAGCATTAGTCTACATGTACATGTACATATAACCTTAATTGTTACTGTCAATAATATTCTGAACATTTAATTAATGCACCACAATCTTCAGGGTTTGTTCAGGGTTTGCTCAGGGTTTGCAAGGGTTTGCTGGGTTCACTGGGTTCGCTCAGAGTGAATGCAGCAAACATTGAGCAAACCCTTGGGTACACTCTGCGTTAGCTCAAAAGCAAACCTGAACCCGAATGCACTGGAGGTTAGTTCTGGTCGGTACTGTAAGTGACTTGTGATCAAGTTCTAAATTCTCCCTTAAAAAAACAAGAATATAAAGGGGAATGTAGAATGACTGTGATCAAGTCAGTCCATGCAAGAACAGAAAAAGTTACTTGTGATGAAGTTCTAAATTCTCCCTTAGGAAAAAAGGATATAAAGGAGAATTTAGAATGTGATCAGCAAGCAATTATGCCATTCTCGCATGATTGGACAATTGAAGGGGTCCATGCAAGAACAGCATAAGTGACTTTTGATCAAGTTCTAAATTATCTCTAAGAAAACAAAGAATATCAAGAAGAATTTGGAATTTCATCAGAAGTCACTTACGCTGTTCTTGCACGGACCCCCTTCAATTATGTCCTATACATTTTTTGTTGCTCTAGATTATATATATAGTATATTAAATTAAAATAAATGATAGAAGTGTCATTCATCAAAATATTGATATTTAAGTTTTAACAATTTTAATTGGTATCAGTCAGTAGAATCTAACTTTGAGTAAAATTAATCATTTGGGGAACAGACCATATTTTTACTATAAACCAACTTTTGGATTCGACTGTCCAGCAAGAATGCTTAATATAGTAACAGTACAGGTAACCTGAGTTTCAGGCGCTCCTTTCCTTTAAAACAAAGAAGAGAGAAAAAAGGGAAAGGAACACCTGATACAAATACTGGTCAAGTCGCTTTCCGCCCCTCGTCACGGTCCCTGTCACGAATCATGTCAAATAACTAAGCCCTGTCAGCTTGAGCCAATCAAAATTTGCTGGAACGTCAAAGCTAGACACACTGAATGGTGTTTGCACAATTGAATTTAGGTACTAACAACAACGACAACACACAGCTCGCTTTTGCCTGTCTTAATATGTTCGCATACTTTTGGAAGCAGCTGGTAGATCAGGCTCTTTCCATAGCCTGTAGGCAGAATTGCCAACACTTCTTCCCTACAACAGATTAGTCTCCTAATACACTCTTTCTGCTCTGGTTTCAGAGACTGGAAAGTAAAGCCTTGAAGAGATTCGCATAATGCTTTTTCAAAATTTTCAACATCTCTCTTTAATAGATGCGACAAAATAGACTGGAAACTGGGCTGTGAAAACAAATCAGAAAAAATACCAAAATTTGGAATGTTTACATGCGACTTGACCAGTATTTGTATCAGGCATTGACTTTCCCTTTTTTCTCTCTTCTTTGTTTTACGGGAAAGGAGCACCTGAAACTCACGTTACAATACATACAGGTAACCCAAACTCTAATTTCTAGTTGGTGGTGTGTTTACTATAAATGGAGAAAAATATAATTTTTACATTATTGATAGGTTAAAATCAAATGAAATAAACATACACTGTACCTTTGCTCTATCTGTTGTCCTTTGTCATTTATTAGCGATTTGGGCTTTTTTTTTCCTTTTCTGATCTCTCCCTAAGAAAGAGACAATTAGGCTGAGAACACTTGGATTTTGACATTGTGCACACTCTTAGATGGGATTTTTCCCACCTAAATAAATTTAATTGTTGATTAATTATCTCTTGTCTCTCTTGTAAATAGTTTTTTCTTCAAAACATTTTGGATGATGATAAGTTTGAGTTGGAACCCCCTGAATTTGACTTGGAAGATGTTGGTGTACAAGTCAGGGAGGCATTAGAAAAAGCTGGAAAGGTCACTGAAAGACTGGCAGCTGTCTCAAAGGATGTGATAAAAGCACTGGAACAGGTCAATCCAAAGGAGAGGAAAAAGTAAGAGTGCTATACAGTTTGTGTACATTCCTGTCATAGAATCTGGCTACCAATGATTATCACCAGCAATATTATTATGATGCATCATGATCACCAGTGACTTAAAGCCAGAGTTGTAGCTTACTTAATTGTTTCACAAAAAAGGCTATTTTTCATATTAAATTTTGTCCAGCAACTTATAAACTTTGACAGCCCTGTTGTAAATGAAGGGCTGTGTGGAAAAAGGGTGTAACATTCTAAATTCTCCTTCAAATTCTTTGTTTTCTAAGGGCGAATTTAGAATGTGATCAAGAGTCACTTACTTCCCTTTTGCACACAGCCATTCAAATGTACATGTACATGTACTGCAGATTCAGGTTGAGCATTTAACAGTGTCTGATTTTGTGTTTGTTGCAATGGTTGATCACTCACGCTTCTATATAGACACAATTTGACAGTCATTGCTAATGAAAAATGTAGACATGCATTCTCATTTTTCCGTCCTTTGTGTTTCTTTCATTCAATCTGTCTTTAATTGAGGTTCAAGTAGTTAGAGTACTTTTACTATTGTGGCAAATTTGTTAACAACATGTCAACTTAGCAACGTGACTGATTAACCGTTGCAACGAACACAAATTCAGACAACATGCAGTACTGTTAAACAGTCAACCTTACCATAGTATACAGTCATGTATGTGCAGAAGGAGATAAAAACTTGGCAAGCTGCAGTTCTGATTTTTAATCAAAAAAATGTTTATCTAGAGGGAAGAAGAAGTTAGAGAAAGCACTTGACCAGTCCCACGAAGATATCTTATCACTGACAGAGAAGCTTCTGAAAGTACAGACTGGTAAGTTAAGGATGTTTAAATCTTCAGTATTGCTTTTTCCTGTTATATTAAAGTGCTAAATATAAGCCCTAGCCAGAAAAAAATATTTTGGTGCAGTGAATTATTTTAAATCTTGTTCAACCATTTTTGGGTGCTTTATATCATTATTAGTAATAAAATATGCTATAAAAATATTACATTATAAACCATTCGATTGACAGCATTTCAGGAACATTATGTTATAAATGAGTTGAAAATGAATTGCATCATACATCGAATGTGTTTATTATTTAATGGTTTTTCAGCATCAGATATTTGATCCTTGCAATCCTGTTGACATATCTTTTACAAAGACAGTGGAGTTGACATAAAAATAGAATTGGCATATTAAATAACATCACTGAAATTTGATTCTTTATAAATAAACAAAAATGACAGATACAGTGTACATTGTATATTATGTCTATATTTTTACTACATTTTGCATGTCAGTCATTGTCTTTTCCACTTTGATCAAATAAATAATTGGCTAGGACTTAATTGCACTTTAAATTGTATTTATGCTGCTCCCCTGCATTTATATAGCTCATAATAAAAAAAAACTATTGTCAGGGCTAGCTCCATTTGCTGGCATAAATGTCATTACACAAACACAAAGTGTTGGATAAAATTTTGGCTATGTGCCTGAACACATAGCCGCTTTAATGATCATTTAAATTCATGAATTTATTACAAAATATATGGCAAACAATTGGCCTTGCCCAACAAAGGTGAGGGCAACAAGCTATAAAGGATAACACGTGGCAAGGATAAGGGGAGGAGGTGGGTTGAAAAGACAGTGGTTTACCACCTGTAGATTACAGAATCCAACTGAAACCACAACTGAGAGCACATGGCCGTGGTGTGCTGATAATTGCCTAGAGGGGTTGACATTTTATTGAAAGGCACTACCCCCCTATTGATTGATATCCCTGCCACATGTAATGAGCAGTTAAAATTATATGTTACATGTAATCGAGAGGCAGCATAAAACTTTTATTGCCAGGTCAATAATATATATAATTGAATTAAGGGCTGAGCTCGCAAACAACCTTAAAGTGGCTTTTTAATGATTTTTTTCAAATTCCTCCGAAAACTTCTATACAACCAGTTTAACAACTGTTTATCACTGTCAATCATAAACAAATGTTATTATTTATTTGAAGGTTTTGATAAAAAAATCAACATTATTATTTACTGACAATATTTTTGTCATTGGTTTGTGAGGGAAAGAATCAGGCATTACACAACAGAATTACTGATCTGATTTGCCAATATAAGCATCAATAATATTGACATAATTATATGAAAATGTAAAGTTTAATGTGCTAGAGTTATTTTATTGACTTTTTGAGTTATTTTTATGAACATGTGACAGAAAAAGTCTGGAAACTTTTCAGCACTTTTAAATTATATTCTGTTCTTTGTACAAGTAGGGGGCAGCCTTACCTCCTCGGAACCTGGAATAGTACTGGCTATCCAAACAATAGCCTACCCTGAAATAATACAAACCCTAACCCTAAAACAATGGAATCCTTTATCAGTGCAATCCAAATGGGGTCCAATAAAATGCAAGGTTTTGAGGGACTTTTTCTGTCACATGTTCATCAAAATAACTAAACAAATATTGTATTATATTTTATGACATGTTTCTAGACTTAGATGAAAATGAAGGCAAACTCAGTCAGATGTACAAGACAATGGAAATGAAGCAAGTGGAAGTTGAGAGGTAATTTACATATTTATTGTATGACACATACATACTGTATGTGCAACTCTGTGCATGCTTTCGTTGGAAAGCCATTTACAAAAGCCATGTGGTGGAGGCCATAGATGTTTGATGTGAGAAGGCCGGTAAAAGTGGCAGGTGTGAAGTACAGGTCAGGTTACAGGTCAGGTCACTTCTTGTTTACCTGTGAACCCTAGCTCTAGGTGAGCGAGACGTATTTACCTGTGAACTTGTCCGATGGTTAGGGTTAGGTTTGTGGTTAGGGTTAGGATTAGTCTTAGAATTAACAACCTGACCTGTGACCTGACCTGTACTTTACACCTGCTGCCATAGATGTTTGATGTGAGAGGGCTGGAAAAAGCTGTTAAGCCCTGCTCGATTTTTTGCTTGTTTTGCCATTTGAAAGTATAGTCATTATAAAGAACTTATTGACTAAGTCACAAATGTACAATGTAGGTTGGGACAAATACATGTAGGAAAACGTATTGACTCTTGGTCAATTTGTATGGGTCTTGCTGTGCTCAGTCCATACGTGATGACCTCGAGCCAAATATTTTCTCATCCAGCTCAGTAAATAAGTACATGTACCATATATATCAAGTACCATACCTATATTGAGTACCATACATTGTACATATTGAGTACCATTATTTACCAGTCTGCCCTGTTGAGTACCATACGTACCTATTGAGTACCATACATATTCTCTTTATAACTCTTTTTAAAAATTGCCAAGTCCTGTACTGTTACCTGTATGACCATAGCAATCTGCTCTCTGGATTCTTTCAGATATTTTGATACCTACATGTACTGCCTCTAATATGAAGTTGATAACAACACTGGTAACATCATCAAGAGCTTGCCAAATACTAGACACTGCCCCTTTCCCACTACCCCTTCCCCCTCATTCTGAGACTGACCTGAGAGCCCCTCCTCCTTGTTCTGAGACTGACCTGAGAGAGTTGAATGTAACTTTTTTTTTTTTCAGGTTGAAAGTGCAGACAGACAATGGCAAGGTATTACTACAGTGTATATAAGAAAGTGTTCTTTCTCATTATCTGTATCACCATTTGGCCACACCTTACCTGAATAAGAAAGGTTTTTAATATCTTGTGGGACTCAAGTGTCTGCTGCATGATAAGAGCAAATGCTGCGTTGTAGTTAAATGGGGTGGAATAGCTAGGTTGTCAGGGACGTAGATCTATAATACTCTGGCAGGCAACGGGCCATTTCCTTGCATTGGCTGATCATGAATTAACTTATTTTCAAGAATGGCCTGGCTTTGAGCAGGAAATAAGTAAAGAACATCATGATATCAAAATGTCTCCTCTATAACTACATGTATGTTTGGTCTGGTTATAATCTCTAGAATTATCTACATCCCTGGGTTGTGTACATGTCTCATTTTAAGTTTGAATCTGACTGCAGTACAATGTACATGCTACAATTTGTACATGTAGGATGCTGTAACTCTGTTGGGAGGTGTGCCTTTCGGAGTTCTCTCTTTTCTGTCCAAAGCAGCTTTTCCAAACAATTGTTTCATTTGGAAGTGATAGCTAGCATGTACATTTTGTAACAATAACAAGCCATATTTATTTTGTTGTTACTGTATTTCCGCTCCACTAACCTTTAACTGATAAACAGAAGTTTCTTTTGCCAAAAACGTCTTTGGAAAGCACTCATGTATAAGCTGTGCTCCTAACTTTGAGGCAAATGTTATTAATCTCAAAATTTGAAAGGTATTAAAGAAAGGTCTGGCTTATACAATGTATGTGAGGAAATACAGTAAATGCTAGAGAAGATAATTATGTTCACAGTTATAATAATTAATTTAGAAGTAATTATTATTACAGTTAGATACATGTATGAGAGGGAAACAAAACTTAGTGAACAATGTACATTGTACCGGTACATGTATGTCTTTGAAATCTTTGAAGTTGTCACTGATAAAACACAGGAATTTTTCCTTCCAAAAACATCATTCAGAGTGTAATTTTTTTTAAACCACACAGTAGAAATTGGCGAATTTGACCCAGATTTACATCCTCAGGGAAAACCATTGATGGGAAGAATTATATTTTGCCATCACTGTTGCATGCTTGGTGAATTGATACATTTTTGGAAAATTTTCCTGTGAAAAAGCAACATGCCCAAACATTAAAATGATCTGGTTGTCCACTTAAACAATAGTTAGTTTGGGACAGAGTGAAGTGTATGGAAGTCCGTCAGCAAGAGTCTGCAACAACAGGAGTTATTTTTGCGGTCAACCTTCTTTAACTCTTTCGCTGCTATATATATTTTTTATTTTGTTGAGTAAACTCGACATCCGGTTTCATGTTTCCCAGTGCTGATGTCGAGTTTACTTGACATCATGAACAGTCCCAGAGAAATGTTCAAAATTAGCATATTTTAGGCAACCATGTGGTCAATCATGTGACTAATTAGCATAAAATATGCATGACAAGATTCATAATTATATTTTGTACATATATCTGGAAGATTTCATGTCAGTACCCTTAATTGAACTCAAGAAATTAAAGAAATTGTCATGATGGTCAGAATATTGACTTAAGTTCAGAAATATATCGCATTATGGGCAAAATTATCACACAGAATGTAGCAGTGAAAGAGTTAACAGTCTTTTAACATTCATTGGGACTTCAGCTATCTGTCAACAATAAAGGGATGTCTGAAAAGGAGAGCGAGTTGACAGTACTATGAGCTCTCATAACAATGTTGTTTAGTCTTCCCATTATAATTATTGTATAATTCCTTTAGCAACCCATTTAGTGATTAAGTATTAATGATATTAATTTTATTTGTAGAAATCTGCAGAGCTTGCTAATGAACTCAAGGCAGAATTATCAGCCAAAGAACAGGAGATCCAGAAACACCTGAAGGTTAGATATTTTGGGGTAACATATATTATATTGGTGAGGATCATTTATTTAAGATTATTTAATTTCAGGGCTCTTTGGGGGGGGAGGGCACTTATTACACAGGGGATGATTATTAGAGAGGGGCGCTTTGTACAAAACTGGTCCAAAGGGGGGCGCTTAATAGAGAGGAACCGCTTATTTGAGAGGGGGTGCTTAATAGAGCATTTATGGTAAGCCTCTTTATTATGTGGCTATATACATGTACAAATGTAGATAACTTCATGGGCTATGATTGTTAGTGTGCAGTCCATACCATGCCATGTGGACTGCAAATAAAAGCGAAGCTAGGTTTGAATACATGTACATTGGATAATAACAGGGTTCCCTCGATCAGGGAAAAGTCAATGAAAAACTTTTTTTTTCAAGGGCAAGGAATTGTCAGGGAATTTTTATTTTCAGGCTTCACATACTTACAATGTATTTAGTTTGGCTGTTTTAAGCTGTTCTGTATTAATAATTCAGTAATATATAGAATTATCGTTATTGTGAGACGCAGTTTGCGGTGATTCAGCACCGAAATCTAATTTATACAGGGCCTGTGATTTAATAGCCATACTAGTAAAGTTGTTGATATTAGAGGTCTCCGGTAAGTCAGGAGTGAGTAGGTTCCACACAATTGATGCTCTATGTGCTATCGAATTCTTCATGTAATAGTTATTGAAGCGTGGCACTATAACCTTATTTCCGATCTGTTGTGTAAATTGTGTGTTCTGTCATTCTTAACTTGAAAATGTGTGGGAACCCTGTGTTATTAAACTTGCTTGCTTGGTCCATTAACTCTAAGTTACGGGTCCTTGTTCCTCCCTTTTATGGCCCACAATTGCTTTGTGCTTGGTCCAATTAAAGCAGGGGAAAAGCTTGGTTCATAACTTAAGGTACAGACCTCATGCTTGTTTAATAAGAGGTATGTATTGAATGTGTTTATAGTTGTATAGGGTTAAAACCTATGCAACCTCGAACAAGTTTAATTAGGAACGGTAAGTTTGAAACTAATTTAGTACCAGTGAGCATGTTATTGTGTTACCTCATTGCTTTTACGTACATGTACAATGTACAGTCGTGTAACTCTGGAGGGGAGGGCAGTTTCCATTTAATGATCACTGTACTAGTGTAGTGAACATTTTCTTTTTGTAATATTAAACACAGTTGACAAATGAACTGGAGTTGAATATCGCCCAACTGGAGGACAAGCAGGAAAGAGACTACGAACGACAAAAGAAGAAAAGAGCAGAAAATGAGGTTTGATTATTATTTTAGTGCCCTAAATCTCATAATGCTACTCATTCAGGCCTTATTTAAAGCCTTATTAGTATTTCCTATATAGGGAATAAATTATACTAATGAGCAACGTAGAAAATACTATGAATGACTTTGACTAACCATGAATAATAGAATAACATACGAATATCAAGTCCAATTTTTTTTTCTAAGTCTCAGGGTATTAATGGTGGTTGAAGCTAGTGCACCCAAAACTGATTTCATCTGTGTAATACTTGGTTATTTTTACACCAAAATGTGATATGTTACACATGATTATTGAGAACCAAGCAAGCACTTGTAAACAAGATGTCGAAACAATACTGTGCAATTATTTAAAAACTTCCTTTGTGGGTGTGGCCATATATTTTCAAAAGTGGTTAGACAATGAACACTCAATGATGACTTATGGGCTCAATCCTGGTTTCTGGGAAACTACCCACCCACCCCTCCCTTGGATATGCATTGTTCTATTAATGATTAACCATTAATGGTTAGGGTGAAGTGTGGGGGGAGGGGTGGGGGTTTCCCAGAAACCGTGATTGATCTGACTTATGGAACATTCTATCAATGCTTGGGAATCTAAATCCCACAAATCACTACACATTCATAGTATAACCCTTAAGCTGTACATGTAGCTTGCACAGGTGATATGACTTTCTGAAAAACTGTTGTATCACCAGCACATGGTGGTGGCTACACGGTTATAAAATTTGGCAACAAATGTTGGCAAGTAATTCCCATGACACATTGAAGACTTGGGTACTACGACTAATGCGGAGACAAGCCTCGTAGGGGACTTTGAGTCCTATTGTTTGTCTCCTGTGGCGTTACGCCCAAATGTTGTAAATAAATAAAATAAATAAATAAATGCCTCAATTTCGTACTTCTTCCTAATTGGCTAGATATGCATCATTGCATCGCAGGCACAGGAACTGGAAAGTTTAGGCTGGCTACATAGACTTGTTGCAAAAAAATCGACTCATTGAATTTCTCAAATTTGTTTTCTTCACCTGTCAGGGTTGCCACAGGTCAGGGAAAAGTCAGGGAATTTTGCATCTGGTCAGGGAAATTCTAAATTTCTTGTCAAAGTCAGGAAAAAGTCAGGAAATTTTATTTTTAGGTTGCCACGACAGCCCATCATGCCTCAAAGTGTCTGTGAGGGGAGGTTACAGGTTTTGATAATGACTTTTGTTTTGGATGAGGGAATGTCAAACAGTCTTATTATGGTCAGTGAAAGTTGTTTTCTGGTCAGTGAAAAGTAAGAATTTTTTTCCCTGATGGGTGGCAACCATGTCAGTAATTTTCACAGTGTGCCGGGGATGCATCAGTTTTTCATAAAGTCACATCATCTGTGCAAGCAAGACGTCGCTCATATAACTGCAGCTTTAGTAATAATGCTTAATTCAATCGCCAGGGTAATGTGGATCTCACGTGTCGTGTGCAAGAGAGAGAATCTGCATGGCTACTTTTTGTTAGTACCAAACTCGACCATGTGATCACTTGATACACTGAGTATACATGTACATGCCAGTGTAAACTCAGTAGTTTTAAAGACTGGAACGATTTAGATTAAGGGAGATAAGAAAATCGAATATTATTTTGAATTTTTCAACCAATTTTAGTAAGGGGCCTTCTGATTGGCTCAACAGATGAAAATGTTAAAGAACTTCTGATTGGCTGAGCAGACCGGAATGTTAAATAATTCATCTCAACATTATGTTATTAAAACAGTGGGAATGAAAACAAGGGAATTTGTAGAAAGAATGAAAGAAAGGAAATGCAACACTGATCATAACAATGGATGAAAGAGTTCTTGTAAACAAACTAGTGTTGGTCTACTCTGGATACCAGATCTCAGGCTCGAAATTGTCAGGGTGAGCGAAGCGACGAGCCTCTGACCCTCTGACCCGACGAGTAGAGATTTTCGTTTCTTCCGGTACGAATCTGTACCTCGTCCCCGATTGGTTGATTGAGTTGTGGCCATGGAAACTGAGGCATTCGGATCAAAGGAACATTTTGATTGGCTTTCATCTTGAGATTGTGTTACAAACCGGTTCACGAGTCTTGACAGATTATGCACAAACGTTAATGTTTCAGTGCTGTACAATTTGAGTTACTAAGTTTGAGTTAGCCTCGAAATAAACGAGTTGAAGTCTGTTCATGTTCTTGAAGCAGCGTGATGTCTTCTCAGTACGGCCTACTGGCTAAGGAAAATCGCTGATTTTCCAACTCATACCTGGTATTTGTTTCTTCCTTCACGTTGGTGGTTTGCCCTCTATATGCTCTGATTTACTCCCACATAACAGAGCTAGAACAACGAGGAATCAAAGCGTGCTCATTGGGAGATCCAAACATCAAACTCGACGAAGTAAATCGAGGAGAATTTCCCTTTATCATCGCAAATCCCGACAACGGCATGTTTTATATGTTTTGAATCACACACGACTGCACCACGTGAAAGTAACATGCAAATTAACCGGTGAGTCGAAACCAGTTTGACTGGACTTGTAAACATAAAAGCGAGGCTATGGGTATGAGATTGAGGCTGGCTATTCGAGCGGCCAGATGGGCTCAACGGTCGTCACGCAAAACAAAACTCCTTCGGGGAATCAAAACAACTTCGATCGCGGCACATTACACTGAGTATATTCGTACCTGAGCCCCTCTGGAACCAGGGTAGTGTTGGTCTGTATTGGCAAGATAAACACTGGTATCATCAACTGAGGGCGTGGTCAATTGACCAATATTTCAAGGCCTGGTTGGTCGAAGCCCGATTAAGCTAATCCAGGATTAAGGGCAATCTTTAGTTCGTTTGCTAACGTGTGAACCGTCTACAGAAATGAGGTTAAAAACCCATTCCTAGAGGAGAAATAACAAGTACATTTCTACTCGTCTTGCTAGATTTGGAAACTAATACCTTCTACCGAGAACCAAAACCATGGGTTAAGACTTAATTCAGGATTAGCGCTAATCGGGCTTCGAACAGCCAGGACCAGAATAATAATAGCTGGAATAGTCCTTGGAAATCACTGGTTCAGGCACATTTTGCACTGTATGTTACAAATGCTTACTGACATGTGATATTCAGGATACATTTAGTATTCTAATGGCTAAAAGATCCCGATATATGCAATTTGTAGTGATTATTTTGTGTTTTCTTATTGAACGTTTAATTGAACCGCCACAGAAAGCGAGGTGCAGTTGACTTTTCGAGTGCTACAATGCAACACAAAGTTACTTGGAACACTGCTCACTTTTAGAGACTTCTCCCCCTTCAATGTTGGTTAGGTGCACGTTCAATTTGATATTCATTCATTACCAACATTGAAAGGGGAAGGAGGTTTGCGAAGCTTCAGCTGTCTTAGCTTTATGTCCAATATTATTTCGTCCCATATAATAACTATTTTCTCGAGTGTCTCAACAATTATGTCTGTGATTGTAGCCTTCGTTAGAGCAAAATAGCATATGACACACTTAAGTTGTTCATCTCAGTCACTCGGGAAAACACTGAGCCAACTCAGTTTCTGGGCCGGATAACTTTTATCAGCTCAGACCAACTTGTATTTCTATTCTGATTTGGGACTGTACTAATGTTCCATGCTTGTTCCAACAGAGAGCCAAGGAGGATTATGAAGAGAAGCTGAGGGATCAGCAACAGTACATAGAGTCTGTGAGAATAGGTAAGGACTGCACTCCACTGATGAATGGTACAATGAACAAATAAATAGTACAATGAACAAATAAATAGCAGTGCAAGGAAACCTCGGTTGAAAAACAATGTTTGGATGTCTAAATCTGTTGCC
Organism: Actinernus sp. WN-2022; assembly: GCA_030867875.1. Taxonomy (NCBI): domain Eukaryota; kingdom Metazoa; phylum Cnidaria; class Anthozoa; order Actiniaria; family Actinernidae; genus Actinernus; species Actinernus sp. WN-2022. Next base: position 6,543,433 of record JAOWCC010000655.1, on the reverse strand, counting down.
GTGTTTATCTCCTGGAAATTGTATACAAACTGTCAGTTATGGATTCATTTGAGCTTTCCGCGATCCGCCATCTTGGATCTCGTGACGTCACAGTGTTGCCCCTATTGTTACACAACAAAAGAGCTATTGTTTTTTGACGTCATAAGTTTGCATGAGCCTGTGCAACCACGGAAGATCTGTTTCATTTCTTAAATGTACCTGTAACACTGAAATCGTTTGTAAAAGCAGTGTTGTTCATCCCACTCAAATCCTTCATCAAAATTGTCTCAAATTGTTTCCAGTATTCCTGTAAAGCATTAACTCTACTAATCTGAGTAGTTATTTTTGTATTTCGTCAACAACAACAACAATTAGGATAGGAATATTAATAAAAGTAATGAGTGGGTTGGTCCTGAAAAAAACCTAAAAGCTATGTAGTCAGGACCATGAGAAAGTTCATGATGCTTTGTGATGGATATGACATTAAACTAGTTAGACTGTATTAAAGGGACGTCACCAACACAATTATAGACCAGTTTACAGTTCATGCGCAGTTGCTCAAATCTTTTGTTTCAACTGGCGGGCCACTATTGTCTAACATCTGGTGGCCTGCCAAATAAGCAGGACGTAATATGGGAGATGGACGTAATATGGGAGATGGACGTAATATTGGAGATGGACATAATATGGGAGATGGACGTAGTATGGGAGATGGACGTAGTATGGGAGATGGACGTAGTATGGGAGATGGACGTAGTATGGGAGATGGACGTGATATGGGAGATGGACGTGATATGGGAGATGGACGTAGTATGGGAGATGGACGTAGTATGGGAGATGGACGTAGTATGGGAGATGGACGTAATATGGGAGATGGACGTAGTATGGGAGATGGACGTAGTATGGGAGATGGACGTAGTATGGGAGATGGACGTAATATGGGAGATGGACGTAGTATGGGAGATGGACGTAGTATGGGAGATGGACGTAGTATGGGAGATGGACGTAGTATGGGAGATGGACGTAGTATGGGAGATGGACGTTGTATGGGAGATGGACGTAGTATGGGAGATGGACGTAGTATGGGAGATGGACGTAGTATGGGAGATGGACGTAATAAGCTTGCCCTCCAGTATCCATGGCAACGTCTTTCCCATGGGAATCAAGAGCTCAGGTCATTCGTTAACAAAGTATTATATCAGCACGTGACTGTTTCCTGCAAAGGCCTATTAACAGCCACCGATAGAACAATGACTGCACGCATGCGCAGCATCATGATTAATCACTGGTGTAAATGTCACCTTTACCTATATCAGTGCATTTATTACACCTCCTCTTTTTACATTGGTTTTGTATGTTTTCGTTTTCGTTTTTGAGTATATTTTGTCAGAAGTGCATAACCAGAAGTCTTGATCGGTCATACTGGGTCTTGGCCATTAGTTTACGGTATAATCTATTTTTAGAAAACGATTCTCGCTAAAGTGATATTGTACTTAAAGGGGCTATGTCATGGTACTGCGCATGTATCGAGTAATCGCTCGTTTAGTGGCTGTTAATTGGATACAAACAGTTAAACTTTCCTCCCTCAATGCTTGATTGAAAGGATTTTCAATATTTTCGCTGGAGACTGTTTATATGCACTGTTTGTTACTCATTTTGCATATCTGCTTTCATTTTTGGCATCCCACATGGCCGAGAGGTTCGTTAGTTCATATCAAAATCGGTGGAATTAGCTCTTTCCGGCCCGGAAAAACGAATTTAAAGTTTTACCGTGACACAGCCCCTTTAATTGCACCAGCAACTGTGATTGGCCCAAAACACGAAAGCCTTTGTTCTAATGAGTGAACTAATTTTGTGTTAATAAAAGAACATAGTGCCATTGTTTTTCGTCCACGAAAGTAGTTTGAAATGGATTATACCGTAAACTGATGGGTCGCATTTCATTGCTTATCGAGACTTCTGGTGATGGATGTCTGATTTTATATATTCACTGGTTTGCAGAAATGAAACAACACCATGAGAATGAGCTGAAGAAGCTGAGGAGTGAACACGATATGACGATGTACTATTTAAGACAAGATCACGAGACACAGCTGAAAAGAAAAGAGAGAGTTATTGAAACGGTGAGTGGTCAACAGCATACGACACACAGACAAACGGTGAGTGGTCAACAGCATACGACACACAGACAAACGGTGAGTGGTCAACAGCATACGACAGACAGACAAACGGTGAGTGGTCAACAGCATACGACAGACAGACAAACGGTGAGTGGTCAACAGCATACGACAGACAGACAAACGGTGAGTGGTCAACAGCATACGACACACAGACAAACGGTGAGTGGTCAACAGCATACGACAGACAGACAAACGGTGAGTGGTCAACAGCATACGACAGACAGACAAACGGTGAGTGGTCAACAGCATACGACAGACAGACAAACGGTGAGTGGTCAACAGCATACGACAGACAGACAAACGGTGAGTGGTCAACAGCATACGACACACAGACAAACGGTGAGTGGTCAACAGCATACGACGCACAGACAAACGGTGAGTGGTCAACAGCATACGACGCACAGACAAACGGTGAGTGGTCAACAGCATACGACACACAGACAAACGGTGAGTGGTCAACAGCATACGACACACAGACAAACGGTGAGTGGTCAACAGCATACGACAGACAGAACATTGATCATAACTTGGATTAAGTTCTAATATCCATAATGTCTTGCACAGTTATGTAAGGTGCATGTTCATTTGGGGCTAACAACTTGAAATCGAAAAAAAATACTGTGCGAATGTCCTGATATACTTTTCAAACTTTTGCTGCGAAAGAATTAAAGTTAAATTAAATTGAAGTCGATTACAGAAGCTTATTCTAGAAACTTGATTTCAGAGAACCGATTTAAAGTTGCTCTAATTTTTTCTAAAAACCGATTTTTTTTTTCATCCACTCGAATCTTTGCCATCCTTCATCAAAATTGTCTCACATTTTCTCCAGATTACCTGGAAAACATATTCTGCTTCAGTTTTGTCTTTCCTCATGAGAAAGTTTATCATTTGGGAGTTGACTTCTGCGTTGGTTTAGCAGTTATGGGCAAAACGAAGACATCAGTTCTGTGTACCAAGTCCCTCGTCGTAAATACGCGTACATACTTGCCCCTGCAACAGAACACGCACGTGACGTTTTGCCGCGGTGTGGGGTGGTGGGGGAAAGTGGGGTCTTTGACCTATTGTGAAATACAATGAAAATGACCCCCCTCGCGACCGAAACCTCGTTTGCAACCAACCATGCGTCGCGCGGGATCACGGGCTCAGGTAAGCCGTTTCTGTCCCAGTTACTTATATCGCTAGTGAAGGACCAAGCGACTAAGCGAATACAAGGTTTTATTTTCGGAAACAATGCTATGCAATGTTTGAAAATTCCTTCGTGGGTTTTGACATTTTTCTAAAGTGGTTATACAGTGAACACTCGTTATTGATTATTTCGATTCCCGGCGCGCAATGATAGAAGGTCACTGGGACGTTGCATGCCCTAAATTCCATGCTTATCACTCGATTAGCACAAACAACATACCCATTGATCATTAGCGGTACTTGTTCTTCTTTCACACCTGAGAGTAGAACAAGTACCGCTAATGATCATATATACGGCACTGTCTATGAATGTTGCTTGTGCTTTTATTTACGAAAATCAGGCTTTTTTGAGTCTGGACTAACGGATCGCACACAGCGGACAGGCGTGATGCAGTTCTATGCTTTGCCAGTAGTGTTGTCCCTAATTTAGATTTAGATTTAATATTTTTTGGAGTTGACACTTGATATCATTGACGTATGCGTAAAGGTGTACGCGTGAATGATTCAGTGAGCAATTGAAACCTCTTGAGACTTTTGTGGACTGACCTCGCATTAATTACAGACTATCTGTTGCTAGGAACCCAACTCGATCAAAGGTTGCTCGGATTACGGCGAGTGCTTGAGGCTATCGCCATTTAGATCACAGCTCCAAAGCTTAATTCGGACTCGTGTTGAAATTTGCATCATAAGGAATGATATTGGAGGTTTTGTAGCGTTTTTTTTCAAGGAAAGGGTAAGTGAAGTATTCGTGTCAAACTTCAAGTTGTAACGATAGATTGTTTATTTGTTAATTGGACCTAGACTTGTTCAACGATTCCATCCCGGGATTCCATCTAAGTATTAACCAACAGACTGCATTCCAAATATTTGTGCTTTACTCGCGAATGTCTTCTTCAAAGTCTTTATTTCTAAAACTGGTGGTCGAACAGAGTTTTCGGCTCCGAGTTTTCTTCAGTAAACTTTGATAACCTCATAATGACAATTGATGCTGTGTTTACTAGTGAATTAACTCGTGTGTATATTCATACTCTGTTGGGATTCATAGACGTGATTGTTCTCCGTACTTCACCAAATAGACTAATTTGGTGGTACTAATTTGTTGTAACTTGTTGGTTGTTATTTGTTTTACAGTGTTGAGAGATACATTCATGTGTCTATATATGTTTTACTAGTTGGACGTGTGTATGTTGGTTGTTGCGCCAAGCATAATTGTTGAACAGTTATAGATTTGTTCAAGTATTATCGCACATATAGGACATGATAACATGAGTGAGTTGAGTTGAACATTTGAGTTGAGTTGAACATTTCATAAATTTTCAAGGCACTGGATGCTAAACAGAACTTCTCTCCTTAGTTTTTGCATAAATAACGAGAAATTTGGATGGAAAATTTCTAAAGTATTTTCATAACAATTAAACTGAATTAAAGTTAATTCCCTAACAACAACTAACAGCACCTGACTTCGTCATCAATTGGTGAACTTTGGCTCTTACGACTCAATTCAGTCAACATAATCAAAATGTGTTTGTTTTGCTGCTCGTGTATCACACCACCTAGCGACTTTTCCCGAAGAATAATAAATCTGAACAAAGACGCCTTCTGATATTATTTAACCGTCGTTAAACTGTTGAGTAATCTGGTCCAACATGACCTTTCTTCGGGTTTGGTGTCGAAAATAGAACTGTTGCGGTTAGATAGTCTGTAATTATAAATGCTTCGCGAGAATAAAGTATGTCACGTTTCCGTGTTCAAATACTGCTTCATGGTCGCCCGATCTAGAATTTCAGGATAATGCCAGACTGTTTATTGAAATTCAAAAAAATATTCTAGATTCTGGAAGATTCAGTCCTAAACAATAATCATGTATTTAATACTAAAAAGCCAGGTTCCCCGTCTTAATTATTGTTTTTTCTTTCTTTTTTGAATTACTTAATCTATTTTAAATGTGTTATTCTTCTATATTTAATGCTTTTTCTCGTTCCCTGTTAATTATGTCAGTTTATTATGTTACATAAGTCCTCTCGATGAGTTTCTGCTCTTAGGACAAATGTAAAGAATATATATGTTAGCCTGAATTTCATCCGTCTCCTCTGGTTCAAAAAAATAAAAAAGCTTTTTGCCAAAAGGTTTTGCAATATTATTTATATTCTGCATGACGTTACTTTTTGTGTTATACCTTGAGTCAATTACGTATTTTTTCGTTGCATTTTTCACTAACAATATTTCGTGTGCAAAAAATCTCAATCAACTACTCTAGCTCGCAGCGGTCCAAAACCACAAACCGGTCGTACCGGCCGGACCGGACCGGACCGTTGAAGAACCAATCGGAATTTTCCATTTGCCACGAATCGATAAAAGGGGTATTTGCATGATACCGTATCGAGTTTCATTCCGAAACGAAAGAACTCATTCTGGCATGACTCGCTGCGTATGAGATTTCGTACCGTTGTCACAGTGAATTTACCCCCCCCCCCCCCAGGGAATTTGCCCCCCCCCCCCCCCCCCCCCCCCCCCCCCCTCCGCCCGGGGGGTAGGATTCCTAGGTATCGTGTAATACGTAAACAACAGCGCAATAATACGAAGCTACAATGAACTCGTTTCGGAATGAAATTCGATCCGATATCATGAAAGCACTCTCCTTACGTTCTTTTTACAAGACTTGTAATTGACTCGTTCGCGGTTTTTCCCCCGACATTTTGAAATGGGTGCAAACTCGTTCGATTTATAAGAAAACATGGAAATTTTGGAGAGTTTTGGACGGCTCGCATTCAGTGAGTATTCGTCCGACACGAAAGCATCACATTTTCAGTATTAACTGAGATATCACAAGTGTCAATGACATACTGAAATCTGAAAACCGCGAACTGGTCTATTCTTCTGATAAGATAAGAGTTGATTCTGGTCTCCAAGATGGTTTTTAGTAGCCTGATTTTCAGATGGTACTAGGCTCTCCGACGGAGGACTTCACACCGTCTGAAAATCAGGCTAGGTTTTTAGGGTTTTTAACAAGCTGGGGTTTCAACAAGCTGTTAAAGGGGCTATGGCAATCGAATCGAACCTTCCAGTTTCTTTAAAACAATTATAAAATAACACCATGAGATCAAACAGAAATACCATGTGAATATCCTGATATGCTTTACAAACTTTTTCGATAGAGGATGACCAAGATTAAAGTGGATTACAAAAGCTTAAAGTGCCTATCACCCTTTTGCAATTTTGATAGCTCATGAACCTCCGAAAGGTTTTGAGTACTTTTGTGAAGAAAGTTTTGGTTTAAAGTGACTACTTTATGTTCTACGCTTGAAATCGTGTAAATGTGACCTTTCCTGACCCATGAACGCGTAAGTAAAAGCCTGGGTCGAAACCTGGGTAGACGTCATCTTGACGTCATATCAAAACACTCTCGTCGGTTTAGCTGCGAGAGTTTGTATCTGTTCTAATCAACAGTCAGTCGTTTTTACCAATTACTTGTTACGTATGTGTGAGTTAAAATCGTTACATGAGTTCAACGTTTCGAATAAACAATTACCTAATTTAGGCAGATATTTAAAAACAAAATTATATAATCTATTTTCTCTTTACTGGAGGGAACACACTCAACAAAGTCGATCAGGTGGTAAATTGCGTACTCTCAGTAAAGTTAAGATCAATTTCGGTTTTGAGAGATACCTTACCGATGCAAATGTTAAGTGTCGTCAAGCTGTAACCAGGTTACGACTGTCAGCACATCGACTTCCTGTTGAGTCTGGTCGCTACAGCAATATACAATACGATGATCGTAAGTGCACACTATGCAATTCGAATGAAATTGGTGATGAATATCATATTTTAATGTCGTGCGTTCATGGGAAAATTGAACAAGTTAGAAGTTTATTTATGAACGATTTATACAATATCAACAGTTCGTTTGCTATGCTTGATCCAAAAGAGCTATTTTTATATATTTTTAGTATGCATGACGATTCTATTGTGAAACTGGTTTTAAGATATTGTAAGGAGGTATTGGATTTATTTAATAATTGTAATAATACTTGATTTACTATATTTGAATTTAATATTCAGATCGTACTTTCATATATATATATTTTTAAATATATTGATGTATATGAATTTGTATCCTAATGTGCCAAAGTTGGTGTTTAATGGATTAAAGATTATTATTATTATTATTATAATTAATTCGGATTTGCAATCATTTGAAGAAATACTTAACATGTTGACTAAAATGACTTTTTTCTTTACTAACAACTCAAAACCTGTGTATATTTTCTATGCATCGATGTTGTTGTGATAAAAAGGCGCCATGGAGAATAATGCATTAATAAGATGACGTCTACCCAGGTTTTGACCCAGGCTTTTACTTACGCGGTCATGGGTCAGGAAAGGTCACATTTACACGATTTCAAGCGTAGAACATAAAGTAGTCACTTTAAGCCAAAACTTTCTTCACAGAAGTACTCAAAACTTTTCTGAGGTTCATAAGATATCAAAATTGCAAAAGGGTGATAGGCACTTTAAACTATAGAAACTTGATTTCGAACTGAAGTATTTCATGATTGGTGTTACTTGAACCAATCACGAGGATAAGTAAACGCAGTCGTGGATAACTCGCTAAAAAGAGAACATGATGGGCACAAACAATGTTTGGTTTTAGTTTATCTAGAACTTTTGCTCCTTTGACCAGCGCACTTTTCTACCTATTTAAATATTGACCTATTTATACTTTTCATTTCTAAATGTACATTTCTTCTCGATTTAGGGTGCGTTCGATTGACCGTATTCCGCAATAGGAATAGATGGAATAGTGTCTGGAAATCACTGGTTCGGGAATATTTTGCACTGTAAGCTACAAATGCTTGCTGATATATGATATTCAGGATACATTTAGTATTCCAGTGGCTAAAAACATCCAGTAGAAGCGATTTGTAATGATCATTCTAGGTATTATTATTCCGGAATACGGTCAATCGAACGCACCCTTAGTGTAAAAGTGTGTGAATAAACTGAAAACTGATGGACTGATAATTACAAAACATTTTTCAACACCAATAGAAAAGCAAAGCAAACGCTATTATAAAGATCGTTTATTTCTACATTTACCTCTGTTACAGTACAAAACTGAATTATCGAGGTTTATAATATATTATATTATTATAAAATATATATAAAAATAAATAAATAATTAATGATGATTTGATATATACCGCTGAAATTTATAACACTGCTAAACCAAAGCAATAGGCCCTTTGCAGCTAACAGTCACGTGCTGATATAGTACTTCATTATCGAATGAATTGAGCTCGTAATTCCCATGGGAAAGGCGTTGCCATGGATACTGGAGAGCAAGCTACTTTTAAAACGCAGGTTTAGAAAGATCAACAATCGATTGGAGATGAATAATGGCATTTACAAACAGGTTTTGCTAATAGCAATACCGATCTCGTATAAGGCCTTAAAATAAATGAAGTCAGATATTTTTTGCTCTCCAGTACAACCACGTGATGTGCTAGCTACAAAGGGCCTATTACTTAATCAAAGAACCGCTCATAAGAGTTAATCAAGTCATAGAGCTGATGTCAATAATTTAAGATAGATTGGTCGTAGAATGTGTTCGAAGCAAAAATAGAAATATTTTTATTTCCTTTTTATCAACGAACCGTTGGTTTGATAGCCCTTTCTCTCAGACGGCCGGCTAGAAGATAATGCAGTGCGGAACACGAACTCATGGTTTTACTATCCCGCCAGTCTTTTAGCCCTTCAGCCCTTCAGCCCATATACCGCCTCACCGGGTAGCTCAGTTGGTAGAGCACGGTCTAGAGTGCGGGAGGTCGGGGGTTCGAATCCCGGCCGCGTCCTTGGGCAGGGACGTTTATAAGCCGTTGGCCTTGTCTCCTACTTCTAATCAGTATTTGAAGGGGACGTGAAAGAACCTGTTGTACTACTCGAAAAAGAGAAGGGGGTTGTCACCCGGTACAGCAGCCTGGCCATTGTACTAACGACACACTCAACATTGTAAACTGACGGGATATGTCAGTAATATGTAAAGCGCCATGAGACTGTGGTGATATGGCACTATATAAATATGGCCATTATTATTATTATTTGCTGCCCTTAGATGCTGCCCTTAGATGAAGCCCTTAGATGAAAACGCACTAATTTGTTTTTTCAAATCTTGTGTAGGCAAAGAAAAAGAACGAAGAACTGAAAGCCGAAATCTCGTCCGAGTCCAGTAAACGCAACTCTCTCAGCACAGGAAGCCCACTCAGTAAGAGAGGCTCACTGTTCTCTCCAGAGAGTAGTGAAGGAGAGGGAAGGACGAGCAAGCTGTCACTCAAGTCATCAGCACAGAGTGTGAGAATGATGTTAAGCAAGGTAATCATTGTGTTGAGTTCCATACACTGGAAGAATTGTAGCATTTACAGACTTTGAAGAACTATGCAAAATGATTGTGAGATGATTGTGAGATGACTGTAAGATGACTGTAAGATGACTGTAAGATGACTGTAAGATGACTGTAAGATGACTGTAAGATGACTGTAAGATGACTGTAAGATGACTGTAAGATGACTGTAAGATGACTGTGAGATGACTGTAAGATGACTGTAAGATGACTGTAAGATGACTGTAAGATGACTGTAAGATGACTGTAAGATGACTGTGAGATGACTGTAAAAGGACTGTAAGATGACTGTAAGAGAACTGTAAGTCAGAGGACTGTAAGATGTTAAATGTGACCATTTACAAACATTTTACAGACTACATAGTTCTTCAATGTCTGTGAATGGTTCGATTTGTTTCAGTAGTAAGGTGTGTCACAAGCTCGGGCTTTGTTCTCACGGAGAAGACACTGGGAGAATCAGCCTGAGGGGGGTAGAGAGCGGGTAGCTCCCAATGAGGGTTACGAGCTCATTGCTATTGGTATGGGGAGAAGGGTGGGGTGTAGTAGCCGACCTACATGTCTTGTTGATAAGACTAAACAAGCGTTTTTTTTAACCCCCACCCGGTTAAATCAATGACTGAAAGCGCCGCTCTGTTGGGGAGTTCAAACCCCGGCCGGACCAACACTCAGGGTCTTAAAATAACTGAGTAGAAGGTGCTGCCTTTGTGAAGCAATTTTGTTCTCGAACTGCAAATGGTTAGACCTTCACGTCTTCTCGGATAAGGACGTAAAATCAGATAGGTCCCACGTCGGCCTCAAGTTTATCAATGGATGACTAGTTTCTGTAAAAACGGGGGTCTGCGTCGGTGGGTAAGGGAAACGCTGGTATAATCAACTAAAACTCGATTAAGGTATTCAGACCGCTGTGGAAAGCGAGTAGCAGTTGACGTTTTGAGAGCTAGCCCTTAGAGCTTTAGGCTCTTTTGCTCTGACGAAGGGCTAACGCTCGCAACGTCAGCTGCTACACGCTTCCCACGGAGGTTAGCATACCTTAATAGACTCTAAATAATAATAATGATTAGTATATACCACACCAGTGAATATGACTTTTCGCGCGCTCTGATTGGATACTCAAACAGTGAATATGATTTCCTATTCACCTCCGAGCAAAGCAGCGATCATCTCGCGCGAGTTTTTGTCCATTTGACAGAAAATAAAATAACTATTTGGTGCTGGCTGTTCACCTGGAGTGTGGTATATACTAAAACAATTATTCACCTCTGTGTTGGTGAATATTAGTGGATATTTACATGTACCTCGCCGAAGCGCTAAATATCCACCACTATTCACCTCCACTTTGGTGAATAATTGTTAATTATACCAGAGATCAAGTTTATCAGACTGTCACGATTTATCGACATTTATTAAAGTTGCTTTACCTTTACAATGTACCGCTGGCCTCTTGAGCCTGCCTTTGCTTTTCATGCACGACTGACGAGGCTTTCTATAAGAGGAAGGCGTTTGGGATATTCCTAAAGATCAATTCTTCTGGCATGCTAGGGGTATGTAACTAATATGTGTTCGGCTAGTTTTTGTAAGGTTCTCAGCGACAACAGTAACTGGGTACTTGTGATTTTGTCTGACCCTACGGCAAAACGTCGCGCGCATGCGCATTTGATGAGCCCAGTGCGCGCGCAATACCCCAGTTTTCCGCCAAAACTAAATGAAAACAGAGGCAAGCACCCGTGTTTCTAATTTTAGGTTCGCATGAGCAATGTTTGGCGAAAAAAACATCTCTAAAGCTAAGCCTAAGACTTTAACAAGTTGAACTTTTCTTAATTTGTAAACTAATTTATAAAATTATTTACTAAAAAAGAAACTTGTATTTGAAACCAGAGCCTTAGTTCTTTTGGCCAGCGGAGCATAACTTTTTGCCGCGAGTTTGTCTGAACTCGGCTGGGCCCCACATCGCGGTAAAACGTTATGGTCCGCTGGCCGAAAGAACGAAGGCTCTGGTTTCAAATACAAGTTTTAAACTTTTTTAGTAAATAATTGTATAACTTAGTAAACTCACAGTGAATTGTTCAGAAAATTTCATTTTTCCCCTATTTTTCGCGAAACATTTCATGTACGTACTTAAAATTAGAAACAGGGGTGATTGCCTCTGTTTTCTTTTAGTTTGGGCGGGAAAATGGGCGGACGCGCGCGCGCTGGGCTCATCATAAGCGCATGCGCGTGACGTTTTGCCGTGATTTTCTGTGTTTCCGAGGATGGGCTGGTGCCGTTCTTGGATAGGGAGGGGTACAAAAGCGTTTCATTATCCTTTTTAAAATGGAATCGTTTTCAGAGTGGTTCAGTAATAGATGGCTCCCCTGATGCCCAGTCCCCTCTCTCACGGAGCGCCTCTAAAGAGGGGGCCTCAGGCGAGAGTTCCGCAGATTCCCGGAGTGACTCACTGAAAAGTGAGAGAAGGAAAAGTGACTTGAAGGACCGGAAGTCAAAGACTCCGGAAGTAAAGACGGGCCGGAAGTCACGATCACCTCAGAAGATGAGAGTCCAAGTGAAAACACCAGAAGAACAGGAAGCTGAAGAGAAGGCGAAGGAGGCACAGAAAGACAGAGAAAGTAAAGGTAATGGATAGATTGATACAGGCCGTGTCGCTTGCCAACACATCCTCCCCATTGAATTAACAACTATCCTTAAATGGATAACACGCTTGAAAGAATGATAATCGTTAATTCTAATGACATTCTTAAAACCAGTCAAGGATAAAGATAAACATTTGTTACATTCCGAACGGCGGTAGACCGGCTTAGTGTAGTAGTCTACGCTGCAGTACACGCAAAGGGTTGAGTTCGAGCCCGAGTAGGAGCGCTCAAAAAAATTTTTCCTCTCTTTACCTTTTCTTCTTGTTTACCTGTGAACCCTAGCTCTAGGTGAGTGAGAACCCGTCGTTTACCCGTAAACTCGTCCGATGGTTAGGGTTTGGTTTGGTTTGTGGTTCGGGTTAGGGTTTGTCGTAGAATTAACGATTATCATTGTTTCAAGCGTGTTTGCCATTTAAGGATAATTGTTAATTTAACGGAGAGAATGCGTTGCGCTTGCTCAGACCCCACTAATAGCAATACTCACTGCCACGTCATCCATTGTCATTAATGTGCCAACCAGAGATCCATTGGTTCCTGACACAAAACGGCCTTTTGAAATCATATATGTAGTTATGATATAAAATCATGTTTGCCGCGAAGCACTAGTAAGTGTAAAGAATGTGATGTAAAGTGGTAAGCTGTAGTGCTAAGTGTGCACGCCCTACGAGGGAAAGAGAAAAAATCTCTGACCCAAGTGGGACTCGAACCCAACGACCTTCAAGTTACATGTCTGGCGCTCTACCAACTGAGCTATCAAGTCAGATGAGACCATAAAACGCACCAATACCACACTTAGCACTACAGCTTACCACTTTACATCACATTCTTTTGAAATCATGGTTGGTACATTAGCATAACAATTGTAATGTTTATCAACGCAAAGTATCGCTATTAGACTTGTCTTTGTGAACCTGGAGTGTGTTGCGAGAACCCAATTACAACAACTACTTTTTTCCTTTTTATCTGCTCTTTTGTGGCAAGGTTCTCTTGGGTTAACTAAGTGTTACCCGGGGTTCACCAGTTTCTAAAATAGCATTGAATTTCTTTGAATATTGTGAACCGTGAATTTTACCCAGCAAAATCACAAGTCACGATGTTTTGATAAAGCTTTGCTCTTGGCAAACATTTTCTCTTAAGTCAGGCAAATCAATTTGGCATAATAATTCACAGTTGAATAATTTCCAATACTAAGCAATTATTGGACGAGCGAGAAAATAACTGAAAGCGAGAAAATATTTTGCGATAGACGAGTTCAATAAGGGGTTTATCATTCGACAAAATATAACTTTACCTACAGAGTTTTAAACTGGAACTTTGAGCCACTAACACCTCTGTAAATTAGTAGTGCGCATGCTCAGACCAAATGTTGAATAATCACGACTGCGCATGCTCAGACCATTTGCCGTCAGTTATTAGGTAAATCAACCAATCACAGTTCGGGATAGAGAGTCGAATGATAAATGGTACTGATTGTATTTTAGATTGGTTGAACGAGGTGGGGGTATATCTTTTTTAAATGCCAATAATAGTTGTAGATTCATCTAATCAACACTTTGCATTTTCTCTTTAGACACAGCGGAGGCGTCTGTACAAAGTGAAATAGATGAGACAACAGACGGAGGTGATGAGGCTCGAGCCAGGCCCCTCATTCAAAGGACGTCGACGCTGCAGACAGTGACCGAGTTGGAGACTGAGCTCGAAGTCGAGGACGATTCTCAGGATTGGGTAAGGGCAGCTAATAGAGAGTGGTGTAAAACCAAACCAAAGTAATTACATAGCCAATCACAGGAGCAAGTGAAAACACAATGAGCCAATCACGAACTGAAGTGATTCACGATTGGTTTTACTTGAACCAATCACGAGGCAAAGTAAACGCAATCGTCGATACTGTCGCTAAAACAACACCTGATTGCGCGATTGCGTTTGGTTTTAGTTTAGAATTTGATTGGCTGATAATAGGAGATATTGTAGTTGAGTCTACGAATAGCAGTTTCAGCGGTATTGACCCAAACGCCTCACTTCAATGTAATGAAGCGCTATTCAAACTGTGTATCTAAATTAGTTGTGCTTGTTTAGGAGGGTGTTGGTGTCGTGTAAGAATGATGGTTTCAATGGCGCTTCATTACATTGAAGTGAGGCGTTCGGGTCAATACCGCTGAAACTGCTATTCGTAGACTCAACTACAATATCTCCTATTAGAAAACATTTCTCACAGCCAATAGAAAAGCTAGGCAAACGCAAAACCAAAGCAATCACTTATTATTTTCGACCGCTGTAATTATCCTCTACGAATCGCAACTAAACTGTCTACAATACTTTGTCGGGGTATTTTGAATTGTTTTTTCGTTCAGGTTTGATGATCTGGTTTGTATCAAAGTAGAATGAAAAACTACTTTTTCCACTTTGAAAGGGATAAAATGTGTAATACGCAACATATCAAAAATCCCCGACAAAATATTTGAGACAATTAGGTGGGATTCGAAATGAATAAATAATAGCTCCTGTCGGGCGGAGTCACTTCGCGTTGAAATATGTACAACATAGATCTACGCTTTTAACTTGTGAGGGATTAAATATAGATTTTCTTCAATTCAAGACCTCTAAAACGGTAGAAAGTATGTCCATGTAGCATTAATTGCGACGCTGCATTTTTTCCCGAAATGACACCTCGAATTAGTAAATCATACTGGATTGGTTTGAAACAGTTTGATTATAAGGATTTGTCGTTATGAATAACGTTTTTTTTTTATATCCTAGTATTGATTTCTCACTCCCCTAAATACATGTAACTAAAAAATGTTGACCAATTAAGGCTCTCAGTTTCGAATTCATAGTTCCACAACCGCAAAATTAGCTGTTCTCCTCTTTTGGCGCTTTCCATTTACACTAACTGACTGGTCTGTTCGGCCAGTTCTTAAATGGAACGTGTCAGTTCTAGGAACCGACTGGACCAGTTCTCAGAACTGACACGATCCATTTAAAGTGCAACTAACGTTTATTTTATTATCATAAATATCGATTCTACATCAAGTTTTGAGTACTTATGTGAAAAACGTTTTGGTTTACAGAGAATACTCTATGTTCTACGTTTGTTTGAAATCGTGAAAATGTGACCTTTCCTGACCCATAACCCCGTAAGAAAAAGCTTGGGTCGATCCCTGGGATGACGTCATCTCATTAATGCATAATCTCATTAATGCATTATTCCCCATGGCGTCTTTCTATTAGAACAACATCGATTTATAGAGAATATACACTGTTTGCTAGTTGTTAGTAAAGAAAAAAAGTTATTATTGCAAAGTCGAATTAATTATATGACGTCTTCCCAGGGATCGACCCAGGTCAGACCAGTCAGTTCGTGTAAATGGAAAGCGCCCTTAGTTACTGTTGCTATGTCCGAGCCATAAACTTTAACCCGAAGAAATAAGCATTTGCATAAACGGTCACGTGACCTTGTCAATTAGAAAATATCGGCGCTAGCTCAAAATGGATGCCAGAAATGGAAAGAGCGTGCCAACATTAGCAACTGATGCAAGTTTCATCGTAATATATTTAAAATCGAAGCAATTATAATTTTTTGAAATCTCAAAATTGCATCAGTTGCTAATTTGGCACGCTCTTTCCATTTCTGGCATCCACTTTGTGCTAGCGCAATTATTTCTGATTGACAATGTCACGTGACCAGTCGGATGTAAATCGGGCCTATTCAAAACAAACACAGCGAGAAATTCTGAGTTCAGCGATAGTCCTCGTGACATTCTGACTGATTTATCAATTTCTTATCATTTGCTGAATTTCTTAAATCTTTGCGAAGAAATCAGATTTGCAATTGTGTTTTCATCTCCTTCGGGAGAGCTTGTGGGACAAGATGGCAGCGGTATTTTCCCGGGGGAATATTACTGCGTTATGATTGGACTGAAGTTTTGTGATTGACAGCTGTGGAACTCCTGCACGAAAAAAGGTCAAATTTTCATACAAACCTTCTAGAAACTAACCATTTTCGACCAAAAATCGTTCATAGAACGACTCTACATATACCTGCACTATAATGGAGAATTTAGCACAGTTTTCAAGTGATCTTTTGAAGTGGCGGGGTATTCGATAGTGTACCCTCTATGAAATCATCCCCCGATTTTCGACATGGAACCATTGTCATCAAACAGTGTAGCGTATTTCAAAAAGTAATCTATTAAAGCAGTTTCCAATACGGACTGAACATACGGTCAAATTTACATATGGACAAAAGGGTGTGTGATTCAGTACTTTGAGCCGACGGTAGTGACGCGAAGGCTATGTAACTTATTCTTTTTTCCCTCCCACACTTATAGGCAGCACTCTCATCTGAGGATCTTTTGGCGAGAGCAGAGATGTTCAAAGCTAAGGTTAGTTTACTTTTTGGTGTGGCGGTATTTTTAAAGTGTGCTTCATCTTTGTGCCACTTCTGATATCTCAATTTCATTTTCATTTGCAGAGTATTGCGAAACGTAACAAACTGGAAAATGATTTGGCCGAATGGAAGACAAAGGTAGAGAGCGAAACAGTTGGCTTTTTTTTGCAGGGTACGGGATGGCAAACAAAATCTGACTTTATTTATTTAAAGGCACTTGTACGAGATCGGTAGTTTTATTAGCAAAACTTGTTTGTAAATGGTATTTTCTACTTCCAATCGATTGTCGATCTTTCTAAAACAGCGTATTGAAGATTGTTTGCCTTTTCCATGGGATCACGAGCGCAATTCGTTGGTTATTGAAGTGATAAATCAGCACGTTACTGTTTTGTCCAAAAAGCTTATTGTTTGTTTGAATACTTGTCGCATCAAGTGCGTAAAACAAAAGCTAAATACTGTCGGTGTTATTTCATTCTGTATTCCTATTGAATATAATGTACAACATCGGAGAAGCCCTTTCAGTGCCAAGACGTCATACCATAACTATGTTATGAGTAGGTGGGTTTCACAAGTACCAAATTAATTACAGTAATAGGATTCGGTGATTGTAATGGTCGTTGTTGATATCAGCTGTTCTGAATAGAGCGTATTCTAGAAACTTCATTTCGGTTACAGTGAACCGATTTCAAGTCGCTCTAAATTTCTTAAAAAGTTTTATTTTTCATCCTTCATCAAAACTGTCTCAAATTTTCCCCAATATACCTGGAAATGGCATACTCTGTTAATCCGAGCAGTTATTCTTGTCTTTTATCTTGAGAAAGTTAATTTGTTGGGGTTGAAGTGTTCTTTTAGCATCCTGTGTATTGTTTTTCTTTGCTTATTTCTTTACAGTACCTGAAAAAGACTGATTCACTGAGAAAGGAACTGGCTGATACGCAGGGAAAGTTCTCACAGGTAAATATCTGAACATTCGCTACATTGAACTCACTTTGCTGTAAGTATCAGGATTGAATATAATAAGTATCAGTATTTCTCGCACATGAGCGGGCCCTGTTGTTTTTGGACGTCCAACGCGCTTTCAATAGCCCACTTCCGCGATATGCTTTACTTGTCACGCACAAAGGTTTCAATACGGTGCTCCGTGCTAAATTATATTTATTCTTTTCACAGTGAAAAGAATAAATTTAATTTAGCATGGGGCCTCGTATTGAAACCTTTGTGCGTGACAAGTAAAGCATATCGCGGAAGTGGGCTATTCATTAGCATTTGTTTAATAATTCGTCTCTCAAGCCGAAAGAGCTAGAACAGAGAAAAAAGTCATTGCGCGTGGCCTCTGTCATTAAATTTCAAGAACCCACGCACAGTTTTTTGTATACGGTAAATAACTAATAAGTATAAATGAAAACTGTGTATAAAGTATTATAAGTATAGCTTCATTAATCATCATAAAGTAATTTAGACAGTACGCGCGTTCTGATTGGCTGATAGCCATGTTTTATTAGCCTGTGCAAACATGATAATGACGTAACCCCCTAAGGTGCTTCTTTTACCAAAATAATTATTTTATCATGAAGAAATGAAACAGTTTCTCCGTGTTTGCACAGGCTCATGCAAACCTCGGTGAGTTTGGTTCTCGAGCAGGTACAAACACTCGACTTGCGGTCTGTGTCTGTTCTGCTCTCGAATTCTCCCAAACTTACCGAGGTGTGTTTAGCAAACACGGAAGATCTGTTTCAATTCTTTAAAGGGGCTGTGTCACGGTAAGACTTTACATTCGTTTTTCCGGGCCGGAAAGAGCTATTTCCACCAATTTTGATATGAACTAACGAACCTCTCGGCCATGTGGGATGCTTAAAATGAAAGCAAATATGCAAAAATGACTAACAAACAGTGTATATAAACAGTCTCCAGGAAAAATATTGAAAATCCTTTTCAATCGAGCATTGAGGGAGGGAAGTTTAACTGTTTGTATCCAATTAACAGCCAATAAACGAGCGATTACTCGATACATGCGCAGTACCATGACATAGCCCCTTTACCGAATAGAAGCTTTGCCGCTGGTCATATTTTTACTTTTGTGAATAAAATACGCAGACCAAGTGACGTCACGCATGTTATTAGCATATCTTGAATGGCATAAAAAATGTCGCCTGATTTTGGCAATTTTGCCTGACTTCGATACGAAAAAATATATGTTCGCGCTCTCCAAATTGATTGTTAATTGCACAAAGTGACTAAAGGAATCATAGAATTTAATAAAATAAAAATGGGATCATTTTTTCATTTCATTGGCACTTTAAGTCTCGACTTTTAATGGTAGACTCGACCTTCGTTTTCACCCAGTATTGAAGTCTCGACTTAAATATTTTGCCATATTTGGCTCCGATGAAACCAATCCAATCCAGGTATGGAGAGACATTGACTCAAAGTTTGGACCAGTTCTTAAATGGAACGTGTTAGTTCTGAGAACTGGTCCAGTCAGTTCTTAGAACTGACGCGTTCCATTTAAGAACTTGCCCATGAGACCAGTCGGTTCGCGTAAATGGAAAGCGGCCTAAGTGTAGTGCACGAATCAACGGTTTTATTTTGAAACTAGTTTATGTTCAAAACCACCCCTCCCTCCCCCCTCCTGATTTCGGGTTGACGGTTGGTCTTGCGGTTACACTAATTTAGGCAACTTCGACTACATAGTTAGCTAATTTAGTTATATTTGTCTTAACCGTCAACACCGACATTGGATTAACTCTCGTAACTTATCAAGTTTTGTTGTTGTTATTTTTTAATCAGGAAAAGGAAGATCTCTTAAAACAAATGAAAGAAGGAGAAGCATTAAAGGTAGAGTGTTACTGATGCATGTGTCTTCGAGGAGTTGTGTACATCGTAAAAGGCACTAATGTTTTCCATTTAACCCATAAAGGAAATTTCAAAATTGAGTTGGGGTTTTATGTCGTAGTCAGATAACACAGACAGCGATTTTTGTTTGGCACTTTGTAACTTTGTAAAAAGACTTTTACACGAGTTGGCAGTCCAATAATAATAGTAGGCTGATTAAAAACGAGAAGCTAGCTATCTAAGGCAGTGCCTTTTTTTTCTTTTTGAAGCAATCATAAATATATTTCGAAATAGTTTTCATTAATTTTCTTGGTGGATTTATTAGTAGCCTAAATTGCTTGGGTGTTGAAATTGGAGGTTGTTCTGTTCTCTCAGATCTTTAGTCAAAAGACCGATTTAGCTTGTACATTTTGTTGTCCAAATTCAGATCATGTGACAGCCCTCCAGATGATTCAGTGCTTTGTTTTCACTGAGTTAGACCAGATTTCCTATGAGTGGGACAAACTACAGCACTGACTACAGCACGGTTACCGTACGGCATGCTGTGACGTTGACATGGTTTCCCATTGTTTTTGACCTGCCGATCCAATCAAATTACAGAGTTACAGTACAGCACGGTTACGGCACGGTCGGATAACTCTCGCTAGAGCGGTGGTTTGTCCCACTCATACGAAATCTGCTCTTGAGAAATTTGTACATTTCCTCTTGGGATACAGAAGAACAAGAAAACATTAGACGAGGGCAAAGTCAGGTGATCTGAATTGGGACAACAAATGTACAAGCTAAATCGGTCTATTGCCTTTTTAGATCAGTGTGTAATCCACAATTGGTGAGAACATGTATTTCATCTTCCTTTTCAATGGTACAAAAAGGGCACCGCCTCTCTACGGGGGAGGGGGGGGGGGGGGTGTAAGGGCGTACATGTCTCCCCTTTTCAATCATTAAATTATGATTGCTTATTCTGAACTTAGTAAATGAAATTCGGTGTTTTATGTTCTTCATTTGTAAGACACAATGGAGCAGTTTTCAGTTGAGTGTAGTAAAACCAAAACCAAAGTAATTACATAGCCAATCACGAGCAAGTAAAACACAATGAGCCAATCACGAACTGAAGTAATTTGTGATGGTTTTACTTGAACCAATCACGAGGCAAAGCAAACGCAATCGTGGATAACTCTTTTGGTGTTTTTTTTTCTCGTGGTTTTCGATTGAGTGTCGAAAATAATAAGTGATTGCTTTGGTTTTGCGTTTGGTTAGCTTTTCTATTGGCTGTGAGAAATGTTTTCTAATTATCAGTCAATCAAGTTCTGAACTAAAAACAAACTCAGGTTTTGTTTTAGCGACAGTATCGACGATTGCGTTTACTGCCTCGTGATTGGTTCAAGTAAAACCAATCGTGAATTACTTCAGTTCGTGATCGGCTCATTGTGTTTCACTTGCTCCTGTTATTGGCTATGTAATTACTTTGGTTTTAGTTTTACTTCAATCAACTGAAAACCGCTCTAAAACGAAAAGTGATTGCGTGACAGATCGAAACAATGTTTGGTTTTGGTTTAGAACTTGATTGGCTGATAATGACAACGCATTTTTCAGTCAATAGCGATACTTACTGTGACGTCACACAGGCCAGTCACGCCACATTTGTTGCTTTCTGTGGTTGGCAGAAACGAAGCGTGAACCCAGTCAGATGCTTATAAAATATCACAGGTCGGTGCTTATTCATCGCCAAACTACTTTCTTGTTCTTCCAAAATGCAAGCAAGCCCTTTCATCGAAGCTTATATGCTCTTAACTTATAAGTCTTATAAAGGAATTAAGATTTGGAATCAGAATTGAGACTTTAGATGTATTTTGCGAGGCCTAAATCGCTAGTTCCCATACAAGTCATACAAAGACATGGGTTTTTTTGCCAACCACATTATATATGCAAATATACAAATGACGTCAGTGTTTACAAACAGTAAGTATCGCTATAGAAAAGCTAAGCAAACGCAAAACCAAAGCAATCACTTATTATTTTCGACACTCATTCTAAAACCATTCTAAAGTGGAAGCAAAGTTTGTTTTCAGAAAACGCGATAGCCTTCGTAATTACTGCAAAAATCATTCCAGTTAAATGCTGTAAAATATGTTGGCTATTTGGTAGCGTTACGAACTCAATTCTAGCAGGGATGGAGGTGGCTGTATATAGTATAGTATAGCATTTCGCACCTCCGTGCGCTGAGCGATAATACGTTTTTACTAGCCAACATGTTCAAATTCTAGACTATTTTTTAGCGCAGTACTTCTATCTAAAGCAAAACTAACGCTTGGCCTTGGACGACACACAACAACAATGACACTTGACAGTTTTGTGATTTCTGGAGCGATCGAACTCGTACGGCCATAGACGTAGTACAAGTAGTGTTTCGCAATGGTCAACAACTCGTATATGTAGCAATTTTCTAACCCATGTAGAGATCGAATACGGCCGCAGAACATGCAAGCACAAGCTCACAACGTTTCGCCGTTGCAGAAAGCATGCTTTGCCAATTACAACGCAGTATTCACATTAGTGAGATACAGATTCATCTCCATCCCGTCTCCCTGATGTGTGCAATGCATGAATTTTCAAAGTTGATTGAGTTAAGTTACTGCTAACACTTCGACCTCTCTTTGTTGTTCATTACAGGAACAGGCAGAAAAAGAGGTAACGTTCATCCAGTAATTTGAACAAATCCATTTATTTAACCTCCTTATAGAACTACTATAACATAAATTCTTCCTCCTTGCATTCACCTTTACAAATAACTGAATTTCCCAAAAACTGGTATCGTTCTAGATAGTCGCAGGTATTAAATTGAATGTGGTTCTGGTTTTGTGTCATGTTTGTTTTTGTATTAATACCTTGACGTTTCTTTCTATTTTCACTTCAGGCGGAACAAGCCATATTGCAGTTGGTAAGTTTACTGAGTCAAAATGGTGATGATGTCGTTAATGATAATTATTTCATTTGTGGTTTGTTCGAAGTAAGAACGCTTGGCCTTCAAAAATTAATCCATAAAAGAGAATAAGCCTTTGGAAATATAGTTTATCGGTCTTCCATGAAGTAGTAATTTCCGGATTTTTAATTGCAACTGTTTTCTAAGTACTGTGTAAATAAAAGAAACATAAGGCATAGCTTGTATTAGATGAAATACAAAGACAAGACAACTAAATTCATAAAAGAAGGTAAATATAATTCGTAACTAGGCTCTTTGTCGTCAACACCGGGTAAAGATAACGTTGAACGTTTGAGAAAAGATGTAATTTGTCGGTACGTTTGACATATATATATATAGTATACCCGGGTTTGTTTTCGAGCCGAAAAACTACTTAACGTTCAAGCTAGAGACTTAGGACAGATCATCTTGGGCTAACCAGATGATTTTTGTTTGTCTCGGTTGCAGGAGGATGTCCTAGCAGAGCAGGAAGAAATGGTGAGTATTGATTTGATACTTACAATTCTTCTGGTTTGTAAAATGACTTGATGACAGGAAAGGAAAATACAAAGCTGTTTTCTCCCGCAAACGTGGGTTTGGAAGGAACTCTCCAAGTTGAAGGTTATTAAATGTACAATCTAATGTACTCTTTGCGTTGGCCGGAAGGGATGTCTAACTTTGTTTACAGTTTTACAAAACATAGGGCTAGTTATTGTTTTGCTTGAAAGGCTTTATGCTGTCGTATCAAATCCACATGTACTCTCGTTTGTATGGCTTGTGCAGGACGTTGACGTTGAGGTGTGATCATAGAAATACAAAAATTGATAACCAGAAACCTCCTCGATTAACTGCACCCGTTTCTAATTTTATTCAAATATTTTAAATAAGTGAGTTCGTAATTTCAGCGCGACTCGGGATGAACAGTACTTATTTCTCGCGCGTTTCTTAGAGAACGTGAGGTTTTAAAATAATCTTCCACTGAAATTCTCGCAATTTACAGGTGAAAAAAATTAAAAAGGAGAGATTTGTAGTTTACAAACTCGACTCGACTCTCTCTCTTGTTTTCGTCTAGCCACACATCGTCATGGTAATGACGTAATTACGGTAGTTTGACTAATTTGATTGGACAATTGAATGTCACTCATCTCACCGACTTACCTGAACTCCAAGTCTAAACGTCGACTTTTCTAGAATCTTTTTTTTTCGGGTGGGGGTGGGGGGTGGGTGTTCTATTGTTGGGCGGTATGTGACGTCATCGCCGCCATGTTGGTAGACGCTAACAAAATATTCCTCGCTAGCTTCTCTTATTAGTTCCACCAACATTGTCATTTGAATCTCTGGGGACTGATTGCAAACCAGTAAATGTGTTTACAGATTACTGTAGCAAAAGTACACGCTATCAGGCAAACCACGTGTTGTGACCACACCCTTTTATCTGTATAAGGCTGATCGTTCGGTTTTCTCGATAGCGTCTTGTACAGCAAAACTCCTTGATGGATCTAAAAGAGGAATCAACCATGACGGGACTGTCGCTGGCGAGTAGACAGAGTCCAGAAAAACAAGAACGAGAAACAATGACTGGCATGTCATTAGAGAAACAGGTCAGTTAATCCTATAGACCACATGCTGTTGGCCTTTCCGGAATTGAAAAATGGACTGTAACTAAACCACGTCATAGTAAGAAAGAGCACATCGTTGGGGTAATAGAAACTGTTTAGTAAGTTTTCCAAAACCGTCAGTATGGTTTGAGGTACGCTAGTAGAATGTCTGTAATCCCAAAGTAAAGTTTGAACTGATTATCCTAAAGCCTTCCAAGCCAGACAAACATCGCTGTACGAGATGGCCAAACGAGGCCAACAACGTAAAAGATGTTGTATTATCGGGAGATGGTGTGGTGCAGTGGTAAAGCGCTTTGTCTCTCACCTCTGTGGCCCAGGTTCGATTCCCCGACGGGGCGCCATATGTGAGTTGAGTTTGTTGGTATCTCGCCCATTCTCCGAGGGTTTTTCTCCGGGTTCTCCGGTTTTCCTTCCTTCACAATAACCAACAGGCTAAATTCCAATTCGATCTGTGGATTATCCGGGTCCTGGCTTTGATCAGCCCCTATGGTTGTTTCAGGTCCCGTTAGAAATTCATTGTATAAAACATTTTAGACGACAAGGATTCTGGGACTGAAATTTAACCAAAATCTTTTGTGTTGTTATTTACACGAAGGCTACGCGCCGCCTAGTGCGCGTGCGTGAATTGAAGTACTATGCCGTTTCTTTACTTCTTCACTTCTTACTTGTAGTTTATCAGTATGTAAGTAGTGTTAGCGGTTCATGAATATGATGATTAAGAATAGTTTCATCACTGGGGATGAAAATCAGTTGAAACACTAGTGATTTTCAACTGGTGGTGTTTCATTGGGTTTCCAAACTCATCCACCAGACCAAATGCAGTCATCTGTGTGACTAAAAAGCTCACGAGTTTGAGAACAATGTTTGACCATAGTTAATAGAGTGGAATGGTTATGAAACCCAGCGACCTTCTTTGTTATATGTCTTTGTTAGCTTTTTTCAACCATTACCGTGCACAAAACACAATAGGAATTCCAATATGTTAATCAATCAGCCAATAGAAACGTGTGAGTTCAGTCGTTCAGGGGACGCTAATGAACTATGACCGTGCACAAGTTTTTTTGTTTTACCCCCTTCCAACATAAATCTCAGCGCCTTTGTTAGGCCCTTTGAAGTTTGCCGGGTTTCCTAACCATTCCACTCTATTAACTATGGTTTGACAGGCTGTACAAAAGAATCCAACATTGTTCATCAAACTCTAGAATAAAAGAAATGTTGTACGATGTTGACGTTAGACAGAGTGTTTGACGGAAATCAAATTTCGTCCAACATCACCAACATCGTAAAACATGGCGGCCAAACGAGTTAAACAGGTTTTATCCAACAATATTCGACGAGGGCTTAACGATTCTTGTTAAAACTGAAACCTAAATCAACACAACGACTGTACAAAGATGTATTCCAAATAAATAAGTGCTGCTATTTTATGTCTCTTTGTTGCGTGTCTATGAAGAGAAAATTAGTTTAAGTAAGAAAAATGACCGATTCTCCACTGATCAGGGTGAGTGGCTGCTTTTGCAGGAAATAGTCACGTGCTGATATATCACTTCAATAACCCGGCAATGAATTGCGCTCGTGTTCCCATGGGAAAGGCTTTACTGGATGGCAAACAAACTTCAAAACGCTGTTTTAGTAAGATCGACCATCGCTTGGAGGTGGAGAATAGCACTTACAAACAGGTTTTGCTAATAACACTACCGAAAATGAAATCAGATTTTTTGCCGTCCAGTGCAACCACGTGATTCCATTCCTACAAAAGGAGTAATACAGCACCATTATACTGTAGCTCTATTGTTTTCGTACTGTATGTTCTAAAGGTTAGGGTGTTTTGTATTGTTGGGTAAGCCAATGCTGTGGCTCGTTTCGAGCGGTACTGTCTGGTTCTACAAAAGCCCATTCAGTTTAAATTTCCCCATATCTTACGTCACACATACCAAGGAAAAAACACACCTCTAGCAAAAAGAAAACAAAATGGTCTGTAATAGTTCAGTTTCGTATTCGAAAATTACCGCTGAATGCAATGACTACAGACGCATGTACGCAGGGTTAGCCTCATTCTGAAGTTAAACATTCATAAATACCAGCGAGACGGTGCCAGACGCGAAACTATAACAATACGCAGAGTTGTGAATAGCCCACCTTCTCGCTGGTATTTATGAATGTTTAACTTTAGAATGAGGCTAACCCTGCGTACATGCGTCTGTAGTCATTGCATTCAGCGGTAATTTTCGAATACGAAACTGGACTATTAGGAGTCGTTAGTCCAGCTTTTCAATGCCAGAGAAAACATGGCAAAACTAGTTTATTCCCCGTACCTGACGTCACAAATTACAAGACGTCACAAATTACAAGACGTCACAAATTACAAGACTTTAGATGTCTGTTTATAACGGAGATTGTGAGGAAGGTTTTTAGATTTTCTTTTCTCCGACATGGAATACAATGAATTGAATTAGAATCGAAGGCTCTTCATATATCGATTGATTCGTAGAGCTAGAGTTGATTTAGGATTCAGTCCCCTTGAAGGCATAAAAGTGCCTGTGCAAATTCCATTAATTTAGGTCATAGCTTTTGAAAAAAAACCTATTAATCATTAATTAAATGTACGAATCAAATGATTGTATCAACACTGGGTCAAGGCAGATACCTTAAACATCAACTTGATCAACAGTAACTGTTATAACGGCGTTCCAGATTTGCCTGCATTTTAAAATAGCACTGAAAATGATACCTTATATCATTTATTCTGTATTTATGGTGGTTGTGTTGTATAATTCATACAATATATCATTTATGAAGACGAAGTATTTACAGTTTATAGAAAATATCAATTTTCCAAAATTCTTCCTATTAATCACAACTTAAACGTACTTTATCCAAAATACTTTAAAAAAAATTATCATTACTCTTCTTTGCGTCAAATACATTCAAGACTGAAGCAAACTCAAATTATTTGTTGCATAAGAATAACAATTATATTTGCTTAATGATAAAACCTTGTATTTGACCTGTTCCCAGGCCCTTGTATCAGACAGCCATCACTCGTTCATGAGTCGCGGCGTCAGCCCATTCCCCATCATGGAGTCCAGTACCCAAGAGGACACCATGGGGGAGGACCAGCCCGAGTTCAGGGCCATCAGCCCGCGGGACAGCGGGTTTGAGGGCGCGGGATCGAGTGCCAAGTTTGACTCAAGACCAGTCTCGGGAACCAGTAATATAAATGTGTTGTCACCTAAGCAGGAAGTAGAGGTGTGTAGTTCGCAATTGGACGAGGGACTTTTCCTCCTTGTTTCGCGCCAAAAATTACCGACGAACATTTCAGTCGGCGAAGAAATTATAAGAGTGGCCAATCAAAATAGCTTTAGTTATTTCACACTTGTCAATCATTACTTATCCTATTTATAGATTGGCGCGAAAATTCCCAAGTACGCCACACTTTGTCGATATCGACGTTTTTTTGGGCGCGAAACACAATTTAAATCCCTGCAAGGGAAACACGTCGACCACTCTAAGTCTGTTACCAGAGAAAAAAAGTGGTCGCTTTGTGGCAAGTGTGGCCTCCTCCACAGGCGTATCTAGTTTTCCAATTCGGATTATGGATGTGGAGGCTATACTACCTACGTCACGATACAGCTAATCTGATACGCATGCGCACATCCTAATACCCGGTCAGTGCCACTCCATGGGTAATAGGATGTGCGAATGCGTGTGAGATATCAGCTGTATCATGAGAGTGTACAATCTCGTTCCCAGAGCCCGCGATCGTTTGGACAGCGGGGCGTTTGGTCACCGCTGGCCGTAAAATGCGCGGGCTCTGAGAACGAGATTGGAGAGTGTAGGGTAGTGTAGAGTGTATAGATTCTATGCCATATAGTATTGTACATCAGATATATCAAAAGGGTAAAAAAATCGTCAACTTAAGGTTCAAACAAAATACCACAGAAACAAGAACAACAAGGAAGAACGAACAGATTATAATCAAAGCAGAACGAAAGTTGGATCCCAAAATACGAATTATTACTTGTGGAGTGATTGCATTCATTTGTGCACCAGGTCCGTTTCAAGCGTCGAACATTTCATGTGGCGAATCAAGAGAGTACTGTAGCGTGCGGAAGCAGTCGAAGCAAAGTGCGCGGTGACAATGTCGTGGCGCGAAGATATTTTCCCGCCATGCGATTGTTGTCGCGCCTTCAGGTCAACTACTTCCGGTTACTAAACATAGATTTTATTCGACATTATCATCGCACACGTGCGCGTTATGCTCTCTTGGGCGAATCCAATGCTAATGACCTGTAACAATAGACTTGGTCATTAGCATTGGATATGGCGCAAGGTCAAGGTCAAAGTTCGACGTTTGAAACGGGCCTCTGGTAGCAGACAATACATTTTTCAATCTACTAACTATTACATAGTTTTGTAAAAACCCTACGGAAGTGATTTGCTAATGTTTAACATGCTTCTAATAGACCGCGCCCCACGAGCCAGTCCCAGTCTCTCGTTCGTCAACCCTGACAGCGCCGAGGAGGGACCTGGTAATGAGTGCACGTGCTCGTCGTCGATTGGTCAGTGCTGCCCTGCGGGACCACCCCGTAGCATCGGAGACCCTTCGCACATATGACGCAGTGTTGAGATTTAAAGTGAATGTGACTCAGTGGTTAGAGCACCAGGGGGTGGTAGACGGGGCCGAGGATCTGAAGACCATGGACATGGCTGCTGTGAACAGGGTAAATTAGATGTGCGATTGTGGCTTCTACTTGGAAAACGTTAAACATGTTCTCTATTGTCCCCGTTTTGCTGCTCAGCGACTTTCCTTGGCTGCACAGATTTTTCATAATAGATGGCCCTATTTCTCTGATCAACCACAGGCCGCCCAAGTTCTGACTGTGTAACAAGGTTTGTATGGGAGTTCTTCCGATAACTCAGAATAATAACATAAATCTCCTGTAATACAAGGTAAATAAAGGAAGAAGACTTACTTGAAGTTGTTTTGTCGTCCTATGTGTATTTCAGGTCGCTAGAACGGTGTTTTATGGAATTCTTGAGTCGTACGCTTCACCCCTTTAACCAGAGGGGAAGGCTGAACACTCGATACAACCACGGCCTTCGCTCGAGGACGAATTTTACACAAAATATCAATCCCATCGGCGTTTACTCGGCCGCGGTACAATCCAAGGACATCAATTATCCCTCAGAAGTCCACAGGCTTGATAACTCCTTTCCAAACCCGTTAGATTTGAACGATTTTTGAAGCAATTCGTGCAGCTTCAAACGGCCGACTAACCGTGTAGTCCATAGAATGGTGATTCTTGACAACGCGTTTTGGTAACCAGGCGTTTTGGTAACCAGGCCGTTACAAATTATTTCTTCCCTGAGAGGGACATATCAAATTCATTTGACATTTTCTAATCCCTCCCTCCCCTCCAACGAGACCACTGGACAGCACCGGTGACTAGAAAGTGTCAAATGAATTTGATATGTCCCTCTCAGGGAAATAAATAATTTGTAACGGCCTGGTTACCAAAACGCCTGGTTACCAAAACGCGTTGTCAAGAATCACCATTCTATGGACTACACGGTTAGTCGGCCGTTTGAAGCTGCACGAATTGCTTCAAAAATCGTTCAAATCTAACGGGTTTGGAAAGGAGTTATCAAGCCTGGGGACTTCTGAGGGATAATTGATGTCCTTGGATTGTACCGCGGCCGAGTAAACGCCGATGGGATTGATATTTTGTGTAAAATTCGTCCTCGAGCGAAGGCCGTGGTTGTATCGAGTGTTCAGCCTTCCCCTCTGGTTAAAGGGGTGAAGCGTACGACTCAAGAATTCCATAAAACACCGTTCTAGCGACCTGAAATACACATAGGACGACAAAACAACTTCAAGTAAGTCTTCTTCCTTTATTTACCTTGTATTACAGGAGATTTATGTTATTATTCTGAGTTATCGGAAGAACTCCCATACAAACCTTGTTACACAGTCAGAACTTGGGCGGCCTGTGGATCAACCGGCAAAAAACGCTTTTCTGTATGGTCAATGGAACTAACAGAACCTCAAAATAGAGAATTGTCAGTATTGAAACATACCTGCAAAACAGCCAACGTTTCTAGAATTTGGACAGTATCAGGTAGATGATAAGACCATCTATAGATCTATCTTTAAAAATGCCTGGCCCATAACAGTATTATTCCTTTGTATTTATTGTACAGTATTTCTTCTCCTTTTTATGGTATGTATTATATATTGGTATAAGCCCCCACGATGAGCTAATACGCTCTCGGGGCAAACACTGAGCTATAGGCTAAACATGGTCCAAGATGGCTGTGTTTACAGCTATAGGCCAATCCTTGCTGACGTCACTGTTTACATGTTTGCCTCATTAGCATAAATTAAATTTCAAGCTACAAACAAACAGACGACATCAGTTGAAAGAGAATTTTAAACTTAGTAATCACCGAAAATTTGAGATTGATACGTTAAATATTTACGGAGAAATTGACTTTTGAAAACTGTAAAATGGGCTGGGGGGCAAGAGTTGCTGACAGCCATACATTCTTTATAAATGTTGAGATTTTTAAACGCTCATTCTCAAAACATATTTACTATATCACTCAAATGTTCGATGATTATCAGGTGTGACAATCTCTTTCGATTTTATGGACTCTGTTCGTATGTACGTCGCTTGAAGTTTGATTTATGCTAATGACGAAAAAACGTAAACAAGGATTCGCCTTTACGTTAATTTTTTTTATAGAAATATTGTATTCATGATAAGAATGAAATTACAAATGTTGAGAACTAAGACAGGCCACAGTCATGTGTTTCCTTATTGTATATATTTTTAATAGGATGATTTAGCGCAAGTGATCGAGAGACTGCCTGAAATACGCTACAGTGTTAGTCAGGTAAGATATTCTACATTTGTATTTCTCATTGTGAGAATTTCCCATTGGCTAATAGCTCGACAGTTTGAATGAAATGCGAACGATTTACGGGTTTTCTATACATTGACTGATTAAGTAGGAGTATAACTAGAGCCCATTTTTCCTCCTCTCTTGAGCACATGGAACCCGGTTTCCATGCTTGTTAAACTATAACTAGTACGTGCTTTCTCTCTTACTGTTAGAGTAAGATAATGTGAGACTGTACAATGATAAAGTCATACCTCGTTGGTCTTGATTTTTGCGACTGCTGACTCTTTCAAGCTCAAAACCGAGTTAGTTCCGACGGCCTTAAAATGAACTCTCCACCCTTAGTTACTGTTACTCTGTTCTCCCCCCTTGGTTACTGTTCCTATGTCCTTCCCACTTAGTTACTGTTACTATGTCCTTCCCCCTTAGTTACTGTTACTATGGCCCCCCTCTTAGTTACTGTTACTATGTCCTTCCCCCTTAGCTACTGTTACTATGTCCTCCCCCCTTAGTTACTGTTACTATGACCTCCCCCTTAGCTACTGTTACTATGTCCTCCCACTTAGTTACTGTTACTATGCCCTCCCCCTTAGTTACTGTTACTATGTTCTCCCCACTTTGTTACTGTTGCTATGTCTCAGAAGCTGTGGACTTTAATCCCAGGAAATTCAAACCAAACATGACAAAAAAGGCTTGAGTTCGGCGATAGTCTTTGTGTTATTCCGAATGATGTATCAATGATGTATCTTTCGCTGAATTTCTTCAAACTTTTCGAATAACGCAAGTTTGTGTTTTCATCTCCTGACGAGTTTGTGGAACAAGATGGCAGCGGAACATTGCTTCGTTGTGATAGTCTAAACTCTAAACAGGTTCAGAACAATAAATATGGTGTGGCTGTATATAAAGAGCGTTTACTTGTGTAAAATAACAGGGATTCCTTTGTTAATTCAGGTACTGGAAAAAGTAGACAATATTCTTACAAGTCAAAACCTGAGCCGCGAGTCTACGTTTGACATCCCTGCAATACGAACGGAAGGGGAAAGTACATTCCACGAGTCCACTGAAGAAAGACTAGACACGCGAGGCTTTGCCGAGGGACAGGAAAGAGAGGAAGCTCCTGTAGAAATATCTAACGCAAAGAGTGATATCCAGTCGAGCTATGTGAAGTTACTGAAAGAATACAACGACCTGGCGGAGGGATACGAAACCCTGAGAAGAAGTATGGACGAGGAGACGAAATTCAACCAGGATCAGACGAGCCAAAATGCAGCCGTGATGGCAGAGATGCAAGATACGATCAATCAACTCAAGTTACAGCTGGCTGATGGACTGGCAGGGCGGGCTTCCTCCTCAGGGGTAGGTACACGGGGAGGTTATTGAGTCAGTAAATTAAAGTCACTTTATTTATAGAGGGTAACAGGTTTACCGCTAACACGTAGCTCAGTAATCTTCCACATGGCCCTCTGTTGACTTAGTCCTACGATTCTACGTCCTTATCCGAGAAGACGTGGGCGTCTAATCGTTAACTGTTGGATTATGTAAAGGCAGCACCTTCTGCTCAGTAATTGTAAGACCCTGAGTTTTGGTACGGCCGGGGTTTGAACCCGCGACCTCCTGCACGACAGACCGGAGCCTAACCGCTGAGCTAACCGGGAGGGACTGGACCTTAACAACTGAGCTAACCGGGAGGGACTGGAGCTTAACACTGAGCTAACCGGGAGGGACTGGTCAGTTGAATTGCGTATCGTTTCCTGTCCATAAATGTTCTCACTTTGTTAATTGTTTTTTTTTACCGATAGCGAGCCAACTCCTCCATCATGTTCTCACGTCTTGATTCTGAACGAAATGCGAAGATTCTAAAGCGTGCACTGAACGAGGATCGCGTCTCACAAGAAAACCTGTCAGACCTGTTAGGTCAGATGTCAGATTACGTCAGCTTACCGGCGAAGCGACTGGTGCACGTGGTGAGGCGATACAGCCATCACAGAGCCATGCAGGACATAGGTATGTACTGGGGAATACATGTGACGTCATGTGAGCGGGAACGCTTCGAACCCACTACTTTGTGTGACGTCATGTGACGTCATGTGAGTGGATACTCTTTCTTGGCATCCCACTGGTTTGGTGTGAAGTTTCGTCATCGCAAATCAAAACAAGAAATAGTCCTGTACTGAGTATAATAAAATGCAGGGACAGGGGTGTAGTTCTGATTCATTTGTGTCTGAAATGAACGTTTGCGCTTGTCTAATTTGAGCAATAGCAGCAGCATTGAATTCAGACGAAGTAACTACAGTTGAGTCTCTCGTAGGCCACCAACTTTACAAAGGTGGCCGCTTAGGAGAGATGTAACGTTTGGGAAGTAGTCGCACAGAGGTGTTTCACTGGTTTCAAAAGGATATCCTTGCATTAGCAGGTTGCCATGGTCAGGGAAGAGTCGGAAAAACCATATTTTTTCAAGGTCAGGGAAAAGTCAGGCAATTTTGCATCTGGTCAGGAAAATTCTAAATTTCTTGTCAAAGTCAGTGAATTTTATTTTCAGGTTGCCATGATGACCCCTCATTTCATTAAGATCGAGTGTCGATCCTCTGATGGATCTTAACTTTTCATCTTCTGGACTTTGGACTCATAGTCGTTGTCTATATTTAAGAGGTCATTAGCACTTGATTACTTTTAATAGCTCAGCCTCTTTTTCCAGTACCTTACAAGTGATGTCATTTCCTTTTTTTTAATACAGAAGAAGAACTGAAGAACATTGGTGGTAATCTTAACGAAGACACGCTACGCGCGTTAGAGAAAATGGAAGTGTTACAGAATGAGCGAGCTAGAAGATGGGGAGAAAAGATGGACAGCATGGCCGAGACGAGAGAACGACTTGCGCAACTGATGATGGAAACATTTGAAAAACTTGAGAACGATACAGGGATATTTCTGATAAAACCTGTGCTCTCGTATAAGGGAAGGTAAGTTAGCGGGCATACACTTAGTGATAATGAGAAACTTGAGAACGATAACGGGGGCAGTCCGTGTTTACTTCTCCGCCAAATCAGTAGCCTGAAGTAGAGCAACCTTCTCAGAGATCACTGTCAGGAAAAAACAACAAATCAGACTTACAGTGACTAATAACGTTACTTCTAGACACTTTCAATTCAATTTGTTTTTCGATCCCCTTCAAAGGTCAGACCCACTGGGTGGTTACCTAGTCAGCAAGATGAAATCCTCGACCTATTTCCAGGCCCCAGGGCACTCTCGCGGCCCGGTCACTCCCGCACCAACCCCTTGGCTTAACAAGAGCAAATCAACAGGATCAATACCGGGCATGTACCGTGAGCTGTCACATGTTAGCAAGGGTACAATACCAGCTGTGACACAGCTAGAGGATGGCGTTATGGATATGGACGTCACGCAACCAGGAAGAGATGGAGTTTATCAGGGACCCACCTGGCAGGTAAAAGTTTATGTCACGTGGTTAGGTTCACGATGGGTCTACTTAGACGTTATGCAATACTACTGGTTTTATATCATTGGTCAACAATGATCACATGAGGAAATCAACCGCATGCGAAAATAAGTAATCCTGTGAAATTTGAGTGTCATAGGTTTCATTGCTACAGAGTAATTAGGGTTTGAATTAAGAGAGCTTTGTATGAATAAGTCAGCCATGG
This sequence comes from Actinernus sp. WN-2022, assembly GCA_030867875.1. Lineage (NCBI taxonomy): Eukaryota > Metazoa > Cnidaria > Anthozoa > Actiniaria > Actinernidae > Actinernus > Actinernus sp. WN-2022. Next base: position 6,508,697 of record JAOWCC010000655.1, on the reverse strand, counting down.
CCTTACAAGCCTCGTTTTCATGTTTTCTCAAAGGTTTAAATGCTAATAACTTTGGAACCAATTGTTATAAAACTATTAAACTACATACTATCAACAACTTCTTACTGCTCTTTCAGGAGTCTTTATCAATTTTACTGTATTTGTTTAAGTTCAGAATGTATGCTAATTAGCCACACCTTGGGGTCTGCACCGCGACTAAACGTCACGCGCATGCGCTTTTGATGACTCCAATGCGCGCGTGTCTCCCCAGTTTCCCGTCGAAACTAAAAGAAAACAGAGGCAACCACCCCTGTTTCTGCGGAGCATAACGTTTTGCCGCTGTGTGGGGTCTACTTTACATTAGTGCTGTTAAAGTGCCTATGACTGAAGTGAAAAAAATCGACCCTGTTTTGATTTGATTTTATTAAATTTTAGTCTTCCCTAAGTCATCTTGTGCAATTAAAAATAAATTTGGAGAGCGCGAACATTTTTTTATTTCCTGTCGAAGTCAGGCATAATTGTCAAAATCATGCGACAATTTTTATGCCGTTAATGACATGCGTGACGTCAAGTGGTTTGCACATTAATATTTGTCTTCGTAAATAAAACAAAATACAGTTCGTTTTTTTGTCTAATTTGTATTCTAAATATGTATTACTTGAGGAGCCTTGCCAACTGTCACGTTTTTTCTCAAAGAAGCCTTGCCCGTCGGCCTTATTTTTACTTTTGTGAATATAATGTGCAAACCACTTGACGTCACGCATGTCATTATCGGCATAAAAATTGTCGCATGATTTTGACAATTATGCCTGACTTCGACAGGAAATAAAAACATGTTCGCGCTCTCCAAATAGATGACTTAGGGAAGACTAAAATTTAATCAAATCAAATCAAAACAGGGTCGATTTGTTCACTTCATAGGCACTTTAAGGCAATACCATGACTTTTAGGGTAGACACTTCTTTCCATCATCCAAGCTGCTCTTGACCACTAGACGACTGGGTACTAGCTTACATGAAATAATAGTAATGCCCATGAAATACTCAGTAATACTCATGAAATAATAGTAATACTCATGAAATACTCAGTAATACTCATGAAATAATAGTAATACTCATGAAATACTCAGTAATACTCATGAAATACTCAGTAATACTCATGAAATACTCAGTAATACTCATGAAATACTCAGTAATACTCATGAAATACTCAGTAATACTCATGAAATAATAGTAATACTCATGAAATACTCAGTAATACTCATGAAATACTCAGTAACACGCATAAAACACTCTGTAATACTCATGAAATGAATCCATTTGGCCTAACATTCAGGGTTCCCACGGTCAGGGAAAAAATCAAGGTCAGGGAATTTAGTATTTGATCAGGGAAATCCCAAACTTCATTGAAAAGTCTATTTTGGGCTGTTCTGTTCAATGTTTCTGTCTCAAAATAACGGTTGAATATTTGGAACAAATACGAGTGTGCGCTGGAGGTCAGTGTAAAGTCAGGAATTGTCAGATGTTTTTTTCTGCAAATCCATGGGAACTGTAACATTGCACCCTGTCGAGAACCTCATCATTTATTGGACATCAGCTTTACTCTCGATCTGCTCTCGTACCAGGTCTCCCGGTCACAAGTCCACGGTACACCTCCTACTAGTATGCCGCTGACCACACCGAAGATTCTTGAACTCGATGTTAATCGAATGATGATTAGTCAGATGCAAGTCAGGTGAGTCTGTGATACCTAAAAATACATCCGTCATGTATCTTCATTAAACCTGATTCGAGTAGATTTTTCTTTCATACTTTAATTTGTTAAGCATAGCTTTCCACTGAAGTTTGTTATTGCGAATCTGTTTATTTTGTAATGCAGCGTTAGGGATGAGGTGTTGGGAATGGGACGTACTGGGGGATGGAACGTACGGCGCATGGGACGTACTGGGGGATGGAACGTACTGGGGGATGGGACGTACTGGGGGATGGAACGTACTGGGGGATGGAACGTACTGGGGGATGGGACGTACTGGGAGATGGAACGTACTGGGGGATGGAACGTACTGGGGGATGGAACGTACTGGGGGATGGGACGTACTGGGGGATGGAACGTACTGGGGGATGGAACGTACTGGGGGATGGGACGTACTGGAGATGGGACGTACAGGGGGATGGGACGTACTGGGGGATGGGACGTACTGAGGAATGGGACGTACTGGGGGATGGGACGTACTGGGGGATGGGACGTACTGGGGGATGGGACGTACTGGGGGATGGGACGTACTGGGGGATGGGACGTACTGGGGGATGGAACGTACTGGGGGATGGAACGTACTGGGGGATGGGACGTACTGGGGGATGGGACGTAACTGGGGGATGGAACGTACTGGGGGATGGGACGTACTGGGGGATGGGACGTACTGAGGGATGGGACGTACTGGAGGATGGGACGTACTGGGGGATGGGACGTACTGGGGGATGGGACGTACTGGGGGATGGGACGTACTGGGGGATGGGATTTACAGCTTCCGCGGGAGCATTAATTCACGAATAAGAGGGACCCGTTGTTCAAAGGTTGAATAACGCTTTCCACCGGATAAAACAAAACAAATTCTAACATGACCTGAAACAACCATAGGGGCTGATCAAAGCCAGGACCCGGCTGAACCACAGATCGAATTGGAATTTGGCGTGTCGGTTTTTGTGGAGGGAGGAAAACCAGAGGACCCGGAGAAAAACCCCTATCCAGTGGATAAGCATTAATGTAATTAACTAGTTTTATCCACTGGGTATATTGTAGGGATTTATCCGTTGCGAGGCGTTATCCATCCTTTGAACGACCGTACCCAGATCAGTGGTGACCCTAATTGTCGTTTTCTTGTTTTTATTTCTCGTTAGCACTGGATTCGTGTCGTCGGACGAGAAAAGTGAGATGCCAGGTTCACTAGTGAGGAGTTACGTCACAGTAGAGAGGCCGTGTGGTGGGAAACAAATCAAGAAAGCCAAACGGCCCGACACTACCGGTACTGCGCTGCTGTTCTTTGTCGTTGTCAGCAAATTGTTCTTTAAACTTGAAAACCCGCAGTGATAAAGGCTCTGCATGCCGAGTTGAGGAAAACTAGTCACTTTTCTAAAATAGCTATTTTTCTGGAGGACTGCATGCACAGTTAGAGCGGATTTCAAATGAGTGTCGAAAGTATTTTGGTTTTGCGTTTACTTAGCTTTTCTATTGGCCGAGAAAATGGCATGTTATTAATCGACCAATGAAATTGCAAAGTAAAACCAATCATGTTTTGGTCTTGGTTTTGCTTTGGCTCGTGATTGGTTCAGGCCAAACCCATTCACGAACTTGTCCAGCCTTCAGTTGGCTTTTTTGTATTTACTTGCTCCTGTGATTGGCTGGCTGTGAGTAATTTGCGTTTGGTTTTACGACACTCACGTGAAATCCGCTCTAAAAGCTCAGTTTGAAGTACTTCATTTCTGCTGCGGAAAGGAGAACGATAGCAACAGATTTAAATGAACTTTTCGCAGGAATGCAATCACGAGGTTGTACTGAGTGGCAATGTTTTTTCATATAGCACTTGTACGAGATCGGTAGTGGTATTACCAAAACCTGTTTGTAAATGCTATTTTCCACCTCCAGTCGATTTCCATGGCTCAATTCATTCGGTAACGAAGTATTATATCAGCACGTGACTGTGTCCGATTGATTTTGAAGACTGAATTACCGTCATTTGTATCTAAGCGTGAACACGTGAGGTGAAAACGTGTTCTGATTGGGTAACAAACGTAACGTGATTCGTCATCAAACTTTCGAAGTGTGAAGGTGTGCTAGAGGAACTTTCGCGCCCAAAATACCATGTTTTCTCTTTCCGCATCGATAATTCTACAACCAATCACTTCCGTGATTCCTGAAGTCCCGAATTACAGGAACGCCTAGTCTAAAGTTACATCCGTGTTTGGTTATCGTGAATAGCCAGACGTTCGCGCCCAAAATACCAAGTTATTCTCTAGTTATTTTCTAGTGCTCGACTGTTTGATGACGAAACACGTCACGTTTGATACTCAGTTAGAACATTCGCCTGACGTTTACGCTTTTATACGGTATTGGGTTATGGACAAGATAAAATCTCGTGCACGTGGAGTGTATCAAGTAATTCTTGAGAGATTCTTTGAGCTTTCATTTAAATAAACATTGAGATGTGTTCTAAGCTCACACTCATTACTAATATTCCATTTTTTTCCTTCAAGATACCAACTCCAACTATTTCCAGTCGCCACCAAATTCTCCCTTCGATCCCAGAGTTCCTCGCGTGCGTAGCAGTCCATCGGCAATTCAACAGTATTCCCCGCTCCCCCCAATACGCATGCCCGAACTGAGAGACGAGTCACGCTCCAGTAAATCCATACGGAGTTACCCTGAAAGCGAGGCTGTCATGCACTCGGGCCCAGCAAGTCCAGATTACGCGGACAGGTTCAGCGAGTCGAGTCGTTCCAGACAGGAGACTGGTGGGAGTATTTCACTATCACCAGATGTAGTGCCAGTGAGCTAGCAATATGAAGTGTTACAGAGAACATTTTTGTATATTTAACTTATTAATAATCCATGAAGCAAAAACAAAGGAAATCACTGAGCGATAAGTAATCTGTAAATCTGATACATATTTCGTCCTGATTTACATAAACTTTGGCTTCGATTTTCTCGGCCAAAATAAGTCGTATCGCCAAAATAACTGAAAACAAGACTCTACATCTAGACGTTTGATAAATGCGATAAATAATTCACGTCCGATCTTTATGGATTTACAAACTCTCGCTTTCAGCTCGAGTTTGTAAATCCCATAAAGATCGTCCGCTCATTCTTTATCTAGTATATAAAGTTAACCTTTGCATATTTCTGGTTCCTACTTCCGATACATCAACATCTCTAGCCTCGTTTACATGCAACCGGAAGTTTTAACTCTACCAAATTGAAGAAAGGACTGGGACGAGTTTGTAAAGTTAATCAAATTGTAATGTCATTAAGGTTTTCTTCTATAATTATCGTTTCCTACTTCCGATTACATGAAAGCGACACTACAGATGTAACCGGAGGTTGGAACAGTTTTACTACTTCAACCGAACATTTACCTCTAACAAGCCATTGTTACAACAGATTTATAAGCCCCAAAAAGCTTAATTTTCCAGTGAATTTTGATTTAGAGCGCGAGAAGCCATGACGTACTGCGCGGTTACTGTAACCGTAACTTTGAAATGGTTTCCTATTGTTTTTGTCCTGCTGATCCAATCAAATTACAGTTACGGTAGGCTATGGACATGCCGTAGAGCAGATTTCGTATGAGTGGGACAAACTTCGGCATGTCCGTAACCGTGCTGTACCGTATCTCTGATTTCATTGGATCAGCAGAAAAACAAACAATAGGGAAACCATTTCAATGTCACCTCACGTCTTACGGTAACCGTGCTGTAGTCAGTGCTGTAGTTTGTCCCACTCATGCGAAATCCGCTAAAGCTATGAATTTCTCTGTTGACTGTTGTGGCGTTGTTAGCAAATAAATGTTTTGTAAAACAGAAACCCTAACAGTTTTCAAGTGATTATAATATATGCATTGAAGAAAAATGTCTTCCAACTTGGAACACACGAGTAACTTTATTTCCATTTTACCAGGAAAAGGGGGGGGGGGGGGGGGGTAGGGGGTAGGGGGTAGGGGGAGGAGGGGAATAGTAATAATTCAACCCGCGTACACTGAAATTTCCAACGGGACGTGAAACAAGTATACGGGCTGAAAAAAATTAGGACTCTGCTAAACCACAGATTGAATAGCCCAGTTCGTAAATTTTCTCGCAGACATGGCTCGTTGTTACAGACAAATGTATGGAAACTGAAAACACGATTGCACGCTTTCCAGCACAGCTACATCCCTCAAATTTCGATCAGTTAATCTTTTATCTGATATCTTAAGTTTGCAGACAGTGAATATTTCAGAAATTCGATTTTACGGAAAATATTTGGCATCGGATTCCCATACAAACACTGTATATCACGCCATGTTTGCATCCTTTCAAAATGATGTCGGAATTAACCGCGAAGCGGTCTATGTAAGAGATAATGGCACGAGAGTTCTGTGTGATTTAGAGTGCCGAGCATTTAGATAGAAAACCACGAGCGCGCTAGCGCGAACTTAGAAGGCGCCTTTGGTCACATCCACGAGATATTTTTTCTGAACATTTCGAAATAATATACTCTATATAGAGAATACTAATCACTTAACTATGGGATTTAGACAGCTGAAATGGGAAACGCTGATTGGTCGAGTGGTTGTGACCATGTTCTAATGGCATTTTAGCGTGTTGGTTTTTGGAGGAAAACTGGAGAAATCCCCTCGAAGCAAGCTACGATGAGAAACCGGGACTCGAACCATCACTTGAGTCTCGCTGGATGCCATTAGTGTCCATATTACGAATATATCGCTCATGTCATGCTTGTGACAATCCGATATTTTACAATTAGTAAAAATCAACGAATGTTTTTGTTTTTAATTTCAACATTTTGTACTAATATCCGATTGTCTTCACATTCTCTACACTCCTTCATAATGTAAATAGACTGGAAGTAGTAAATTAACTGAATAATATATGGGTATTTAAAACCAAGATTTCAAATGGTATAAATATTGTGATATACTCCGAGGTTCCCTAATAAACAATCCAACTTTGGAGAATATTGAGTGAAGATGTATTATTTCTCATTTCTCCGTACATAAGCATAAGTTACTGAGGCCGGCAGCAACAAACCAGTTCGCGGTTTCCCCCGACATTTTGAATGAGGTGTTGAAGTGAAATTTCTAAAGTTTGGAACTTTTGTGACAAGTGTATGAAGTTGCCACTGTTAATATGAGAACATTTCAAAATCTTGCCAGTTACTTTGTAATTAACTTGTCATAATTATACAGCAATTGTATACAAAAGTAACGTTTGTTTGTTTGTTTGGAAGTGCAGTTTTATCCAGCTCAAATGTATTGACACTTGTAATATCTCATTCTAAAAATTTGATATTCGTATCGAATACTCTAAATGCGAGTGATGAATTTCCACGTTGTCTTATAATTATCATTCGAACACTTTTGTACCTCGTGTGTCGGAAGAAACCGTGAACTGGTCCTATATTAGATTTGTATTCTGATCAAATATTGCCGTTGGCTGAAGTAATCCTATTGTTCTCCCTGTTCACTATAGAGCGCATTTCACATGAGTGTCGAAAGACCAAACGCAAATTACCTACAGCCAGCCAATCATAGGAGCGAGTAATCGCAAGTTACCCACAATTGGTTCCCTGTGAGCCAATGTCAAACCAAAGCAAATCCAATTTGCGTTTGGTTTTACCGTTTGGAATCTGATTGTTTGGTTAATTTTCTCAGCCAATAGGAGAGCTTAGTAAACACAAAACCAAAACATTTTCGACACTCTAGTGAAAACCGCTCTATTTTCAATTTGTGATTATTATATAAAACAAATAGATACCATTCTGCCCTGCTTCTCTCCTCTTATAGATGCACAGATGACGTCACAACGTGAAGAGAACCTCGGCGCAGTTCTTTGTTAAACGTCGATAGTACGTGCAGAAGTTTTCAGCTTGCCTGTTTGGTGTCCAATTTTAGACCACCTGACTTTTCCCTTGAGTAATGCTTTTTTGTTTTTCTGAATCCCAAGAGGAAATGTACCAATTTCTATAATTGGAAAACAAGGCAATGAATCCTCTGGAGAACTAGTCTATCACGTGGTCGTAAATGGAGAGTTCTAAAATAGGGGGTTACAATATGTAGTTACACGTGTCACTTCCTATTGACCCTATTGTAAAATGCTATATATTGTGAAATCAGTCCTATATATAGTCGAAATATAGCACGTTTAAAACTATACACGTTTCAGCCTTGCTATAGTCCTCAGTAGTAAATTTAGAAACAGCTTGTTTGTATTTTCAACTGATGAAAACGGGTCTTCTGCCAGATAGTGGTGATATGGAAAAGGATGTAGTACGAAATTGAGAAGTGCATAAACTGAAATATAAGGTATTTTAGCGATGGCCAGATCCTCTGACGTTTATACAATTTCAAGATAATAATAATGGCCATTTTATATAGCGCCGTTTCATGGCGCTTTACGTAATATATCCAACACAAGGAGCTTTAGAAAACCACTTCTAGAACAGGCTCCGTGTGTTGGAGATGACTTCTCAAACTTTTCTCTCGCGGTAAAATTAGCAATTCAAAAGTCTAGAAATGCCAGCCGTATCTACCCCTGATTTATAAGTACGCTTCACGGTTGTGATTCCCTTTGTTTTCCCTTCATTAATTATGCATGATTTGAGACGACATTACTGACATTTCCGAACTGCTTTTTCGGCGCTATGGCTTCCACACAGTTGACAATGTTTACAACCTTTGCTGAATTTTGTCGGTTATCGAATGGATATCTAAAGAACTGCGCTGCCGACGGACTCCATTGATTAAATTTACAATAGATACATATAGACATATTTTAATCCTTAGTACTGTTATCATTGTATATCTCGGTAATATCTTAGTCATATTTTATGTATCAACATTTAATATTGTACATTATTTAGTTTAACAGGCGAAGAGCCACCCAGTGGAAGTATTGTTAACAAACCATTATTATGTTGAGTTTGTGGTTAGTACAATGGCCAGGCTGCTGTACCGGGTGACAATCCCCTGCTCTTTTTCGAGTAGTACAGCAGGTTCCTTCAAATACTGATTAGAAGTAGGAGACAAGGCCTATGGCTTATTCACGTCCCTGCCCAAGGACGCGGCCGGGATTCGAATCCCCGAGCTCCCGCACTCTAGACCGTGCTCTACTGACCAACTGAGCTAACCAGTGAGGTGTAACCAGAACGTTATAATACAAACAAATGCCTTGCTAGTTCATGGCGAAAGCGAAAATATAAATACAAAACACATGCAAAAACAACTTTGCCTTTAGAATGGTTTTGAATTAGGTGTCGAAACGTCAGTTAGGTGATTGCATACGAATTTGATTGCGTTTAAATTTCCACGTGATTGGTTGAGGTAAAACGGACCAATCGTGAATTACTTCAGTTCGTGATTGGTTCGTTGATGTTTTTACTGGCTTCTGATTGGCTCACTGGTTTTGACTCAATCCACCGTCCCGAAAAAGATGGCGATTTGCACTTTTACCCACACTCCTTTGCGCACGCAAAGCTTTAAATCCGTTTAAATTCTCTGTAGGAGTTTAATCTTAATAACAAGCCAGTACAAGTACTGTTCCCAATACACTGTCATTGATAAAAAACACAGGATTTCCACGTGTTTTACTGTGTTAGGTTCGCAAGGGATTGTGGTCATATGTGCAGTCGCCATATTTTTCGGGACGGTGGATTGAAAACCGCTCTGTAGCCTTTTTTCTCTTTCTTTTTTTCCAAAGCCCGAAAAATGGAAACAAATGAGAAGACTAGAAAAACGGCAATTGCCATTCCTCGTTTTTCAGATAACTGATCGTATAGCATCAAAACGACACGTCTAAAACAACGAAAAACAGAAAGCGCGACAGACTGATGAAAACAGGAAAAGACACGTTCAATAGCACAATGCAATGCGAAAGTCAGCCATTATGGTAATGTCAAAAATTGCAGCCAAAATTCACAACTGGGAAAGACAGAAAAAACACTCGAAAAATAAGAAAGGTTATAGACCCATTCGAAAAATGGTGTCACCAAGCAATAAGCACTGCCACTTCAGAGAGCATGCACAAATAATGAGTAAGTGTTATCGAGGGGTATATACTTCGTGGTAGTGTTTCGTTCCATATAGTCTCCCTGCATAATCATTTTCTCTACTGTTTTACAGTATTATGCAGGGAGACTAAATGGAACGAAACACTACCATGAAGTATATACCCAATCACGGGAGCAAGTAAAAACGAAACGAGCCAATCACGAACTCAGTATTAATTCATCACGAGGAAAACTAAACGTAATCGTGCATATACTTAATCGGAAACGGCTCTAAACGAGAGAAACTTTGCTGCGGCTTGCCTAAATCGTGAACATTCGTATAAATGGGTCACAAACTGAAGTTCGAGTCTAACTAAGTCGCGGCTTAATTAAGCACTCGTATTTAGCACATTTTATGAAGTTCGCCTGGAGCCATTACCAGGAGCGTCCATCTTCTCCATTGGTTCTGTTCCCAGCACGTGAGTAGATGTGGCTATATTTAGAATTGCATTTCGCGCGAAATAAACAAAGGCCATGTTGTCTTAGCCAATCAGATATATATACGTCACTTCTCATGATTATTCATTATCATTCTTCTCACTTTCAACGCGGGAAGTCGAATTCTAAATATAGCCACATATGTTCCTGTGCTGAGGGCCCAGCCCATGACATAGGAACGCTCCTGGTAATGGGCTCCTGACCTCGCGGATGAGGTAAACCGCGGCTATCTTCCTCTTGTAGAAATGACCCTAACTATTTCGGTCCGTCACAAAATAAATGTTCGTTTTAGCGAGTTATCCACGTTTCCGTTTACTGTTGCTCGTGATTGGTTCAAGTGATTTGTGATTGGGTCATTGCGTTTTTACTTGCTCCTGTGATTGGTTCTATAATTGCTTCGGTTTTACGACACTATCGTAAACCGTTCTAAGTTCAAAAGATCATGTCTATCTCAGAGTTTATTAAAGGAACCTAGGTTGAGAAACAATGTTTGCTCTTCAATATTCTCTGTAGATGTCTACATCTGTTGATGTGTTTGTCCTGTAAATTGTGTACTAGATATCACTTAATATGGACCAATTCTTCTGTCCGTAACACTAATTTGAGTTTCCTGCGCGCGCCATCTTAGATTTTATGACGTCACAGTACTGCCCCTATTATTACACAATAGAGCTATTGTTGTATGACAATAGAGGTAACACTGTGACGTCATAAGATCCAAGATGGCGGCGCACAGGAAACTCAAATTAGTGTTACGGACAGAAGAATTGGTCCATATTAAGTGATATCTAGTACACAATTTACAAACACAGCAATATATTTAGGCATGCATAGGTTCCCTTTAAGAAAACATTAGCTTTCCTGCGAGTGAATTGTAAGAGCAATTTTCGGCTGAATTTGCCAAAGTACTGCAAACTTTTCGGCTGTCTTGACTTTAATTGTAACCAAATCAATATACGACAAACTCCTAGTTCTTTCGTAAGATGTTAGGTAATTTCGCTAACGTCAACTTTGAAAAACAAGATAAATCAATCTAAGCTAATTCGCTACAACATTGTGTTTCCATGTCTTTCAAGCCGATTATCTAATTTATGTAGCCTGTAGCCAGTTCTCTGATCGATGACCGCCCTTTCTTCGAACAATTTGCCAAGATAATACTTTTATTATTACTCTTTAAGACAGACATGAATATATGATGATTCCTGTTTGTACAAATCTACTTTATTTCGCAGAATTATTCAATAATGATCATGTAGTATTTACAAATAAAAAGAACCTGCCAGCAAGTGTGCATGATCACGTGTATCGAATTATATAATGTTCCTATTGATCATGGATACGTAAATGTGTTTTAAGAACACCTGACCGATTAAATGCCTTGTCACAGAATGTACACTGGTAAGTTTTATCACCAGTATGGATACGTAAATGTCTTTTAAGATTACCCGACTCATTAAATGCCTTGTCACAGTATGTACACTGGTACGGTTTATCACCAGTATGGATACGTAAATGTTTTTTAAGATCACCTGACTGATTAAATGCCTTGTCACAGTATGTACACTGGTAAGGTTTCTCACCAGTATGGATACGTAAATGTTTTTTAAGATCACCTGACCGATTAAATGCCTTGTCACAGAATGTACACTGGTAAGGTTTCTCACCAGTATGGGTACGTAAATGTGTTTTAAGATGACCTGACCCATTAAATGCCTTGTCACAGTATGTACACTGGTAAGGTTTCTCACCAGTATGGATACGTAAATGTTTTTTAAGATCACCTGACCCATTAAACGCCTTGTCACAGAATGTACACTGGTAAGGTTTCTCACCAGTATGGGTACGTAAATGTGTTTTAAGATGACCTGACCTATTAAATGTGTTTTTGCAATGTTCACATTCATACGGTCTATACCCTGTGTGACATCGTAAGTGCCTTATCATATTCTCGTGTGTTGTAGACATCTTCTTACACAATGGACACTCTTTCAGTGACGTCTTAGTACAGTGAGTCTCGAGATGTTCAGTGAGATCCTTCGCTGTAGAACACTGTAGCAAGCACATTTGACACTTTAACTCTTTCTTTGTCGGTGGAATGAAGCAGACATACTTTACGTGACTAAGTAGCATGTTGGATGATGTGAAGCACTTGTTACACTTCATACATTTGTATCCACGCTGCGTATTTCCTACAGGAAATAATCAATAGATATGTATAATATTAATTTCTTCTGACATCAAAACATTCAGCTTCCCTAGCTTAATACGCTTTTCTATTTAGTCATAAATTATCTAAAAAAACATGGGGGGGGGGGGGGGGGGGGGGAGGGGAGGGGGGGGGGGGGGGGAGGAGGAATGCGTTATTGGAAATGTCGATTATTACGTTGTATTATTTTCATCGATTTCACTTTAATTTTCGAGTGTATCAGTTATCGGAATCAGTAGCTTGCTCTACAGAGTCATAAGTTATCTTATCCAATCTCGTTAGCCAATTGGGATCTCACAGGTTTGTTTTTAGGATATCCTATTGTATGTATATATTATTATACGGAGAAGAAAGAAAGCTTGGCTACCTCTTACGGGATCTTGATCTTTCAGCGTATCAGTATCTACTGATATCCCCAGATCCTCGGCGTACTTATCTCCATACCACACCAGAAGCTCTGTTCCCACTGGAATCTCCTTGTAGCTGCGGTAATAAATCTCTCCACGGTACTGTAATGCTACCAGGTTCTGTTCGCGTTCACAACGTGAACAGTTCACGAATCTCATCCAGTTACTGGTTGTTTCATCGTATCCATCAAACAAAGTAGTGGAATTTTCCATCTTTCGTTACCTATTTTTTTTAAACAAAAAGCAATGTTCTAGGACACTATTTAAAAAAATGTTTTTTTTCCCGGACAATTACAAACGACACGCGATATTCTCAGACCGAAATGCATTGTGGTTATAATGTCCAGTTGTGCGAAACGGATAAACTACAGTAATCGATTGGCAGGAGACCATTGATTCGTCTTGAAGCTTTTGACCCAAAAACAAACAAATTTACCAGACTACAACCACAATCTACTTTTGGTCTGGGAATGTCGTTTGTCTGGGAAAAAAACGTTATATTTGAAATAGGTGTATTTTAAAGTGCCACTACGACGAAATTTGACCATTTCTTTTGCCACTTTTTTTGTATTCCATAAGAACAGTGGTAGGAAATATCCAAATCAGTGAAAAAACATTTTAAAGAGAGTTTACCGTCAAAATCACGTTCGCCATTACGCGAATCCGTTCCCGTGGGCGAGGAATGCCTAGTCATTTTTTAGCGTATGTGACGTCATACACTTTAACGCATCGTTCTCAAGTTGCTTCGAACCCATACATTTTCTTCCACTGCGAATTGTGCTGTGGTTTAGGAAATAACGACCTAAAATCTGCAATCAGATTCTTCAGAACATAGTGATGTAGATGATTTAGAGGAAATAGAGCCGCTGGCGACCGAGTTGAAAAACTGGACGAATAGGTCGTCGCTAAAATCGCCAGGGAAAATTCAGAGGAGAAAGGTAACTAAGGTAATGATCAGTTTATAAGTCCTAAGTTTGTTCATTGTTTTATAGTGAAACCCGGATTGCTAGTTCGTAAATATCAACCTCGTTCCCAGGGTCTTCTCGGTCAGATCCAAGATGGCGGCTACTCCGAGAGAAGACTCTGGTA